>OX359245.1:67408676-68608676 GCA_947179485.1 Allacma fusca
GGGACTCGATGGCTCGGTCGAAGATGCAGTTGGTTCAGTACTCGCGGGACTCGATGGCTCGGTCGAAGATGCAGTTGGTTCAGTACTCGCGGGACTCGATGGCTCGGTCGAAGATGCAGTTGGTTCAGTACTCGCGGGACTCGATGGCTCGGTCGAAGATGCAGTTGGTTCAGTACTCGCGGGACTCGATGGCTCGGTCGAAGATGCAGTTGGTTCAGTACTCGCGGGACTCGATGGCTCGGTCGAAGATGCAGTTGGTTCAGTACTCGCGGGACTGGTTGTTGTTGTTGATGTGATTGTTGGCGGAGTTGTTGTTGATGTGGTTGTAGGTGGAGTTGTTGTTGATGTGGTTGTAGGTGGAGTTGTTGTTGATGTGGTTGTAGAGGGAGTTGTTGTTGGTGTGGTTGTTGTTGGAGTCGTCGTTGTAGGCGGAGTTGTTGTTGATGAGGTTGTAGGGGGAGTTGTTGTAGATGTGGTTGTAGGGGGATTTGTTGTTGATGTGGTTGTAGCGGGAGTTGTTGTGGATGTGGTTGCAGAAGGAGTTGTTGTTGATGTGGCTGTAGAGGTAGTTGTTGTTGATGTGGTTGTAGTTGGAGTTGTTGTTGATGTGGTTGTAGTTGGAGTTGTTGTTGATGTGGTTGTAGTTGGAGTTGTTGTTGATGTGGTTGTAGTTGGAGTTGTTGTTGATGTTTTTGTAGGAGAAATTGTTGTTGTTGTAGTTTTTGTGGTTGTTGATGTGGTTGTAGGGGGAGTTGTTGTTGATGTGGTTGTAGAGGGAGTAGTTGTTGATGTGGTTGTAGTTGGAGTGGTTGTTGATGTGGTTGTAGGAGGAGTTGTTGTTGATGTTGTTGTAAGGGGAGTCGTTGTTGATGTGGTTGTTGTTGAAGTTGTTGTTGATGTGCTTGTAGGTGGAGTTGTTGTTGATGTGGTAGTAGTTGGAGTGGTTGTTCTTTGAGTTGTTGTAGGGTAAGTTGTTGTTGATGATGTGGTTGAATGGGTATGGGTTGTTGTTGTTGTAGATTTGGTTGTTTTAG
This sequence comes from Allacma fusca, assembly GCA_947179485.1. Lineage (NCBI taxonomy): Eukaryota > Metazoa > Arthropoda > Collembola > Symphypleona > Sminthuridae > Allacma > Allacma fusca. Next base: position 67,409,711 of record OX359245.1, read on the forward strand.
TTGTTGGAGTTGATTTGGTTGTTCTTTTGGTGGTGCTGGTTGTTGTCGATGGTTGAGTTGGTTTTAGAATGCATTGTTGTGCCTGGTTTGTAAATATATAATTGGTTGCGCATGTATACGGGTATGCTACATATACGTTTGCTGATATTTTTTGACAATAATAATACTTCTGAAGGTTAGGAGGATATTCTTGGTAACCTTCTCGTTTGCAAAAAATACTTTGCCTTTTGTACTTGCTTTGAGTTTGCCATACGGACGTGTTTGTGAAGCCACATCCTCCAAGAAAAACTGCAATCTGATAAAGCCACAAGTTTATTTAAGACTGCTGGGAATAAAAAAGAACGGTTTTGCACTGTCCCCTGTCTAAGCAAACAAATCTGCTTTGATTCATTGTATAAATAAAAGCTTTACAATATTCCTTATTTGCTTATAAAAACTATAGCTACATAATAATACGGACCTTGCACTTGCTGGGTTGTAACGCGGGAAGCTGTGCAGTTTGTATTGCGTTAATATAGACTACCGTTGAAAAATATAAAGCACTAGTTTTTCACATTGTTATTCTTAAACTCAAAACATTTTTCCACTACCCCTGAGTCTTATTCCATTGAAGGAATTGTATAAAGCTGGATTCACACTTTATTAATAAATTAATTACACGATTATTCAAAATTTGTACAATCCCGCCGTCTTCGAAACTTTCGATACAGCTTTCAAGGAAGTGTAACAAAGATTCTTTTGGAAAAGCACACATTCAGATTTTTTTCTGGATTTTTCAAAATACCTACTCCATAAGACTCCATAAGTTACCAAGTAATCAGCTTTCAAGTGGAGTAAATAATTTTTCTTCATAGATCTATTTCTGGTGGATAATCTCTCCTGCAGATGATACTTGGTATTTTTTTACAAGCATAACACGCTGAAAAGATTGTTGAAACCACAAGTGTGACAACACGTTTGCATGTGCGAAATTAGGGAAGATGATACCTTTGTGAGTCAGCTTTGTCAATATATAATTATATATAAGTATATACTGTTTTCTTCTTTAGCTGATACAAAATGCAAATGTGACTTAAATGTGGGTAAAATACATTACAATTATTTGAAGATCTTGGCAAAAATTAATATTACCTACCGCAAGTCCCAACGAAACAATATTTTTCATTCCTACTTTTGAATGTTGCTATGGTTTGTTCTTCCAACTGATTGTGAGCTAACACATGTGAGCTTCCGTCGCGGCTTACAACTCAATATTTTATTATTTCCTCCCGAATTTGGATAGTATGAAAATAGAGATCGTTCAAGCTCTTCAGATTTGTATTTAGGGAATGGTTAGTAGCAAACCAGCATGTGTACAATGACCACACGTCAATAGCATGAAACATTGGGTCTAAATAACAAGATTGTTTTTATAAATATTATTGACGATTTCGTTAAAAATCTTAATTGCTCTAGATAATTTTTTTACTGAAAAAAATCGTCTGTGCTTTAAAATCAGTAGGATGTGATACGGCAAAATACTTTGTAAATATTTAATTTGCTAACATTACCCCTATTAATCCCGGCTGCCGCTCTCAATAAAAATCAAACATTAATTTTTTTATTTCAAAATGTGCTGGTAGTGCAGATGTCTTACCAAAATACGCCTCTGTACAGTTTGCTCTCGGTATTAGGACATTATCTGTGCAGAGCAAATATTGAGTTACACTTCGGTACAGTACGTGTTTCTCCTTCTCGCTAAGTAAATGTCTATATATTTAATAGGTAATTTATTTTGTATTAAATAATGCTGGGACGAAACCGTTTGAGTTCATAAATGTACCCTTGTTGCAAACTAAATTCGAATTGGGCAATAAACCTTATCTAAACTACTGTCAACAATAATAAATGGACTTGGTTTTGTTTGCGGCCGCGAGAGCGACTCCGTTTACAGCGGACTAATTCCAACGCATCTAAATCTTCATGATCGTCAAGTAAATAAATAATGAGGAGAGCTATGTTTTAAATATTTTTTTGAAAGCTAGGCCAATGACCCATCCAGAATAGTTACTCAGTAAGTATAGTCCTGTAAACCTAACTTGTAATCTACTGTTCCGCCAAAGTAGCGTTATTTAAAATAAGTTAAAATTCGAACCGCGATTATGTACACACATCAACTGTTGTAGCTATTTTATTGGAAGCAATGCTAAACCTCCTTATATTTTATAAAAATTTCTTGTATTTAATAGACTCTTATCAGAGGAGATTATCCACCTCAGTTAACAAATCGTACAGGAGTAAGCTAGTTACTAAATATCCAACTAGAAAGCTCGTTCAAAAATTCCAACTTTTATATAGTAATTACAACTGGCTTTCCCCAGTCTTCAATAACCATTTGGGAGCCCTTCTCCGCAATCATGATGGTTGGAGCGTTCGTATTTGTGGTTGTCACCTGCGGCATGACTGAGGCATCGATGACACGCAGACCAGTTGTTTTCAAAACTCTGAAAGAAAATGAAATGCAAACTTGAGCTCTTTCAAAAACATTTTTCCACAAATAATCTTACAGCTTTGACTCCTGGGTTTTATCTCTAATTTTTATACCGAAGTCTGGAGTCCACAACAGCTTCTGCATCCTCCGAATCTTTACCCATCCTGCAAGTCCCCACCACATTAAACATTGATCCGCAGAAATTCCTGGCAAAGCATTCCCAATACTCGTCACTCAGTTTAGCCAAAGTTTCGCAACCAGGGAGGAGTGAGTTTGTAAGTCTCGCCCCAATACTTTCGAATGACTTGGTTTTTGTCACCATCTTCACAGCTTTTTGAATGCCTATTCAAAAAAAATGATGCTGATGAGTATCCAGACAAGTTTATGAATGGTTTTAAAATTTAGAAAAATAAGGGTCTCATACCTTCTACAAGTACTTTAATGTCATCCGGATTACTTAGAAAATTTGGATCAATTTCAGGATAATCTTTCGGATCCGAACTGGCTAAACGAACTTCGCCAGAGCTTTTGGGCTTGGACAGCGTGACAGCTATCATGAAGCTGTCGCTGCCAATATCTCCTTGCAAATATTCCTGCAGAATGTCCGATTGAATCCCAAAAAATCTCCTCTCATTCGAAGACACATTCGCTGTTAAACCCGTGGCCCATTGAGTTAAATATATATCTGCCCCGCTTTCATTTGCTGCAAGTGAACTGGTTAATAACGCTCCAACTCCGAAGCCGCTTGTGCTAAATGGACCTGTGGATGTGAATTGTTTAAAGATTTTTTCTTCACAAGTACTACTACTGTTGAAGGGATTGAGGTTCTTAATTTTGTCGACAAAAACTTACCCACACCGTCATAAAGGTAGCTGTTGAGGGACTCGGAATCGAAGTCTCGATCCGCCCTTATGGAACACCCTTTGTTAACTATAAAAGGTCCTACAAATGCTGCAAAATGATCCTGGAGATTTTTACCCACGGGTAAATCTACTTTTGTCGTTATTTCAACCGACGCTAAATGTTCCTTTGGACCGATCCCGGACAGCATCAATATCTGAGGGGTGGAAATTGCCCCAGCACTGAGGATGATTTCTCGGCTGGCAACAGCGTCGTAGACTTTACCCCGGTGACTGTAACTCACTGACACGGCTTTGTTTTGATCGTTGAAATTGATCTGGAAGTTTCAAAATACAAAATGTTATTAACAAAATTCCTGGAGATACAAACATAACGCGCAAAACAATACATTTAAAATTATTGAATTACGAAACAGACCTTTTGAACTTGCGCGTATGTTATCACTTTTAAATTGGGTCGATCCAGAATTGGATACAGATATCCCCTATGAGTAGAAAATTTCCTGCCTCTTTTAGTTGAAGTGTCTATTGGGAATACGCCTGCAAAATAAAGCTGTCTTTATTCCATCTGACCCAGAATTACAGTATTCATAAGCTTTGAGTTTAGTGAGATTTTAGTAAAACGTTCCAACGGCTTTACTTACTTTTGTTTTGATATCCATTTGGATCCTTGACCTTCAAGCCCAGCTCAATACCTGCTTCTAGCCATTCTTGTCGCATTGGGAAATACTTGGGGGTTTCAATGTGTATGGGCCCTTCTTGTCCATGCAGGAAATCTAATGTGAAAAAAATAGCATTATTAATATTGGGCAGGTAAAGAGTACGTTGTATCTCAATGCATTTGCCCATCACTCACGCTTATCAAAATATCCATGATAGCTTTCCATAGACTTGAAAAAAGGAAGCAAATTTTCGTATTTCCAACCGTCATCCCCTGTTACATTGGCCCACTGGTCAAAATCATAAGGACTGCCACGCATGAAGGCATTGAAGTTCAGCATCCCCGTTCCCCCTAAACCTTTACCTTGACTTATGGTGTAACTCTGCAAGATTAAAATAATATTTTCTGTACCGGACCATATTTTTATTGTAATTTAAAAAAGACACAGAACAGTGCACACACGCTACTAACTCCATTTAAATATGACGCTCCATATATTTTGTACAGGACCGAAACTGTTTGAACGAGATTTAATCGTTAATTTTGCTCTAGACTTCCTAGTGTCAAAGTCAAATTTTGTCGTACATATTTAAAGCTATTTTTGCAAATTTGCATTGGCTCTACTGTAATTTTAAATTTTTTCCTTGTACAAACGGACAATGGAATTACAATTTGATTATTTATGGGCTACTTTGTAGGGAAAGTGCGCTGTATCTTGTGTCCCAGTCCCCCTTGAGGGATCGAATAATATAAACTGCTCGTCTTACATTGTTAGTAGACGATTTAAATGAATTTTTTTGAGGAACTGACGGAAAGGCCCAGTCAATGTTCGAATTTTGAAGCAAACGTGGAGCCATGGAAGGAACTAATGTTAGAGGAAAAGGGTTTCCGCCCGCTTCAAGCAACAGAACCTTGAAGTTGTGTCCTGATAAACGATTTGCTACCACACATCCTGCTGTGCCGCCTCCAACTAAAATATTTAAAGAAATTTCCTGTGAGCATAATCCGGGTTTCTAATTATAATTCTTAATTGGGGCTGTCATTTGTCTGAAAAATTGCTGCAGCAACTAATATTTGTATATACATTTAATACTATTCCAGGGAATTGTCAAAATATTTTTTGTTTTCAAGTAAAAACTGATGTTGATAAAAACTGTTGCTTGAACTTAAAACTTACCCACAATGAAATCAAAAATATCCAAGTGATAATTAAACTCCTGGTTGTGAAGATTTTCCTGAATATTTTTGTCTGCTGTGAAGTATTTCGAATATAGACTGTCAAGTGAGACTCCTAAAAATACGGAAATTAAGTAATTGAAAGCTAAGCCAATGAGATCCATAGTACAAGAATATTTAGAAAAAAAACACTTCTTGTCTTGGCTCTGCTTAGCTCACACGAGAGGACAAAATTAAACTGAGACTGTTTTTAATTATTATAGACCTGGCTCAAGACGCAAAACAGGTTACGTTCTTTCCCCTCATTTACGATATTTATTATTTACGATCTGAACCAAGTAGCAAATACTCATATCTAGTGTCATTGAGCTAATTATAATAAAATTGAGTATAGGTTCTTAGAAAGGAAAAGTAGCACCTGGAATAGAGTATTTTACATAAATACAGAGATGTAATTTCTGATGGATATAATTTAAAGGTATATTCTCTGTTTTATTGTGATTGGAACATACAAAGGAGCTTCTTATTGTTAACATCCAACATACTCATCCCCAGTCTTCCATCAATTTAAGAAGGACGGGAATTATAAAGTCATTAATCCAGTTGGAGAATTGTGGTGCAATTGAGTTGTAACACAAAACACTTGGTTTGATGTTTACGTCCAATTTTGTAGAGCACCTTTCAACGATCTCAATCCCTTGTAACAATAGCTGCGTAAGTTATGTGGGTTGCAATTAGTCCTGTGTAATTCCTTCCGACATGATTTAATGACGTTATTGTTGTAGCCGTTGAGGAGTCGTTCGTGAATTATTTCCCCCTTGGGAGCTGCACATACATATATGTCAGTTCTTTTGCTTTATGAGATCAATGTGTGCATTTAAATTAATGTGCGAAGCTAGGGACTGAAATTCACTCTTCTTTTATCTTTATTTCTATCCATAGGTTGTAGGTTGCACAACAGAGTATTAAAAGGTTCAATTGTAATTTGTTGTACATAAAAGAGGGATTTTTTAGCATGTGATTTCTTACAGAGTACTGTTTCTGGGGAAAACATACAAGGAATGTCATGTAAAATGTGTTAAAGCAAATTTTTAAAGGAGCATGTTAACTTTCATTCTTTTAGAGTATCTTTAATAATGCAAGTGTATTTTCTTCAAGTGTTTTTTCTACACATAATCAATAAGATATTTTTTATAATTTTCAAAAATTATGAGGTAATCCTGCAGAGGATGAGAGAGAGAGAGAGAGTCGGCGCTGCCATAAGGAAGCATTCTAATCTCCTGCATTTTATAACTGCGTGAAATTCTTTGTAGACTAAAACCGAAACCTTATCTAAATCCATTTTATAGCCGGTTCTTTTTTACAGATAATGTAAATGTAATACTCAGGATTAACAAGTCGGAGACACAATAGTGGTCGTTGTGAAGCTTCCGTCTTAGTTGAGTAATGTAGGTCAGGGGTTTAGTATAATTTTTATTTGATGATTGTCCACAACTTTATAACACTACTCTGTTCCATACACAACATACAAGCCCTTTCTTTAGGAGCCCCAATAAAGATAGCAAAATTTGACGCATAACCTGATATCCTCTAATAAGGGCAAAAAAGTTCAGGATATTCACACATAATATGGCCAAATATTTATCCCTATCGTTCCTTCAGAGACAAAAGGCTTCCAGATGCATGGATGTCCCTTATCAATTATAATGTGAGGTAAGAGATAATCGAACTGTATTCAGTATTTTTCCAGGAACGACAGTAAATGTAGACTTGATGATAATTTTTTTCACTTCAGCACATTCTCTATAAGTACAGATAGGTCTCTTTTTGCGTTACACAAGCATAGCATACCTTCTATTGCAGATAAATTATTTGGACACATTCCCATGTCCCACGATATTAATTTTTTGGCATTATCAAGTAATCCTGTCTTAGAGACAAATATTGGGTAAGTGTAGGAATTGTTTAAAAAAATGTTCATAAGAAACAAACTATCCATCTTAATGTGTATTCGAGGGACAATTTACTGCGTTTTCGGACAACGGTTCGGTATTTATGCTATGTACCAGGTTTTGTACGGTTAAGGTTGTAGTGTTTTGTAATAACCCCAGACTCATAATAAGTCGTTGGGTTTGATAATAATTATGACAATATAAAGGTTTTGTAATAAGGAAACGAAAGAGATGAGAACGTATGCTGGATAAAACATTAAGGATTATATTATACTGTTTGATTCAGTCCACGGTGTGCACTCACACTGCCATATCCATTCGTTACATGTGCATGCTCCTTTCTCAATTGAATACAGTCAGTACAGTCTTGCTACAATAAGAACTTATGCTTTAGAGTTGCAAAAAATATGTACCTGCACCCGTTTACATCAATGTAAATTTCTTGTATTTTAAAAGAATCCTACTGTAACGGCCAAATTTTGCACCTTGCAAAGGTTCCTATTTGCCAAATTACTATTATAAAAAATGTATGTAGTCCAAAAAAAATCCAATTCCCTTTTATATGTGCTATACAGATTTGCCTACTAATGATTTGATACTCTTCCCCTATAATACCATTTACTCAAATGTACAAGGCTAGTTTACTGCGAAAGCACAAAAACTTGTTTTGTCAAAACAAGTTTCTTCCTTACAGTCATGAATGTAACTCCAGGAGGAAAATCCTTCCTTGCATATTAATTTCACGCAGTAAATAGGAATAAACTCCTTTGTGGTCTCCTAAGTGCTCAAAATTACAGACCGAAAATTTTGTCCTTTTAGTAATGTTTTCATATCAGTTTGTAGTCCTGTTGTTACTCATATTCCAATTTGGAAATTACTGTCACTGTCAGTCAGATCAAGGGAAACAGAGTCAAACCTTCCTACAAAGTTTATCCAATTCCCTGGGAAAGGTTACGCAATGTGCGTTTCTATAAATCCAATTTTTATAAAGCAATGCATGATTATCTATAATAATTGATAATTACTGTAAGCTTAATTTTTTCTTTAAAATCCTGATTTTAACAGCTACCACATGCGGAATAAGGAACATTGACTCCGAAGACTCACGTACGGAGGCGCCATGGAACGCCGTAATATTCACAAAATACCAGGCCAAAAATGGGACAATTTCCTATGGGTTTTTTGGGTCTGGAGTAGTGATAGGGGCTAACATGATTTTAGGCATCTCAAGTGGGGCTTATGGAGCAGGCACAAAAGAGTCCAACTATTCTTTCTATTCAATTCCGCCTGTGGAACGCTTCACAGCAGTTGTGGGGCTCAAGTCAATCCGTTTTGACGATAGTGACCAACATACACAAATTTCTGAGGTACCAGGAACCAAGTGGTTGTTTGTACAATTCTATGAAATAATTTCCAGAAACTAAGCACAGATTTTAATTTTGAATTACATTTTTACTAGATAGTAGGGGCATTGAACTGCATTCATGATTCAGCATATATGGAAACCCATTGTTTTTTTAGTAAACTAGAGACAATTATAAAATTCAGTTGAAGCTTTCACTACAAAATTTGATGCTGCCTTGTAAATAACTTGGTTTAATTATTGTAGAGAATTAGCTGGCTCCTCAATCCAGAACAAAAACTGACTGTGACTTGAGCTTAATAATTCCTGGTAGGCTTGACGCAGAATTTGTGTCAACGTTAAAATATTATTACATTTTATCAATTTCAATCTAGCTAATACGTAAAAACTGGGATTCGATTTGAGAAAAAAAATTTACCACCGAATGAGTTGGAATTAAAATGCTCAAACCAATGGACGAAACAAAACCAAGCGCTTTGGATTTGATCTGATCGTCAAATATGCAACTACAAAAATAATTCCCTCATGTGAAAATATACATTGTGATGAACAAACTATGGGTAGAATTTTAGATATTTCATTTACCTTTCAGATCAACTACATTGTCCCGTATATTGGGAAAGAGGAAGTCAGTGTTGAGTTTCACTTCGTCATTTACCACCTCAAAACGGTCCTCAAGCCTACAAACTATGTTCGGGAAATTTGTTTCCTCAAGTTACAACATCTCAATTCCAGGGACTACCTTCAGAAATTTCGGGACAGCTTCAACTTTCAAATCACTGGATTTGCTCTACGGTCCAATTTAAACACCAACTACAGTCCGTTGACACGGGATATTACCCTTGAGAGTGAGTCATTGTGTGAGAGCGCTTACACCCTTTATCACGGGGGGAACTCCGCGGATAACATTTTATGTGCTCGACCAATCATTTCCGAATATGTTGCCTTCTGTCACTTCTACGGCAGTGTCCTTACATTTACGGACAGGGCCAGTACCAGTCGGACGTTTCTGGGCGCAGTGCTCACATCTTCCCCCAAATACGGTTTTCAAAAGGGCGGTCCCTGCTCTGGTAAAAGGGTCAATTTTTTTACAGCCGTTGCGGGTCATGCAGACTGGATTGCCAATAATTATAAGTAAGCCTTCACATCTTGAAACTATACTTGTAAACATTTAAGCTTTCTTACTTTAATGAGTGATTACTGATACACCAACTACATTGTGAATCTTCATAGATGCAGCCCTACAAAATTTGCGTGTGGGAATTCCGCCTGTTTACATTTGTCCAAAGTATGCAATGGCCTCAAGGACTGTCCAGATGGGGAAGACGAGGACAGACTATTTTGTGCGGCCGTCAACATTTGTCCCGGAAAACTTGACTTGTCGTTGCCTGACGTCTATAATCGGAGACATACTTCGGTTTGTGGATATCGGGGGAAATGTTTGCAGAAAAACTCCATTTGCAACGGAATCGACGACTGTCCGGATGGAAGTGACGAGAGTCCTGAGATTTGTGTTGGGAACAGACAGCGAATTCGAAGTAGTTTTAGCGCATGTGATCCTCCAATACTCACATCGGTAAGGGTCATGTCTACCGCCAACAACAAATTTTTTTTCGGCAATCTTATTTATTTAAAGATATTTCTAGACCATGTTTTTTGCTTCCAGGGAGTTGAGGTCTCAAGTTGCACAAATGACGACTCCAGCCCATGTAAGCTGAACGGGGATCAAAAGCTGGGATCATTTCTGAACATCACTTGCTCCAAACACCACATTCCTAAATACAGTTACAATTCTGTTCGGATTCAATGCACACAAGGGGGACATTGGGATTTTGAGAAACCGTTTTCATGCTGGAGAGGTATTCCACTCGATGATTGAAAATAAACTGACAGCATCAATAATCCCCATTAATTTTTCCGTGAACTGGTCTCTCTCTCTCTCTCTGTAATATTCGTTTTGCAAAATTTAGATTGCGGTTTGTTAGAGGAGTCCAAAATACCATGGAATGTGAACATTTTTGCGAACTCAGGATCATCTGCTCCTGCTTTCGTCTGCAGTGGGACTCTCATCGAGGACGGCTTTGCCATAACTGGTGAAGAGTGCTTGGATAAAATTAATACCTTGGAGAAAAACGTGTTAGTTCAAATCGGGTCTGCAAGTACAGTTTATGTCCCTGGTAGAAACGATACTGTTCGTATCACAAAGACGGACAGGGTTGAATTTTTTGTGGTGTCAGCGGCGGTTCTGACATTAACGAAATCCAAAGACTCGATAAGTCTTGAAAATTTACCTGCGTGCTATGATAAAGTTTACTCTGTTATCAAACCTAATATCGGAACTGAAGGGGTGGTAAGGGGTTCTTAAATTATTTGACAAATTTTTATCATTATATGTTGTAATGCAAGAATAAATTGCAAATTATGTACAATTTTATATGTGCACAGATTCCAACGGTTATCAATAAGGAGACAGGACAAATCTCACTGGAAACTTACAAAGTAGTTGCTTGCTCTGAAAATCTAAACCCTTACTTTTGTGTGGAAGGTGAAACTTACTCGTTTTGACAATGTTACCTTTTAAAGCAATTTGCATGTTTCTTATCTACTCAGGTATACAGTTCATTGTGTTTAATGAAATTTCAAATTGTTACAAACAGGTCCAGCTAATCCCAACTTTGGCCAAGGGTTTTTTACTACAAACGAACAACGCCACACCATGGTGGTAAAGTCTAAATTTAAATTTGACAAAGAGCTATTTATGCATTTAGTTTTAGTACCATCATATTTTAAAGACTGGACGCCCGTCTCCCAATTCACATATGTGTACTAAATAATTTTGTATATTTCCTTCTTTGAAATAGGGCGTGGTAACTTCAAAAAGAGAAGCGTCAAAATCTGGACCAAATGGAGGAACTGAAGTGCTTTACGTGATCAGTCTAAATTCTCTAAATAAATACATGTTGTTTATATTGGAGAGAGACTATTCTTAGTTGTACGTGCTGAAAATACGAATTTTCTTTGTTGGTTTATTTAAGCTCCCAGTATTATGCCCCACGTTCCGGTCATGCACCTCTTGATCAAATCTCGCTACATTGAATGATTTAATTATTGGTGTTAGTGTCAACAAATAAAAGTAGTAAATTTTACTGTACTGTCTCCATAAGTGAAAACAAATTCAAAAACTTCATTCTTCGAGGCTATTAAATACATTTGTGGAAGAATACAATCAAGATTTTTTAGCGTCTGATAACCTTGAAGTTGGAACTTCCTGGCTGAGTTAAAATGAGCCAAAATTACGTCCAGATAAATCATCTTGGGTCAATCAAACACCAGTATATGTGATGTTTTGCAGGTGAAGTAGAAGCCATCCGCTATGGTAATCGAGATCAGAGAATCTATAAAATCTCTCTGAATCCTGGTCACAGCCAACATTGTTTTTCTTGTTTTGGAAAACTCCCTACATTCCACATTAAATTTTCTCAACAACATTAATTTCTGTATACAAATTGTAATGCTTGAAAAGCTGAACACTCCTCAATTACCTTCAGGACATATGATAACATATCCTTGTCAGATTCAACAGGGAAAACCAAACCAGCGCCACCAATGCGAGAACAACAAACTCCTATTTTAAAATTTGTGATGTTAGTTAGGATCTACAAATTTTTTACACTGGCGTCACAAACGCATAACTTATCTACTTTTAAAACAAATTGTTGTCCTGGTTTTCATAAAATTATTTTAGTGTAGCTCTATTTTATGCTAGCTCTTCTGAAAAGCTAACAGACAAAAACTAAGATCGATAGTTTATTAAATGGGGAATCATGAATGTCTCTTTCATTCAAAACCTTCAGGAATTTGGGATTTAGGAAGTTTAACCAGCCTGCAAAATAATTTCAACATCCTATGTATGCCCTGGCTAATGATTTATTTTTCTATTATCCAAACCTTGAAGACTCAAATGGGCAGAAGGTGAAATTCATCTTCTTTTTCATCTTCAAATGAATCTCTCCCAAACATGATCCCAATCCTATCCCACAATCTTCATGATATGATATGTACAATTCAGAACTTACCTTGCGAAGATTTGGCGCAAAAAGAGCCACTGGAAATGGCTTCGCATTGACCATCAGGTAAAACTACAAAATCTAGGTTTTTCACAGACGTCATACTTTCCCCAGGTCTAATGTTAATTGGTGTAGGAACCTTTTAAAAAAATATTAAGCAATGCAAACAACAAGAGTTGCAACCCTAAACAATTATTTCTCTGTACGTAACTCAATAGAACTTACCGTTCCAGTAGAGTTAGGGACAGGTGTCTGGGGGAAACCATGCATCAAGTAGCAAATTGGTCTCACAGAATCTGTGTAAGTCACAGGTGTCTTCAATTTAATGATAGCAATGTCAGACTGAAGGGTAATCCGGTCATAATTCTTGGGACGTCTTATTTCTTTCACCTAAATATATTCCATGGATACATAGTTTTGACAAGTCATTTCTAAAAAAGAATGATTATTTCGGTATTTTAATCAAACCCACATCGTGCAAGCCCATATACTTCGTCTCATCGCTTGGTTGTATGATCACTGGACTAGAGTTGAGAACAACTTTAAGGTCACTAGGTTCATATGGTAGGCCATTCGCATCCGTGGTACATTGGGCCGCAGTAATGAGAATATTTCGCTCTAATAACGATGCCCCACAAATGATTTCCATTCTTCCATCTTTGGTCTCTCGCAATATTTCCCCGTGCCATGGAAATAATTTAGGGGTATTTAAAGCACCATGTCCAGTTGTATCGGATTTTGTTTTGTGAACTAGCCCACATTCTGCATAAAATCCGGATTTATTACTAACAATCTAAGCAATTAGCAGTTTATTAATTCTTTCAATTCAATTAGCATTACAATAAGCAAGTTCAATAGGGGATCGCCAGATATACAAAAATAACGCATCTTTTCCTACCAGTACCACATATTTTCCATGCATAAAATCCTCAAACTCAAGCTCAGAAATCTTCACCTAAATCTACCAATTCCAAAGTATGACAAATGGACTACTTACAGGAAATTATTTTGTTAACATTGTTAATTATTACTGGAATTAATAAAAGCGGTTTTAAAGTTTTCAAATGTTACATATGTAACTAACCAGGCTGACATGAGAAAGCTCTGAAAGGCTTCCAAGCCTTGTCGTCATAGCATGTCATGGTGATTTGTTTAGTTCTGCTCGATGGTCTGTAGTGCTTGACACACCTCATTATGATTTCCGTACCTGCTGGGGATTTTGAGCAGTCCACCTCTCCGAGTTGTGGGTGAGAGCAAGTGACAATGACTCCCTGGCAGAACAAAATAAAATATCTTGGTTAAATTTATCAGTAAATACTTGAAAATTAGTACCTGAAATTAGTAAATGCTGAGCAGTGTGCCCGCATTCTTTCGCTAGGCCATGGCCAAGTACATAATGTTTCCCTCTTCCCTAATTTTATACAAAATTTATTTCCTCATATTTCAACACTGTGTATACATTCAAAGTCTCCATAATGGTGCGAGTACCTGAGGAGTCTTAACAGGAGCGCAAAAGATTGTTTCATCGGAATTGCCCTTGTTCTGGCGGATGCGTTTGGCTTGGACAACTTCTGGATGTTCATCACTCCCACTCGGACAATGCTTAGCTCCATCTCCAACTTGTGCCCCTCGGATGCATTTCCCTTCAAGTCCACATTGATAGGCGTCGCTCTTCTTGCATCTGCTCGTAGCTCTGCAATACACTGGATCTTCATCTTCCCCTGAAGAGCAGTCATCTTTCCCGTCACATACTTGATCCAATGGAACGCACTTCCCATCTTGGCAAGGGTACGTGGTTTAGTTGCAGCTGTAAATAATTTGCAAATTAGCAGAAAAACAAAAGTCAAAGTAAATGGTAACTCTGGTATATACGCTGAATGCTTTGCTAAAGACAATGTCATATTAAAAAGCAGTAAACATGGACATTAAAGCAACTCACGTTATGCTCAACTTGACCCAATCCAAGTAACTTGAAATCAGGCTTGGTGCAATATAAACAGTATGTTTGTCACACTGTCCTAGGTCTTTTCTAGGAATTAAGGCAACGATACCAACTGAGTAGTACCGGGGTTCGGGATCAAAGAATCTTTTATCAGAAACAGCCGCAGCTCTGGGACTGGGTTTGAAGAACTTCAAGCTTCCGTGACTCATGCACGTGGAATTGGTCCCTTGTGGAGCTGGAAATTCAAAGTTGATGGTATATTGCATTAAAATTGCAATAATTCCCCGTCAGTTCAGATTCAAAAGCATATATTAGTTTTGCAAAACTACAAAAGTATCGAAGAAGGATATAATTATTACCGGGATCAATAATCATGCAAAATATTTCGTCAGGTGGGGATCTGTAATAGTACTTGTACGTATTGAGGCAGTTATCATCATTGTAGGAACCTATAAAGAATCTCGCAATCGTCCGATGACCACCTGGATATTTAATAGGACCGTCGAATCCGCTAATAAAAGAAGGTTCAGTGTTCCTCGAGTAGGAAAATATGTCAATTAATCTACCTTCGTAGCCCAGCTGGACATGGAAGCATAAAAAAATAAATATTTTAAAGATTATATACGTCAATATTGTAACAGGTTGGAACAAACCATTTTTCTTCCCAAAAAGGGATGGGTCAATTGTAAAAAAAATAATTCTGGAACTGTGGTCAATTTTGAATTGCATTTTATAAAACGTATAACAGGCCTTTGACTCAAAAAATGTTTACACACTGCAGAGTGAAGAAGTAACGTATAGAGAGTCATGTATTCCAGGTGTAATTGAATGTTAATACTTTATGTATGAAATAATTTTATTATTATTTATTATCAGTTTAATTTTGGATTTATTATTTTAATTAATTACTTCATTTTTGACGCCCCAATATTTTTTGGGATACACAAAAATCTTACGTCATGCAAGGCAGGAATCGCCCCGTACAGCTGGCATATTGTCTTTACGTAAGGAGTATCAAGTTTGAATGGAGTTTTAAGCCTAAACATTACCAGTTGGTATTCTTCGCTACCACTCAAGTTCCCATTGTAAGGCAAAATGTAACTGACCTGTGTGGAAATAATTTGCAATTCAATATACTTTTAATATGCTTGAAAATAAACTTCTGAATAAAGCACTCCATAAACATGAAGTCGGTATCAGCCTTTAGGCAAAGGTGAAACGTTTTGCATAATCAAAAACTGATTTCCAAAAAGCCCGAATTTGAAAAAAATTTCGAATTTACGATTTCCACGTACAGAAGCATTACTGCATATGCATATGACGGTCTTTCCTGTACGCAAGCATTATACTGCACATAAAAATAGTTAGTATAAGGTTCTCAACGAGTCGGATAAAATCGGATATCCGCGGGCCGGATATCCGAAAAATCGGATCGGATGGGAGGTCCATCCAATCCGATGCAAACTCGAACGGATCGGATGAGTGTTAATCATCCGAGAGAAAATACGAGTCGAATCGGTTAATTTTTATCTATTAACCGTTCGAATCGGATGATTTCATCGGATGATCCGCGGATTTCCAAGTTTAAATTTCGCGCAAAATTCACAAGCTAATCATATTGCTTTTCATTGCCCCAACCGCCAGCAACACACAAACAGACGTCAACCATACCTTTCTGAGTATACAGTTCATCTCATCGGGTATTTTCCTAAATTTCGCTCATCTTTTTTACCTGAATGGTGTAAAAATTTGACAGCATGACGGCCTACGGTAATATAGATTTAATCGACTATGACGAATCAGAGTTAGAAGCTGAAGATGACAATAATTCATTACCTCAAGAACCTGCAGAGAAAAAATTCAAGAGTAGAGTATGGGATCACTTTGAAATTGTAGACGACGGCCAACTGACACAATGTAAATACTGCAAATCGTAAGTATTTTTAAGAATCGATACTTTCTGTAATTTTCAAAATATTAGAGTATAAAATTGAATCTGCTGAATTGTAATACCCGAAATGCTGCTGTTGCAAACAATGATGTTGTTACTATATTAACTTTGAATTGACTTGTCCGTATTTTCAATGTATGTATAACATGCATGTTAACCGTATAGTTTGTGTACTGTACTACCTAGGAAATGTAATATCAATATTAATTAAATTATTTAGTTTAGTAGCTATTTTTGGTGTGGACGAACAAATGTGTCAGGTATAATGAGAATTTCGTTAACAAGCTGACGTTACAAGGAGATTTTACTGTACTGCTATTTTTAATGAATACATTTTTCTACATATTTTATCAGAATAAAATTTAAAAAATGCTTTCCTGCGTTTTTTGACCGACGTAATAATTTTCATCATATTGGTGTCGGATGCCGGATATCTGCGGATCGGATCGGTTTATAAGACAATCCGGTCCGTTTTCTGACGGATCGGATCGGTTTAGCAAAATTTTTCATCCGAGTAACACGGATCGGATCGACTAAGCATAATATTTCATCCGATAATTTCGGTTCGGATCGGTTTCGGATCGGATGAACAATTTATCCGATCCGTTGATAACCTTAAGCTAGTACAATTAATATATGTACATATTGAAATATCATGCCTCAATGCTACAATCTGTCTCATAGAACTTGCGGGAATCCATTGTATATGTATACATTGCTTGAATATTCCGAAGAGATTATCGTCCTTTACTTACTTCCGCCATTTGAGAAAACTCGTCCATATCATTTAAATCTGTTGAGGGTATTCCCGCCACCAAGAGGAAGTTACTCGGAGGAGGGATGTGGTATCTTCTACTTTTTTTCTTATATGAGGGTTGGCCGTAGCTCCCGCCAAAAATGGTCATGACTGTGGTCGTACCAACCAGAGTCCCAGTTAGGAAATAACGAAAAGGGGAGCGCACGTTTTTTCGAATGAAAATAGCCACCGTCCAAGGGCTCAACGTTCGAGCGTCCTCAGAAATTTCTTCAGTGATTCCACAATTATTTTCTGTGCAACATCAAAATAACATAATTTGGGGCAATGAAGCAGCAATTTGAAAACTACGCACCAAAACACGCCTCACATTGTTTCAATTCTTTGAACATTGTATCCAGAGATTTGGAACTATGGGAAAGACACAAGGTTATTTTTACGGGCTAGGTAAAAAGGAAAATGTTTGAAGGTATTCTGTACAAATCTCATTTCCGCATTATGAGGAAGCTAATAACGGTATTTTGCAATATGCAATAAAAATTATTAATTATACCCACCCCATAAAATTACTCGTACAAAGTTCTTTTTAATATGTATATTCATATTTTTGTTCTGATACGAACATTCCATTTTAAGTTTTGCCCGATAATGGGTGCTCCTGTGAAAAGAGTACAAAGTAACTTAAGCGGTAAATTAAAAGAATTACCATTTGGATAAAAATAATCCCTCACATCCCCGGATAGATGGCACACAGGTAAAACAACAGCAAAAGTGAACTGAAGAATCAGCAGAGCGTGATATCGTTTTTTTGACATTTCAGTATCCTTACGTTGTTTCTGAATTACTTTTTAATATACACCATCAGAGACAATTGAACTTACGAAAACTATGTAAGTGTTGTAAATGACTTGGCTCGTACAACTAAAGAAAGGAATACCCCTTTGAAAAGGAACAGTAAAATCAGCTTTAATTTACAATTGGTTTTATTCTCAGTGAAAATGGGAACACAACAGAGATTATCAAAATGACTACTCACTCTCTCAAACCTCAGTTCTCGACTCCTCGATCATTTTCCTATGTAGGTATCTTAGAGAATATTCAGTTTTCTCTTCTCCAATAAAATGACCTCAACCCATAAAATCCCCATCTCACTCCAAACAAATTGACCTTTATGGTCTAAGTTCAAACTTCTAACCGTACACTAAAATGTATAGCTTATTGTAAGATTTGAATACTCTCCGCTCTGTACCACCTCATTGGTCGGTTCGAGAGTATACTCGATGGTCGGCTCAATCCCACAATCGACATTTCTCTTAACAATAATATATCCGCACTGGTCGGTTCGATCGTACAATGAGCACTTATCTTAACTTAAAGTATGTCCACATCGTTATATTACAACATTCTCCCACCTTTGTCTTGTGTTTACAAATATAAGACAAACATTAATTAATTCTTATAATAGGTAATGTACAACACAATCATGTACTTTTATTTAATTACATTTGTGAGATTATTCAAATCTGATCGGGGTTTTCACACTTCTACCGCACCTCGTAGTCTTCACTTCTGGTACTGGAACTTCCCCACGAATACTCGTATCAGCAATGGCCCGGCGTAGCTCAACTCGATCGTTTCCCGAAATTTCAAGTGGATACAATCTTTGAAGAGGTCGGACAATGTCTCCAATTGCAGTCTTCACCTTTGCCACTCGAACTGCACCATCCTTTCCTGGAAATACTTCAAGGACTTTTGCCATTGGCCAGTCGAGTCTCTTCTTGCCGTCACTTCCTACCAACAGCACATCTCCGACTTTTACGGTTTTCACAGTCCTCTTTCCCCCTTGATGGTGAACCAGCATTCCTAAATACTCGCAACGGAATCTCTGTCTGAGGTCATCACGGATCTTACGTCGATACTGCAAACGCTTGTTTAATGATGCCCCGTCGATTTCATCCAAGTCGGGCATACTATTATCAACTACCTCATGCAGAAACATTGATGGAGTCAACGGGACGAGATCTTCACTCTCTTCGGAGACATATGTCAGAGGCCTGGAATTGATTACCTGCTTACAATCGCATAATATAGTAATCATTTCTTCAAAATCAAGACAAGCCTTTCCCAGAACCTTCCTGAGGATTTGCTTCACCATACGAACAATACGTTCCCACCAGCCTCCCCACCACGGTGCACTCGGTGGATTAAACTTCCATTGGATAGGATGGACTGGATGAGAACTCCCATAGCTTGAGCTGACGATCTTGTCCCAGTCCAGCTTCTTGAGTAAATTTGCAGAACCTAGAAAATTTGTCCCGTTGTCTGAGTACATCTTCGAGGGTCTTCCACAGTGACTCACAAATCTCCGCAAACTCTGGAGGAACGCATCCGTTGAAAGAGATGAAACGAGCTCAAAATGGACAGCTCTGTAGACCGAAGTGAATATTACAACCCATGCCTTCGGCTTATCTTTTAAATATAGAGGACCTGCTAAATCCACTCCCGTGACCTCGAAAACCGCTGCATCTTTTACACGGTCCTCGGGCAATGGTGCAGGCTCCACTTCAGCATTCCGAACTTCAAATCGTCGGCATCTTCCGCATTTCCGTATGACTTGTGCTATAATTTTCCGGGACTTCGTGATCCAAAATTTCTCCCGTAATATGCTCATTAGCACTTGAACGCCAGCATGACTAGACTCTTCATGGACCTTTTGAATTAATAGGTAAGTAACTTCATGCTCCGCAGGTAACAACACAGGACTCCGAAAGGACTTTGAATCTTGCCTCAGAAATATTTTGGTACAAACTCTCCACACACCATTTGAATCCATTTTCGCGTTCAACTGGTTCGGTACTTCCTTCAACTTTGAATGACTCGAATGGAACGTTTCTAGTTGAATTAGCTTGAAAAGTTGAGTCTCAGCACCTTGTACTTCCTTCAAGTCTAGGTCTCCAGTCATTTTCTCGCTCCCTTTACGACAGTTCTGTAGAAACCTTCTCATCCATGCAAGCATCCTTACAATTCTAGTGTAATTATTGGATCGTACATACCAACGCGTTTCCTCTTCCACTGCTAGATTGCTACAGATGGTCTTCTTCCTTTCCGAATTTACTACATCATGATCAAAGCTTAATTCAGAAATAGGCCATGAATCGGTACTTTGCCGTAACCATTCGGGACCCTCCCACCATCTCGACTGGAGTAGCGTTTTAGGCGAGCATCCTCGTGAGGGTAAGTCCGCCGGGTTCATCGTGCCTTTCACATGTCTCCAATCATCGGGATTACTGAGCCTCCGAATTTCCATTACGCGATTACCAACAAAAGTCGCCCACTGATCCATCCGCTTAATCCAGCATAAGGCGTTGCTCGAATCTGTCCAGTAGAAACAGGGAATATCCGAGTACTCCAAATACATCTTTGCTGCTTCACATAATCTGGCCCCAACACAGCATCCCAGTAACTCCAGACGGGGAGTTGTCATCGACTTCACTGGAGCCACTCTTGATTTTGCAAGTAAAAGCTGAATGGAAACCATGTCCTTAGTCTCCGCCCGTAAAAACACAGCAGCAGCATACGCACTTTTACTCGCATCGGTGAAGATATGCAAGGACCAACTTGATCTTTCCATCTTCTGATTAAATACCCAACGAGGTATTTCAATTTCTTTCAATAAGTGCAGCTCCTGTCTCCATTTTCGGAAAGTCTTGCTGAAATCTTCAGGCAGAGGTACATCCCAGCCTATATTAAGTTTCCAAGCCTCCTGCAAAAGAATCTTGGGCTGCAAGCTCACTGGGCAGCTGAAGCCAATTGGGTCGTAGAGCTGATGCGCCAGAGACAGGATCCTTCTCTTAGTAGCCGGTTCCTCATCATTCGATGAAAATGATCGCAAATCCAGGGTCAAAATGTCCCTTCCCACATTCCAAAGTAATCCGAGTACTGAGATCAATCGTTCCGCTTCATCAATTGCCGAGTCCACCGTGTCCTGGGCATTACTCCAGATCCATCCTCTAAGGTTGAACTTGCCAGCAGCCATCACTTGGACCGACTCACGCAGGAACTTCTGCATCTCAGAATAACTGTCTAGAGAGGCTACACAATTGTCTACGTACATCGACTTCTGCTACTTCAAGGCCGTATCTTTCCATTCCTCAGGAGCTCTTTTCAGAAGTACCTTCATAACCGCAGCAAGCAGAAAAGGGCTTGAAGAAATTCCAAAAACAACCCTACAGTGACGGAATTTTCTCACCGTAGTTGTTCCCTTCTCCTTCCACAGGAAGCGCAAAAAATCTCGCTCTTGAGGCTTGATACTGATCTGGAGAAAAGCCTTTTGAATGTCGGACACGATCCCAATTTTATGAAGACGGAAGCCCACAATGATTTTTGGAATCAGCGCCAGCAGGTTTCTTCCCTTTTCCAGACACTCATTCAGAGACGTCCCACCTTTCCCTTTCGCTGAAGCATCAAAAACGGGTCGAATCTTCGTCGTTTCGCTGTTTTCTTTTATAACTGCCCTGTGTGGCAGGTAGTGACAACTATTTTCAATTTCGCTTTTCGGAACTTCTTCGATTATCCCTTCAGCCAACCAATCATTGAAAACAGCTTGGTAATCATCAATTCGCCCGATTGCCTCCAGCTTTTTGGCGGTAGTCTCCAATCTCTTTATTGCTATATCTTCATGTGATTTCAATGGAGGATGGCCCTCAATCCATGGAAGTGCAACCTCAAATCTACCGTCCGGAATTCTAGTCGTGGTCTGTATAAAATAATTCATAGCCGCTTCCTCCAAATCTCTCCGAGACTGAGATTCAGTTTCATCTGTAATCCCAATCACATCAAGCTTCCACAGATCTGCTATTGAAGCATCCGTTACCATCATTGAGGTCACCAATGCCGTGCTGTCTGAGGAATTTCCATCAGTAAATCCGCCCATTAGCGTCCATCCCAGTCTTGTTTCCACAGCCACAGGTCCCAATTGTGTTGGTACAATTCTGCCGGTCAGTAGTTTCCCCATCACATCGGCCCCAATGAGTAGATTAATTTCAGGTTGACCTACCCCACAATCGGTGAGAACGACTCCAGCCTCTCGTAACTCCTTCAGAATGGACGGGTCTTGTATCCTTGAAATGCTACCACAAATTACCGGCTGCGCCAATACGGAAAATTTACACGAAAATGTTCCATTAAAACTTTCGACGCTAATCCTGTGTACCGGATGAGACTTACAATCAGTACGAACTCCTCCAAACAGACTATGTGACAGTTGTATTGTTCCAGACGGACTCAACCCCAGTGCTGAACAGGCTTTCACACTCAAGTAGGACTTCTGAGAGCCACTGTCCATTAAAGCTCGGATTATCTTCACTCCTTGAATTCCTTGAACCCGAACTAATAAAGTCTGGAGAAGAACTTCGTTACTACAACTGTGACTTGTCATAACATTTCCATCCGGACTTGCACTCTTCTGACTCTCCGACTTTGCACCCAGGATGTCTGGACACATAGCTACAAAGTGTTTCTTCCCACACACTTGACATCTTATATTCGTGGCTTTACATTTCTTCGAGATGTGACCAGGTTTTAAGCAGATATAACATGCTTTCTTCTCCTGAACCAACTTTCGCTTCTCATCGAGACTAATTTTTGGTGCTTGAAAGCAGTCTTGACTATTGTGTGGCTTGTCACAAAACACACATTTCTTCACATGTTGATGCCCATTAAACAAGTCAGTCGCGGTAGGAATTTCTTCGCTGGACTTGAACTTTGGTTTGAATTTTGATCTTTTCACTTCTTCGCTCGCAACTCCAAACCCGGACCTGGCCATGCTGATCCTCACCTCGCCATCAACTTCGCCCTTCAAAAATGTCATCAGCAGGGCTAGACGGTCTTTAGATTCATCTGGTTGCATAGCAATTTGTCCACGATTCCTTTCCCACGTCCGCATCACCTCTTCTGGAAGGCACGACTCCACCAAGGGGTAAAGCATTGCTGCAAACTTGTCACTTGTGACACCCAGAGTCTCAAGAGCACGCAACTGTGTCTCTAATTTATCATACATACATAACACAGATGATTGTTCTTTAGGATTTGTAGCATTTACTAATACCAGTCTAAGTAGCTCCCGCACGTAAACTTCCACCAGAACTTCATCCTTTCCAAAGCGTTCTTTCATGTATCCAATAGCTTTTGTGTAGTTCTCGGCTGTCGGCGGAAAACTTTCCACAACTTCTCTGGCTTTTGAGTTTTCAAGCGTAGACTGGATCAGGTACTGGAATTTTTCTTCCGGCGTCATCGCCTCATTGCTGTCGATCTGTTTGAATTGGCTCCAAAACCCCAACCAGTCCTTCACCTCCCCGCTAAATTTTTTAAACTCCAACTTAGGCAGTCGATATTGATTACGTCTCCCAAATACTCCTCCTTGACTTGCTACACTCTCAAATTCAGTCTCCGTGAATTTAGCGTCAAGAAAATCTCTTACTCGGACCTCCAGATCACTGAAACGGTTGAGATAATCGGTAGAGATCTCGTACTCTTGAGCCAACACATCGTCCGGAGTTTCGTCAACGAGGAGAGCTTCATCCACCAAATGATCCAAATTTACCAGTTTTTCGTTCTGATTCACCAGCCGCGTAAACAATTGCTGAACCGAGATCTTGGTCTTCCCTTCTCTCATCAATTCAGCTTCGACTTCATTTGCAGCCCTGGTGAAAACCGCTCGAACCGGTGCCCGTTGTCTTTTCAAATTTTCCATTTTCTCAAGTGAAAAGTGCACTAATTAGCCACAAGTCCTGTCACGGTCGCCAAATGTTGTAAATGACTTGGCTCGTACAACTAAAGAAAGGAATACCCCTTTGAAAAGGAACAGTAAAATCAGCTTTAATTTACAATTGGTTTTATTCTCAGTGAAAATGGGAACACAACAGAGATTATCAAAATGACTACTCACTCTCTCAAACCTTAGTTCTCGACTCCTCGATCATTTTCCTATGTAGGTATCTTAGAGAATATTCAGTTTTCTCTTCTCCAATAAAATGACCTCAACCCATAAAATCCCCATCTCACTCCAAACAAATTGACCTTTATGGTCTAAGTTCAAACTTCTAACCGTACACTAAAATGTATAGCTTATTGTAAGATTTGAATACTCTCCGCTCTGTACCACCTCATTGGTCGGTTCGAGAGTATACTCGATGGTCGGCTCAATCCCACAATCGACATTTCTCTTAACAATAATATATCCGCACTGGTCGGTTCGATCGTACAATGAGCACTTATCTTAACTTAAAGTATGTCCACATCGTTATATTACAACAGTAAGTTTATACTTGTGCAGAAAAGGGTTTTAACTCACGTGAACTTCAGCATTTTTAGGTAGGTAGATACGATACTCCAGTATTGAGATGGGTTACTCCAATGCGGAGGATCATTTACTCAAGCGAGCAATTCCTAAACAACAGTACTGGAAAGATGCGTCCTATAAAGACACGTGCCGCAGAGGTATTTCATTACGTCGTTGTCTAATGTTGACGAAATGCAAAAATTTCAAACTAGTTATCCTTGAAGATTTGCATAGGGTAACAAACAACGACTTACCGCCCCTTGGCCATGTATGCAGGGATGTGAAGGAAAGTTATCATTGATTTAATAAATCACTTTTCGGGTATGTTTCGGGTTTTCATAACGCTTCATCCCTCGATCTCAAAATGTTTCAATATTTGCAATTAAAAGAGCTTTAGTCATCATTGTCGCATTAGTTAATCTTTTAAGATAGTTAATCAGTAAGTTGTTACATATACATATGTATATTGTGTGAGTGGGTAACATGTCCTGTAAAAATATTTAAAAAATGTGCGAAATTAGTACAAAGATATTTGAAACTATTTGAGCGTAGTGAAGGCGCCACAACAGGAATGATTAGCTGTATTTATGAAAATCGTCAATCACAAATTTTGAAACGTATTGTTAAGCAAGCATGAGTATATTTAGTATTTTGAAAGCTGCAGATTGTTAAAAAAACAGTTCCCCAATACGTAGGCATGCAAATTCCATTCGCCTGTGTAGGGAATAGGCATATAATGTGAATATTCATGGGTGATACTTTTCTTGGTACTCTGTACATGGATCTGTATGAAAAACAAAAGATTATAAATTATTTCAAGAATGTAGCTCGCGGAAACTTTGAGGGAGCAATATAATCTTGTCATACATTTGTATTTCTAGCATAAAGTAGTTATATATGTACGCTTGCATGTATTCATTCTGAACTTTTTACAATTAGCAGTAACTATTACTTATCACAACTACCCCATTGAATACAAAATTGTGAATTCCAACTCGGAAATGAAGATCTGGCTGGCTGCGAGCCAATTAACAGCTATTATTGTTAGGACACATCATCATTTGCATCCATGTGTATGTAGGGCTCATAAAAGCATTTTTCAATCGCTATATAGCTTTCTGGTAAGGCGTTTGTGTATGAGGGCTATGTAGCACATAAAGTGGCTAAAACGTTTTGGTATTTAAGTGGTTCAATTATCTAATTTTCAATTTGTCAAAGAGATATATATTCACCTAGTTTTAGCACCGTCATATTTTAAAGCTTAACGCTCGATGATTTTTGTCAACAGGGATTTTCGAAATTGTTGGGGTGTATTACGAAAATGATTTTGTCAACAGGGAGTTTTAAACTTGCTTCAAACAGGGACATCATGACCAGCAGGGAAAATGAAAAAAATCCAGGGAGATTTACAAAATTCCGACCCCTGCCTAAGGAATTATCACTGATCAATCAAACACCAGTACGTGTGATGTTTTGCAGGTGAAGTAGAAGCCATTCGCTATGGTATTCGAGGTTAGACAATCCATAAATTCTCTCGGAATTCTGGCCACAGTCAAAGTGGGTTTACTCGTTTTCGAAAAATCCCTACATTACACATTAAGATTCCTCAAAAACATTAATTTCCGCATACAAATTTTAATCCATAGAAGGATTAAGACTCCTCATAATTACCTTCAGGACATATGCTATCATATCTTTGTCAGATTCTACAGGGAAAACGAGCGCAAGGTACCCCTATAAGTCTAATTAATAGTGATATTAGTTAGCGCGCACATATTTTTTCCATCAGCTTCAGTGGGACGAAATATTAAAGAAAATTATTTTTTACATTTATATTGGTTTCAGTGGAAGATTCAAGAAAATCACTGCCTGATTTAAATTAAAACTACCGTACTCCCACTGAGGCATGGATCAGTCTCATCCACTTGTTCTTATCCCAATTTATTACGATGCAGTGTTGCTGCAAGAAACCCCATATACAAGAGCTGTGCGTTCGAGGTGTAGAACAATTTGTAGCTGTTCCTGTTTAATCAACGTTAATTTGCTGCACTTTAAAAACTTGTCACTGTAAGAGTTCAATTTTGCACATAGAACAAAAATATGTACTGCAACAAAGCCCAATGTGCAAATCCTATATGCAGACAACATGTGTCTGCTAATAACTTTCCATATAGTATTCCCACATGGTATGATCTACGGAAAGGTGCAAGGTTTATTTACTGCTACAATGCATAAAAACTTGTTCCATCAAAACAAGTTTCTTAAGTATGTACAGTTGTCTATGTTAGTGCAGGAATAAAATTCTTCCTTGCATATTTATTCCGCCTTGTAAATAGGAATAATCTCCTTTGTAGTTCAGGTGCACAAAATTGTAGTCTGAAATTTTGCCCTTTAGTAATGTTTTCAAACCAGCTAGGAATCCTGTTGTTACTCATACTCCAATTCGGACATTATTGTTACAGTCAGTCAGGTCAAGAGAAAGAGAGTCAAACATTTCTGGAAAATTTATCCAAATCCCTGGGCAGGGTAACCCAATGTGCGTTTCTGGAATTGCAATTTTTATAAAGCAATGCATGAAATTTTAATGCATGAGAATAATAAAGGTACAATATATATTTCCTTTACAATGCTGATTTTCACAGCTACCACATGCGGAATACGGAACATTGACCCCGAAGACCCACGTACAGAGGCTCCATGGAACGCCGTAATATTCACAAAGTACCAGGCCAAAAATGGGACAATTTCCTATGGATTTTTTGGGTCTGGAGTAGTAATAGGGGCTAACATGATTCTAGTCATTTCTAACGGGGCGTATGGGGCAGGCACTAAAGAATCCAACTATTCTTTCTATTCAATTCCCCCTGTAGAACGCTTCATTGCAGTTGTGGGGCTCAAGTCAATCCGTTTTGACGATAGTGATCAACATACTCAAATTTCGGAGGTACATAATTTCAGGGAGTCTAAGAAATAATGTTGTTTGTACATTTTCCAGAATATACCAGAAATAATTTACTTGAGCAATACTTGGGATTGAAACTTTAAATTTTGAGACTTAAAATTGGGATGAACAAACTATGGACAGATTTTTAAGTATTTCATTTACATTCAGATCAACTACATTGTCCCGTATATTGGGAAAGGGGAAGTCAGTGATGAGTTTCACTTCGTCATTTACCACCTCAAAACGGTCCTCAAGCCTACAAACTATGTTCGGGAAATTTGTTTCCTCAAGTTACAACATCTCAATTCCAGGGACTACCTTCAGAAATTTCGGGACAGCTTCAACTTTCAAATCACTGGATTTGCTCTAAGTGCAAACTTCAACACCAGCTACAGTCCGTTAACACGGGATATTACCCTTGAGAGTCAGTCATTGTGTGATAGCGCTTACCCCTTTTATCACGGGGGGAACTTCGCTGATAACATTTTATGCGCTCGACCAATCATTTCCGAATATGTTGCCTTCTGTCACTTCTACGGCAGTGCCCTTACATTTACGGACAAAACTAAAACCAGTCGGACGTTTCTGGGCGCAGTGCTCACATCTTCCTCCAAATACGGTTTTCAAAAGGGCGGTCCCTGCTCTGGGAAAAGGGTCAATTTTTTTACCCCCGTCACAGGCCATGCAGACTGGATTGCCAATAATTACAAGTAAGCGTTCACATCTTTGAAATATACTTGCAAACATTCATGCCTTCTTGCTTTAATGTGTCCTTACTGATACACCAATAATTATATCGTAAATCTTCATAGGTGCAGTCCCACAAGATTTTCGTGTGGGAATTCCGCTTGTTTGCATTTGTCCAAAGTATGTAATGGCCTTAAGGACTGTCCAGATGGGGAAGACGAGGACAGGCATTTTTGTGCGGCCGTCAACATTTGTCCTGGAAAACTTGACTTATCGTTGCGAGACGTCTATTATCAGAGACATACTTCGGTTTGTGGATATCGGGGGAAATGTTTGCAGAAAAATTCAATTTGCGACGGAATCGACGACTGTCTGGACGGAAGTGACGAGAGTCCTGAGATTTGTGTGGGGAACAGACAGCTAATTCCAAGTAGTGTTAGTGAATGTGACCCCCCAATACTCACATCGGTAAGGGCCTTCATTACTAACAAAAGAAATTCTTTCCTGAATAGTTTTTATTTAAAGAGATTTTTAAACCATGTTTTTCATTCGTTACATACAGGGCGTGGAGATCACAAGTTGCAGAAATGTCGACTCCAGCTCGTGTGGACTGAAGGACGATCAAAGACTGGGAACATTTCTGAACATTACTTGCTCCAAATACCACATTTCTAAATACAGTTACAATTCTGTTCGGATTCAATGCACACAAGGGGGACATTGGGAATTTGAGAAGCCATTTTCCTGCTCAAGAGGTACCTGACTTAATGATTGAAAAAAATTCCCACCCGTAATAACGTCTATATATTTTGTCAAGGTATTTTATTAGCATCTCTGTATTGTCTGTGTTGCAAAATTTAGATTGTGGTTTGTTGGACGAGTCAAAAAGTCAGTCAAAAATGCCATGGAATGTGAATATTTTTGCGGGATCGTACGCTCCAGTTTTTATCTGCAGTGGGACTCTCATCGAGGAAATCTTTGCCGTAACTGGTGAAGACTGCCTAAATAAAATTAATACCGTGAATAAAAATGTGATACTTCAAATCGGTTCTGCAAGTACAGAGTATGACCCTGACAGGAGTGATACGGTTAGTATCACAAGGACGGACAAGATGGAAATTCTTACTATTTCAGCAGCAATCCTGACATTAACGAAATCCAAAGAGTCGGACAATCTTGGGAATTTACCAGCGTGTTACGATAAGGTCTACTCCGTTATCAAACCGACTATCGGATCCATGGGGATGGTGAGGGGTTCTGCAATGATTTTGATTTTGCAATTTAATTGTAGTTTGTAAAACTTTCTCATGTAATTCTACCACATGTAGGAAGCTACCATTTATACAAATTGATTTGTATGTGTACAGATTCCAGTAATAATTCCCAATAAGGGGATCGGACAGATCTCGTTGAAGAAGTACAAAGTAGTTGCTTGCCCTGAAACTCCAACACCATACTTTTGTGTAGAAGGTAAAAATTCCTTTGCGCAACTGTACATTTTAAAGTGCAATTTACCAGCTTTTTATCTACTCGGATATAGAATTAATTATACATGCTGAAACCTCAACTTATTACTAAACAGGTCCAGCTAATTCCAACTTCGGCCAAGGGTTTTTTGTTACCAACGATCAACGTTACTCCTTGGTGGTAAACACTAACTCTAATTTTATCAAAAACAGTTATTTATACACGTTGTTTTAATACAGGCATATTATATGTAATACTGGATATTAATCTCACAAATCGCTTGTGGATTAAATTTTTGTTTTTTGAAATCAGGGCATAGTAACTTCAAAAAAGTCACAAGTACAATCTGGAGGACATGGAGGAACTGAAATACTTTATGTGCTCACTCTAAATTCCCTAAACCCAAGAATGTTACCAATATTGGAGCGGGAATATTCTTAGTTGGGCGTGTTAAAAATATGAAATACAATTTAGCTCTGTTGGTTTATTTAAACTATATATGTACCCTGGTTCCGGGCACGGAGATCCTGAAAAAATGAATCATATATTGACTGATGGAATTACCGGTGGTAGTGTGAGTAAATTTTAGTGAATATTACTGAATGATATGGACGTTCACTTATAGTAATTATTATATTAGGCTTATGAGGAATTTCAAGAGGTGAACATTACTACAAATAAAAATCTAATATGCAACAATATTATTCTAGCATTCAAATTATAAAACAAAAATCCGTGTGCTATGGTTATACAAATGGCTAACCATAAAATCCGATAGAAATTCGCGTCAGTGTAAAATGTACATCATACGGAGGGAACCACAAATTTTATGTGATTTTAAACCTTATTTTGTTGAAATGCTCTGTAATTTAAAAATATGATAACACGTTTAAATTAGCTTAACAAGATTTGACGCAAAAAGACTCACTGGATAAGCCACATTTCGCCTTGTTACACTTTAGTGAGGTTAGGGAGTACTTTTAGGGGCAACGTGAAACAGAGTTCCCAATCGTTTTCCGGGTAAGCGCTCGATCATCTTTACGTTAACTGACGAACCAGTATCATCGGATGATTCGAACATTTTGTTAAAATGAAGTTACTATGATGCTCGGCAGTAAATCATATAAACAACAGAGGATTCCGATTTTCAGAGGTTGAGTACCGTTTTATTAAAAAGGGATCAGATCAAAAGTGAGAATAAACAAAGGTAACATTTTGCTACCTGGTCTTGTTTTTTGTGCAGGAATCAAATAGTTTTGAGAAGTAACGCTGAATAAAATATTAAGGAATTTACTGCTCGATTCTATAGCTATAGTAGGCACACTAATGTATGCATCTTTTACATTCTCATGCTCATATTTCAATTGAATACTGTACAGTGCAATTTTATTGAAAAAACAAATAAGTTATGCTCTAGAAGGGCGAAACAAATTCAACCGGTTCTTCATTATTCAATGCTACTTTGTAGCATTTTATTTTTGGCCCGGTGAGAACCAAATTTTGCTCCTTGCAAAGGCTGCTCTAATGAAAAAAGGGTGTGCTTTGACCATCTAAAAACTTGTTTTGTCGTAACAAGTTTCTGCAGTACATTCTTATGTACCTGGAGGTGTACAATCCTTCCATGTCTATTTATTCCACCCAGTAAATAGCATTAAACTTGTAGTTAAATTGCACAAAATTTTAAACTCAAAATTTCGCCATTTAATGTTTTGAACAAATGAGGGGGTTTTATTGTTACTCGTACCTCAATTTCGGAGAATATTGTCAAAGACAGCAATAAAGGAGTTTATACTCTCACTCTAAATTTCTTAAATATAGTACATGGGAACAATACGAAATCAATATGGCTCGACTAAACGAGACAATAAATATAAATTTGTCTTAAGAGAATAAAATCACATTTTGCACTGGCTAATTAAGAACTTAATTTAATTATTAGTCGGACGTTAAAATGTATTTAAATCTCTTGTGAGCCAGTGACAGAAGTTCAGAAATAGTGCTCCGGAAAGATTGTCCCAGACCAATCATATAGCAGTATGTGCGATGTTTTGAAGGTTCAGTAGGATCCATTGGCTATGGGTATCAAGATGAGTCAATCGATAAATTCTTTCTGAATCCTGTTCACAGACACCTTGGTCATCCTCCTTTTGGAATACTCCCTGCATTATATTTTTACATTTTCCCGAAAATATTAATTTCATTATGAACACTTACAATTTAGTTATTACAATGTATATAGACACTGGATGCTTCTAAATTACCTTCAGTACATGAGTTACCATGTCCTGGTCGGAATCAACAGCGAATACTAATCCAGAGCCACCGAAGCCAGAGCAAGGAACCACTCCTGGTTTAATTATTTGTGATATTATTTAACTTTTTCTCCATAGGAGCCTCAAACTCCTCCTCTCATTCCTTACAATTAACTCTTGTGTGAATATCAATGAAGTAAAGTACATATATGAATTTCTTACACATAAAATGTTTAGAAAAAAATATTTAGCATAAAAATAAAAAATACTGATCATAGAATCCTAAGTAAACTCTTGTCGTATACTGGTCCATTTAACTACAGAAACTGCACTAGGTGAATCAAATAAATTCAGACTATCTGGGCAAGAATTTACACGAAATTGGAATATCACATTTTCCTCATTGGTCAGTCTTTGGGGTAGATAGATGTTCACATTTTGTTGGAAACTACAGTTTAATGATATGACACCCCGTTGAACTTATACCTTGAGAAGATTTAGCATAAAAAGTGTCACCGGAAATAATCTCGCATCGATTCTCTGGTAAAACTACCAAATCTAGGTTCCTCACTTGCGTCACGTTTTGGCCTGGCGTATCCTGAGAAGTCTCCTCAGATTTATGAACCTTCCAAGAAAGCTACCAAACAAGTGTAAACAACAGTGAGAGCAAGCCTAATAAATAAATAATTTGTTTATAAGGACTTGTACTTGGTACTACTTACAGTTC
Source organism: Allacma fusca (assembly GCA_947179485.1). Lineage (NCBI taxonomy): Eukaryota > Metazoa > Arthropoda > Collembola > Symphypleona > Sminthuridae > Allacma > Allacma fusca. The sequence continues at coordinate 67,442,323 of OX359245.1, forward strand.
CTGCAGAATTAGGCAGTATGTGACAGGTGGCTTCAATTTAATGATCGCGATGTCAGACTGAACGCTATCCGCGTCGTAATTCATGGAACGTCTTATTTCTTCAACCTGAATATATTTCATTCAATTGGAACATTCAAAGGTAATCACCTCAAAAAAGTCGCTAATTAGGTATTTTTTGAGCATAACCCACATCGTGGAAGCCAGTGTTCTTCTTTTCTTCCCCTTTTTCCGGGATCACTCCATTTGCTTTCAGAAAAACTTTAAGATCGCGAGGTTCAAACCGCAGGTCATTCGCATCCATCGTACAACGGGCCGCAGTAATGAGGATACAGTGCACTCTCGCTATAAGAGCACCGATAGAAGCACGCCAAAAGCGCTCTTATAACGGTATGCTCCTATAGAGAACATATCTCTAAATACATTAAAATACTGACTATAAATTACATAGATATACATTATTAAAAAATGGGATAAATAAGAACGTCACTGCGCAGTATATTAGATAATAAGGTAAACCAAATTTTATTTAGAAATATTATCAATTAATGTTTGTTTAGAATAAAATAATCAGTAATTTGAGCTTGCCGAAAATTCATCGCAAGGGATTTGCCTACAATATTTTCAATTGCATCTAGAGAATCCAGTAATTCAGGCTCATAGGAATCCTGGCAAACTAGCCAATGTTTAAGTTTTTCCACTGAAAGCAAAGCGTCTCTGGATGTAACTTGAGGAATTACTTCTGACTCATTACTTTCTGGATCGGACTCTACATCCTCACTCTCACCATTTTCACCAAAAATACGTGAAACAATATCCTGGTCCGTTTCCATACCAGCAGTTGCGAGCTAAATGTGAAATAAATTACATATTACAAAATTAATGCTCAAACTCTAGCACTCTAAGTTCTCAATTTTTATGAAAGGAATCAAAGCATACATCGTCATCTATAGCTTCATTGTCGGCTAATTCTTGTGGCCCGATATTAACCCCCAAGCTGTGCATGCCTTCAAAAGCGATTTCTACTGCTGGATCCTCTACTTCAACATCTCCAGTTATCTGGGATCGCAAAGCACGCTCAAAACAATTGGAAATAGTTTGACTTGTTACCTGGAGCCATGCGGAATGTACGATTAACATTGAGTCGAGTACATTTATTTTGACGGGTAAATTCCAATCCAAACATCGAATAACTTTCTGGACCAGCTTTCTGCGATACTTCCTTTTCATTTCATTTATTGTCCCCTGATCCAACGGCTGGATTACTGACGTGGCATTAGGGGGAAGATAAAGTAACTCAATGTTTGTCAACTTGACGCCTTTTGGATGTGACCCGCAGTTATCCAACAGCAAAAGGATTTTTCGCTTCTTTGCTCTCATTTGCGTATCAATTTTATTCAGCCATTCGGTAAAAATCTGAAATATTAAGATCACGAGTTAAAGTAATTAAAATTGAGAGTACTTGATCTGCATAAATAATATTAAATAATTTCCCCGGTTTTCCGAATCATTTTCCCCGGATATTTAAAAATGTTATTTAGGTCAATTTATGAGGTTACATATCTCAAATAGGATTCCAAATATAAAAATTGTAAACAATTCAGTGACCTTCTTTTCAGTAAACATTTGTAAGAATTACTTTTGTCATTTTTCGTAACATATTTTTATTAATTATGAAACAATCTTCAACAATTTTGAATTAGACATAAAAAAGCTATTCAAAGATTTACTTACAGACGTATCCACCCAGGCTTTCGAGTTTGCATAATAGTAAACAGGTAGCGAATCACGGGATTTGATTTTGGCAAGACACCTTGGATTTGCAAACTTCCCAATAACAAGTGGCTTCAATTTTTCAGAACCATCTTTATTACAGCACAGCGGCACTGTCAGCCTGTCTTTGCATCGCTTTCCACCACTGCATGTCTTGCCTTTAAATTCCATTGTTTTTTCCGGAAGAGCTTTAAAAAATAGGCCGGTCTCGTCAGCATTGAATATATCTTGATCCTGGTGTTTTTCGGAAACCGACTTGTACACTGTATCAATCCAATTGGAAGTAACAGCCAAGTCCACCTAAAACGACTCCCCGGAGACACTTCGGAAGGAAATATTATATCGCTGCTTCCATTTTGATAGCCATCCCGAACTAGTTTTGAAGTTGTCTTTCTTCAACATCTTAGCAAAAGCGATGCTTTTTCGAACAAAATTGGCCCATCAATTGTAACACTACGATTTCTGAAACGACCGAGTTAAAATGGATGGTTGTTACGATTTACCTGTACCTATAGTATGTATTAAATTTATTGCTATTTAAGGTTGATAAATATACCTCTGTAATTTAAACCAGTCTAATAGTGCCAGGTCAACATCATCAAACTGGGGCATTCGAAGCTTTCTAGTTTTAATATTTTTGAACTTAAATTGCTCCAGTATGATTTCTCGCCTCCGCCATGTTCCTTGTATTGTCTGTCGTGGGATGTTCAGCTCGTCTGACAATTGGACCTGCGTGACTCCCTTTTGAAGGCGGTCAATTATTTTGACTTTCTTTTCAAGTGAGAGTGATTTCCGAGATTTGCTCAGCTTTTCTCCGGATTGACTCCCCATCTGAGAAATAATAAAAATTAATAAATTTCTTCAAATCATATGATTGAGTTTGTAGATTTGGAAATTCTCCCGAATTTTCCACATTTGAGTTTCAGAGCAGTGACGGGGCATTATATTATACGTAATTCAATTACATGTATCGCTTACTTATCGGATAGTTTCCCCGAGTATTGCAGAATAATGCAGCCAATTTAGATTTACCTAGCGTTTATCAAAATATACCATAAATGACACCGCTCTATAAATGTCTGTCTCATGACTTCTGATCCAGACATCTAATGTCACTCACATTTTAACACAAAATTGTCAAATTAAGTAAATGCAAGTGGAATAATTATATTAAATGTAGTAGTGGTTGAAGACAAAATATTATCTGAATAATTTGCATAGATGTGATCATTAACGTTGTTGGCTCTTAAAAGATGTTGCTATAGGATTTACCGTTTATTATGTTGTATTTATGTGTTTAGTAATTTGGTTGTTGAATGAATGATATTGAATAATTTGGAACGAATCTAATGGTACGAAGTTGCTTCAATGTTTAATGTTGTATGATGATACTTAAAATGAATTCCAATTTCGAGTGCGAATAAACAACACGTTAAAATAATTTCTCTGCAAAAGGCGAGTAATTTCTACGTTCAAGTTGTTAGCTCAATCCTTCGCGTTTGTTCGCACCGGGAAGCAAAGGCTTCCACTTACGAAGGGTTGACATATTTTACACGAGAAATTAAGGAACTCAATTGGTGTGCCTTGGGCACTGGTCCTTCGATAAACTACATATTATTATACGTTCCGTGGGTTTGATTTAGCGGTAACATTTGGTCCTTCGAGCCGGATCAAGATCAGTGAAAGAGTAAAATGGAGAAAATAGCTGCTGAAGGCTCTGGAGCGATGGCTGGCGCAGGCATTGAAGAGATTCGAAAGAGCAGGAGAAAACAAGCGCTGGAGCCCGAGTATCCTTACTTGAACTCACCATCGCGACGGAAAAATGCAGTTGGGGAAGATGTGCTTAACAACAAATATGAAAATGATTGCGAGGATGATGAATCTGTTTCCATGGTATCTGGTGTATCACGTCGTAGCAAAGGTAGTAACTATTCAACAGCAAGTTCTCGTAACCAAGTAATGAAAAAACAATTGAAAGTTGAGCTAAATTCTCTTAAGCGTATTAGCGAAATGGAAAATACGGTTGCCCTGGAAAAATTAGCTAGGGAAAAAGAGATAGAGAAACGCAGGGTCGAAATGGAGAAACTCATCATAGAAGAAGAATCAGATGAAGACCTTCAAAACTTGGATGCTGTCGATGGTGCTGAAGTGCCAGAACAAATGAATACAAATAACAACAAAAATGTTGTCCAGTGGTTAGATAAAGATGCTGGTTGGGGTCCTCCTGCCAGCGACGTTAAGTGCCAGCTTCTTCAGACGAACATAAGGTTGGACCGTCTCATGTCACGGCAGACAGTAAGCAAGGATTTACCACATTTCGACGGTAACCCTGAAGAATGGATGATGTTCATCCGACAGTTCGAGCGAACAACGGAGATGTGTGCTCTTTCGGATGATGAGAACATGATGCGCCTTCAAAAATGCTTGAAGGGGAGAGCCCGGGAAGCTGTGCTGCCGGTACTGGGGATTCCGGAGCAAGTTTCATCGGTTATTAGGACTTTGGAATTACTGTACGGACGTTCGGATCTGATAGTAGAAGCACTGGTGAAGAAAGTTCGGGCGATGGCTCAAATCAAGGAAAGTAAACCTGATTCTGTTATTTCCTTCGCTAATCATGTGGCAAATTTAGTAGCTACTATGAAACAATTAAAAAGAAATGGTCACATGTACAATCCTTCTCTACTCACTGAGTTAATTCTAAAGCTCACCCCTTCGTGGAGATTCAAGTGGTGTAGAAAGTCCCTAGATATGGACGCTAAACCAACCATTGAAGACTTCAGTAAATGGCTCCAGAAGATCGCATTGACTATGAGCTTGATGCCAGTGGATGGGAATACGGTTGAAAACAAGGCTAATGACAAGCAAATTGCAAAGAAACCCGTCTTCACGGCTAGTTCAGTTGGAGAGAAAGCATGTACATATTGTGACAAGTCTAATCATGCAGTCGAAGTCTGTAGAAAGTTGAAAAGCGACAATGTCTGGACAAGATGGAAGACCGTAAGGAGTAAGTCCTTATGTTATGTATGTCTTGGGGCAGGGCATAGGTCGCTAGATTGCAGCAAGAAAACCACCTGCGGGGTTGATGGCTGTGACAAAGTCCACAATAAGTTGCTACACAAGTCGGAGAAGAAAGTTGAAGGCGGAAATGCTGGCGCCACTGAAAAAGATGATTCGACAACAGTTTTGTGTGGTCATGCAACAGGTGCAATGAAAGATGTCTTATTGCGAGTCATTCCTGTGAAACTCTCGAGCGGTCAAGAGGAAGTCCTCACCTATGCTCTCCTAGACGAAGGTTCTACGGTGACGATGGTGGATTCATCAGTTGCAGAATCACTTGGGCTGCGTGGAGTTAAAAGTCCGTTATGTATTCAGTGGACCAATGGAATGACCAAAGAGGAGTCAGAGTCAGAGATAGTTTCTATGGAAATTTCAGGTGTTGCGGAAGGAGCTAAGAGGTTCCAGTTGAATAATGCCCGAACGGTAAACAATTTGCAGTTACCAACGCAAACAATCAACATGGAGTTGATCAAGGAGAAATGGCCGTACCTTTGTGACGTTCCATTTTCCTCAATGTTGAACAGTCGTCCGTTTATCCTGATTGGATCTGATAATATCCTCCTGACAACGCCAAGACAACTTCGTCAGGGTCGTTGGAATGATCCCGTGGCTACTAAAACTTGGCTAGGCTGGGTGGTCCATGGGAATATTTCTATACCAAAAAGATTGGATTCCTGCATCTCGTTAATGATTTATGAAGACCACCGAGAGGAATTAACAGAATTGGTGAAGAAAACCTTTGCCACTGAGGCGTTTGGGGTGAAATTGGTCGACAAACCTCTCAGATCAATTGAAGACGAACGGTCAGTGGCTCTAATGGAGAGATCTACTCGTCGAGTGAATGGCCGATTCGAGACGGGACTTTTGTGGAAGAAAAATGATACGATACTTCCTGAAAGCAAGTCTAATGCTATGCGGCGTCTCTTGTCAATGGAGAAGAAAATGGAACGGGATGAAGTATTTGCTAATGAATATTGCCTTAAAATTCAGGATTACGTCGACAAGGGTTACTGTCGAAAATTAACTCCATTGGAAGCGAAAAAGAAGTCACCACGTACATGGTTTATCCCGCACTTTGCGGTATTTAACCCTAATAAGCCAGGCAAATTGCGTTTAGTTTTTGACGCAGCTGCTAAGTCACATGGTGTGAGCTTCAATGATGCTTTGATGAAGGGACCTGATCTGCTTAACCCACTTCCAGCTGTACTTATGAGATTTCGAAAACCTCGTGTGGCCATTATGGGAGACGTCAAAGAAATGTTTCACCAGGTAAAAATGGTTCCCGATGATGTAGATAGCCAAAGATTTCTTTGGCGGGGGAAGAAAAGGATGGGAGAGCCGGAGGAGTACGTGATGGACTCAATGATCTTTGGAGCCGCTTGTTCACCCGCCAGCGCTATTTACGTGAAAGATTGTAATGCTTCTGAGTTTAAGGAACAATTTCCGAAAGAAGTACTCGCTATACATGAAAATATGTATATGGATGACTTGCTTGATGGTGCGGATGATGAAGACACAGCCGTTGAGATGGTCAGCAATATTATTAACATTTTCCAGAAGGGAGGATTTCTGATGTGCAATTGGGCCAGTAGTTCCCGACTGGTGGCTGAAAGCATTCCTGTTGATCTTCGAGCAAAAGGACAACGTAACCTCCAGGAAGGAAGCATGCAGACAGAGCGAGTACTTGGGTTGCAGTGGAACCCTGAAAATGATAGTTTCCATTTCTTAATAAATTTGCATCATGTTAATGTTGAAGTTAGTTCTGGTGCCAGAATTCCGACGAAACGTGAGGTCCTCAAGTTGGTGATGTCGTTGTTCGACCCTTTAGGATTCATTGCTAATTTTGTCGTTCAAGCTAAAATCTTATTCCAGAGCATTTGGTTAAGTGAAATAGGTTGGGACGACCGGATCAAGCCTAATCAATTCACTCGCTGGACGGACTGGTTGAAGGAGATGAAGAAAATTGTTGACATACGGATCCCAAGATGTTACTCAATGAAACTTCGGTCTGCTATGTCATTGCATTTACACGTTTTTGTTGATGCCAGCGAGGAAGCTTTCGGGGCAATATGCTATTTTAGGATCGAACTTGTTGATGATGTGGAAGTTTCGTTTGTCCTCGCAAAAACTCGGGTAGCTCCTATTAAAAAGCTTTCAGTTCCACGTCTGGAGCTTCAAGCAGCGGTTATGGGTAGTAGAATGGCAATTACGGTAGGTGAGGAGCTGAAGGTAGTCATAACTAAAAGGTACTTCTGGTCGGACTCTCGTACTGTACTGTGCTGGATTCGATCCTCCACGAGGAAATTCAAACAATTTGTAGCGCATAGAATTGGAGAAATTTTAGAGGCGACGGAAGTACAAGAGTGGCGCTGGGTTCCGACAGCGGAAAACGTTGCTGATGATGCAACACGGAGCACGACTGAAATTAAATTCAGCGACCAAAGTAGATGGTTTACTGGCCCAAAATTTCTGAGGGAACCGGAGAAGAACTGGCCAGAAGAACCATCGACCCAACCACCAGAGGTACTGGAGGAGGAGGTCAAGAAACGGACTGTGTGTATAGTAACTACGGTGACAAAATTTGAACTGCCCGACCCGGAGCAGTGTTCATCCTGGATAAAAATTATTAGAATAACAGCATGGGTGGTAAGATTTGTCAAAAATTTTGTTAAGAATTCTAAGAAAATGTCGTTGCAACGGGGGAAGCTTTTGGTGAATGAGCTTCAACAAGCGGAGCAACTGTGGTGGAAAGCAGTGCAGCAGGAACATTTCCCGTTGGAAATGTCAAGACTGGTGACTGGTAGTGCCATTGACAGCTCCAGCAAGTTAATTGCGTTGTGTCCTTACCTTGACAACGATGGGGTCATGCGGGTTCAAGGTAGAGCTGAGCGAGCAGAAGTTCTTGGGACGTATGCAAAGAATCCTGTGATTCTACATCCCGATCACCGCTACACAAAATTACTACTGTCACACTTCCATGAACAAGGTGGACACCATGGGATGGAAACTGTCCTGAACGAGGTTCGACAGAAGTTTTGGGTGCTGAAAATGAGGGCAGCAGTGAAGCGGAGTTTTTATAATTGTCAACACTGCAAAAATATAAAAGCTACTCCTCAACCTCCTATGATGGGATTATTACCGGTGGAGAGATTGACGGTTCAAACCCGCCCGTTTACTTACGCAGGTGTTGATTTTTTCGGACCGATGATAGTGACAACTGGAAGGAGCCATGTAAAACGCTATGGAGTTATATTTACTTGCCTGAGTGTCAGAGCTGTACACTTAGAGTTGTCGAAGGATCTTTCAACAGATGCGACACTGAATGCTGTGAGGCGTTTTATCGCAAGAAGAGGTCCTGTGCAGCGATTGTTTTCTGATAACGGGACCAATTTCCGCGGGGCGGACAATGAAATCCAAAAGGCAGTTTAGGTCTTAGATGACTCTGGAGTAATGGAAAAGTTGACGGCACGTGGTATTGATTGGAGATTTATTCCTCCCGGTTCCCCTCACATGGGCGGTTGCTGGGAGCGCTTGGTTAAGTCCGTGAAAGTGGCCTTAGCAGCTACATTACATGAGCAGTTTCCACAGGAAGATGTGTTGTACACTCTGTTGACAGAGGCGGAGTACCTTATAAATAACAGACCCCTTACTCATGTTTCAGTAGATCCTGACGACCCGGAGAGTCTTGCTCCGAATCATTTTCTGGGGACGAAAGGCATCGAAATCCAGATGGGAAAATTTGAAGACCATGACCTTCAGCTACGGCGACAATGGCGGTTTGTGCAAAGAATGGCGGACCTGTTCTGGGGACGTTGGGTGAAGGAATACCTTCCAACTCTTACTCGACGAAGTAAGTGGTACGGCGAAGGTGCCAATCTGAAGGTCAATGACATTGTCGTTATTGTTGACAAGAATGGACCCCGCAATACTTGGCCGTTGGGTCGAGTGGTTGCAGTATATCCGGGGAAGGACGGTCGTGTACGTGTGGTGGAAGTACAAACCAAAGACGGAGTGTACCGAAGACCTGTGGTGAAGATTGCTAAGCTTGACGTGCGAAAATATGATGACGAAGATGTACTTCGTTCATCAGGGGGAAGAAATGTTGGCTCTTAAAAGATGTTGCTATAGGATTTACCGTTTATTATGTTGTATTTATGTGTTTAGTAATTTGGTTGTTGAATGAATGATATTGAATAATTTGGAACGAATCTAATGGTACGAAGTTGCTTCAATGTTTAATGTTGTATGATGATACTTAAAATGAATTCCAATTTCGAGTGCGAATAAACAACACGTTAAAATAATTTCTCTGCAAAAGGCGAGTAATTTCTACGTTCAAGTTGTTAGCTCAATCCTTCGCGTTTGTTCGCACCGGGAAGCAAAGGCTTCCACTTACGAAGGGTTGACATATTTTACACGAGAAATTAAGGAACTCAATTGGTGTGCCTTGGGCACTGGTCCTTCGATAAACTACATATTATTATACGTTCCGTGGGTTTGATTTAGCGGTAACAAACGTCATACTGAATAGATTGACCTGCACTACTTCAAACCAAATAAGGGACAAATGGACAAGGCAATCGTTATCTATACAAACGGTTAACGTCGCCAAATTATGTTTAACTGAACATGTAAAACGCACAATCACAGTAATGAAGAGTAAAAATATATATTACCGTTACAAAATTCTTCAAATTTTCTTCCTCCAGGACTTGTCGACTTCTTGATTTCACTTATATTTACGGACCTGCTAAACAATTACTCGGGTCGTTCAATATTTCGTATCGTGTTGTGAGACGTTGGTCAAGTTACTCACAGTACAGTTTCTTTTCTGTATGTAGATGGAGCTTGTGCAAGGCAGACTTGCCAAGGTTATAGATGGGCATAATAACCTTTGTATCTATATGTGAGAGGTATATGCCAGTCGGCACTAACCTCAATGCAATGTGCCTACTGATGCTCACGAGGTTTTTATGCAAACGTTTCAGAAACGTTTGTATGTCTGCTCGGATGCTCTTATAAAGGATTGTGTTTACAACGAGGAAGTAAAATGCCAGCTCTTACATCGAAAATGCTCTTATAAACCGTGCTCTTATATGGAACATTTACAGCCCAACAATCCTATAGGGGGGACCTGGGAGTGCTCTTATATTGAACATGCTCTTATACAGAGGCCTCTTATAGCGAGAGTGCACTGTATTTCGTTCCAATAACGACGCCCCAGAGATGATTTCCATCTTTCCATCTTCGGTCTCTCGCCATATTTCCCCGTGCCAAGGGAATAATGCCGGCGAATTCGCAGCACTCACAATCAGTTCAGTCGCATTGGATTTTCTTTTGTGAATTAAGCCACATTCTGCGTAAAATCCAGATTTGTTACGTACAACCTAAGTACCGATATTTTAAAATAGATATCGTAGTAGTTCAAGACTGGCATTGAAGTAGGCCAGCATAACTAGCAAGTAGCTGGTACAAGAAAAATGTGTTAGCATAAGTTTTAATACTAGCATTAATTGTCACAGCTCTTGGTATTAATTAATATTTTAATTGTATAATTATTATAGAAAGGTTTAACACCGTAAACAGATATGTAGAACTGACCAGGCTGGCAAGAAAAATCTCTGAAAGGTTTCCAAGACTTGTCGTCGGAGCATTTCATGTTAATTCGGTTAATCCTGGAAGATGGTCTAAAGTACTTGGCGCACTTTATTGTTATTTCTGTGTTCGCTGGGGCTTTAGAGCAGTCAACCTCTCCGAGTTGTGGGTGAGAGCAAGTGGCAGTGACCCCCTAAGAGTACATTAAACTATTACCCCAGACTTAGTACAATTTAAAAAAGTTATTTTCTGAAGCATGTTTGTATTCGCCAAGTTCTAGCTAACACAGAGCAACCTAAAATCATTATCCATTTTAAAACAACTCTACTTCCAGATTTCCCGAAACTGATTTCAACGCGTACCTGAGGAACATTCAGAGGTTCGCAAAAGACTGGTTCACTAGAAATGCCCTTGTTTTGACGGATGCGTTTGGCTTGGACAACTTCTGGATGTTCATCACTCCCACTCGGACAATGCTTAACTCCATCTCCAACTTGTGCCCCTCGGATGCATTTCCCTTCAAGACCACATTGATAGGCGTCATTCTCCTTGCACCTGTTCGTAGCTTTGCAATACACCGGATCTTCATCTTCACCAAAAGAGCATTCCGCTTTACCATCGCATACTTGGTTTAACGAAATGCACTCCCCATCATGGCAAGGGTACGTTGTTGAGTTGCAACTGTAAATGTACAAATTCACAGGCGATCAAATTCAACATTTAGAACATTTATGGGACGTTTGGTTAGTCTGTTAATATTCCGGCGTACCCTTAATGTCCCAATATACTGTTGGAGCATATTAAAACAATGCAAAACGGGATTTTTAGGACATGATTTTCAGATTATGCCTTTTAGATTATGATTTTTAGAATATGATGTTTAGATAAATGGTCTTAAATGCAGAAAATGAATAATCATCGGTGCTTAGCCGTAGTGGTAAGTCACTAACAGCAAGGGACGAAGCTCCACTATTAGATGTAACATCAAGCTAATAATATAACGTTCTTCAATAAACCACTAAAAGGTTTATGCTTGTTTACCAGTGAGCGCATTGTTTTAAACTAAAAATTAGTTTAAAATTTTAGCCTCTAACCATTATGAGTATGTATCCACTAAATTTTTAAAAACGTTTCTAATCATATTCAAATTACACAAGTGCGAGTTCATGTGATATCTACTGGCTCATGGAAAAAACAATTTATTGCTAATGACAAAGCCGCTTATAGATGGCGTGAGCTTCTATACATGACCTCATCTAATTTTTTGAGGTCAAGGGGATGACCCGATCTCCTTCAAAAACAACAGGCTACATACTTTTTATCTAATCTGTCCCTACAAACAATTAAAATGATCTGGTGCCCTTGGTTTGACAGCTATCGTCGGGGACAGACAAACAGACACCTTAACAGTTGCGATAGGAGTTGTCAGCGTCGCCTTGCCCATAAAAATCCAAACATTTGCGTAGTAAAGAAACACACATTATATTTAGCTTGATCCAATCCAAGGAACTTGTTAACGTGCTTTGCGCTACGTAGACAGTGTGAATGTCACTCTGTCCGCGGTCTCTTCTTGGAATTAAGGAAATAAAGCCACTAGAGTAAAATCGGAGTTCTGGATCAAAGAATTTGCTATTTGCCACAGTGACCGCCCTTGGTTTGAATAACTTCAAGCTCCCATGACTCATACATGTTCTTTCACTGGCTCCTTCCCCTACAGTTTCGAAGTTGATGGTTTTGCATTTAAAGAACAATTTATAGCATTTATAATCTCATAGTTACTCATAGAAATGCGTCCCAAGCAAATGATTTAATATCGTTAAGTTTTGAAAACAATGTTAACTATATGTGCTCAAATAGAAATCCTTTATTATTATTGAGCACTTCTGTTGATTTAAACCTTCGCGCGTTTGTAGTACAATTCAAACCTTCGCGGCTTATTTCACGAATTCAAACCTTCCCGGCTTATTTCACTATATAGTAAGCCAAGCCGGTGTGTACTATATTATTTCACTATATAGCCAAGCAAGTCGGTGGTATATACAGCAAGCCGAGAAGCACAGCGGGCTAAAAGCTGAAACTCTGTCGCAGATGAGAGGTTTTTCAGCTCGCTCAGCTCGCTGATCTTCTCGGCATATACCAACTGCTTGCAGCATACTGGAAGCTCGCAATATTACGCCATTTTAGATTATCACTTAACAGCGCTAACCATAATTATTATAAACATTAGACATAAATCATCAAATTTGAATTAAATAACGACTGGTAGTGATAAAAACTACGTTCGGTTACAGTACTGAATAATTTGATAAGAGGAGAATTTTAATGACTTTTAGGAAGAATAATTACAAGCCTTAGCATCCAGAGTTTTGATCTTTATATCCCTAAAAATATCATTAGGATGTAAGGATTGATTTGTAGGAACCATGGACTTTAATAACTATAGCAAGTTAAATGTGTTGCGCTAATATGAAATCCTTTCATTTTTTCTGTTTTAAATAACCAGTGCGTCCAGTGTCCGAGGCTTCAGTTACAATATTGCGGGACAACGGATCTATATACAAATTATAATAACATAAAAAATCATATTTGATCAGCACGTTGTGCCGATCCACTAAGGGGTGAAGCACCATACAGTGATGCAACAGCAAGGTTTAATAACGATGTTTGTATTAAATTGATCAAGGGATTAGTTAAATTCCACGTGTATAGCCAAATATTGAGTTTGGGAGAAAACTTTAGTGGGCCGAAAGCTGTTGTCCCATAATATTTTGATGATGAATTGTCAACTACCTATATGAAACGAATTGTTAGTCTTACAGTTAATACTTCGTCTTATAAGAGATTACTTTGCCTGGCGAAGCGCGATATCAATATTAATACTTCTCGACAGACCTTGATACGAGATCTATTGCATTTACACTTTTATTATTTACGATATTTATTTACACAAGTAATTGCTCCTGTGCGAAGCACGGGGATTTACTAGTTCTAATTATTAAAGGCTTGATTTTTACTAGCGTTAGCGGATATAAAACTGTTCGGTGTTTGACGCCTATTCGACTACCATTTAGGATAATTTTCTGATATAAATTTTTAAGTAAAAAATTTCTTTTTAATTTTTATATGTAAGTACAAATGTACGTGAGATGAGCAATTACCAGGATTAATGACGAGACAAAATATTTCGTCGGGCTCGGTCCTGTAATAGTACTTGTAAGTATTGAGGCATCCAGCATCATTAGAGGCAGTTGCTGAGAATCTCACAATCTTTCGTCGACCACCTTCATTAATAGGACTGTCAAAACCGCTAATGAAGGTTGGTTCAATGTTCCTCTCGTGCTTTAAAATATCCGAGTACCTGCCTTTGTAGCCCAGCTGGACATTCAAGAATTTAAATTAAGCATATTTTAACATTAAGCCTTTGTAATGTTTGTTTTACTTTTTGTGTACAATTTTTGAGGAGGAGTGAGCAAATAAAAAATCAACTTTGCTATCAAATAGGGAAACTGATATTTTTTATGCTTTATGACTATACGGAAAACACACATATATATAGATGTGTCATCTTGTTTGTCGGTAACTGCATGCCTCGTTCTGTGTCAAAATCATCTCTATTGTGTTGGGATAAGTAAAACTAACTTTAAAAATTGACCTGGATGTCTAGATTTTGTAGTATTATTTAATTAAGAAGCAAACCCCTTACAGCGTGTAAGGATGGAACCACCCCGTATGGCTGGCATATTGACCTTGCGTAAGGAGTATCCAAATTAATACGAGTCTCAAGTCTAAAAATGACCAGATGGTATTCTTCGCTACCATTCGAGTTCCCATTGTAAGGCAAAATGTAGCTGACCTGTTTGGACCAAGAAAAGTTTGCGCAATATTTAGTATAATTTTCCCTGATGTTGCCTTAGAAAAAGAAATTGCCAGGAACGACTTGATTTTAAAATCTTTTCAAAAGAAACAAAGCTTGTCATTTTTTTTTTGCAGAATTAATGGGGCATTTATAAAGAGGAAGGGACTTCAGGTGCTGTAAATAAATTTAATTACATTGCTTGAATATTTTGATGACAGGGAAAGAACTTACGTTTACCATTTGAGAAAATTCATCCGTGCCATTTAAATCTGTTGAGCGTATTCCCGCCACCACGAGGAAATTTCTCGGAGTAGCGATGTGGTAATTTCGACTCGTGTTTTTATATGAGGGTTGACCATAACTCCCGCCAAAAGTGGTCATGACTGTGGTGGGACCACCTAGAGTCCCAGTTAGGAAATAACGGAATGGCGAGCGTAAATTTTTCCGGACGAAAATAGCCACTGTCCAAGGACTCAAGGTCCGAGCATCCCAAGGGATTTCTTTCATTTTTCCACAATTTTTATCTGCATTCATGCATTGTAATGAAATGATTTTGTAAGTATTTGTACATGCACGTATATCAGGAATATTACCGCTTTCACGGATATAATTAAAAGAAAGAGTTTTGAGGTGCTCCAAAAAATAGAGTATTTCCATCACGGAGAAAACCTTTACCAAAATTGTTTGGTCTGGTCTGGCCGTGTTCAATTGCAGGACCATTTCAAATTATATGTTCCTCATACTCGGACCAAAGGAACATGGTCAACTTGGTAAAAAATTTGGTGGAGACCATATCGTATAGTCCAAACGACTGGACTAGACCGGATCAGGTCAAAAATAGTCTCAGCACCAGTTGTTAAGCGTAACTTTAAAAGAATTATTACCGTTGGGATAAAAGTAATACATATCGTCACTGGTTACATGACACACAGCTAATAATGGTATAAATGTGAAATAAAGTAACGACACGGTGTGAATTCGCATATTTCGGAAATATAGATCCACGTTGTTTTTAAAATTATGAGAAACAATAGAACTGGAAACTATATGTACTTAAATGGGCTCTCGAAAACTTTTTGATTCCCCTGAACTTTATGATTTCCAGTAGGAAGCGATAATCTGTGTCGACTTACTTCTACATATGCTAAGAATAACTTCATGCTAGTAGTAATTTCTACGAAGCAGTTCTGGCCAGTGGTCGGACTGTACTGTACTTTTTAGTACAGTATTGATAAAAGTACAGCATTGGTACAGTAACGCATCATCATTATATTTCGTCAACAAAGCAGAGTACAGTATCTACATCTATTCACAGCATGAACTATTGACACAGTATTGAAAAGCCGCTATAGCAATAAAAACAAGTAAAGCAAAGCAACGAATTGTTATAAATAATACAAATTCATATAAAGTACAGCAAATTATTGATACACGCAAAGGACCCCATCTAGTAAATTTACGGAGGAACTACTTACGTTAGACATTTAGCATACGACATTAAAACGACAAACGAAAGCAGAATGAACGGGCGATATTTGTGATTATACAATATTGACGATTATATACGTACTTCTATGGGTAAAGCACAGTATTGATAACTATTTATGTATAACTAGTAGAGTAAAGCAAAGTATTGATAACTATTTTTGCATAACTAGTGTAGTAAAGTAGAGTATTGAAACATATTTCGATGTGCTTTTAAAAGTAAAGCATTGTATTGAAACAATTATCATATCCAGACTATAGTAAAGCACAGTACAGGTAAAGGCAACTGTACAAAAATAGCACTAGAGTATTGTATTGATGAATCAAAGTCCGACCACTGGTTCTGGCAAGAGATACTGTAAGAGATGCTGAAGTGCGACAGATATAATTTATTGGCACGTCGTTGCACTGATTTCAGTGCTGATAGAACGAAAAATGTTTAGGCGTGTTATCCTTGAAGACTTGGTCAAGATGCCAAGATATGCATTGCCCCGCCACCGTTGTCTTCTTGCACAATTTTTGTCTTGGGAAGATTTTTTCTTGTCTCGTGTATGACAAAATCATCCATAAAAAATATGAAGATCAGAAATACACCTTTCAACATGTATATTTGCCCTCGAGGAAGAATTACCCTAACGTTGCTTTTACGGCTCGTAGCTGCAATTCTCAACGTATAGACCTTCGTGATAGTTTTCTAGTCCAGAGGGTTAAGGCATACGATTTGGGAGAGCTTTCAAAAAATATCGTTTGGAGGAAAATCGTAGCTTTGCTCCACTACCTTGAACGATATATTGAGGGTTCTTGATCTAGCGGAGCCAATCCAATTTTGAAAAATTTGGCAAACGATTTACTAAGTCATGGGGTAATTCAACTATTTTTACCATGTCCTTATTTGGGCTCGAGGGTATCCGCGGTTCTTGCCACCTTGTACGTAGATCAGAAGACTTGCGTGTGGGCATTTAAAAATACAACAGCGACGTTCGCATGAAAATACTGATTTTTGTGTGAGGACGAGAAGATCCTTCCGAGGGGAAAGTTCAATCGGAAGGGAATTTTTGTGAAGAGGGATCTTGGCAGGGATTTTCAAAATTATTGTCGTATTTCAGGGAAAACTCTTTTAAAAAAAACAGGGATTTTGAAATGCGTTTACCGGTTTTAAAATGGATTCGATGTCTTGTGGGGGGGGGAATTTTGTTTTTTGCGAACAGGGATTTTTGAGAACTGATGACCTATTTTCAGTAGGAATTTCCAAAATCATTGCCAACTTCCCTGCAGGGACTTAAAATTCAACAGGAAAATATAAAAACGATCTTCGAAGGTAATTTACAAATATCCCAGTCGGAAGAAATTAGACGGGCGGTAGCAAAACAACGTGCGCCGGGTTACATGTCTGCAGAGTTAGCCCGTGGACAAACCGCGCGTCCGAAAACTGTATGCCCAGCGATGGTTTGCATTGCATCGCCTCAGCATCAATTTATTGTTAGTAAATTACATCGCCCCAGTGTACATGCACTGTTGGTTTGGTATATGCTTTCAATTACTATCCAACGTCGCCCTTGAGTAGTTATTGTCGACAGTGGCGCTCAAAAAATTGCCAATTCGCAAAATTAATTCTGCTTTCAATGGATCCTCATGAAAATAATCAGTAAAACTAGTCATAATTTTTAGCTCGTTTATTTAAACAATTAGCAACAAAAGGAATACATACAAAATGCTCCATATCTTCTAGAGGCATCAAAACACATTTTCTCAGGATTTTAGTAGGATCAATAGCACAAACACTGGATATTTCACTTGTTTTAATTTTTAAAATTGAAATTAGCGAACTACAGAACGGATTTTCAAAAAACATTGTCGTACTGAGAAACGTAACACCATGCAATGTCTTAACAGTATTATCGTCATTTAAAAGCACTTTCTGTATTTCAACAACTAAACCATCATTACATAAAAAAATATTGTCCCCTTGTTTTGATAAAATTTCTGCGGAGACAAGATTAACTTTTACTTTTCGCACACCCAATTCCGAGATTCTACGAATAGCTTGAGCTAAATGCTTAGAATTTCCTTTTACCATTCGTTTCAAAATTTGTAAATAGTTTTCAAAATTGAAAGCGCTAACATTATCCAATGTACCAAATTGCCTTGCATCATCAGCAATGTGTATTAAACTGTGTACATTGTAAACCATCCACTCTTTTCCATACAATTTGCTAACATTATTCACAAAACTAGTCATGATATTCTTAGCGAGATCGTTCCAAATTGAATCATTAGCCTTTTCACTTAACAAAATATAAGTAGCTACACTAAGTTTAATAAAATGGTTGTATTTTTCGGCCGGTAAAATATTATGCAATACAACAGGGCCAAAATATAACAAAAAGGATCTAAATTCAGTGGCCTTCCATCTATCTACCTCAAATACACTCCTCGGTTTTCGGTGGAACTCAGTTGGAACAAATGGTTTAATTTTTAGTAAGTTTAAGTTGAGCCTTTTAAGACTGTTTCGGTCTAACCCAATTGGTTTTGAACATTTTACCCAGCCACGGACAAGTTTTCGTACAACACCTAAACAAATCATGTGCATATAATCTAAAGGCACCCTGCTCACTAAGTCAAAGTTTACATTTAATAAAGGAGATTTTCCCTGATGGTGACTGGCTTCTAATTGTAACTTGAAAGTCATATCTGTTCTTGCTCTGCACTGCGTATCACAAAACACTACTCTGCCATTGAATTTACCCTTGACTACACATCTCTCGCACCCAAAATAGCTGTTGTAAGGAACACAACATTTAACAAATGAACGTGCTGGAGCGTCAGCAATTAAACACTTTAAATTTAAGGAGAACATCTTGTTACATAATATTATTCCATTTTGATAAATGAGATTAATTTCTTTGCAAAATTTTTCGAAAAACTCGGAAACGTTTTTGGGTTTTGATTCTCCATAAAATATTCCAATACAAAAAGTATATTTGACTCTAGTAAATTCTATACAACCTAAAATTGGCCAAAAACATTTGGAGCTGCTTTTAGACATTGGAAGACCATCCACTCCTATTGTTAAAAATATTTCATTACCGCTAAAATCGAAAATTTCGTTTTCAATATATTTCAGTGACTTTTCAATCCCAAAATGATAATAATAACCACCTTCGATAGTATCAATCTGATAATTTACTAATGTTTTTAGCAACGTAAGAGAGCATTTTGGAAGATTCTGATCTGGAACGTAATGGTTTAAAAGTTTTAGTAAATTGTTGAGGTTATCTCGCGGAATATTACTTTCAACTGCCCACATTCGTAAATCCTCTATAAAACTACCAGCACCTTCTGTGCCAGAGGTTGTCCCATGTTCCTCATTACTTGAAGTTGTACTGTCAGAATCACATGAACTATTATTTCTATTAACATATGTAATGTTATCACCATAGTTGCTTTCAACTGAACTTACATTAAAAAATTCAAAATTAGGTGGTTGTGCTACAACCATAGTTGTAACAGAATTAGTGCTAATTTCTTGTAACATTGAATTGTACAGCGTAGACACTTTCTTGTACCTACTACTTCGAGAAAATCCTGCCATAACGAATTAGGTATGTATTTACTGTACTTTCTTCTTATGTTGTCTACCGCTTGATCGGTCCTTTGCCATCCGCAGCCAATCTTTAATGATGGTATTTATTTCGCTTTCTGTGGAGTTTTGAAATGCAGAGTTCATTCTAGTCGAATCTATAGTACGAAATACATTTTAATTAGAAAACCTTTTTATTCACAATCCTTAATTCAAAAGTACTAATTCAACTTTCAAGTGTAATGACTGAAGGACCTACGCCTTACTTATGACTGCATGATGAACGTTTGTAAACAGGTCAAATGCTAATTCTGCATTTTGGCCTTTACCGGTGAAACTCACAGTAATAGCAAAGTGGTCTGTTAAGAGCTTGGACAGAATGGTCTTAACCACTTTCTTCAATTCTGGTCCACCAAAACTGGCCAGAAACCGTACCTTAACATGTTTGAAAATAAATATTTATTGAAACATTACCCATAATATTATATTAAATTTTCATTTCACAAAGAATCATTCCATAAAATCAACCCAAAGGTTACTTTCGCAATGGCACAACAAATAATGCTGTAATGAAAGCTCATAATGTCTACATTATGCATATTTTAATTTAAATTTCTTGTAATACATTTACCAATTTGGCACTTTCTGCTTTGTCCTCCAGAAACCTCTCCAGGTGTTTAAGTTCCTCTTTTGATTCACAAGGAATTGGTAGAGATTCAAAATCTTCAATTGAAGCCAGGTGATGTTGACCTATCAGATACACAATTCGGTCTTGTGTAATTTGAATTTCTGCCAGTTTTTTCAAAACTAAACTCTCGAACTCTGCAATTATTCAAGTTTAGTATCGTCCTTACAGGGTTAACATCTAATTATGTCGTATATCGGGGATTAAATGAGTCAAATAGGCCCAGTTTATTTGTGAATACAAGCAAACATTCACAAGTCTTGGCTGGCTTTTACTTTCCCGACCAGATTTTCGAATACTACCACCTACCACCTACCACCTGACATACCACTTTACATACCACCTACCGGTAATTCTGCATACCACCTACCACCTTACATACCACCTACCGGCAGTCTTATATACCACCTACTGTTTTGGTGGTATGTTGGTGGTACAGTAAAACTTGTATATAGTGGCCGGCTATATAGTGGTTTCCTCCACATTGTGGCCCATGTCAGGTTTCCCCGTCATAATTCCTATCTTTTAACATTACGTACACCCCGCTTATAATAGTTTTTTATATAGTGGTCCCCTGCCAATTATGGTCTGGGATTCTTGACCATTCGTATAGAAATGCAGGCTTTCAACTCTGCATACAGTGGTCCGAATAAACATTAGGGTAAATTTTAATCGCGCGAAGTTAGACAACTTCAAAAACGTCATGCACATTCCATAACACGCATTTCTTGTGTTGAGGCTTGGAGTGGTGCTTAAGTGTGCTCGGTATGATTGGTTTTCAAAGTTATTTTAAAGCGAATTACAATTGTGACGTCTTGGGTAAAGGCCCACCAATGTATACATTTCCTTCAAGAATTTCTCGCAAGGAACAATATTAAAAGTCTAAAGCATTCAAAAATTAGTAATTACTTTAATAAAGTGTAATTGCTAATAAAATATTGCATACTGAGCAAGCATTAATGAATTAATTGTGCGTGAGAATTATTTAATTTGAAGTACTGTATATAGTGGTTAGGACCACTATATCCGGCACAATGGTCCCTGTTAATAGTGGTCAAATTTTCTTTCCCGTAGAGAAACCACTATAGACAAGTTTTACTGTATGTTGGTGGTATGTTTTGGTGGTATGTTGGTGGTATGTTGGTGGTATGTTGGTGGTATGTTGGTGGTATGTTGGTGGTATGTTGGTGGTATGTTTTGGTGTTATGTTGGTGGTATGTTTTGGTGGTATGTTGGTGGTATGTTTTGGTGGTATGTTGGTGGTATATTTTGGTGGTATGTTGGTGGTATGTTTTGGTGGTATGTTGGTGGTATGTTGGTGGTATGTTTTGGTGGTATGTTGGTGGTATGTTGGTGGTATGTTGGTGGTATGTTGGTGGTATGTTGGTGGTATGTTTTGGTGGTATGTTGGTGGTATATTTTGGTGGTATGTTGGTGGTATGTTTTGGTGGTATGTTGGTGGTATGTTTTGGTGGTATGTTGGTGGTATGTTGGTGGTATGTTGGTGGTATGTTTTGGTGGTATGTTGGTGGTATGTTGGTGGTATGTTTTGGTGGTATGTTGGTGGTATGTTGGTGGTATGTTGGTGGTATGTTGGTGGTATGTTGGTGGTATGTTTTGGTGGTATGTTGGTGGTATGTTTTGGTGGTATGTTGGTGGTATGTTTTGGTGGTATGTTGGTGGTATATTTTGGTGGTATGTTGGTGGTATGTTTTGGTGGTATGTTGGTGGTATGTTGGTGGTATGTTTTGGTGGTATGTTGGTGGTATGTTGGTGGTATGTTGGTGGTATGTTGGTGGTATGTTGGTGGTATGTTTTGGTGGTATGTTGGTGGTATGTTTTGGTGGTATGTTGGTGGTATGTTTTGGTGGTATGTTGGTGGTATATTTTGGTGGTATGTTGGTGGTATATTTCAATGGTATGCTGGTGGCACCTTCCGGTGGTATGTTTCTGTGGTCTATTCATATATTGTAAATCTCAACGTTGTTCTCTTAATTTCAAATCATGAAACGTATACTTTTATATAGGGCCAGGGTATGTTTTCTCGATATCGTCCAAAATTTTTAAAAAACTTGTTACCCCAGTTATTTTCTTCTAAAGTCAATCTCAACTAGTTTCTGTAAATGCACTCCGCTAAATGCAAATCGACAGCTTGAGAACCACTTCCACCAAAAATCTGCTTCAATAGATTTGTTTTTGAAGGGAATTAATAAACGATTCCCACATATTGTCGGCTAAATTCTGAAACCTATTCCAGATTCTGAGATCCCATTTAAAAAGCATAATTTACGCACTAAAAATGGTATCTTTTAAAATTTAAGCAATGATATGTTCCCTGCCTTTCTGAAGATAACCATTCCACATAGTTTAAATACACTGAAAGCTCGTTCGTCAGTATCAATTTGTCAAATGAAATAAGTAAAACCAATTGTTTCGGATTTCAGCACGTCTAAATTCACGCCCATCTTTCATTTGCAATGAATCAACTGTCATTGCGAAACAATTTAAATGAATGACAGCTTAATAATTCATTGTTACATACTTGATTACTGACGGTGGTAGGTAGTATGTAAGACTGCCGGTAGGTGGTAGGTGAGGTGGTATGTAAGGTGGTAGGTGGCATGCAGAATTACCGGTAGGTGGTATGTAAAGTGGTAGGTGGTAGGTGGTAGTATTCGAAAATCTGGTCGGGAAAGTAAAAGCCAGTCCAAGTCTTTAACAAGGGAAAATGGCACATGCAAACCTCCAGATACAATAAGTCTTTATTGGGTTAATACTGTTACGTGATCCGGTCTGTATTGGGGGTTGCTGCTCCGTGTAATCATTTGCGTCTAAGTTTGAACCTCTTGCAATGTTTGTTAATTGCTGCAACTCTAACTGATATCCAGCTGTATTTCCATCCAACACTAAATTAATATCTTGTTCCTCTGATGTCCAGTTTGAGGCAGGGCTCGGAATTTGGTGGAAGTCAAACTGACACCCAGTCAAATTGTTATCCAGCACAATGTAAGCTGGACCCGGATGATCCTCAGTGCAAGGTATAGGTGAAGTAGGTGGATTTGCCGAGATACTACCAGTATGATTTGGGGCTGCTTAAAATAATTATCATTTATTAAAATTATGAATCGCCATTTTTACTTAATAATCAATTAATAAGTTAGGTATTAAGTTGTACATTTGAGTACCTTCGAATAAGCCCACGTTGGGAAGAGGAGCAGATATAGTTACAGGCAGAGCTTCATCAGATAACTCCTCGTTCTCACAGTCCTCCGCATTAATTTTCTTGTTATTTTTCCTTCGGTTACGGGCTCTTCCTTCGCTTGGATCTTCGTCATCCAAATCGACTTCAACGGTAGATGTGTGTAGGGCTATTTCTTCGGCTTCTCGTGCAGACCGCAGCGTCTCTGTTACATGAAGTGTTTCTTAACATAAGAATCATTCCTTTCCGAAAAATAGTGACCAGCCGTCATTAATATCAGTACATAAACTGAAAATAATGTCAAATGAAAATATGCAACACCATTTGACCTCAGTTTTATTAAAAATAAAGTCAATAAAATTGTGTATACATATGCACCAGGGATTGGATTTGTGTTAAACTTCCTGCAATATTGGTTTCACATTTCCCCGTTGAATTTTAAATACATGCAGGGAAGTCGTAACCGATTTCAAAAATACCTGCTGACAAAAATGTTAAATTTTTGAAAATCACGTATGGAAACAATTTTACAACTACTAGGAAAGGATGACAAATTTTAAAATCCCAGTTCCCAAAAAATTAGTTTTAAATTGAAGTTTTTCCAGACACAAAATTTTTCGTTGGGAAGAATAACGAATTTTCCACAAAACTTCGACCGCTGTACTATGTTGTAAATGTGTCACTTACTGTAGGTTCCAACCAGTCGAATTCCATGAACTTTCCAAGTACTCTTTGGTAATGAATTGGGATTCGCTAGCAATCTGAACAATAATCCAGGTCCAGCAGTATCAGGCCAGTTGCAATTACTGAGGTCTTCACTTAACCATTTAATTGGCACCACCGAAGCTGTATTGTCTTTGTCAAAAATTACTACTGCAAAGTTTCTGCCTTTAATTTTAAAACACTTGTTGCCAGCCATGCTTGAATGGTTGCTGAAATTCACTTGCTGAAATGATGAACTTGATGAACGCTGTGTGCGAATAGAGCATGTTAAGGCAGTATTGTTACACTGTCGTTTTTAAGTACGCTGGGCACGACATTCGCCTCAAAGCATTTAGGCGCAGTTGTATATACATACTTAAGCATGCATGTGAGCAACGTCATAGTATGCACGTTTTTCCAAAGCAAAATTTAGATTGCCGGGCATATTCGCCCAAAACCTCAGAATCAACAGTGTTTCATAGGACCGGGCTAATCTTTGGCTAACGGCGAACACTAAAACGACGGGCTCTTCAAATCCAACACTTGGGCGTTCGTCATTTTCCGGCTGGGATCCGACCCCTGGAAAACTCCAAAAAACTAAATAATCTCGTCGTACGTTTAAGTGCGTCATTTAATTTTTGCAAATAGTATCCAAGCACAGAACCTTTCTAGTATGGTACAAACGCGGACCCGTTTCACGACGGCTTGTAAGTAAAAAAAAAATTTTGGAGCGCTGTCACTGCAACACATTCCATGGGGAATTATTTAAGCCTTATCGAACCTTGGCAAATCGAAAATTCAAGTGTCAGGAGCTGATGAATGTGTGAGTCATGATTTATGAAATGTTTACCAGAAAAATTTCAATTCGTGTTTCAATTTCGACTCGATTTGAAAAACATTGCTGAAAAAAAATTCTACAAAAATACATTTTTCCAATTCCTTCAATGGGTTCTGGGTGGAGGAAAGTACTGTAGGAAAAAGTGACCCGCCAAGTTGCGGTAAAATTATTCTTATTATTATTAGGATTAATTAATTTCCTGAATTGAGCATTTAAATTTTATTTGTTTTTAGAGGTGCTCGGGTAGGAGGGTACACTGCAGGTTAGGACCAAATTAAAACAAATACCATTTGGATAAAAGTAATCAACTTCTTCACTGGAAACGTGATACACAGCTCAAAGGTGTGTATACAGTAAAGGTGAAATAAAAAAGCAACACGTGAAATCGCATATTTGGGATTTCTATATGCCGTATTGTTTTGATTTTTGAAATTTATGACAAAATATCGTGAACAATTGTGCTGGAACCTGCCGAAGTGCTATCTACAGGTTTCCAAAGAATTAATTAATTCATATAAACTCAAGCAATATCGGTATGAATAAGATAGTCTATTATTGAGATCGGCTACTTCAACACTGAAGATCATTTTAATCAAACTATAGTAATTCCTACAAACCAGTACAGAATAGGTTCATCGTAGCATGATACGGGGCAAAGCGACATTTTTTATAACACGTTCTTCAAATATTGGTAAAATACAAAAAATTTGAGCAAGTTTTCCTTGAGCAGTTCTACAGGTTGTCAAGAAACGAATATCCCTATATATGGGGGACGTCAAAAATATTAAACTTCCCATTGTTTTTTGCAAATATTTTCCGTAATTTTAAAAAATCTATTTAAAACCGTAGCTCAAGTGAGATTTATGTTTAAGTCGCCGTTGTTTCCCTTCTACGTATAACCGGGATTCCAGGCTTCTTAGAATAACAAAATCTCTAAATATCACTTACTGCAAATACAGCATCCGAAGTTACAGTTTGGATTTTTAATGATTTTTTTTTAAATCAGGGAGTATACAAACAGTAATTTCAAAGATGTATACGTCACAAGTCCATCCTCGACTATATTAAAAAATTAAAATACTTTTTATTAAATTTAATTCACACTGCCCCTGTCACATAAATTAGTTCGAGAAAACAATGAAATTATTTATTTTGTTTCATTCATGTGACTTTTCAACATTATGGCATTCGTGTCATGACTCATGAGAACTTCCAGGCTAGAAAATTAAAATAATTAAATTAATTGTTCAAATACGTTTCACTCAATATAGAGAGAGCCACGTTAAAATAAATGGGGAAGTTTGAGTATATAAGCTTGAAGTTGCAATAAAATAGCTGAGGGGAACATTAAAATGCATTAATTTGCTTCTTGTGGCGTCAGCAGATCTCCGGAAACATTGACCTTAGAAATTATCATTGACCCATCAAACTGCAGTATTTGTGATATTTTGCAGGTTAAGTAGGATCCATTCGCTATGAGCATCGAGATGAGTCAATCCATAAATTCTTTCTGAGTCCTCTTCACAGCCAGCCTGGTTTTCCTCGTAATGAAAAACTCCCTGCATTACGTATATATTTAATTTTCCGATAACAATAATTTCCTTACGAAAATGTTAATACTGATTAAAGATCTGAATGATTTTCAATTACCTTGAGCACATATGTTAACATGTCTTCGTCGGACTCGACAGAAAAAACCAATCCAGCGCCACCAATGTCAGAGCAAGGAATCCCTCCTGGTTTAATTAATTATGATATTACTAATTATTTCCATAAAAACCGGGAATTTAGCCCCTTTAGCCCAAGGAAGTGTCGATCATGCAAAACACACAAATCATCCCAAAATTTTAAAATAATCGTTTCTTTAACCGAATTACACTCGCTTCATATACATCCATTGACAAATTGACAAACGAGAAGCAAAGTTGGGAATTTGTAATAATCTGAAATGTCTATTTTGAGAGAGCGTTAATGGTATGTTCCCCCGAACTAATTACCTTCAGAAGATTTGGCGCAAAATGAGTCAGTGGTAATTGCTTCACATTCATCCTCGGGTAAAACTATCAAATCTACGTTTTTCCCTTGAGTCATAGTCTTACCAGGTCTACTGTCATCAGATGTAGGAACCTTTTAAGAAAATTATGAAACAAGTTAAAGAAAGCCAGCCTTGCAAGCCTAAAAAATAAAAAAAAATTAATAGGGAACTCAGCATTACTTACCGTTCCGGTAGAGCTAGGGGTAGGCGTATTATGGTACCTATACATCAAGTAACAAATCGGTTTCACCGAATCCGAGTATGTAACAGGTGTCGTCAGCTTAATGATAGCGATGTCGGATTGAAGGGTATCCGGATCATAATTAATGGGACGTCTAATTTCTCCAACCTGGATATAATTAATTCATTTACAACATTCCCATATAATTTTCTATATAAAAAAAGGTTAATTAATTGTTTTAAATATAACACACATCAAGCAAGGCAGTTTCCTTCTTCTCTTCCCCTTGTTTAGTGATCACGTCATTACGATTCAGCACAACTTTAAGGTCGCGAGGTTCATATTGCATGCCTTTTGCATCCGTCGTGCAATGAGCCGCAGTAATGAGGATATTTCGTTCTATTAACGACGCCCCGCAAATGCTTTCCATGGTTCCAGCATCGGTCTCCCGCATAATTTTCCCGTGCCATGGGAATAATAGAGGTGAATTCCCAGCACCGGATTTTGATTTTTCAACTAAGCCACATACTGAGCAAAATCCAAGTTTATTACGAAGAATGTACAAGAACCAGGCTTAATCAATCCATTTTCCAAATATAATAAATTATTTTCTTTTCCAGCAAACTAGCTCGTTATTTTAGTGCACAAGCTCTAAGCAAAGGTGGGAAGGTCGGGAGACGTTGGCGAAACTATAAAATTAATCTCAAAACTCTAGACACAGAAACGTTCCCTGGGAATTTATTATTTAGAAATAAAATCGAAATTTCCCCGAAATCCCTAACTTTCAACATACACTTCGGTTATTACTCTTCTTTCAAAACATAAATTTAATAAATGCTTAGCTACTATACGGCTTTAAATATTACAGTAAATAGAAATAATGTAGGACTGACCAGGCTGGCAGGAAAACGATCTTGAAGGCTTCCAAGCCTTATCGTCATAACATTTCATGGTAATTAGGTTAGTTTTGGACAACGGTCTGTAATACTTGGCGCATCGCATTGTTATTTCCGTGCCTGCTGGGGCTTTAGAGCAATCCACTTCTCCAAGTTGGGGATGAGAGCATGTAGATATGACCCCCTTAAAACAGAGTGACTTGGATAAATGTACCAGAGAATTACCCAAGATCAAGTGCAATTTATAAAATAAATATCTAAAGCTAAAATGTAAAATTATATCAGGGGTGACGCAGAATATTCGTCTCCCATTATTAGACTCTAAAGGGGGCAAGCATAAAATACAACTGTATTGTACGTCAAATTCCAATCAAATTTGTCAAATGCCTTATAATTTTCAAAATTAGTTTTAAAAGAAATGCTATATGAGGTCAATAGGAATACCTGAGGAGGCTTAACTGGAGCGCAAAAGACTGTCTCTCCAGAAACGGTCACGTTCGGACCAATGCGCTTCTTGCGTCCAATGACAACTTCTGGATGTTCATCACTCCCACTCGGACATTGCTTAACTCCATCTCCAACTTGTGCCCCTCTGACGCACTTCCCTTCAAGTCCACATTGATAGGCGTCAGTCTTTTTGCATCTGTTCGTAGCTTTGCAATACACTGGATCCTCATCCTCCCCTGAAGAGCAGTCCACTTTCCCATCACATACTTGATCCAACGGGACGCACTTCCCATCGTGGCAAGGGTACGTGGTTGAGTTGCAACTAATTAATTCAACACATATTCGGAGTGGGACCCAGTGAACATTTAAATCTTTTAGAACTTTATTTTCCCCAGGATATGACCTCTGACATTTTATTTTCAGATTTGAAAAAGTATCTCACATCATACTTAACTTGACCCAATCCAAGGAACTGGAAAACATACTATGAGCATGGTAGACGGTGTGGATGTCACACTGCCCCCGATCCCTTCTTGGAATTAAGGAAATAAATCCACTTGAGTAGAATCTGGGTTCAGGATCAAAGAATGGGCTACCCGCTACAGTTTGCGGCCTTGGTTTGAATGATTTCAGGCTCCCGTGACTCATACATGTTGACTCGCTCACTCCGTCAACTACAATTTCAAAGTTGGTGTTAAATTGACATTTTACATAATTTTACAATCTTACAAATATTAACATTGCGTCACAAGGGAAATAATTCTAATATTTGTTGCAATACAATTACCCAATACCCTCCAGATGCTTATAGCAGTGTATTTAAAAATCTGAAGTGAAATTGTTCAGACAATTTTTATTTCGGTATAAAATTCTCCAGAAGTATTTATCCCCCCAAACGCATCTGAGTTCCCTTCTTAAAATATTAACTTTATACCATAAGCATTGCCTTGAAAGCAATATATCCTTAATGTGTGTATGAAATGATTAATTACCGGGATTAATGATCAGGCAGAATATCTCATCTGGCTTGGATCTATAATAGTACTTGTAAGTGTTGAGGCAGAGAGCATCATTAGAGGAAGTTGCTGATAATCTCACAAGCTTCTGTGGACCGCCTTCATTAATAGGACCGTTAAATCCGCTGATAAAGGAAGGCTCAATATTCTTCGCATATGATAATATGTCTGAGTATCTGCCTTTGTAGCCAAGCTGGACATTCAGGAATGAAATGAGTAGTGGTATATTAAATTAATTACATTTTTTGAATTAAACTAATACCCATTGGGAAAAAAAATTCACTGATTATGGGGTGAATGCTTTGCCTGAATTTCCAATATTTGTGACAATCCTTTGCCTGGTACTAAATTCGATTAATCTTAACTAAACTCACTACAATTGTCTGGTGTCATATTGCAATTGATTGATTTTTTGATCAAATTTCAAATTTAAATAAAATATGTTTTTCTTAACGAGCTTTATGTATGGGGTAAGGCAGATGGCTGTTAGAGTTGACCCTTTAACTGAAACTATACACTATGTGTAATAAATACACAACTAGGAAAATGTTTTCATTCTAGATAAGAAATAACTATTTAATATATTTCGAAATTACAAAAACATTTACAAATAAGGGGGGAACTAAATAAGTGGAGTACAGCTCCGCTGAAGCTAAAGTCCATATTTCTTCTCACCTCTGGAACTCAACTTCACGCAGGAGATCGTCCCAGAGGTTCAATTTTGTCCACCTCCTCTCACTTTTCAGTATTTTCAAAAAATACTCATCCGTCTCACATTTGACAGGTCACATAATTACATATTCCAACTTCGAACAACTACAGCAGCCTTGAACATTAAGTTCAGGCTTACCTGCAGTTACACTTCCCCCATTCCATATACCAACACACATACAGTACAACCTTAATAATTACTGTAAAGCAGTACAGCGGTACAATTCAACTGGACATATGTATGTACCAACACACATGAGTCGTTGGATTGAGAAAACAAGTTTTGCAACCTGCTGGACTACCAAAACTCATTCGTTATTTACGTAGAAAGTGAAACAACTTACAGCATGCAAGGCTGGAACCACTCCATACGGCTGGCATATTGACTTGACGTAAGGTGTATCAAAATTGATAGGAGTTTCAAGTCTAAACATAACCAGATGATAATCTTCGCTGCTACTCAAGTTCCCATTGTAAGGCAAGATGTAGCTGACCTATAAGGACCAACCAGTCAATTTATTATTTAAGGAAAAATGATTTCATCAGAAGTAACTTGATTTTATAACATTTTTGAAGAGAGAAGCTGTTGCTTGAAACAAACCATGAAAAAATAACTGATTCATATCCATTTATTCCATGTGATAATCAGTGTATCTTCGGTGAATAGATAAAATCGTCTAGATCCATTTTCGATTCTAGACATAATGGTCTACATGGATTTTCCCTTTAAACGTAAAATTAACTAAATGCAAGCCAACCTGAAAGCAAAATTTTCTACATAGAATTTTGACTAAAAGCCAATTGAACTATGTAACATAATACACTAATTATACGATACGCGAAACAATAACATTGTGGATAAGCTCCTTTTAAATACAGAGCTGTTAAAAATTATGAAACCTTTCAAGAATAAGTTTTTCAAAAAATAACATTAAAAACAATTTGAGTTAAGTAAGTGGAAAGCGTCATAGTCGAAATTGCATGTATTTTGTTGTAACCTAAACCATTGAGCAAGATAATTTCGAATCAATTATATTGTTAGGTTAGAATACACAATTGTAAATTTATTTTTATAACTGGGTGTCACTGAAGATCAGTGCTTGCACTGAATTGTTTTGACAATAAAGTGATTACCATTACCATAATAAAACGTATGATGCTTATAGACCATTTGTATTTTAGAGAATTTGGCGTGTAGACCATTTTGGTTTTAATTTTTCCAGCAATTAAACCACTTTCGTTTTAGAGAAATTAATTGTCGACCATTTTGCAACAAAAAAAGCATATACATCTGGACCATTTTGCCTCTGCGCCGACAATAGAATTCCTAATCAGCATAGTGTTATTTTTAGTTTTTCCGGGAGCAGGCAATTACAATTAAGCGTAGGGTTTTGTACAATTGAGGGCGCTGTTATAATACCAGAAGGCACTGCATGTAATTATCAAGATTACTTCAGTATACGGAAGCCATTGGTGTTTTACTTACGTTCGCCATTTGAGAAAATTCATCCGTATCATTTAAATCTGTTGAGCGTATTCCCGCCACCACGAGGAAGTGACTCGGAGAAGCGATGTAGTACTTTCTGTTCGAATTTTTATACGAAGGTTGACCATAGCTCCCGCCAAAAGTGGTCATGACTGTGGTCGGACCACCCAGAGTCCCAGTTAGGAAATAACGGAAGGGTGAGCGCAAGTTTTTTCGGGCGAAAATTGCCACCGTCCATGGACTCAAAGTTCGAGCATCCCCAAGGATTTCTTCTGTGATTCCGCAATTTTGATCTAAACAACAATTTTGATCGTTAAATTTTACAATTTCTCTTGTTGGAATGGAACGACAATGCATTTCCACAATAACAAGTATTATGATTAACGCATTGTTCCTTTGGTTCTTACTCACTTTAAGAGACACGGTTGTAACACAGATTTTAAAAAATAATTCCACCCTTTTAATCAGCGCCTATTTAAAAGACTCAAATTGGGACTAATTTGGGGGTTCCTGAATAAATGTAGTTATAATTTAAGTATGGGTAAAAATACACTATAACTCTCTTAGAATTAAGAATTAAAGAGTTAGGATCCCAGGTAGGAGAAACCCAATTTAATAAAAGTAAAATTTTTCCTCCCAAATTATCATTTCTTTTATAAGTTTAAATTGCATTCCTTTAAAGGTTGGGGGCATAAAAAGAGTGCACTGTGGTGAAGCGGGAAATTAAAAGAATTTTACCATTCGGATGAAAGTAATCCACTTCTTCACTGGTAACATGGGACCCAGTTAGTAGTGCCGTAAAAGTGAAATAAAGTAGGACCATGTAAAATTTCATTTTTAGAAGTGATATGCCCACGTTGTTTTTAATTTGTTTTTTGAAATTAACGGGCAATTAACGGAGGCAATTGCACCGGTTTATGTGTGTAAATGCTATGTACAGTAATGTTCTTTCAAAAAATTTTGATCCACGTGAACTTCAGCAATTCTAGGAGGTTAATTTACTCTTTTATGGACATCCACTACTTGAATACTAAGAATCATATAATTAAGGAAGGAATTCCTACAAAACTGTCCAAATAAAGTTCACCGTACAATGAGACCTGCTATAGTGGCATATTTGCATATCATGTTGTGTCTATGACTAATTAGATAATTTATAATCCCAACTAGGAAAAGTACTTGAATACATACGATAACACGTTATCCTTGACGACTTGTATATGCAGCAGATGATTTGTGGGCATAAAAAATTCCTTAAGTGTGTGTGTCGCTCATGGAAACTTCAAGGGAGCAATTGGATCTCCTTTTCCATTATAATGCGTGTCATTTATTTACGCAAACGTAAAATTTATAGCAAATAGTAGGTATCTGTATAGTTGCTCAACAACAATTTTTTTACTGCTCTTAATTCGAATTTTTCTTGTAATTCCAGGGGGTATACAAATAATTACTTATATGTACATATTGAGTTTACCTTGTTTCATCATTTGATTGAAATGTGAGCCCAGTTACTCATTGGAATTGAATGCCTCCTTCTAATCAGGGATGAAATATCGGAAAAATAAAAATTCCGATTCCAATTACAATACCTGATTAAATTTAATTTCGATTCCGATTCGGATGTATCCAAATAATTAATTTTGAATTCCGATAACAATTAATTTAAATAATTTCGATTCCAATGCCGATTCTAGACAGGTAACCTATAATTTACTGTTATTTTTGTCATTAAAACTTCTTGTTTACTCGAACAAACAACATGGTTTGCAGGGATTCCTCCGGTAAAGGTTCCTCCGACTTGGGTTATAATTTTAAACGTAATGCAGAGAAGTCTTCCCACAGTTACCTAATTTACTGGAATGCTCAAGATTACAAATGTAACATGCTGGAGAATTTCCAAAAATTCTGAATCATTTAACCACTTGAGTAAATTAATTCATTTGTCCCTTGTGCTGTGCATAATTGTTCCACAGAATACGTTGGAATATGTTTTTTGTATATCTAAATTTCTATTGTAGTCGTAGTAATCACGAACAAATGATTCTGTCGTTCTTTACATTTTTAAAACTACGATGAAGAACTATTTGCATAAAAAACTATGTAGAAGTGTAAAAGGTAGAAGGTAAAGGTTCTATTTAAAGGTCGTTAAGGGCTCTTTATGGCTGTATAATGCAGTGTCAGAAATGGAATCGGAATTCATCGGTATATCATTAAATTCTAATACCAATACCGATACTTACTTTCCGATTCTAATTATAATTCCAATACTTAGTTTTACAATATTTTTAATTCCCATTCCGATTCTAATACTTTAAATATTCGGATTATTTTTCGATTTCGATTCCAATTCCGATTCCGATTTTCAACCCTGCTTCTAATTGTAAGATTATTTTTCACTGGAAAGTTTAGGAACTCTAGATCTTGTGCTATGCTAACAGCCTTCCTAAAAAAAGTTCTCTACAAAATTGTAAAAGTCAAATTTTGGCAAATTTTCCTTTATGAGGTCTGAAGTTTTATAAAGAAGTGTGTCTTAGTCTTAGGACTGGCATATTGTTGGTGGAGTGGATTGGGGTCCATATAATTTTAATGGATTCTGTTAGAAAAGATCGAGTTATGATAATGTCGATCAAGTACAGTGAAAACTCTTTATATGGACACTGTGAGAATAAACAAACTCTTGGTTTGTATCACGTAAACAGTTTAATGTTCTTAAAATTCTTGGTTTGTAATTTTGTTTGATGCTAGTTTGTAGGCAATTTTAGGGACTTAACATGGAGCTCTCACATATATATGCCTCTACGTTGAGAATTAGAGCAATGACCCATTAAAACAGAGAACAGGGTTAGAGAAATTTAGCTGCAGGAACTGATACGTGCATCAGAAGAGATCGGAAAAGATTTTCTGAAGAACCAAATAAGTCGGCAAGATTGAAAAAAGGGAATAAAATTGTCTCTTCATATCAATTTAAAAATCTTACCTTACGTCTTTTATTTCTGAGACCTCCATTTTTGACTCTGACCCGATCATAGATCATTCGTACCCGTACCAGCGGTACGAGAGTATACTGTACAAATGCTGTGAAGTTAACGACACTTGTAGTTGTTTCTGTTAACAATCATTATAGGGGTTGTGGGATGTATAAAGTACCGTTAACTGCTGAAGAGACGTAGAGCAGGTACACACGGGGCTGACAATCCAGCACATATTTAAGGCATGCTTTAAGATTATCATAGGTGT
The DNA here is from genome assembly GCA_947179485.1 of Allacma fusca. Taxonomy (NCBI): domain Eukaryota; kingdom Metazoa; phylum Arthropoda; class Collembola; order Symphypleona; family Sminthuridae; genus Allacma; species Allacma fusca. The sequence continues at coordinate 67,477,099 of OX359245.1, forward strand.
ACAATATGCAAAGAGACGATCAGCTCAAGAAATAAGCATTATTATGATAACTGAAAAAACTGCAAAAGTCATACTCGAAATTCACCCAATCACAGTGACAATTTTGCTATGAAGGAGCATAACTACAAGCCATAAATGTACATTCGGATCTCACTCTAGACTATATCACTGCTATTTACATGTAGCATTTAAGGGACGCCACGTAATTTACTGCGAATCATTACCATTGTTGAACGAACAGTTGAAAATTTACCATTCTCCTCAAATCAAAGTCATAGGAAATTTTATAGGAGGGAGCTATCTAAATGGATCCTGGGTTAAGAGCCGTTGACCTGACAATTAAAATTAGAGTTCTTGGTTGGGGAAACCCTACTTCAGAAGCGAAAGAGGAAAAGATATGAGTCAGGAGGAATTTCTGTCAATTGTTTTCATGGACAGTTTGGTATTCAGATAATTATTTTAAAACTCTGTTTTTTGTAACAAATGTCAGAGGGATTTATATGAGTCTAATGTTATCTTCCTTAATATTATTAGAAAATAAAAAAATATTGGAAATCATAGGAACCACAAATGCAGAGAGTTGCAATTTTAAAGAGATAAATATTCTCCGACTGAGACTTTGCTGTACAAGGCAAGGTATTATCAAGAAGCAAGTGTGGGGTAAATAACTTCACCGCTGTATGTAAATATCTATATTCTGGATCGATGCTAATAATATTATTGTGCATGTGCTTGAAACATGCTATTGCACATACCTGCACATTACTGACTCAACAAGAACATCCTTGACGGTTAAGTCCGAAAGGAATTAAACCTCGTGTAAATGGTGTAAACCCAAGTGATATAATTACTATATTTCGACACGAACATTATTCAACTCAATGTTTTCTCTTGACGTGGGAAAAAGTTGACATTTTTGGTCATTCAGATTCCGTCCCGATACATCCATCTTGACAACACGTGAGAGTTTCCTTATTACTCGTACTGTATATTCGTATTGCCTTGATACACAATAAATATATAATCCTTAGAGTCCTTGTGTGTACCAGTCAGTCATCAAGGCTACTTCCGTGAGATCTAGAATCATAGGCAATAATAACAAAGGTTAAATACACAAGAAAAACTTACATACGTCTTAATTGCTAGTTTCCTAATAATTACACAGTAATAAATGTGTTTGAGCCACCAGAATTATTCCGTCAATAAAATTTGAATGGCCTATGGTAGCTGCAAACCTGGGATAGTTTTGATTACTTTTCACTCATGCGATGACTAGGCAAGGCTTAACAATAAGTTGATCTCATATTCCTGTTAATTAATCCTAATGGATATCGTAGTTGGGGTTGCACAAATGAAAATCCCCTGGGTTTCAGGCCTAACTATCTTAAAATGGCCTGAAAATGTCAAACTCTGAACATGCCTGATGTTTTGGACATTTTGGATGGACATTTTCTCCATATTGGGATTTTGGCAGAAACTTATACACTATGACCATTATTGCTCCTGTAGAATTCATAAGGGAGTTTTTCATGTGATCATCAAACCCATCTAGTTTTTGCGAATTTTATTTTTGATTTTCGAAAACATCAAAGTGCAATAGATGCCCAAAATTATCAAAATATCATAAATGCCCAAAATGCTCAAAGTATCATAAAAGCCCAAAATGCTCAAAGTGCTCAAAGTACCAAAGATGCCCAAAATGTTCATAGTACCATAGATGCCCAAAATGTTCATAGTACCATAGATGCCCAAAATGTTCATAGTACCATAGATGCCCAAAATGTTCATAGTACCATAGATGCCCAAAATGTTTATAGTACCATAGATGCCCAAAATGTCAAAGATGCTCAAAACGCCAGTGACGAAACTCCCACGGCACTTTCAATTGGATAACTCTAAACCTAGTGTAATTTGTCAATTAAACCCACAATAACGATAGGACATCACAATAAATGTCGTTATTGTTGAAGGATTGCCCGAGAGTTGTTATTAGAGGGATTACGACATTAATAAAAGGATATGAGACGTACAGAGGTTAGAACATACTTATGTATCTAGTATTTTAAAAGCAACACGTTCCCGAGAAATTAAAGCCTGTTCATGTTATTTCTATCGACCTCGAGCGTCTTTATATGCAAATTATATAAGGAGGTGACAAGCAAACTGGGAGAAGACTAATTTGCTAAACTTTAAGGCAGAAGTGGAGAACATAACTTATAGTTAACTTAAGTTATTTGTGCGTTTTAAAAATACATTACCAATTATGTAAACCTAACGATCAAGAAGTTTTAACCTGGAATTCCAACAAACAAGTTATACTTCCTCGTCATATAATTATATAAAATAGCTATCTCAACAATATAATTGATATAAGCCATTGCAATTGCATACACTCGACTATATATTTGCACCGTGTGAAAATTTTAGGTTTATCCATATGAATCTGATTTAAATTAATTAATGACATGGACATTTTGAAATGCCTGGGATTTATTACTAGCCTTTGACAATCTGTTGATAAAGTAGCGGAATTGATTGGAAAAACCCGGGGTTTATAAATACTTATGGGGTAATGAGAAGTTTATTTTTACCCCATTAATAATTGCAAATTATCCTTAATTATTGTTTTTCTACCGTGTGATTTGGAAGCAACGAAGTCCTCATGATAATTCACGAACGGGGAACCGATTTCAATCACACTTTGCATACATAAATATTAGATCATGAGTAACTCGGGTTCGGGCCAAAGGCTCTATCAACAGAAATTGATCATTTAATGATTGGGTGTTTTACATGTGCATGTACATACGTACGTCCAGTCTGAAAGTATTTAAAGGGACTATGGAGCATCCGCACATACATATAAACATTAGGTCAGGGGTCATGACACACCCCCCAGAATCCCACCACTTTTTAGCGCTACCCTTCGCTACAAGCCCCGTTAGGGGGCGGGGCAATCGTCGCGTAGCGTTGATTTTTAGACCTGTCAGTCCGGGATTGCATTTTGTTGGGTAAAATTCAAAAAAGTAGATTATCATAGCGGATCCGCTTTAAAAACATAGGCTACTAAATGAAATTCTTCCGTTTTAGAATTAAGCCAACGATATTTCAATGAACTCCGAATTTCGGAGTAATTCTGAATTAGCGCACAAAATTAAGGGAAATAATATGGTTGTAAATTTAAATGAGAATTTCTTTATTATACCAGTTTTTGTGAAAAAACATGCGCACTGTTGTATACATTTACAAATCATTGTATCGTAATACTAAAATGAGGGCTCCTCAAAATAGCAAAACTTAAATCCCGAAATGAAATGTTCTTAAAATGAGCTACGAATTGTAAAGTTATTAAGGTACGTTGGAGTCCTTGAGTGGTATTATATCGGCTATTTAATTTTGCCAGTGTCTTTATTGTAGAATTTACAAAGCACAGGTAATTTTATTACGGCATTTTCAATTGGATAACTCTAAACCTAGTGTAATTTGTCAATTAAACCCACAATAACGATAGGACATCACAATAAATGTCGTTATTGTTGAAGGATTGCCCAAGAGTTGCTATTAGAGGGATTACGACATTAATAAAAGGATATGAGACGTACAGAGGTTAGAACATACTTATGTATCTGGTATTTTAAAAGCAACACGTTCCCGAGAAACTAAAGCCTGTTCATGTTATTTCTATCGACCTCGAGCGTCTTTATATGCAAATTATATAAGGAGGTGACAAGCAAACTGGGAGAAGACTAATTTGCTAAACTTTAAGGCAGAAGTGGAGAACATAACTTGAGAACCATTATGTACTGTATTGTCACAAAATTCATGGTGTAATACTTCGCCGGCAATAAAAATCCACTTTTTGAAAAACATGGACATCACCTATATATTTTATACCCAATTTCATATTAGCGTCACGCTTTATTGAGCAAGTTAAGAAAAAGTGTTCTTATCATTCGTAATTATTCTAAAGATAGAACATAATTAACTTTAATTGAGTAGGTTACTTTGTAAGCCAAAAACAACGCGTATTTAAACTCATTGATTTTTTCATTCCCGACTTAAGTATAAATATAAAAGTTTTAAATTAGCCAATTTTTAGTTCACAAGTGCTAGGAAACCCGTATGTACGAATGACGGACAATTTCCTGTCCCAATAAAACATTTACAGAGTTTAGACAACAGTTATATGGCCAGACACTGTTTGTTTTAATTTTCAGTGGTAGGGATAAAATTATTTAATTTTAATGTGCTCCTAATTTAATTGTGCGGAAATTCATTTGTGATAATATTGCTGGTGTTGAAAATTTATTACCGTTAGGATTTGATCATTCCTGGACGTGTTGCAAAACAAAGATGTTCGCTTTAATCCTGGTTGCTGTTTTCGTTTCCTTTGTCGTAACATTATATTTTACTCGTTCAGGAGTCAAAGGCAATGAAATTTTTGCGCTCCGTTCCGGAGCCAAAAATTTATCCTATCGTTGGGAATGCATTGCAAATTCGGAACCTTGATGGTAAGAATTCATGATTACGTTAGCAAATTTTTTTTATCTGTGAGTGGTTCGGTTTATTGTGATTTACAACAAATGGATTATGTTCCAGAGCATTTGGACACAAAACTAAGATGGTGTCATGAGTTCGGTGACAGGTACAGGGTCCTCTTTGGACATATGACTTACATATGTTGGTGCTGACAGGCGTTAAAGATTTGGAGGTTTAATTGGACTAACTACGTCTATGCATATTAGCAAACTTTACAGTAAAAACCCCAGTTTCTAATAATACTGTATTACCTTCACGTCTTTTCCCCAGAAAGTAATTACGTCCCCGGAACTTTTAACAAAAGGGTACAGTTATCAGTTCCTGCATCCTTGGATTGGAGAGGGTTTGCTCACTTCCAAAGGTAAAATTAATCGAAGGTATTAATAAATAATTACATGAAAAACCGGTGAGAAAAATCGTAAGAATATTTTGTACTATAGGGAATAAATGGCATCATCGTAAAATTTTTCTATATTAGTTATAGTTTTAGGGCAATTGCTTTTCGTAGGTCATTTCGGAAAGAAAACGCGAATATCTGGCTGCCAAGTACAACAAGCCGGAAAAAAGTAATGCAACAGATGGCGAAGACGATGCTACAAATGCAGATTGAGGATTTGAGAAAAGTACTTTAACTATAAATTTGTACTAAATTGTTTCTGACCGTAGTTTGAAGAAGTAACGCTGGGATCGCTCTACAGGGTTTGGTTAATTTAAAATTTAATTAATTCATAATTGATTCTACTGTCCTCAGAACGTTTGACTTTTCTGGATCTCCTAATTGATCTTCAAGATATGTCAGAAAGTAGTTTGACCGATGAGGACATTTATGAAGAGGCAGCCACCTTCACATTCGAGGTTCACTTCCTTGAGGATTTTTAACTAATTCGCAGTTACAACAGTTAATTTATAAATTTGAATTTACTGCAACTATTTTGAAAACCGCACTCATAACAAAATTGACAGAAGGTTGATATGCTTGCTTCTATAAGATAGATGCATTTTGCAATAAAATAGCAGTAAATTGAATCAGGAAGTGTTGTTATGATCGCTGATGCATTGCAATGATGAATCACTACAGGTTAATTGTAACCATTTTAAATGATGTTTCTCATAAAATGTAACTATACAAAATTGAACTTACAAATACGAGAATGTATAAAAAATGTTTTTGTTTTGGTACCTCATGAGTGCAACAATGTTTTCATTGAGGCTTAACCAGGGATATCTCCGAATCGGTAATTCAGATTTCAAGTCATATATCAAAAATGATTTACTTATCAATGTGCACCCTCTAGGAAATATTTTATCGAAACCAAAATGGAGCATATCTTTATAATGTGCCCTTAGTAATTATATAAGTGTAGGAATATTATTTATGTAGTTACCAATCACCCATTTTAGAAAGGATATCGTCGCTGAAGAGGCAAAATGGAATACACGCATTTTCGATTAAAATCAAAATGGTCTACATGTATTTTCGGTTAAAATCAAAATGGTCTACATGCATTTTCGATTAAAATCAAAATGGTCTACATGCATTTTCGATTAAAATCAAAATGGTCTACAAACATTTTCGATTAAAATCAAAATGGTCTACAAGCATTTTCGATTAAAATCAAAATGGTCTACATGCATTTTCGATTAAAATCAAAATGGTCTACATGCATGTTCGATTAAAATCAAAATGGTCTACATGCATTTTCGGTTAAAATCAAAATGGTCTACATGCATTTTCGATTAAAATCAAAATGGTCTACATGCATTTTCGATTAAAATCAAAATGGTCTACATGCATTTTCGATTAAAATCAAAATGGTCTACATGCATTTTCGATTAAAATCAAAATGGTCTACATGCAGTTTTACTAAATGCAAATTGGAATAGATGCATTAAGTTTTAAAAGCAATATGGTCTACTTACAATTTCGTCTAAAAGCAAAATGGTCTACATTTAATTTCGCTTTAAAGCAGAATGGCCATTTTGAAAGTATACACGCATGTAGACCATTTTGCTTTTAGTGAAAACTGCATGTAGTTCATTTTGCTTTCAGGAAAGCTTGCAACTATTCCGTTTTGCCTTTAAGGAAAAAGGCATGTAGACCATTTTGCTTCTAGTCGAAATTTCACTTAGTCCATTTTGCCTCTTCAGCGACGATATATTCATTACATTACGGCTCATAGTACGGTTATAACATGTAACTTAGTCCTTATTGAATACATGGATCAGTATGCTTGGTAATGCAATCCTGATAAAATAGAAAAAGGAGCAATTACTGCTCTCCACGTCAATCGGTCTACCAAATTCTCACGAGAAAATTTTACCATTGAACTCAATGGGATCGATGTAATTACGAAATGTATAAGAGAATCCAGTGCAATACATTGCTATTGGTTATGGAATGATTTCCCAGAAGCAGCTTTATTTCAGTTAATTTTACATTGACACTAATTACGACTGTACATGTTGACACGCATCCGTCTTAATTATTGTTAATTAACTTGTCTTGGAAGTTTCCACTCGTTAAAACTTGCACTTCACATTTGTTTTAATTGTCAATAAACAAGGTAATTATATTGCTTTGAATATACAAAGTTCCTCAAGTCGTATACATGTCATTCCAAAGGTGAGCAGGATGTGGTTTGCATCGCATCGTAGTGTATGAAATACATTATTCGGCAAAATTATGCTGCCCTTCCAAAACATTTAAGGATCTTGACATTACAGACATTAGACATTTCAATCAAACATATTTCAAGAAACTGAATTCCCTCAAATAGAACTGTATGTTACAATAAAGCTTGTAATATTTTTCTATTCTCATTTCTCTACCCCTACGCACCACAAGTTGGGAATAATAAACAAATATGTATGAATTTAATTGGGATGATTTAGGTGCAGATTGTGCTCAAGTACTCTCACTGCGTGTATAGTTCTGAAGCATTTCTTCACATTTGCTTTCAGCTTCCCTATCAACTTGCACTATTCCAGTGTCTCCAACGCTATTAGTTACATAGTGGTACGAACTTTCCAGTTGGTATGACACATTAATTACATATAATGACTTCGATTAGAGGTTTTACAATCATATTGTGGAGCAACATGTAATTATATTTTGCTGTTTTTCCTCAAGGTCGTTTGATTTTCAAAGAAACAATAATATATTGTTTGGACAACAAATCTTCGTTACAACGTGCATGAGAGGATTGTGTTGGAAGAGCGGGTACCATGTTAATCAATGTATTCATTGATTCAAACCTATACTGCCATACAAAATTACCTCACATCCACACCGTTATATGGTACACATCAGCGCAAAATATATTCGAATGTTTAGTTGATGGATGTATCAGTATTGGATCAAGGTTGGTTTCATTTATTTACCCGATGACAGTATGCAGGGTTCTCCTCTTGTTTTACTTGCAAATGCATCCCAATTGTCCGGAATTGTTTTTATAACTCGGGTAACATGACACAAAATAGACTAACAATGTTTGTATGATATCACATGCTAGGAATCAGCCAGCAGTTTTATTCCATTTGAGATTACAGTGACCGCCTGTCATCTCTGGGGTAACCAGTTCATACCTAAATATGATTACAATTGCTTTAGGATTGAACAGACAATATTTACGAGGTAGGCGTTTTCCTTGTTATAAGAAAGAAATAACTTGTTGATGTTAAAACCTTACGGTGCTCATTTTACTTACTCTGATATTTTGGAGTACTTCATACACATATGTATATGTGGAAGTTCATTATTTATAAACAATCGGTTTATTATGCTTGCAAATTAGGGATGAGCAGAACGAAACAATGAGACTTCTCGTTTGTCTCTTCCATTATGCATTATCGACGAGAGAACACGAGACATTTGACTTTATTACCCGAGAGCAAAAGTGCTACCCCTATCCTACGTGTAGGCCTATTTACAGTGTCATTTACAGAGCTATCTTTGCAAACAATTATAGGCATAATAAAATGCACTGGTTTTCGCAGAAAAATGCACCAAAAAATAATAAGTAGAGTGCTGGCTTGTAACGCAAAATATTGGAAATATATAATGTTTTCACACTATGGAAGTTTCCTCACAATGCAAACCAAAAAGATTTATAAAGCGAAGCGTAAAGTGAAATTGCACGATTTTTTTCTTGTGACTCATAAGGGTTTTGAACGGAAGAACCTACAAAGATGAAACCAACGGCAAATGAAGTGTATCATTGTGTTGTTGGCCTAACAGCCCATAGTCTTCCGAATTTCTACATTACATGAAGTTTCAAATTTGAAAACACATTTAAACTAATGATTTGAGTACTTGAAATATTACCAAATTATATTAGATATGATTTCACTGCTTTCCAGTTTTCCATTTTTTAAAATTTCAGAAAATTTCGAATTTCCTCTTGAGCATTGAATTCGTTACTTTAAGCTATGCCAAATCATGTTGTAGATTTAACTAACTTTTGATTTGTAATTTCTTTTCAGGCAATTTGTGAAGTTTTAAAACTTCTGTTGAACATTCGTTTCGGCACTTGAAGTAATATTGAATCATGTGAGAGTTGGTTCAGGATTTATAAACGTTAGAAGATCAGGCGAGTGCAGGGACCAGTGCTGGGACCTCTACTCTACTGAAAATAGAGGTAGTGGTAGAAATAGAGTAGGGTCGTTAAAATCAGCAAAACATTAGTAGAGGTGTAGTAGAGGTTAGGGTATGTCGATTGAAAATGCCCTGCAGTATTTGCCCGCCCAGCTGAAAATGCCCAAAATGCCTGCCCACATGCCCAAAAACTGGGCATGTGGGCAGCTTTTGAAAATGCCCGGATTTTGGGCATTTTGGGCAGGGCAAGTTGGGCATTTTGGGCATTTTCATGGCACCAAAATTTGATTACTAGCATATATTCAGAATATCCTTCCAAATGCATGACAGCGCAGCCAAGGAAAACTTATAGATGTGAATGTCTGGTTATTCGCTTCTTCGCGTATATTGTAATGGCAAAAACAATCAAATCAATTTAATTTCATTGACATGAGATGATATCATTTATCACTCCTATGAAAATAAACTTCTATGTAAACAATAATATGAAGTAAATTTACATATGCGTTACTGACGGGCGGGCAGAAGTACTATTTTCTTTTGAAGTACGAACTACTAAAGTAAAAATCTGATGGTAAGGGATCAGTCAAAATTTAAATGGCTGATGTAGCTGAATTTTATACTCATTTTGTTCTACATCACTATTGTCTGCAGTTTGCAACGATCAGCCAAAAATGGCTCGAGTAGAAACCAATATGCATCCTCTATACGGGTCCCCCAAATATTGTTGTTTGTAGTTTTATGGTGTAATACAATTACCGTATGGGTTCTAATTTTTACCGAAAAGACATTTCTGATCACAGTAATACATTCATATGGGTATGTGAATATTCCCAGGATGGTGGAAGATCATTTTGCATCGTCTGCAGTTTGGAAAAATAGTTCCTAGAATATTTTAATTTATAGCCGTATCGTGTACTGTACAGGTGTTTCACAAATTGTAATGTTCAATATGACCTATGGTATCCAAACGTATTTCATTACCGGTTGAATTAACTTCGTCAAAATAATGACAATAAAATTTTCAAGAAAATTTCGAAAGCTTTTTCTCCAAAATTACAAAGAAATTTTCAAATTCATTGTCAAATTGTATAGATGGTTCTATTATATTCCACGATTCTGCCCAAAATGCCCAATTTGTCCTCGATGAAAATGCCCAAAATGCCCTTGCCCAATATGCCCTATTATGCCGCCCTCGCACTGAAATGAAAATGCCCAAAATGCCCTGGCATTTTGGGCGGGCGAGTTGCCCAAAATGCCGGGCATTTTCAAATCGACATACCCTAGTCATAACCACGTAATTCCCTTTATAAACACGCTAGTTTTTAAGCTTTTATCTAATTTAGCTTGTGGTAATTTTTTAGCTGTAGTAATGGGGTACTGATCTTATTGTATTCAATAAAGCCTCAATATTAACGTTAAACTAGCAGAAATCAGGGCTGTCACGGGCCTAAATACCGATACTTTTTTAATTATTGAGATACGACGGAAAAATTTAGCACAAAGCTAGGTATTCATGACACAAACTTTCAATTTTGGAGAGGATTTTTTGAATACCAATTCCGATTCGAATTATTTTTTAAAAACCCGATTTACAGCTATTGTGAGCACCGGAATTCAAAAATTCTTTTTGGATTCGGATTCTACTATCAGTGATATATTTTTTCATGCTCACAATTACTCATGGAAAATGACCATTTGAATACAAACGAGGGTCAAAGTTTTCGGGGCAATATGCAATTCGAATTCCGATATCCAGCCCTGGCAGAAATTGAATGATAATTCAGATTCTTAATGAACCGTTTATAGGTACAAGTGAGGACTATTGGTTCTAAATTCATTACTGTTTATATTACATTCTGCTACTTTATTCTAAAACACCATGAATTTCTCTGTAAATACTGTATTTTTTTGGTAGAGGTAGTGGTAGCTAGCAGAGCCAAAAAAAATTTAGAGAGTAGAGTAGAGCTAGAGTAGCGACAATAACTTTAACACAGAATAGAGTAGAATAATAGCTAGCAAGTCAGCTAAACATAATAGCAGTAGAGGTCCTCTATTCTATCCAAAACCGCTGGTAGAGTAGAGTGTCATAGAGGCGGCAACTGTTGAAAAATACAATAGAGTAGAATAGAATAGCGCTTGCTGAAACGCCCATCACTGGCAGGGACCAGAGATATCTGAGATTTTACATTTCAAAATAATACTCATAAAGAACTAATAATACGTAATATTGTATGTGATCGCTCGATGGTTCATACTTACTGTAACGTGCAAGAGATGTTCTCACGTAACGCATAAATAACGTTAATTTTGTAGAAGTACTCACAATCAGTTTGTTTAAACATGAAAATATACAGCAACAAACAACTGCGAGTGCTTGCTAAGTGATTGTTGCGTATGATTTCTTAGTTTAACTGTTATCGCAACTGTTATTATATGACTTAAAATAAACGTGCTAAAATAAAAATGGCAAAATGTAATTATGAATATTAATAAAAATAGAATTTATTTCTACAGTATAGGGAAGGGGTTTATATAGGAAGGGACTAACATTTTCCGTTAGCCTATATACACGGTCGCTCGTACATCCTTGGACCGATTTTTAAATTTAGTTTGTGTAACTAAGAAGGCGCCTAAATTCACAATTAAAATTATTTTGTGCTCCTCATATATCCTTTGCTATGCCCTCGAAGTTTTACCGGGTTTCTTGGGTTCGGTTAAAGTCTACAGGGCATAACGTACGACCCTCTTCTCGGGGGCGTTTCCGGAGTCCGGCGCTAGGCCAGACCCTAGTTGGTACAAGATTTATTTCCCTATCCCGAAATTAAAAATATGCAAGTGTTGATATTCCAGATGACTTCATGGATAAGTGGCCCTCACTTACTTTCATCATAATAGTCTTACTCTTCAGACTGCCTATTTATGCCCGGGTATATTGGGCAATCTATGAGTCTTCTCTGTTATCACGTCCATTAAAACTTGCGGTATCATCCTCATGGCGCTAACCAAAATTTCCTTGCGGTAAATGGCTTGAGACACAGTAAATATAGTGGGCTGCACTGGCGTGAACTTTAAAGGGCACGTTTAATCGAAGCAGAAAGCCCCTTCCGGTAGTTACCCGGGCGTGAATTTGCTTGTTAACAATCTCACCTCCGCCTTTACCTTAGGTATGCTGGTCGCCGTATGTTTCTTAAAATATTGTTTATATTAGTAGGCCAGAGTTCCAACCACTGGCGAATATCCCTTCTTCGATTTCCGCACACAATATATATTTTATTCCTGCAGGGATCCTACAAAATGCCCGGGAGATGATCCATGCATGAATTCCGTATGAACTTCGAACACGAATCATCTTTTTGGTTCTTACAACAATGTCCATGCGAATTATTCTATTCAAAGTACACACAGGAATCTCAGGGTTCTAGGAGATTTCAATTCGACGCAATAACTTTACCCTGAAGGTCACTAAGCCCACTTGCAGAAAAAACCGAATTTCGGGCTTTTCCGCAGGTTATCTTTGTTTGGCTCTGGAAGCTGTCATGGCAGAGCCAACCCTCTAGTTTTTACGAAAATAATCCTAGCTGTCACTGTACTTTGAAAAAACAAGAAATTTTAAAATTATAAGTGACCCCTGCCATGACATCAGGTCAAGCGCTCGCCGGGGCTAGATTTTACAATCCCGGCCGTTTCCACTTTTCCACCTTTTTTTCCACTTTTCCACCCTTTTCCACTTTTTCCATCTTTTTCCACTTAATCCACCTTTTTCCACCTTAAATTTCAAAATTCCCGCCGCACATTCGCCGTATTATTCGGCCAAATTAATGGCCAAAGGTCACAACTTACTTGATACTACGGATAGGTAAATAACTAAATTGTAAATAATTAGGATACTGACGGTGGATTGACATCCCTTCGAAATCTTATTACTTTCAATTTTTGCTAGGTTAGGTTAAGAATGGAAAAGATTGATCACATCCAGGTTAACATTTTGATTGATAACACCACTCGCCATTTTTATACTTTTACACAGGTCCGGACTCCTTACGGCGAATGTGCGGCGGGAATTTTGAAATTTAAGGTGGAAAAAGGTGGATTAAGTGGAAAAAGATGGAAAAAGTGGGACAAAGTGGAAAAAGTGGAAAAAAAGGTGGAACAGTGGAAACGGCCGGGATTGTAAAATCTAGCCCTCGCCGGAAACGTATATTATAGACCTCTCAACTTTGGAGGGTATTAGCGGGTAAAGTTTTCGGAGAAGCGCAATGAAACTCTCTACACACGTTGTACATGTTATTGCTAACAACATTTCAAAATATATAAAATGTCCTGTAGTCTCGCTAAAAGTTATGAAGCATGACGTCACTGTCCAAGGATGTACGAACGACCCTGTAGTCAGAAATATAGGCAGCCGCAAATACCTACTTCTGGCAAGGATATGTGCCCTAGCAATTGCACGAATAAACGAATGTATTATATTAATTGGGAATGTATCGGTAGGATGGAGGACAGGTAAAATCAGTTTAGCATCTTTGCTCGAGAGTATCGTTTCCAATTTAATCGTCTCTGAGCCAGTAGAATGTTATAACTATAGACGTTTTACTGCACCATTGAGCTAGTTAAGCAAGTTTTTTACCTGAGTCTTCATTTTCATTGCTGGAGGATTGTTTTACTCAGGGTTCCCCAGGGGTTGGAGTTTTGTAAATCTCCCTGGAAGATCATTTCTGAATTTCCCTGCTGACTATTATCTCCCTGCTGGTAGGTCCTCAACGATTTCAAAAATCCCTGTTTAAAAAAAGGTCAACGATTTTCAAAATCCCTGTTCACAAAAAAAATCCTTTACAAGACGTGAAATCCCTGCCAACTTAGGCCAATCCAGCCAAAAATCCCTGTTTGCTTAACAAATTTCCCTGAAACCTGTCAACAAATTTGAAAATCCCTGCCAAAAAACGGTCAACGATTTTAAAAATCCCTGTTCGTAAAAATAAATCCCTTCCCTTTGAGATTTTCCCTGCCAGAAATACTTTTTCCCTCGGAAGAATCTTCCCGTCTTCCCACAAAAATCCGACCCCTGGGGTTCCCATTTCTTGTACAATATAACGTTTTAACATAACACATAACATAAGGCCCACAGGGGCGCATTTTATTCTTGCACTTGAGATTACTCATCATTACAAGATCCAGAATCAAGTCCAAAAGTGCCGTTCAACTGGTTAAAGTTCAACGTACCTTATTAACTGATTATTCGTAGCTGAGTGAATCAGTTTCACTAGCACTAAAATTGTCAATGCAGTGAACTCTCGCTATATGGGATACCATTATAAGGGATTTTTTTATATAAGGGATTGGAATTTACAGTCACGATTTCCATTTACACAATGTATAACTCTATGCTCATAAGGGACAAATCCTGCCGGTCCCACCAGCATCCCTTATAGCGAGGGTTGACTGGAACATTAGCTGTTTCGAGTTGCATATTCTGCTAATTATTTGTCACATTACGACCTAAATTGGACTGTTAGTTAATGCTGTGATAACAAATTATAATAATCACAAATCATGTATTTGATATACAAAAATTCTTGCTTATAAAATAATTGAAAAGTCGGATTCCCAGAAAAAATCAAAAATGTCTCTCAGAAAGACGTACGAGCTTTTTAATGTGATGCGTTATTAGCAGCATTTTTAGCAGGATATGCAAACAAATTCGTTGCACTTGAATCATTTGAATCGCGATTCAAGGCATTTCGCGTGATTTCATTCATGAAGTGAATTGAATGAAATGATTCAATTAATGCTTTGAATTGAATCGAGAAATGATGAATCAGAATGGAATTGAATTGAATCGAATCGAGTTTTTTTGATTCAGAATTGAAAGTTCAGGACCACTAGTATGGAAGTTAATAATATTCCAATTGCAGATATATTGGGAATACATAGGTGGGAAGAAAATATCATTGCATTTGCACATAATTGATACAAATTAAGAATGAAGTATGAACTCATCAATACATTGTCAGTATAGGAGGTTATAACTTATCTCTCCTTGGCTTTGGGAAATGAATGAGAGGAGGAAATTGTAGTTAAGAACACTGTGAAAAACAATTGTGGGTCCGAACAAACAGAATCGAATACGACTTTTCCCCATTAATGGATCCGTATTTCGCCACTAATGTGCATGTTTTTAATGTCACATGGTATGTTGTAACTTGTAAGAGAAGATCGGGTGAAAAAGGTGCTTGCCTGCTATTGTATTTTCCTAATCGCGTCCACTATACTATATTAAATATTTAAGTTCAATTTTTCAATATCATTTTATAGTTTACAGTGACTGAATTTCAATCGCTTATCCTGAATTTTTCTTTACAAGCGGCACTCTCTCTATCTTGACAGTTTATGTCAATGCCTATTCAAATTAAAATCACCTGGCTTTATCTTTTAGGACTGTAGCATTGACCTTTATGCATTAAATACTGACAACTTCTTGGTTCTTTCCAAATACATACAAATTATAACAGATAATTAACGTACAAACTCTGAATGCATCGACGACCATAGAACAGTACAGCTAGCTGTTACATGCAACTATTTACTGCCTTCTCTATTCACATTTTCCATTGTGAGCCAGCAATGGCTGGTGTGATCGTCCTATTATATTTCCATCTATATGTCATACAATAAAGATGTTTGTAAAACACCATATAAAAAACGTTTCTGTAAATGAATTTTTCGAGTACATCGTTTTACTTACCACTATGACGGAATTTTGCTGTAGGACCAACAAATAAATATGCACAGATATTGTTAGGTATGTATATAGAAATTACATAAATTAGTTAAGTCTCAAATGAATAATTAATTAAGTTGTGAAATACACAACCTTAGGTTAAGTCAGTTCAAAGTTACTTAAACACTTATTGTAAAGGTGCAAAGTAAGCACTTCCCATAGGCTAAAGCCGACGAGTGTCAACGTCCCGTTACATCCGTTATGATGTAACGTCTAGACTTAAGATTGTAAAAATAGGCTCAAGTAGCCACTTGTTAAGTTTAAGATTCTTCCAGACTCTTCAGTGAATAACTGAGAGTCATTCCAGTAACACCTATTTTTAGTTGTTAATCTTCATTTCCTTTTCCTTTTGGTTTCAATTATAAATAAAAGCAATTAGTCTTCGGATTAAAGTAAAATCACACTCAATCGTTTATTCATAATCATTCCTTCCATCAGCACGATTTCCAATTATTTACACTTTCTTATTAATTACACAAG
This sequence comes from Allacma fusca, assembly GCA_947179485.1. Taxonomy (NCBI): domain Eukaryota; kingdom Metazoa; phylum Arthropoda; class Collembola; order Symphypleona; family Sminthuridae; genus Allacma; species Allacma fusca. The sequence goes on from OX359245.1 coordinate 67,493,493, forward strand.
TAAATAATCCAGGAGTTAGGATTTCATGGTATAACCATAACCTACTCTTACATGGTGGCCTTTGTAAAACATTGCCAAAATATTATTGCCCTGGCAATGCTCCCGAATTACTCTCAATTATCACTCCCCTTGGGAAACAATCGATTTACTTTAAGAATTGATTTTATTACCAGGCAAGTTTGAATAACGTGTCATATTTCGTGAGAATTTTTGAGATTTACAGTTTTGGCCACGCAGAGGTTACATTCCTGCATTTTTGACGTTGCAACACGCACAGCTCATTCGGGACTACCCCCAGAGGTGTCCACCGTTATTGACTGTGACCGGTCGAAGAACCCCTCGTAAGTTTCTATTGTTAAACGGGGTTATTATTTCTTGTCCACGGAAGGCAGACGGATTTACCTGCGCTTCACCGACCGATGCCCTGAGGATTTGGGTATACTCAACGGACAGCCACGGAGCTCAGTGCCGTTCCCACCTCATCCAGGAGGAATTTCATATAGTAAATACAGTGTTAAGTTTCATATCAATGAACCACCGTCACGGTACGTACATACTTACGTTATAATTTATGTCCGATAAAAAGAAGCCTTCAGCATCCAAACCAGACCCTAAACCTTCTACAAGTAGAGTCACTCGTAAAAATTCTGACCCTGATTTAAAAGACGCCTCTGAATTAGCAAAAGTCTTACAACAAGCAAAAGCAAAAGCAAAAGCTACCACTAGCACTAGTAAAAAGCCCAAGCCTCAGCCATTACCACCTCCAATTTTACCTACACCGCCCGTTCCTCCAGTAGTTCCGCCCGCACAAGCTTCACCTCCACGAACTCCGAGTCCACAATATTCTACCCCTCCAGGTACACCTCCACCGATTTCCTTACCCCCCCCACTACCACCACCATTACCAGTTCTTTCGCTCGTTACTCCTCCCACACGCATTGTTCCGTCGTTAAAACGGCAAATTTCCAAGGCCCGTAAACGCCAAAATTTTTATCGCATAAACCCTCATAAACGTCCCCGCACAGTAAAATTTTTCAATATGGCTGCTGCTGCTGCTGCCAACCCTGTTAATGTTACAATCAACACTGCTCCCATTCATTCTATAGTTGATTTTCAAAAGATTAAACAATTTCTTCCGGCAACTCATGATGTTCATGATTTTATTATTGACGTTCAACGCGTCGTGGCCCAATACCAATGGGATTGGCCCACCCTCCAAGGACACACTCCCAATTTATTAGCTCGTGACCCCTTTCAATGGCTGCAAACCCAACTCGCCATAGCCCCTCCCACTATTGTTAGTATTGATACATTTTTCACGGCTCTCCGTGAACGCTATGCCAAACCTCGACAGGTTTATCTCAATCAGTTAATTTCCCGTAAGCAAAAAGATAATGAAACGAGTGCCAAGTTTTTATATGATGTTGATAGTATTTGCACTCGCTATGACCCAACAATGAGTCAACCTGACCGTGTTGCTTGGGGAATGGAAGGCCTCCTTCCCAAGTACAAATCTGCAGCGGCAGGTTTCCCATTTACTAGCATTGCTGCTCTCGTTCGTTTTTGCGAACAACGCGAATTTGCAGATACAACTGCTGGCCCTTCCGATATGGCTGCAAAAGTTAAGTCTTTGGAAGAAACCATCCAAAAACTTACCTTGTCTGATGCGCCTAATGCCCAAGCTAATTTTGCTTTTGTCCCTGGCCGCGGACGAGGTCGTGGCAATGGCCGCGGCAACTCCCATAATAATAATAATAATCACCGCGGTAACCAAGGCAACATTCACCAACCAGTTCCCCATCAACCCCGAGGTAATAATAACAATAACAACAATAATAGAGGACAGGCTCAGAACCCCCATAAAGGCATGCAATGCTATAATTGTAATAAGTTTGGTCACATCAGTCGTGACTGCCGTTCGGGAAACCAACAGAGGGGGCCCAACCAGCGTGGCCAGGGTCCCCGCCCGAACTTCCGGAACAACAATTTCCGCGGAAACAACAATGGCTTCCGCAACAATCCACAGAACAACGGCAACAATCGCCGGAACGACCAAAATGCCCACAGATTGGAAATTTCATTCAATCCCAATCCGCCCCAAACCAATCAAACTCCCCAGAATCACTTTGCGAATCTTCAATATCCCTCCATAACCTACCCACAATAAACCTGTCACCCGCTTCATCAATGTGCCCATATATTATGTGCTATTTTGACGATGTCTCCATTGATGCATTAATTGATACAGGAGCCTCTCATAATTTAATACAAAAGAATCACATCCCCTCCAGTGCAGTCATCACTCCTTGCCCACAAAGATTTGTTATCACAGCAGATAAAGCTCGCATTCCTACGTCCCATATAGCCTCCCTAACGTTCCAACTTGATAACTACTTTTACACAACAGAAGCCCATGTCCTTGAAACGCTCACTCCTCCACTCATTCTTGGCTGTAAGTTTATTACACAATTTGACTTTCATATACATCTGAACTCGAACTCCCTATACAACTCTCACGTATGTCATTACTTTCGTAAACATGCATACTCAGCCACTTGCTCATCCGAGTGCGGCTGTTCCTCTCCCGTCAAAACATTATTTACTATACAACTCCCCCCTCGACACCAAATGTATGTACCTACTACTCCACTACACACATCTCACACGACATTTTTCAACCCTCATCCACTCATCGAAAAACAATACAAAGTAATCTTTCCTCCCGTCATCAACCCAGCGAAAAATGTTTTGCTAGCCACAAACATTTCCACATCTACCCAGATTATTCCCGCTGATACTCTTTTAGGTCATGCTCAACGCTATGATTTTACCCAAAGCTTAAACACAGCTCCGGTAATTCCTCAAAATCCAACCCCTTTCACTCCTGAACAAATTCAATCTTTAAATATTAATCCCAAATTAAGGCCAGCTGAACGCGCCTCGATCCTTAGTCTCCTTAATAAATATTCATATTTATTTGCATGGACACTTATGGATCTTCAAGTTTGTACCCTGCCTCCCATGCGAATTACATTAAACTCTGACACTCCAGTTCAGGCTAAACCCTACCGCCTGAGCACCACGGAGCGTGAGATTTTAAAGCAAGAATTAGATAAATTAATTCAAGCAGGTATAATTGTTCCCTGTGAAAACTCCAATTATTCCACCCCTGTATTTTTAGTCCGCCAAAAATTAGGTAAATGGCGACTCGTCTGTGATTTTCAAAAACTGAATAAAATCACGGTAGACGAAATTTTCCCTCTCCCAAGGATTGATGACTTGCTTTTTCAGTTACGAAGTGCTGCGTATTTTTCCCCCTTAGATTTATTTAGCGGTTATTACCAAGCCCTCATCCACCCGGATGATCAGCATTTAACTGCTATTGTCACTGAATTCGGACTATATATGTACCTACGTGTATGTTTTGGTCTGAAAAATGCCCCCGCCTACTTTCAAAGGCTAGCTGCTCGTACTCTCGGTACTTTAAGATACACACACGCTGTATCTTACATTGATGACATTATACCCTATAGTAAAGACTTTCCCTCTCACCTTGTCGCCATAGAACTTGTATTTCAACGCTTAGCTAAAGTTAATTTTCGCATGAACCCCAAAAAGTGTTTCTTTGGTATGCAAGAACATGTAGTCTTTGGATTCTTTTTGTCCCAAAAAGGTTTATCCACAGAATCGGCAAAGGTAGCTGCAATCATGCAACAGCCCAAACCTAATAATTTAGAGACTCTACGTAAATTTTTAGGAACTATAGGTTATTATCGCAGATTTATTTGGAATTTTGCTCAAATAGCTGCTCCTCTCCAAGGATTATTGAAGAAACATTCTCTTTATCATTGGAGCCCAGACTGTGATAAGGCATTTTTGACTCTCAAAAATGCGCTATGCACAGCTCCGGTACTTAGGCATTACGATCCCACACTCCCATGTATTTTATACACAGACGCAAGTAATTTAGCCATAGCTGGCATTTTACATCAACACTTTGAGGATGGTGAACACCCAATTTATTTTATTTCCAGAGCTTTGACTCCAGCTGAGAAAAATTGGGGTGCTACCGAAAAAGAATGTTTAGCCGTAGTATTTGCCACACGAAAGCTTCGAGAATTTTTATATCTCAAACCTTTCATAATTGTTACTGACCATCATGCTTTATGTTATTTAAAATGCCAACGTAATCCCACCGCCCGACTTACTCGTATGGCTGTTATTTTAGAACAATTTCGCTATGTAATTAGGTATAAAAAAGGTACCCTACATAGGAACGTAGATGGTGTCTCTCGTTGCCCCTACGCTCTTTCCACTACAAAAGACACGGAGGATGATCTTACAATTCCAGGTCTTTCAGCCCAATCTCCAACATCCAGCCCCAATCCACTCCCAGCAATACCTCTCATTAATCCTGCTGATTTAAAGCATGCTCAAGCTATTGATCATACTTTAAATAAATTATTGCAGAAAAAGCGCTCCAAATTAATTCCCAATGATGATGGTATTTATTTTATTCAATTTAATCCTCGCAATCCTAAACTTTTAGTCATCCCTAAAGCTATGATTCCCATCGTGTTACAAAATGCTCACAATCATCCCCTTGGTGGTCATTTGAATTTTCAGAGGACTTTGGCACGTCTCCGTCCATTTTATTGGTGGAGATCCATTACATCAGACACATTTAAGCACTGTACTCATTGCCCAGAGTGCCAAAGTCGCCAGCACCTCACCAAATTACGTATGGACAGCTTGAAAAACATTCCCATAAAAATTCCAGCAAGCACATATGCTATGGATTTATTAGGCCCCTTTCGTGAAACTCCGAGAGGCAATAAATATGTACTCGTCCTTACCGACTTATTTACCAAATGGGTACATACTTCCCTCCTTCCCAACAGAGAAGCTGCTCATATAGCCATGCATTTGGAGTCTTTTATTTTAACATTTCCAGGCATGTCTATATTAATTTCTGACGGAGCTGCGGAGTTTAAATCTGCAACTCTACAAGAATTATTAAAACGGTTTAATATTACACATAATGTAAGTATGCCCTTTCACCCCCGTTCTCACGGAATTGTAGAGAGATTAAATCAAACTCTCGCAATTATGCTCAGCAAATTTGTTTCGGACAATCAGTTAGATTGGGACATTTTTGTACCATATGTGATAACTGCATATAATACTTCCGAGCATTCAGTTACAAAACTTTCCCCTTTTCAAGCATTTTTCGGTAGAGCTCCTCCGGCCCCTCTACTCAACTCCATTCCAAATACACTTTTACAAATGACTCAGCTCAGCGCTTCTCAGGTCAAAATTATGCACCAAAGAATATCCCAGTTAATTAAAAAGGCTCAATTACAAGCCAAAGAACGATTTGATGCTATGTATCAACCCTTAGAGTTTAAAGTTGGTTCCCACGTTCGATTTTATCTCCCTCAGCGAAAAATTGGTTTGTCTGACAAACTTCTTTGTCGTTGGGTTGGACCTTATACCATAACTTATATTGATAAGAACAATAATGCTGACTTAGTTTTAACCTTTCCCTCTACTAAGCTTAGACCTAGTATTAAGTGTCACCTCTCCCAACTCAAGCTCATAAAAATTGATTTGGGGGATGGCATTATTCATCCCGAGTATGTATATACTACGGAAGACCAGCACGAATTTGACGCTTGGTTGACACAATTTTCCTCCGACACCCCAACCTCCGATTCCTCTCTCCCGTCTCCCATCCGTAAACCTTATACACGTCCTTCACGCAAAATGAAACAACAACTGTCCACTTCTTCTGAAGACAGTCCAGTTAAGCGTTTAACTTCTCCTCCTCCAAACTTCTCGCCTCAAACTTTTGGTTATCACTCCACAAAGTTGAAATCAATTCTCAAATCACCCCAACCAGTTGATAACGATCATACGCTTCGACGTTCAGCACGTTTAAGAAATAAAACAAAGAAAGTTACATTTTCCCATGTCTGACCACAATGACCAGCAACAATCCCCAGTCCCCGCCTGTGTACCCCTATGTACCAGGCATTGTCCAATACCCGACAACCTTGGGTATCAATCCTGCCATCCGACTCTCCGACAATCCATGGACGGAATTGATCAAAGTTTATCTCCCCGGCACCCCGGACACACTCATCTGTTGCCCGGTATCAATCTGCACAGTTCAGATATTTCCATATCAATTTGCCGACGCGTCTGGGAACGAACTACATTGTTACGACTCCTCAATTCCTATTCTCAAGAGGACCTTCCGCCATGTTGCTGTCGGGATTGTATTACCCGACCAGATTCCCTCTCTTCTGGACCAGTTGAGCGCAACATACTTCCAGGCCACAGTGAAACAATCTCAGATGTGGAACGAATTCCTCCTACAACTACGCGACGCCCCACCGAATTACGTCTCAGCGACGCCCGTTATTTCAATCGATCCGCAAATTCGGTTCGAACAAATCTCTCGGGCATGGTTGGAATCAGCCAACACTTGTGCCATCCAAACACGTCGATCCAATTGGGTCAAGAAACACGGGCCACGTCAAGGCCCGACTCTGACATTGCCTCAACAACTCCTGACAACTGCTCCACCGGACCCCATTCAAAACCCTCTCGCCCAGCCGCCTCAACAAGGCCCTGTACATATACCTTCACTTCCGAAAGTGACTTCACCGGAAGTGATGACGACAGTATGCCAAACTCGCCCTCTCCCAACTCTGACGCCCGGCCCCCCGCCAATGACTCATATGATGACTGGTACGACGCCTGTCAAGCCGCCGCAGCAATGGACTCCGACGACTGGGACGGTGATCGACCTCAGACCCCAACCGATAATGGAAACCATACAACTCACTCCTCTCCATCAACCTCACCGAATCTACCCGGAACTCGTTCTCAACGAACAAGGGGAATTCGTGGAAGCCCCGTCAACTTTTCAACCTTAATAATTATGATTTTTCTTTTTATTTTCGCCTGTGAAAGTGCTCCACTAGGCATTTGGGGAAGCCTCCCCAATCTATCCAAAATCACCGGTGCCGGAACCAAACTCAACATGGCCCGGACCAATTCAATGCATAAGATGGTACCTCTACAACGGTCAGTCAGTATCCAATCCTTACCTTCCATGGCTCAAAACGGTAACAAAAATTTTGCTCTTCCCATGCAGGCTGCACCTGCCAAGAAAAATAATGCAGTCAAGGTTATGGCTGCTGGAGCTGCTCTTATGGTGGCCCCACCCATTATAAGTAAAATCTTGGATTTTATTCCCTCTCGCTCAAACACCTTCCCAGAAATCCCTAAACTTGACCAGGAAACCCTTCCTCCTCCTCCGCTCACTCCTTCCCCACTCGAAAAACGACTTTTGATAAATTCACCACTGACGATTAACGATTATAAAGATGATACTTTAAAGCCATTCAAAGATGTTAATAATTACGATGCTAACATAACACAAATGTTAGAAGAATGGAAATCTATTCATGACTCTTTTCTCTCTTTACAGAATAAGAAGGATGAGCCCGGCCAGACAGTTACTCTCACTACTACCCTCTCTCCGCCTGTACATGCTAAGCAAACGGCACCGGAACCCATTCTTCCCGTTCTTCCGGTTCCGAAGATGGAGATCGGCGTTGGCGAGGGCGATTCCCAAGTTCTCCTCCGTATTTTTACATTGTCAAGTACTGCTCTTTCAACCATTATTGGTTTTGGTTTAATTATATATGGTTTATATTGTTATTACCGGTATCGTCAAAGAAACCGTCAGAACTCCCGAATCTCTCATGCCCTACCCAGCGCCTACTTCATTAATAATCCCCGCCCACACAACAATGACCCGTACCCACCCATTGTGGCCCTCAACAATTTATCCACCCAGCTGTCTGCCCGGACTCAAGCTTAGTTTTACGCTAACTTTGATTTTATAACGATAGAATGTACTAATACAATATTGATTTTACACCTGTTATCACCTTCGCCTTAAATGATTACAGTATGTGTACTAGCTTGTAAAGAAAAACACAAAAACAATTTTTTTTTGACCTGTCTCTTCTTTATTCTACCTATCTTTTGTTCACACATACATACCAATTGTACTAACACAATATGAATTTTAGTTACAAATTATTAAATTTTGGGGACAAAATTTTCCCCGACCGACCGGGATGTTAGGTATGTATATAGAAATTACATAAATTAGTTAAGTCTCAAATGAATAATTAATTAAGTTGTGAAATACACAACCTTAGGTTAAGTCAGTTCAAAGTTACTTAAACACTTATTGTAAAGGTGCAAAGTAAGCACTTCCCATAGGCTAAAGCCGACGAGTGTCAACGTCCCGTTACATCCGTTATGATGTAACGTCTAGACTTAAGATTGTAAAAATAGGCTCAAGTAGCCACTTGTTAAGTTTAAGATTCTTCCAGACTCTTCAGTGAATAACTGAGAGTCATTCCAGTAACACCTATTTTTAGTTGTTAATCTTCATTTCCTTTTCCTTTTGGTTTCAATTATAAATAAAAGCAATTAGTCTTCGGATTAAAGTAAAATCACACTCAATCGTTTATTCATAATCATTCCTTCCATCAGCACGATTTCCAATTATTTACACTTTCTTATTAATTACACAAGTAAATAATCCAGGAGTTAGGATTTCATGGTATAACCATAACCTACTCTTACAATATTTTCAAAAGAAAGTTGTCCATTGCTTTCTGCCAATTTTATTGTTGATTCAGATTAAAGTAAAATATAAGAGAGACAATCATAAATACATTATACAGTCAGACATAGTTTTTGAGCAGCATATCATGTGCATATTTAAACGGTTATAATAATCAGGTATGCTTTATTACGTTCGAAATAAATGTGGCAATTCTTTATCTACTGGGACTCAAATTGCAATTTTCAGAAATCCTTTCCACCAATGAATTTTTCGAGTAGATCAGTCGTCCACTCTGGCTGATCCTGGATAGCATAATTGCCAGCATTACGGACTAGAGCATAAGCAAAGCTACCAATGCTTTGCACATAACCAGCAACATCTCCATTGACCCGCCAAACATTTCTTGGAGCTTCTGAAAATTCATTAGCCTTGTCCCACTTTAAGTTAAAAACAACCTCCTCTAGCTTATCATGCGTTATATAGATATCGAATTGTCCGACAAATATCAAGCAACGATGACCGCGGTTCAAAAGACCCTCCAAAGTTTTGGTATGCTGCCGGAACACATCCGAGCCAAAGTGTTTAAAAACGACTTTGTTGGCAGAAATGAACTTATGAACACCAGTATGGAGGTAGCGATGAGCTTCCTTGGAATCAATAAACTTGACGAACTTCCCCAACTGCGGAGGATCAACAGTAGTTAATGCACTGTGGGTGTCCACAAACCCAGTCATTTTGGATGTTAGAGATTCCGGTCCAAGATGAAGGGATAGGCCATACTGGAAAAAGTGCAAAAAATAATAATTGCTCTCAGAACTCTCCAGAAGCAGTGAGAAAAAAATTTTAAATCAGTTGGCACATTTACTTGGATTGCTTCTGTGTCTTTCCCTGCTTTGTGCAAGTCTTCAAACTTTGTATGAGCCTCTTGAAACTCCTTCCGTTGCTTTGCACTGATGAGACCCAAGGAGTAATAGAAGTCCTCCTTATGAACCTGTGAAAGGTCCAGGAATGGTGACCCCAAGATAAGTCCTTTTAAATTGATTTTGAACGAGCCTTTGTCATTTTCATCGTCTATTTTCTTGGCGAAATCGGGTATCGTAGTTCCTGTGGACGCCACAACAATCACATCATGAATAGACGTTTTTGATTTTTACAATTTACAATGCGGCACCCTCTTGTAAAATTTGGGCTTCATTTACCTACATTATATAATTACGAAGCTTCTTACCAGCATAGGACTCTCCTGCTAGATAAAAATCATTTGGCTGGAAGTCGTTGTACAACGTAAAGAATTGCTTGAGGGCTTCGTACAATTCTTCGGCTTCTTCTTCGCTGTTATTAGCGTAAGCGTCTTCGCTATCAGCAAAGCTAAAACCTATACAGACCATGATAGTTGCATTAGTGAACTCGTTGCAAATAAAGTAGCCAAAATCCATGAAAAAAACGCACGGCGTTCTGAAAATTATCTGCAGAAAAACTCTCCTCAAATTTTGAATTACTCACCTGTTCCAACCGGTGCATCGATGTAGAGCATCGAGTGGGTTTTTGCCCAGCTGGTGTTCCTGTCTCTGAGCTGATTGTCATCATCGACATAAAAAGGGCCCGTTTCCAAGAAAACCCCTTTCAAACTAGTGAATCCAGGAAGGTCGTTAATCCAGAGAATTACGGGAGCCTTTTCTGGATTTTTCTATAAAAATTAAAAATTTGTCCTTATCATAAAAGTATCCATCGCAAATTTGTGCTTGAATTTTTATAATATGAAATTAAATATGTACTAATTTAGAATACTTACTTCTGCAGGGAAAAACCAGAAGAAAATATTTGAGTGCTTGGCTTCGTCAATGGTAAAGTAGCCGCTGTAGCTGATAACGTTCTTGTCGGACTTCACATCGGAGAGTTTCATACTGTCCATAGAGGATTCCCTGGCTTTGGCTAAATCTCCACTTTTAATAAGCGGCGTCAAAAATAAATCTGTTTCAGACGCAGGTGCCGCCAAACTACCTGGCACATAGTGACTAATGGCTAATGCCGATGCTATTAAAACAAGAGCGCTTGGAAGCCCCATTTTAAATTCGAAACTTAAATTGGCCAGTGACTGGGAGGAAATGACAACTTGGCAAAGAATGATATTGAAGCAAACTCCTTTGGCTTTTATACGATTGCTTTAACACGTTTTTTGTGCACCATACATATTTCATATAAATCTCACAGTCATTAAATTTTGTCCTGGGATTCCAGCAAACAAATAATATTTCCCCGTCATATATGTATATAAATTAGCTATCCCAACTATAATTTTATTAACCATTGCCATTGCACATTTCGCTTTGTGAAAACTGTTGTAGGTAGGTCTATGTGAATCTGATTTTAATCTATTTACTTACAAGCTTGGAAACTTTGAAATGACTGAGATTTTATGTCTTACCTTCGATAGCCTGAAGGTAATATCCCCGAATTGACTGGCAAAAGCCGGGGCTTGTAAATACTTATGAGGGAATAAGCAGCCTATTTTTTATTTCCTCATTTATTACAAGGTATCTATAATTTATTGGTTTCTATTTCACTTGACTTGGAAGTAATAAATTGTAAAATACTAATGCTTTCCTATATTTTATGTGTGCTTGACGCTGACACAATATTAATTAACTGATTCCTATTGTGAGCTTTGACCGGAAATATTTTCAAGGCTAACCAACTTCCATGAAACCCAAGTCCAGTAGGAAATTTCTTCTTTCATTCTGTCTTTAAACCTATCAATCCGGTATTGCATACCGTTGCATAAGCTCTAAAAGTACAACTTTTAAATTGCCTTTAATAAGCGTAGGTTCCCAATGAAAATGGTTCTTTTTAGAATTTAGCCAAAGATATCCAGATGAACTTCGAAACTCGAGGAAATTCTGAATAGGCGTACCAAGTTAAGGTAATAATGTGCTTGTAAATTTGAATGTTTCTTTGTTGTACAAGGTTGCTATGAAAAAACATGCGTACTGTTGTACACGTATGTTTAAAAATCATTGTTCCTTAGTACTAAAAGCTCTCAAATGTCAAATGAGGGTTCCTCACGTCAGCAAAACTTGACCTCGCCAAATGGAATGCTCTTATAATGAGCTACGACTTATCAGTGATTAAGGTACGTTGAACTTTAACGAGTTGAACGGTACATTTGGACTTGATTCTTCATCTTGTAACTGCAACATGTTGTATTGCTGATTGTGTAATTAAGTTGAGCATTTCAATCATTCATGATTTTGGGAAATTGACTTCCAAGCCGAATTTCGAGTGCATTTTTGTGCATCGCAATTAATCCCGAAGCATTGAAAAATTTCGATTTCATCTCTTACATTTTTATACTTTTTTGCATTTTAGGAAGCAAAATGTACAGTGGTTCTCAATGAATAGCAAATACGTGCAAATACATGGGGTAGCCAATATAGGAATCTGGAATCCACAACATACGAAATATATAACTGCACTTGTGCACTGGAATTGTGCTTTGTACTATGTGTTTTGCTCTTTTTTGACAACTAATATTTTTTAAACAAAATCAGACAAAAAATATTTACATTTTGATCCAATTAACGCATTTTGCCTCGGAAATTCAAGTTCCTGAGACTTCAGTTGTTCCACGATTGCCTAAAAATAATTCTAAATTACTTTTTGATAAAAATGTAAGTGAAACGGAATGTAAGAGAAAGGTATATGTGTAGGCCGCAACTTGCGGTCTGAAAATGCTGATTTTACTTGTCGTAGAATCAATCCCCAAGCGTTGCGGTTTTTCTAACCAAAGTATAAAGTTACTAGTTGATGAGCTTATTGATATCCAGAAATCGGATAATTTAGTTTTGAACTATACATTTGTTTCCTACTACACCACACAATAAAATAGTTCAATTTCTCAATAAAAACCGGTATGGTTACGTGATGGTTACTTGTTTTACTTTAATTAGGTATATTTTCGAAATGTCATGAAATTTGGGACGGGAAAGTTATTTTCCATGACTTTAGTGATCAACGAATTCGTTTGTGCGGTTAAATCAGATTTTTACGTGAATTCGGGGAACTATCGAAATTTCATGAAATTTCGAAAATTCAAAAAGTAACGGCGTTTTGTCATAGTCGCAGACCCAATAGGTCGTTTGCTGCTGGCCCGGTCGTTGTAATTCGTCCCGTGCGGGAGCTTTTCGTGGGACAAAATCAAAAACAAAAATTTTACTAATCTGTATAGCATAATTAATGAGGTGAACTTAGTTTTCTTTCATTTTGTCTCAGTGCGCGAATCCTTACTATTAAAGGGCACTTTCTGTCCGTTTATTTAAAGTTTCGCACTTTCATAATTCAATGGCCTCACACATCGCCCAAAAGGTGATATGCCAAGCACTACTTATTATTAACGAGCACTACCTGTTCGTTTATTTAAAGCGCTACTCTTACTATAATCGCGCACGATTTAGGCTTACAACAAATCTCTACGACAGGCCTTGATTCGTAAACCGTTTGGCTTTTAATTTCTCAAATCACACTACCACCTCTTCAAGTAATCGTCCCTGTGAAGCACAGGGCTTTTACTGGTATTTTATAAACCGTAACGAAATACGCGCACTTGTGTGTTGAGTTGTGAGTGTGCGAAAGTGATAGAATCCAAATTATATTCAATGCGTATTTAAGTATGACTGTAAAATATGTATAGCAAATTCGGAAGAAAATTTTGTAAAACCCGGGTAACTCGTTCGACGTAACTTTTTATTCTGCTAAATTTTATTACTGGAGAGTATGTGCACTAATTTAAAGCAAAATCAGAAACAAATTGCTTAAAACCCGGGTAACTCCATAACGGGTTGACCGATTCAGCTTAACTTGAAATGCTGATGTAGTGTACTACTGGAGAGCATGTGTAAACGTTTTTAGCAAAATCAGAAGGAAATTACATAACACCCGCGTAACTCCGAAACGGGTTGATCGATTCGGCTTAATTGGAATTGGGTGCGTTTTTTTGAGAACGGCCACCCTTGATAGTCACTATTCCAGAAAACTGTAATTGATACCAGAGATGAATAATGTAGAGAAAAAATTTTCCCAAAAAAAATTCCCCCAAAAACCGAATAGGAAGGTCAATAAACCGAGAAAACCCGAAATATTAAATAATTTTTTACAGTGTTACTATTTACAATATTGAAAATCGTACTATCTCAGATTTACTATCTAAGCATCTACTACACTGATGATTTTTTGCGGGCTCTAAAATAAAAACTTCGGATTTTTGTAAAAAATTACATGGTAAGTTTTAAAATTTCATTAATTTGTTTGACTGCCGGCACTTCCAAATAAACGCTTTTTTATTGCTGGAAAATGAGGGGAATAGTAAAATATTCATCTTAAAATTTTAAAAAAGCATTTATTTGGGAGTGTCGGCAGTCAAATCGGGGTACATCCGAAACAGGTAATTTATATACATATCTAGTTAAGGAGTTGTGCATATATTACTACCACGCATGGATTGTATGCGTATACAAACAACCAGCATGCAAGCATTGCGTGCTCGTGGTAGTAGCAGGGTGCCCAGATTATTGGATTCTGAAATCAAGTGTTTCTAATTAAGTTTAAAAAATCAAAAATCAGATACGTTAGAGTTCAATTTAACTATTTGTATTTGGTTTGCATAAGCCGAAGAAAACTTGTTGAATCTAGTTTCAAAGTTTTGAGTAAACTCCTCCTTGAATACTGTACAGTTGCCATGATTCTTCCGGATCTTCATAAAAGTCTCTTGTGTATCTTTAAGCACGTAGAAAAAAATTCAGTTTTTTTAATTTCTTGCATCTGATTCTATCGAAAATTATCATTCTTGAGATATTATTTCATTCAACTTTTGAAAGATTATTTGAATTTTAAAAATGTATATTTATTTTAATTCTGGTGGTTTCAATATTGTTGAAATTTTTTTGGGAGGTACAAAATTAATTTCGGGGAATATTTGAGTAATTTAAAATGCTGCAAATTTTCAAAAAGTCTGCAAAATTTTGAATATGTAGGATAATAGGGACAATAAAGGCAAAATAGGAAGAGAATTAAAAAACTTATTAGATTTTTTACATTTGGTGGGCATGACTACGCATGATTTACCGCATTCCAATTATTTCATCAAAATTATTCAATTATTCCGCGAACACATTTATTCTGTACCACCTTTCAAGAATAAATTCAAAGATATTGTTCCCACCAGACTCAAAATGTTTATAATTTTATGACAACAGCTTTGAAAATCTTATGTCAATTTTCAAATTTTTTTTATTATTACTCAAATACACCAGAAGGAATGTCTTCCATACTTGAATCCTGAAAACGGAACTGGAATCGGTTGCATCGTTCTCGAGATATTTTGTTTCCCCCCAAAAATCCTAAAATTGCCCATATGTCGGATATTATGCACGAATGGATGCAACTTTCACCATAAAACGTGTTCTATTTGTGCCCTGCAATAGTCTACTTATGGACGTTACCTAATAGGCTCCCTGTGAATCAACTGCAGATATAATAAACTGTCAATGATAATTGGAAGTCCACATCACAGAACTGTTCCGTACAACTGCGGTGTCAACTATTACGAAATTAAGTTGCTCAAAATTAAACTATTAAAGCCAGTTACGGGAGCGATTTTAGGTTCATATGTATATAGTTTCTATTAGTATTATGATGGACGTTATGATAAATAATCACATATTTTAGTCACTTTACTCCAAAATGTGATAGTTTTCTCTGCTAGTTTGAAATCAGGACTAAATTCAAACTCATCAGGTCATCAGGTGACCCTACTTCAAATCAGGACAGTACTGATCAAATCAGGACTTATGCGCAGCCTGGGTAGTAGACGAGGAGAGGTGTTCCTGCGAACGTAACACACGGGCAGCGCAGCGCCTTCGCTGTAAACAGAAAGCCCTATCACGCTCCTTCCTTGGGACTGTGCCGCAGCTCAACTAGTCCCAAATTATTTTTTTAATAATTTTAGATTAATAAAGTTAGTCGGAAACAGAACCAACACTCCGAAGACGACGCTGTTGCCGCGGTTTACTTTATTAGCAATAATTACTAACAATTAACCACCTCATGATTGCACATTTTGTGTCTGAAACAGAATAAATGGAATCTATTTTCGCTCCAGAATTTAACTAGTTCGTTCTTATAATTTGCTTTACTTCGAATTTTGTACTCGCGTGTATATTTGGGATTTTATTAAATATTATATATAGTGAATTAATTATAAATGTGCACAGATCCAACAGAAAGTTTTATACTCAAACCAGACAGATTTAAATATATACGGAAATGCGTCCCAAAAGTATGCACAAAATGGATGGTCATTTTTGCATAGCCGCATATGCATAGCTATGTTTCGAAATTTTCGATCGAGCATGCAGTGTATAACGAATATTTGTTGTCCAAATAAAATATTATTGTCTTATAAAATCAAGTGGCTACTGTAATAAACTTCTAACAGCAGCGTACAATAATTATATTTTGCTCCACAATTTGATGATAAAAATCTCTTGTCGAAGTCATGATATAATTATAATTAATGTATGCATGTCATAGCAACTTACCAGGTCGTACACGTATATAACTAATAGTATCGGATACAAGTTTCAACGAGTGAATATTGAAATCGGCTCTCATCCAGAAGAATATTAAAACCTTATGTCATATCAAATGGTCGGTTCGTTCAGCTATGTAACACATAGAATGGGATGCAAGTTTTAACTAGTGAATACATAAATCCTCCGGAAAAATATTAAAACTATTTGCTTTACCATTGGGTAAACTAAGGGAGTTTCAAGTCTTGATTTCCATTTCCATTGTTTAATTGCTTTAATACTTTTCCTCAAGGTCCTAATTTCTTGTACAATTTAATGTTCTATTGTTACTTACACGTGGAGTTCAGTGATAAAATTTCATTGCGGGAATTTTATGTGACGTTAGGAGTAAATTGCAGGAATGGACACTGCTTCCACTTTATCACCTGGAACGATCTTATTGCAAAGAATACAGAATCATCCTTTTAACAACATGTAATTATTCAATATGGCACATGTACAACATTTGGTCTCTTCCAATGGTCAAGTGTAACTAGTGTTGAGAGTGGAAGCATGTAGAGAGTATATGTATGCACGAGTGGCTAAACCATTGTTTAATAATTCTATTCTGAACTTGTGAGTTCAAACCATTGACGCAAATCAATGCGAAAATAATAGTCTTTGCACAAAAAATACTTTTTGCTCCTGACAGTAAGTACCCATTGGCACGTGTGGGATGTTGGCATGTATTAAAAAAATAATACTCAAGCTCTGAAGAGTTAAAATGCCAAGCCCCAAGTAAGAGCTTTTGAGTAGTGATCAATCGTCACACAAAGTACGTAATTCCTTGGATTGGAGCTCCTCAGGATTTACATGCTATAGGAACTTGACTGCGTACAAGAAGGTCAGTGAGTAGTCGCAGGGAGCACAGCTCTACGTACACACTACTAAAGAGGCTCTCAGCTTCATTGTTCTGTTCACTGGCAGGCGTAGATTAGATGACCAAATATTTTGCACTCAAGCCCTCCTCACCCTACTCCAACATCCTTATGGCTCCCAGTCAGTCAGTCAGAAGCTGTCTCTCTATCCACACTCAAGGTCAAGTCAAAAGCTGACTGACTCTGCCCCAACCTCAACCTATGATGAGGGGAGCTTCTCTTTCATTTTTAGGCGTCCCTCTCACTCTCATGAGAACCCAGAGGAGTAGTACATTTAATTAATGCGGTCAGATTTGCATTCATTCTCGGCAATCCAATATTGTGCTTTTTGACGTAAAAGTGATGTTTAGCCTGGAAAAAACCCAGATACCAGCGGACTCTCCAAATACGTACAGACATTGTAATTTTCTATATACACCTTTCTGTGAATGTATAGGGAAACGTGAGCTCTCTCTCTCTCTCATTATTGGAGTTTATGCGTGGAAAACATGATACCATTAACTTATGAACACTCCTGTGTCTTAACTGTCAGAGGGCATGAAAACAAAAATTGAGGCTACATTGGGCATGAAAGGGGAACACTTTTGTCGCTTTATATTTTCAGTCAAATTCGCTCTTTCTTCCCCGAATTTTAAATCCTTTAATGGACCTTATGAGTCAGACTAGAGTATTGCGTTTAACTTTGCTATAGACATGCTTATCAGGATTTAGGAGCTCTGCAGAGTTGAACAAATCAGTGTTTCAACTCAAGTCCGTGTGATTACACATTACGTGCACTGTTGTGCTCAAGAAATGAAAGACTTATATATTTTCCGGTCCTGTGGATGCTACTAAGAAAGGACTGATCCTTCTGTATAGTTTATACATTGAAATGCTTGAGTTTAATAGTAGGGGTATTTATAGCTATGGACTATTTCAAGGTAGACAGTAATCCCATTATTTCTAACCGGTCTTATGGGGCTCTGGCCCGTGGGTGGAAATACTCACTGGAGTCAGAGTTAAAAGTAAGTCTTCGCGTGATTGTACGTACACCTGGAGTGGGTTTGTCGACAGACCAATCAGTCAGAACAAATAATGCAGTTGTTTCTCATCCCGCCAGTTTTTCCATTCATGTGTGTACAAAAAAGTCTAGCACGATTCAATGGACAGATCCAAAATGTAAATACTTACTAATATTACTAATGGCAAATCTTGAATACATATAATATATAATATAAAATACATAGGTCAACTATTTTAATGGCTTCTTGTAAAGATATGTTGAAGGATAATAATATTTTAGCTTTTGAAGGGTATTTCATTTGTATTTCATATTCCCCCCAATAAGAGCGTTGTCGCTAAAAGAGACCGAACTGGCTGTTGCTAGTGTTTCTGTCGGTGAAAAGATTGGGAATAACCGAACTTATAGATACAGTAAAACTTGTCTATAGTGGTTTCTCTAGGGGAAAGAAAATTTGACCACTATTAACAGGGACCATTGTGCCGGATATAGTGGCCCTAACCACTATATACAGTACTTCGAATTAAATAATTCTTACGCACAATTAATGCATTAATACTTGCTCAGTATGCAATATTTTATTAGCAATTACACTTTATTAAAGTAATGACTAATTTTTGAATGCTTTAGACTTTTAATATTGTTCCTTACGAGAAATTCTTGAAGGAAATGTACACATTGGTGGGCCGTTACCCAAGACGTCATAATTGTAATTCCCTTTAAAATAACTTCGAAAACCAATCATACCGAGCACACTTAAGCACCACTCCAAGCCTCAACACAAGAAATGCGTGTTATGGAATGTGCATGACGTTTTTGAAGTTGTCTAACTTCGCGCGATTTAAATTTACACTAATATTTATTCGGACCACTGTATGCAGAGTTGAAAGCCTGCATTTCTATACGAGTGGTCAAAAATCCCAGACCATAATTGGCAGGGGACCACTATATAAAAAACTATTATAAGCGGGGTGTACGTAATGTTAAAAGATAGGACTTATGGCGGGGAAACCTGACATGGGCCACAATGTGGAGGAAACCACTATATAGCCGGCCACTATATACAAGTTTTACTGTAATTGATAATGCAAGTACCAGCAATGCCGTAACTGGTATTTGCTAAAATGTGACAATTAGATAATACAAATAACCGAAGTGTAACTTGCAAGTTGTAATTGCAAGTTAACTGTATACAGTATAAATTGGCGCAGAGGCAAAATGATTTGCGGATTTTTGATTGGTAGCAAAATGATATGCATGCTGTTTCACTAAATTGAAATTAATGAATTAAATAAAATGATCTAAGTGCAATGCATAATGAAACAAAGGTGCACAAATGAAATACCCTTCCAAAGCTAAAATATTATTATCCTTCAACATATCTTTACAAGAAGCTATTAAAATAGTTGACCTATGTATTTGTACATAATTTTGAGCAAATGGGAACATTTTGATACTACTCGAAAATTAACGTAGACCATTTTGCCTCATCACTGCCGAAATTGTACAGTAAGTACAGTAACTACACTTGTTGACATAATACTCGTGATTTGTATGTACATTAGTTATTACAGCAGAATGACTTACGCAAGTTAACCGCAATTACTAATTGAACTTGCAAGTTCGGTTCAATTGCGGTTATTTTACACCAGGGAATTGCAACTGTTGGTGCAAGTGCAATTTCTGTGTACTTAAATTGCAATCACAAAAGCACTAGATTAATTCAAACGATTGTCAATATTTACTTGTCCATTATTATACATTTTGCTCTTCATGTGTTTAGATACCTTATACGTATAGATGATTATACGTTTAGATACCTTATACGTTTAGCTGATTATGCGTATTGGGCTTATACTTATAGCTGTTATACGTTTAACTTTTATGCATTTAGAGGTGTAATCCTTAGTATTAGTTAAAAGTGCAGTAGCTTCGAATTGTCCGATAGAGGACATAAGTAAATGTTTGATAGCCGAAATCATGGGCCGAACTGTGCACTGGCCGAGTGTTTAATTTAGCCGAAAAGATTTCTGGCCGAAATGCTTATACTAGCCACACTTTTTAGCTGGAAGATACAGCACGTTAAGGGTTTGATCGTTTAGTACAAGCGAATACATTTTAAAAATATTACTGTATTACCTTCCTCATTGCTACTATTTGATTTTCTTGATATTTTTAGTATTAATACACATGTATGCATTCAACATGCTTGTTTTCAAAAATGGGTACAAATCAAAAGTAAATTATTTACATTTAAATACAGCTTAGCTCAAGCAGTATACATTATTATAGTGTATTCTAATCTCAGATCTAAGATGTATTTTAAAATACGTATTTACAGACCACAAAGTATTTTGTATTTTTAAGTTGGCAATCAGTGGGCAAGTATTTTGTACTTAGTATTTTAAAAGCCAACAAGTATGAAAATATTTGGTATTTACTTACTCTCAATGACATACTATTTGTTTCCAATAAAGTTTTTGGTTTAAAATACTTTTCACCAGCATGATTAGAACTTTGACATTATATGTAGTTTGCATGATTACATTACTCAAATCTCTTTGTAATTATTAAAATACTGGAGCTATTGCACATTAATTCAGGCATCGTGATAAAAGTTAATTTATGTAGATTTCAAATTACTGCAATATTTAGATTAGAGATGACAACTTATCAGTGTACCATTTGCTTGGAGCTGAGAGAAGGGAATCACAAACGTCTCCATAAAGATACCCCTGTTTGGAATTACTATGTGGCCCATCGGCAGGTTTCGCAACCCGAATTAGCAGACAATGGTGTTATGTGTCCACCATGCGACTCACGAGCAAGGTAATGGCTCAAAAAGCGTGATGAGCCTCCCATACAGCCCGTTATTCCGGTTGCAGGAGCAGGAGAAGTGTTAGTACGCACCGTGGCACGAACTCAAAGTTGCTGTTGTGTTTGCCGGGAAAAGACCACAACCGTAAATGTCACTGGTGTGGTTTCGGCGTGCACCTGGGTTTCCGATGAAGTGTTGGTACCACGCAACAATCGAACGTGTGAGGTCCACCTAGCTCAAGGAAGATTTACCCGTGATGCGCTAGCAGTGCTCCGACAGCGGTAAATAAAGCTGTAGTTTGTGTAGGTTTTGGCCAACATATTAATTACTTTTTCTACAGTTCCCGACTGGAGGTGATGAGTGAGGGCGAGCTACTGGGACAGGTACAGGCGTTGCTGACGTACGTCGTTCAACACGTGCCGGAAGATAAAGGAAACAGTATTGGACTTCGAATCAGACTCCATGGACGACTCAGATTATCGCTGCCACACAGGGTTGTCCAAGAACCAGTTTGATGAAATTCTGAAGCACATTCGTGGAAGAATTCATGATTCGTGTAACCGGACTAAGCGAAATGCCCTAGCAATTTTTTTGCAAACTAAGAATGGATCTGAGCCACAACCAATTAGGCCATCTTTTTGGATTGGACCACCAGCGTATTTCGGAGATATTCCATTATGTCACGGATGCGCTTGATGCCCTCTATGTGCCAAAGTATTTAGGATTTGAGCACATTTCGAGACACGATTTCATAGAGAAGCATACGCGAGGCCTGGCAACAACTCTTTTGGACCGTGAACCGTCGGGTGGCGGGGACGTCCGGAAAGTTCGACGAATTCGGAAATTTTTGGAAATTTTGGTGGCGGGGACGTCAGGAAATCTCGACGAATTCAGAAAAATTTAGAAATTTTGGTGGCGGGGACGTCGAGAAAACCCGAAGAAATCGGAAAAATTTGGAAATTTTGGTGGCGGGGACGTCGAGAAAACTCGACGAATTTGGAATTTTTTGAAATTCGGGTGGCGGGGACGTCGGGAAAACTCGACGAATTCGGAAATTTTTGGAAATTTTGGTGGCGGGGACGTCGGGAAAACCCGAAAAGTCGAAAATTTTTTGTGAATTCGGATAGCGGGGACGTCGGAAAAATTTTATGAATTCGGAAATTTAGTGGCGGAGACGTCGGGAAAACGCGAAGAAGTCGGAAAAATTTGGAAATTCGGGTGGCGGGGACGTCCGGAAAACTCGACGAATTCGGAAATTTTTGGAAATTTTGGTGGCGGGGACGTCGGGAAAACCCGAAAAGTCGGAAATTTTTTGTAAATTCGGATAGCGGGGACGTCGGAAAAATTTTATGAATTCGGAAATTTAGTGGCGGGGACGTCGGGAAAACGCGAAGAAGTCGGAAAAATTTGGAAATTCGGGTGGCGGGGACGTCCGGAAAACTCGACGAATTCGGAAATTTTTGGAAATTTTGGTGGCGGGGACGTCGGGAAAACCCGAAAAGTCGGAAATTTTTTGTAAATTCGGATAGCGGGGACGTCGGAAAAATTCTATGAATTCGGAAATTTTTTGGAAATTCGGGTGGCGGGGACGTCCGGAAAATTCGACGAATTCGGAAATTTTTGGAAATTTTGGTGGCGGGGACGTCAGGAAATCTCGAGGAATTCGGAAACTTTGGAAATTTTGGTGGCGGGGACGTCGGGAAAGTTCGACGCATTCGGAAATTTTGGTGGCGGGGACGTCGGGAAAACTCGACGAATTTGGAAATTTTTGGAAATTTTGGTGGCGGGGACGTCGGGAAAACGCGAAGAAGTCGGAAAAATTTGGAAATTTTGGTGGCGGGGACGTCGGGAAAATTCGACGCATTCGGAATTTTTGGTGGCGGGGACGTCGGAAAAACTCGACGAATTCGGAAATTTTTTGGAAATTTTGGTGGCGGGGACGTCGGGAAAACTCGAGGAATTCGGAAAATTTAGAAATTTTGGTGGCGGGGACGTCGGGAAAACTCGACGAATTCGGAATTTTTTGGAAATTTTGGTGGCGGGGACGTCGGGAAAACGCGAAGAAGTCGGAAAAATTTGGAAATTTTGGTGGCGGGGACGTCGGGAAAGTTCGACGAATTCGGAAATTTTTTGGAAATTTTGGTGGTGGGGACGTCGGGAAAACTCGAGAAATTCGGAAAATTTGGAAATTTTGGTGGCGGGGACGTCGGAAAAACTCGACGAATTCGGAAATTTTTGGAAATTTTGGTGGCGGGGACGTTAGGAAATCTCGACGAATTAAGAATTTTTTGGAAATTCGGGTGGCGGGGACGTCAAGACAACCCGAAGAAGTCGGAAAAATTTGGAAATTTTGGTGGCGGGGACGTCGGAAAAACCCGAAGAAATCGGAAAAATTTGGAAATTCGGGTGGCGGGGACGTCGGGAAAACTCGACGAATTCGGAAATTTTTGGAAACTTTAGTGGCGGGGACGTCGGGAAAACTCGACGAATTCGGTAATTGTTGGAAATTTTGGTGGCGGGGACGTCAAGAAAACCCGAAGAAGTCGGAAAAATTTTGAAATTTTGGTGGCAGGGACGTAGGGAAAACTCGACGAATTCGGAAAAATTTGGAAATTTTGGTGGCGGGGACGTCGGAAAAACTCGACGAATTCAGAATTTTTTGGAAATTTTGGTGGCGGGGACGTCGGGAAAACGCGAAGAAGTCGGAAAAATTTGGAAATTTTGGTGGCGGGGACGTCGGGAAAATTCGACGCATTCGGAATTTTTGGTGGCGGGGACGTCGGAAAAACTCGACGAATTCGGAAATTTTTTGGAAATTTTGGTGGCGGGGACGTCGGGAAAACTCGAGGAATTCGGAAAATTTGGAAATTTTGGTGGCGGGGACGTCGGGAAAACTCGACGAATTCAGAATTTTTTGGAAATTTTGGTGGCGGGGACGTCGGGAAAACGCGAAGAAGTCGGAAAAATTTGGAAATTTTGGTGGCGGGGTCGTCGGGAAAGTTCGACGAATTCGGAAATTTTTTGGAAATTTTGGTGGCGGGGACGTCGGGAAAACTCGAGAAATTCGAAAAATTTGGAAATTTTGGTGGCGGGGACGTTAAGAAATCTCGACGAATTCGGAATTTTTTGGAAATTCGGGTGGCGGGGCCGTCGGGAAAACCCGACGAATTCGGAATTTTTTGGAAATTCGGGTGGCGGGGCCGTCGTGAAAACCCGACAAATTCGGAAATTTTCGGAAATGTTGGTGGCGGGGACGTCAAGACAACCCGAAGAAGTCGGAAAAATTTGGAAATTTTGGTGGCGGGGACGTCGCAAAAACCCGTAGAAATCGGAAAATTTGGAAATTCGGGTGGCGGGGACGTCGGGAAAACTCGACGAATTCGGAAATTTTTGGAAACTTTAGTGGCGGGGACGTCGGGAAAACTCGACGAATTCGGTAATTGTTGGAAATTTTGGTGGCGGGGACGTCAAGAAAACCCGAAGAAGTCGGAAAAATTTTGAAATTTTGGTGGCAGGGACGTAGGGAAAACTCGACGAATTCGGAAAAATTTGGAAATTTTGGTGGCGGGGACGTCGGAAAAACTCGACGAATTCAGAATTTTTTGGAAATTTTGGTGGCGGGGACGTCGGGAAAACGCGAAGAAGTCGGAAAAATTTGGAAATTTTGGTGGCGGGGACGTCGGGAAAATTCGACGCATTCGGAATTTTTGGTGGCGGGGACGTCGGAAAAACTCGACGAATTCGGAAATTTTTTGGAAATTTTAGTGGCGGGGACGTCGGGAAAACTCGAGGAATTCGGAAAATTTGGAAATTTTGGTGGCGGGGACGTCGGGAAAACTCGACGAATTCAGAATTTTTTGGAAATTTTGGTGGCGGGGACGTCGGGAAAACGCGAAGAAGTCGGAAAAATTTGGAAATTTTGGTGGCGGGGTCGTCGGGAAAGTTCGACGAATTCGGAAATTTTTTGGAAATTTTGGTGGCGGGGACGTCGGGAAAACTCGAGAAATTCGTAAAATTTGGAAATTTTGGTGGCGGGGACGTCGGAAAAACTCGACGAATTCGGAAATTTTTGGAAATTTTGGTGGCGGGGACGTTAAGAAATCTCGACGAATTCGGAATTTTTTGGAAATTCGGGTGGCGGGGCCGTCGGGAAAACCCGACGAATTCGGAATTTTTTGGAAATTCGGGTGGCGGGGCCGTCGTGAAAACCCGACAAATTCGGAAATTTTCGGAAATTTTGGTGGCGGGGACGTCAAGACAACCCGAAGAAGTCGGAAAAATTTGGAAATTTTGGTGGCGGGGACGTCGCAAAAACCCGTAGAAATCGGAAAATTTGGAAATTCGGGTGGCGGGGACGTCGGGAAAACTCGACGAATTCGGAAATTTTTGGAAACTTTAGTGGCGGGGACGTCGGGAAAACTCGACGAATTCGGTAATTGTTGGAAATTTTGGTGGCGGGGACGTCAAGAAAACCCGAAGAAGTCGGAAAAATTTTGAAATTTTGGTGGCGGGGACGTCGGGAAAACGCGAAGAAGTCGGAAAAATTTGGAAATTTTGGTGGCGGGGACGTCGGGAAAGTTCGACGAATTCGGAAATTTTTTGGAAATTTTGGTGGCGGGGACGTCGGGAAAACTCGAGAAATTCGGAAAATTTGGAAATTTTGGTGGCGGGGACGTCGGAAAAACTCGAGGAATTCGGAAATTTTTGGAAATTTTGGTGGCGGACACGTTAGGAAATCTCGACGAATTCGGAATTTTTTGGAAATTCGGGTGGCGGGGCCGTCGGGAAAACCCGACCAATTCGGAAATTTTTGGAAATTTTGGTGGCGGGGACGTCAGGACAACCCGAAGAAGTCGGAAAAATTTGGAAATTTTGGTGCCGGGGACGTCGGAAAAACCCGAAGAAATCAGAAAAATTTGGAAATTCGGGTGGCGGGGACGTCGGGAAAACTCGACGAATTCGGAAATTTTTTGGAAATTTTGGTGGCGGGGACGTCGGGAAAACTCGAGAAATTCGAAAAATTTGGAAATTTTGGTGGCGGGGACGTCGGAAAAACTCGACGAATTCGGAAATTTTTGGAAATTTTGGTGGCGGGGACGTTAAGAAATCTCGACGAATTCGGAATTTTTTGGAAATTCGGGTGGCGGGGCCGTCGTGAAAACCCGACAAATTCGGAAATTTTCGGAAATTTTGGTGGCGGGGACGTCAAGACAACCCGAAGAAGTCGGAAAAATTTGGAAATTTTGGTGGCGGGGACGTCGCAAAAACCCGTAGAAATCGGAAAATTTGGAAATTCGGGTGGCGGGGACGTCGGGAAAACTCGACGAATTCGGAAATTTTTGGAAACTTTAGTGGCGGGGACGTCGGGAAAACTCGACGAATTCGGTAATTGTTGGAAATTTTGGTGGCGGGGACGTCAAGAAAACCCGAAGAAGTCGGAAAAATTTTGAAATTTTGGTGGCGGGGACGTCGGGAAAACGCGAAGAAGTCGGAAAAATTTGGAAATTTTGGTGGCGGGGACGTCGGGAAAGTTCGACGAATTCGGAAATTTTTTGGAAATTTTGGTGGCGGGGACGTCGGGAAAACTCGAGAAATTCGGAAAATTTGGAAATTTTGGTGGCGGGGACGTCGGAAAAACTCGACGAATTCGGAAATTTTTGGAAATTTTGGTGGCGGACACGTTAGGAAATCTCGACGAATTCGGAATTTTTTGGAAATTCGGGTGGCGGGGCCGTCGGGAAAACCCGACCAATTCGGAAATTTTTGGAAATTTTGGTGGCGGGGACGTCAGGACAACCCGAAGAAGTCGGAAAAATTTGGAAATTTTGGTGCCGGGGACGTCGGAAAAACCCGAAGAAATCAGAAAAATTTGGAAATTCGGGTGGCGGGGACGTCAGGAAATCTCGAGGAATTTTTCGGAAATTTTGGTGGCGGGGACGTCAGGAAAATGCGAAGAAGTCGGAAAATTTGGAAATTTTGGTGCCAGGGACGTCGGGAAAACTCGACGCATTCGGAAATTTTGGTGGCGGGGACGTCGAGAAAACTCGACGAATTTGGAAGTTTTTGGAAATTTTGGTGGCGGGGACGTCGGGAAAACCTGAAGAAGTCGGAAATTTTTGGAAATTTTGGTGGCGGGGACGTCAGGAAATCTCGAGGAATTCGGAAATTTTCGGAAATTTTGGTGGCGGGGACGTCAGGAAAATGCGAAGAAGCCGGAAAATTTGGAAATTTTGGTGCCAGGGACGTCGGGAAAACTCGACGCATTCGGAAATTTTGGTGGCGGGGACGTCGAGAAAACTCGACGAATTTGGAAGTTTTTGGAAATTTTGGTGGCGGGGACGTCGGGAAAACCTGAAGAAGTCGGAAAAATTTGGAAATTTTGGTGGCGGGGACGTAGGGAAAACTCGACGAATTCGGAAATTTTTTGTAAATTCGGATAGCGGGGACGTCGGAAAAATTCGATGAATTCGGAAATTTTTTGGAAATTCGGGTGGCGGGGACGTCGGGAAAACTCGACGAATTCGGAAATTTTTGGAAATTTTGGTGGCGGGGACGTCCGGAAAACTCGACGAATTCGGAAATTTTTGGAAATTTTGGTGGCGGGGACGTCGGGAAAACTTGACGAATTCGGATTTTTTTGGAAATTCGGGTGGCGGGGCCGTCGGGAAAACTCGACGAATTCGCAAAATTTTGAAAATATTGGTGGCGGGGATGTCGGGAAAACCCGAAGAAGTCGGAAATTTTGGTGGCGGGGACGTCGGGAAAACTCGACGCATTCGGAAATTTTGGTGGCGGGGACGTCGGGAAAACTCGACGAATTTGGAAATTTTTGGAAATTTTGGTGGCGATGACGTCCGGAAAATTCGACGAATTCGGAAATTTTTGGAAATTTTGGTGGCGGGGACGTCGGGAAAACTCGACGAATTCGGAAACTTTGGAAATTTTGGTGGCGGGGACGTCCGGAAAACTCGACGAATTCGGAAAATTTTGAAAATATTGGCGGCGGGGATGTCGGGAAAACTCGACGAATTCGCAAAATTTTGAAAATATTGGTGGCGGGGATGTCGGGAAAACTCGACGAATTCGGAAATTTTTGGAAATTTTGGTGGCGGGGACGTCCGGAAAACTCGACGAATTCGGAAATTTTTGGAAATTTTGGTGGCGGGGACGTCGGGAAAACTTGACGAATTCGGATTTTTTTGGAAATTCGGGTGGCGGGGCCGTCGGGAAAACTCGACGAATTCGCAAAATTTTGAAAATATTGGTGGCGGGGATGTCGGGAAAACCCGAAGAAGTCGGAAATTTTGGTGGCGGGGACGTCGGGAAAACTCGACGCATTCGGAAATTTTGGTGGCGGGGACGTCGGGAAAACTCGACGAATTTGGAAATTTTTGGAAATTTTGGTGGCGATGACGTCCGGAAAATTCGACGAATTCGGAAATTTTTGGAAATTTTGGTGGCGGGGACGTCGGGAAAACTCGACGAATTCGGAAATTTTTTGTAAATTCGGATAGCGGGGACGTCGGAAAAATTCGATGAATTCGGAAATTTTTTGGAAATTTGGGTGGCGGGGATGTCCGGAAATCTCGAGGAATTCGGAAACTTTGGAAATTTTGGTGGCGGGGACGTCGGAAAAACTCGACGAATTCGGAAATTTTTTGGAAACTTTGGTGGCGGGGACGTCGGGAAAAATCGAGGAATTCGGAAAATTTGGAAATTTTGGTGGCAGGGACGTCGGAAAAACTCGACGAATTCGGAATTTTTTGGAAATTTTGGTGGCGGGGACGTCGGGAAAACTCGACGCATTCGGAAATTTTGGTGGCGGGGACGTCGGGAAAACTCGACGCATTCGGAAATTTTGGTGGCGGGGACGTCGGGAAAACTCGACGAATTTGGAAATTTTTGGAAATTTTGGTGGCGATGACGTCCGGAAAATTCGACGAATTCGGAATTTTTTGGAAATTTTGGTGGCGGGGACGTCGGGAAATTCCGACGAATTCGGAAATTTTTTGTAAATTCGGATAGCGGGGACGTCGGAAAAATTCGATGAATTCGGAAATTTTTTGGAAATTCGGGTGGCGGGGATGTCCGGAAATCTCGAGGAATTCGGAAACTTTGGAAATTTTGGTGGCGGGGACGTCCGGAAAACTCGACGAATTCGGAAATTTTTGGAAATTTTGGTGGCGGGGACGTCGGGAAAACTTGACGAATTCGGATTTTTTTGGAAATTCGGGTGGCGGGGCCGTCGGGAAAACTCGACGAATTCGCAAAATTTTGAAAATATTGGTGGCGGGGATGTCGGGAAAACCCGAAGAAGTCGGAAATTTTGGTGGCGGGGACGTCGGGAAAACTCGACGCATTCGGAAATTTTGGTGGCGGGGACGTCGGGAAAACTCGACGAATTTGGAAATTTTTGGAAATTTTGGTGGCGATGACGTCCGGAAAATTCGACGAATTCGGAAATTTTTGGAAATTTTGGTGGCGGGGACGTCGGGAAAACTCGACGAATTCGGAAACTTTGGAAATTTTGGTGGCGGGGACGTCCGGAAAACTCGACGAATTCGGAAAATTTTGAAAATATTGGCGGCGGGGATGTCGGGAAAACTCGACGAATTCGCAAAATTTTGAAAATATTGGTGGCGGGGATGTC
The DNA here is from genome assembly GCA_947179485.1 of Allacma fusca. Lineage (NCBI taxonomy): Eukaryota > Metazoa > Arthropoda > Collembola > Symphypleona > Sminthuridae > Allacma > Allacma fusca. The sequence continues at coordinate 67,523,120 of OX359245.1, forward strand.
GGGAAAACTCGACGAATTCGGAAATTTTTGGAAATTTTGGTGGCGGGGACGTCCGGAAAACTCGACGAATTCGGAAATTTTTGGAAATTTTGGTGGCGGGGACGTCGGGAAAACTTGACGAATTCGGATTTTTTTGGAAATTCGGGTGGCGGGGCCGTCGGGAAAACTCGACGAATTCGCAAAATTTTGAAAATATTGGTGGCGGGGATGTCGGGAAAACCCGAAGAAGTCGGAAATTTTGGTGGCGGGGACGTCGGGAAAACTCGACGCATTCGGAAATTTTGGTGGCGGGGACGTCGGGAAAACTCGACGAATTTGGAAATTTTTGGAAATTTTGGTGGCGATGACGTCCGGAAAATTCGACGAATTCGGAAATTTTTGGAAATTTTGGTGGCGGGGACGTCGGGAAAACTCGACGAATTCGGAAATTTTTTGTAAATTCGGATAGCGGGGACGTCGGAAAAATTCGATGAATTCGGAAATTTTTTGGAAATTTGGGTGGCGGGGATGTCCGGAAATCTCGAGGAATTCGGAAACTTTGGAAATTTTGGTGGCGGGGACGTCGGAAAAACTCGACGAATTCGGAAATTTTTTGGAAACTTTGGTGGCGGGGACGTCGGGAAAAATCGAGGAATTCGGAAAATTTGGAAATTTTGGTGGCAGGGACGTCGGAAAAACTCGACGAATTCGGAATTTTTTGGAAATTTTGGTGGCGGGGACGTCGGGAAAACTCGACGCATTCGGAAATTTTGGTGGCGGGGACGTCGGGAAAACTCGACGCATTCGGAAATTTTGGTGGCGGGGACGTCGGGAAAACTCGACGAATTTGGAAATTTTTGGAAATTTTGGTGGCGATGACGTCCGGAAAATTCGACGAATTCGGAATTTTTTGGAAATTTTGGTGGCGGGGACGTCGGGAAATTCCGACGAATTCGGAAATTTTTTGTAAATTCGGATAGCGGGGACGTCGGAAAAATTCGATGAATTCGGAAATTTTTTGGAAATTTGGGTGGCGGGGATGTCCGGAAATCTCGAGGAATTCGGAAACTTTGGAAATTTTGGTGGCGGGGACGTCGGAAAAACTCGACGAATTCGGAAATTTTTTGGAAACTTTGGTGGCGGGGACGTCGGGAAAAATCGAGGAATTCGGAAAATTTGGAAATTTTGGTGGCAGGGACGTCGGAAAAACTCGACGAATTCGGAATTTTTTGGAAATTTTGGTGGCGGGGACGTCGGGAAAACTCGACGCATTCGGAAATTTTGGTGGCGGGGACGTCGGGAAAACTCGACGCATTCGGAAATTTTGGTGGCGGGGACGTCGGGAAAACTCGACGAATTTGGAAATTTTTGGAAATTTTGGTGGCGATGACGTCCGGAAAATTCGACGAATTCGGAATTTTTTGGAAATTTTGGTGGCGGGGACGTCGGGAAATTCCGACGAATTCGGAAATTTTTTGTAAATTCGGATAGCGGGGACGTCGGAAAAATTCGATGAATTCGGAAATTTTTTGGAAATTTGGGTGGCGGGGATGTCCGGAAATCTCGAGGAATTCGGAAACTTTGGAAATTTTGGTGGCGGGGACGTCGGAAAAACTCGACGAATTCGGAAATTTTTTGGAAACTTTGGTGGCGGGGACGTCCGGAAAAATCGAGGAATTCGGAAAATTTGGAAATTTTGGTGGCAGGGACGTCGGAAAAACTCGACGAATTCGGAATTTTTTGGAAATTTTGGTGGCGGGGACGTCGGGAAAACTCGACGCATTCGGAAATTTTGGTGGCGGGGACGTCGGGAAAACTCGACGCATTCGGAAATTTTGGTGGCGGGGACGTCGGGAAAACTCGACGAATTTGGAAATTTTTGGAAATTTTGGTGGCGATGACGTCCGGAAAATTCGACGAATTCGGAATTTTTTGGAAATTTTGGTGGCGGGGACGTCGGGAAATTCCGACGAATTCGGAAATTTTTTGTAAATTCGGATAGCGGGGACGTCGGAAAAATTCGATGAATTCGGAAATTTTTTGGAAATTCGGGTGGCGGGGATGTCCGGAAATCTCGAGGAATTCGGAAACTTTGGAAATTTTGGTGGCGGGGACGTCCGGAAAACTCGACGAATTCGGAAATTTTTGGAAATTTTGGTGGCGGGGACGTCGGGAAAACTTGACGAATTCGGATTTTTTTGGAAATTCGGGTGGCGGGGCCGTCGGGAAAACTCGACGAATTCGCAAAATTTTGAAAATATTGGTGGCGGGGATGTCGGGAAAACCCGAAGAAGTCGGAAATTTTGGTGGCGGGGACGTCGGGAAAACTCGACGCATTCGGAAATTTTGGTGGCGGGGACGTCGGGAAAACTCGACGAATTTGGAAATTTTTGGAAATTTTGGTGGCGATGACGTCCGGAAAATTCGACGAATTCGGAAATTTTTGGAAATTTTGGTGGCGGGGACGTCGGGAAAACTCGACGAATTCGGAAACTTTGGAAATTTTGGTGGCGGGGACGTCCGGAAAACTCGACGAATTCGGAAAATTTTGAAAATATTGGCGGCGGGGATGTCGGGAAAACTCGACGAATTCGCAAAATTTTGAAAATATTGGTGGCGGGGATGTCGGGAAAACTCGACGAATTCGGAAATTTTTGGAAATTTTGGTGGCGGGGACGTCCGGAAAACTCGACGAATTCGGAAATTTTTGGAAATTTTGGTGGCGGGGACGTCGGGAAAACTTGACGAATTCGGATTTTTTTGGAAATTCGGGTGGCGGGGCCGTCGGGAAAACTCGACGAATTCGCAAAATTTTGAAAATATTGGTGGCGGGGATGTCGGGAAAACCCGAAGAAGTCGGAAATTTTGGTGGCGGGGACGTCGGGAAAACTCGACGCATTCGGAAATTTTGGTGGCGGGGACGTCGGGAAAACTCGACGAATTTGGAAATTTTTGGAAATTTTGGTGGCGATGACGTCCGGAAAATTCGACGAATTCGGAAATTTTTGGAAATTTTGGTGGCGGGGACGTCGGGAAAACTCGACGAATTCGGAAATTTTTTGTAAATTCGGATAGCGGGGACGTCGGAAAAATTCGATGAATTCGGAAATTTTTTGGAAATTTGGGTGGCGGGGATGTCCGGAAATCTCGAGGAATTCGGAAACTTTGGAAATTTTGGTGGCGGGGACGTCGGAAAAACTCGACGAATTCGGAAATTTTTTGGAAACTTTGGTGGCGGGGACGTCGGGAAAAATCGAGGAATTCGGAAAATTTGGAAATTTTGGTGGCAGGGACGTCGGAAAAACTCGACGAATTCGGAATTTTTTGGAAATTTTGGTGGCGGGGACGTCGGGAAAACTCGACGCATTCGGAAATTTTGGTGGCGGGGACGTCGGGAAAACTCGACGCATTCGGAAATTTTGGTGGCGGGGACGTCGGGAAAACTCGACGAATTTGGAAATTTTTGGAAATTTTGGTGGCGATGACGTCCGGAAAATTCGACGAATTCGGAATTTTTTGGAAATTTTGGTGGCGGGGACGTCGGGAAATTCCGACGAATTCGGAAATTTTTTGTAAATTCGGATAGCGGGGACGTCGGAAAAATTCGATGAATTCGGAAATTTTTTGGAAATTCGGGTGGCGGGGATGTCCGGAAATCTCGAGGAATTCGGAAACTTTGGAAATTTTGGTGGCGGGGACGTCGGAAAAACTCGACGAATTCGGAAATTTTGTGGAAATTTTGGTGGCGGGGACGTCGGGAAAACTCGAGGAATTTGGAAAATTTGGAAATTTTGGTGGCGGGGACGTCGGAAAAACTCGACGAATTCGGAATTTTTTGGAAATTTTGGTGGCGGGGACGTCGGGAAAACGCGAAGGAGTCGGAAAAATTTGGAAATTTTGGTGGCGGGGACGTCGGGAAAACTCGACGCATTCGGAAATTTTGGTGGCGGGGACGTCGGGAAAACTCGACGAATTTGGAAATTTTTGGAAATTTTGGTGGCGGGGACGTCGGGAAAACCTGAAGAAGTCGGAAAAATTTGGAAATTTTGGTGGCGATGACGTCGGGAAAACTCGACGAATTCGGAAATTTTTGGAAATTCGGGTGGCGGGGACGTCCGGAAAACTCGACGAATTCGGAAATTTTTGGAAATTTTGGTGGCGGGGACGTCGGGAAAACTCGACGAATTCGGAATTTTTTGGAAATTCGGGTGGCGGGGCCGTCGGAAAAACTCGACGAATTCGGAAATTTTTTGGAAATTTTGGTGGCGGGGACGTCGGGAAAACTCGAGGAATTCGGAAAATTTGGAAATTTTGGTGGCGGGGACGTCGGAAAAACTCGACGAATTCGGAATTTTTTGGAAATTTTGGTGGCGGGGACGTCGGGAAAACGCGAAGAAGTCGGAAAAATTTGGAAATTTTGGTGGCGGGGACGTCGGGAAAACTCGACGCATTCGGAAATTTTGGTGGCGGGGACGTCGGGAAAACTCGACGAATTTGGAAATTTTTGGAAATTTTGGTGGCGATGACGTCCGGAAAATTCGAGGAATTCGGAAAATTTGGAAATTTTGGTGGCGGGGACGTCGGAAAAACTCGACGAATTCGGAATTTTTTGGAAATTTTGGTGGCGGGGACGTCGGAAAAACTCGACGAATTCGGAAATTTTTGGAAATTTTGGTGGCGGGGACGTCGGGAAAACTTGACGAATTCGGATTTTTTTGGAAATTCGGGTGGCGGGGCCGTCGGGAAAACTCGACGAATTCGCAAAATTTTGAAAATATTGGTGGCGGGGATGTCGGGAAAACCCGAAGAAGTCGGAAATTTTGGTGGCGGGGACGTCGGGAAAACTCGACGCATTCGGAAATTTTGGTGGCGGGGTTGTCGGGAAAACTCGACGAATTTGGAAATTTTTGGAAATTTTGGTGGCGATGACGTCCGGAAAATTCGACGAATTCGGAAATTTTTGGAAATTCGGGTGGCGGGGACGTCCGGAAAACTCGACGAATTCGGAAATTTTTGGAAATTTTGGTGGCGGGGACGTCGGGAAAACGCGAAGAAGTCGGAAAAATTTGGAAATTTTGGTGGCGGGGACGTCGGGAAAACTCGACGCATTCGGAAATTTTGGTGGCGGGGACGTCGGGAAAACTCGACGAATTTGGAAATTTTTGGAAATTTTGGTGGCGATGACGTCCGGAAAATTCGAGGAATTCGGAAAATTTGGAAATTTTGGTGGCGGGGACGTCGGAAAAACTCGACGAATTCGGAATTTTTTGGAAATTTTGGTGGCGGGGACGTCGGAAAAACTCGACGAATTCGGAAATTTTTGGAAATTTTGGTGGCGGGGACGTCGGGAAAACTTGACGAATTCGGATTTTTTTGGAAATTCGGGTGGCGGGGCCGTCGGGAAAACTCGACGAATTCGCAAAATTTTGAAAATATTGGTGGCGGGGATGTCGGGAAAACCCGAAGAAGTCGGAAATTTTGGTGGCGGGGACGTCGGGAAAACTCGACGCATTCGGAAATTTTGGTGGCGGGGACGTCGGGAAAACTCGACGAATTTGGAAATTTTTGGAAATTTTGGTGGCGATGACGTCCGGAAAATTCGACGAATTCGGAAATTTTTGGAAATTCGGGTGGCGGGGACGTCCGGAAAACTCGACGAATTCGGAAATTTTTGGAAATTTTGGTGGCGGGGACGTCGGGAAAACGCGAAGGAGTCGGAAAAATTTGGAAATTTTGGTGGCGGGGACGTCGGGAAAACTCGACGCATTCGGAAATTTTGGTGGCGGGGACGTCGGGAAAACTCGACGAATTTGGAAATTTTTGGAAATTTTGGTGGCGGGGACGTCGGGAAAACCTGAAGAAGTCGGAAAAATTTGGAAATTTTGGTGGCGATGACGTCGGGAAAACTCGACGAATTCGGAAATTTTTGGAAATTCGGGTGGCGGGGACGTCCGGAAAACTCGACGAATTCGGAAATTTTTGGAAATTTTGGTGGCGGGGACGTCGGGAAAACTCGACGAATTCGGAATTTTTTGGAAATTCGGGTGGCGGGGCCGTCGGAAAAACTCGACGAATTCGGAAATTTTTTGGAAATTTTGGTGGCGGGGACGTCGGGAAAACTCGAGGAATTCGGAAAATTTGGAAATTTTGGTGGCGGGGACGTCGGAAAAACTCGACGAATTCGGAATTTTTTGGAAATTTTGGTGGCGGGGACGTCGGGAAAACGCGAAGAAGTCGGAAAAATTTGGAAATTTTGGTGGCGGGGACGTCGGGAAAACTCGACGCATTCGGAAATTTTGGTGGCGGGGACGTCGGGAAAACTCGACGAATTTGGAAATTTTTGGAAATTTTGGTGGCGATGACGTCCGGAAAATTCGAGGAATTCGGAAAATTTGGAAATTTTGGTGGCGGGGACGTCGGAAAAACTCGACGAATTCGGAATTTTTTGGAAATTTTGGTGGCGGGGACGTCGGAAAAACTCGACGAATTCGGATTTTTTTTGAAATTTTGGTGGCGGGGACGTCGGGAAAACGCGAAGAAGTCGGAAAAATTTGGAAATTTTGGTGGCGGGGACTTCGGGAAAACTCGACGCATTCGGAAATTTTGGTGGCGGGGCCGTCGGGAAAACTCGACGAATTTGGAAATTTTTGGAAATTTTGGTGGCGGGGACGTCGGGAAAACCTGAAGAAGTCGGAAAAATTTGGAAATTTTGGTGGCGATGACGTCCGGAAAATTCGACGAATTCGGAAATTTTTGGGAATTTTGGTGGCGGGGACGTCGGGAAAACTCGACGAATTCGGAAATTTTTGGAAATTTTGGTGGCGGGGACGTCGGGAAAACTCGACGAAAACGGAAATTTTTGGAAATTTTGGTGGCGGGGACGTAGGGAAAACTCGACGAATTCGGAAACTTTGGAAATTTTGGTGGCGGGGACGTCGGGAAAACTCGACGAATTCGGAAATTTTGGGAAATTTTGGTGGCGGTGACGTCGGGAAAACTCGACGAATTTGGTAAAATTTGGAAAATGGTAGTCGGGAAATTTCGTGTTTGAGTCGGGGAAGTCCCAATTTAGGTTAGTCGGGAATTTGGGACTTATTCCAGACCCGCTCGGGTTCGGGCCAAAGGCTCTATTGACAGAAATTGGTCATTTAATGATTGGGTGTTTCACATATCCGTACGTCCAATTTGAAAGTATTTAAAGGGAGTGTGGAGCATCCACACATACACACAAACTTTAGGTCAGGGGTCATGACACACCACCCTGAATCCCACCACTTTTTAGCGGTACCCTTCGCGACAAGCCCCTTTAGGGAGCGGGGCAATCGTCGCGTAGCGTTGATTTTTAGACCTGTCAGTCCGGGATTGCATTTTGTTGGGTAAAATTCAAAAAAGTAGATTATCATAGCGGATCCGCTTTAAAAACATAGGCTACTAAATGAAATTCTTCCGTTTTAGAATTAAGCCAACGATATTTCAATGAACTCCGAATTTCGGAGTAATTCTGAATAAGCGCACAAAATTAAGGGAAATAATATGGTTGTAAATTTAAATGAGAATTTCTTTATTATACCAATTTTTGTGAAAAAACATGCGCACTGTTGTATACATTTACAAATCATTGTATCTTAATACTAAAATGAGGGCTCCTCAAAATAGCAAAACTTAAATCCCGAAATGAAATGTTCTTAGAATGAGCTACGAATTATAAAGTTATTAAGGTACGTTGGAGTCCTTGAGGGGTATTATAACGGCTATTTAATTTTGCCAGTGTCTTTATTGTAGAATTTACAAAGCACAGGTAATTTTATTACCTCTAATTAGGCATTCTCAAATAAATAATTCAAATAATTCAATAAGTCATTGAATCGCACATTTACAAAAGTTAATCACGCTATATAATCTTCCACACATGTTCTTAATCAATATCACAAGGGTTAAAATTAACATACACTGTCGCCTGGGTCTTTTCCTGGGACATTTTCTACGGAGATTCACAAGACTTGTAAAATTTAGTTATGATACTAATACGCGAAAATCATACATGTACACAGGGAAAACCAAAGTTACTTTTGACCCCCTTTGGGAAAATCGGAAAATTTTGACCCCCGGGCTTGACATCAGACCGGGCCGGAGGTCAAAATCAATGTTATCACCTTGTACCAGTGCTCGGAGTGGGAACAGAAACCGTGCACCCGTACCCATACCCGTACCCGAATATCGAGTACGAAAAAAGGCTGTACCTATCGCCTTACACATACCCAAGAACCCGGGTAAATTTTTTAAATATCCGTACCCATACTTGAAACTATAATGTAGTAAATGTACCCACAATTTACCCGTACCCATAATGTACCCAAAGCATGTACCCGTACCCGAGTACCTATTGTTTGTACCCGGGTATTACTCAGGTACTGGAAGTTTGGCCGATTGAAAATGCCGGAAGACATTTGCCTGTTCAGCTGAAACTGTTTAATTTGTTCATTTTTCGACCTCCATTAAAAATGCCCGGGATTTTGGGAATTTTCCCTAGACGTTAAAGGTGGCCTATTTCAAATGGTTTAAAAAATCATTCATTTACGATTTATTTTTAATAAGCACTGATAAAATTTCAATGCTACTAAACCAAAATAATAAATTACTGAATGAAATGAAATGTGTTCTCTCGAATTGTTTATTTAACAATTCTTGTATGTTGTAAGGATTCTTTTTAAGGAGGAATTCTTTAATACTAAACTCTCTATAACCGAAAACTTGCTTTTCATGTTCGAGAACATTAAACAATCTTGTTCCCGCGTAATCGTTTTCTCAAAAATCTTTTAACACAAGTCCGACGTTAAAACTGTTGTCAAATAGTCGTGCAAATAGAACGGAAGGTTAGTAAAGTATAAGAGGAAAGTAGAATTTACTGATCATGCCAGTTTGTCTATCAACGATGTAACCTATTTACAACATATTACAATATATTTGAACACTGTGTACAGAAAATGTTATACGGATTAATTTAAGTTGATCATCATTTTTCCAAGTTAAATACATATTGCGGTTTCAGGGAGTAAATGTGGGAGGCATTATTGAATATTTATTTTATTGAACATTCATAAAAAATCTTACATTTATGGATCCTGAGACGGAAATTTTTGACCAATGCAGGCGAAATTACTCAAATGCAGCCCCATGAGAGTTTTGAAAGCCAAGTTTAGACCATCTCTTTTAACATCAAAATTATCAACAATAATTATTAAACGGACTGAAATATTAATGTTGTCTGCAGGCAATGATATTTTCCATTCTAAAATTGTATAAATATTCACTTCAATAAATATTCAAAGTGTCATAAATTCCAAGGATTGACAATGCTCGAATTGCCTGCACAAGATGCCTCGGCGTTTTCAAATGGGCACACCTGGGTACTTGTACCATTAAATAACTGATGTGGCTTGAAGTTAATAAATGTATATTTATCCCGAATTTATCTCGTAAGACGTCTTTAAATAATTGTAATGTCCAGTTGTCTTCCAATGAATCTAATCAAATTTAATTAGCTTCATTGGTCCTGCCCCATAATATAATTCTTTGATGAGCTTCATTGTTTCAGTCGATAAACAGGCAATCTGAATGACTATCAATTTTTTTATTAGGTCTGAGAGGAATCATTAGAAGCGTTAGATTGCAATCATAAATGAAATGAAGCCATTGGCTCTGTCACTAACACGCAAGTATCTGTATACAATGAAACAAGCAACTCCACGGTTGGCAGCTCTTATTAATCCATCTCAGCCATAGTTGCACACCCTCATGAGGGATGAGGGCGACGCTCACGCTCACCCTCATGAGGACTGCGATGTAATCCACTGTATGAGCGTGAGCGCTTGCAAATTTTTGATACTCTCATTGAAATGAGCGTGAGGGTAGCAGTAAGGTTCTCAACGGATCGGATATATCCGAACGGATACGGATCGGATACGGATAGGATAAAACTGAAGATTATCCGATCCGATATTTATCCGAACGGATCGGTTATGTCATTCCCATCCGAAAAAAATCCCGGATAGGATCGGATACTACTACATAAAATATCCGAACGGATCGGATCGCGACCTTTTGTTTTTCGGATAATCCGACGGATATCCGCGGATAAACGAATTTTTGAAAACATGACAACCACTCTAATAATTACTATCTGCTGCAATCACCGACAGGACATTTGTTCGGTAATTTCTCAAAACTTTCGTAAATTTTTCAGTAGGTGTAGCTTTTATGGCAAACCTAAAACCGAACTTCACGAATATAAGCATTCAAGTATTTATGTTATGACCAGAAATTCAGTCATATTTTGAATTTCAGCTGCTTATTCTAGTTACCTGTTCTTATAGGCTTCAAATTGTTAAAGGTTTGCAACAAGTTAATTTTTGAGAACATCTGATATTCAAAACAAAAATCTCTCAATTCTTAAATTAGTTATATTAAATATTTTGCCAAGCAAACATACGTATATACGTATATGCACGGTTTCTTCTGTCATTACAATACGTTATAAGTTAACAGTATATTGTATTTAAAACTAAAAGCCACACTCTAGGTTCAATTTCAACTTCTACAATAATTGATTCGTGTATCCGCAGATAGGATCGGATATCCGCGGATAGATCGGATAGCTCCTTTTTCTTATCCGATGGCTTCGGATAGGATAAATACGTGATCCGAAAATTTACGGATAAGCTTCGGCTAAGATTATCTTTAATCCGATGGAAGCGGATAGGATCGGATACGCTTCAGTTTTATCGGTAAAAATTCGGATCGGATAGGATACGGATAGGATAAGGGAATTATCCTATCCGTTGAGAACCTTAGGTAGCAGGTACTCATTTTGTTATCACGAAGTGAGGGTGAGGGGGATTTATCGCACTCACGATATGGTAGTACACGTAAAAAATATATAGAATAATGCCATCTTGCGTTGTGGTTATAATTATCTATGCAGCATTTTGCTCCGATATAAAGTAAAATACCAGTTGAATATTATTATCAATATTGTTATCAATATCAGTGTGCATTTAAATTCAGTTCTACGAGTTTCAATCTACATCTTGCTCGTCTTTACAAAAATCAGCTCACATTACATCCAGCAGATGTACGAATGAGTAATAATGAGCTAGATGTACAGTATTTGTAAATTTTGAACGTAATACTGAATGCTGCACAGAAAGTTCATTAAATAACTGGGAGTTAAATTCCAAAAATGAAATACCCAAGAAGCGTCCATTCTTCCAAATCCTAGCCGAAATTCAAAAAAATTATCAATATGAAGGATAATTTATGCTATAGTAAAAGAATAGTAAAAGCGAACCAATAAATAATGATGCATACATAATATCGTACTTCTCAGTTTTTCAATTAACGTGCACTAAAATCCCCTTTTTTTGTAATAAAAATATTCGACTACAGCAACAATAATTTTCAATGTATGCATTTTTCTGTCGAATTGTACATTGTATGCGCATACGCTGACTGACGGAAGCCTAGTATTAAAAGGTAAAATTTATAAACTTAAACGGATAATTTCAAAACAATAATTTACAATTGAACTATGTACCCAAACACAATGTAAATGTAAATTAAATGAGAGCACTCATGAGCGCGAGGGTGAGCGCATAAATTATTTTTGGTGCGCTCATGAGCGTGAGGGCGATTACAATATGTATACAAAATTGTGAGGCAGCGTGAGGGCGAGCGAGCGGTGCTTCACGGACAATGAGCGTGAGGTGAGTGTGAGCGAAACTAAAATGTACATCCATGATCTCAGCAGGAATTCTTGAAGTATCCTAAAATACTCGGGTACAGCACCCACCTGTACAGGTGTTTTACATTGTGACACCCGTATCTATTGGGTACTATCCGATTGTGACTGAGTAAGTACCCATACCCGTACCTGTACCCACTTCATTTTCTAAAATCCTGAGTACCCGGGTAGTACCCGCGTACTCGCGAGTATGTAACTTCTGTACCCGGGTAGTTCCCACACCAGTTCTCCTACCCATTTACCCGATTATTACCCGTACCCAGTCCGAGCACTGCTTTGTACGTTAAAGTTATGGGGAATAAAGTAGACTAAATGGTAGTTTGAAAATTTTTAAAGCCAAGAAACCTGAAATTCGTTCAAAATATGGCAGGAATTACAAAAAACTTATTTTACAACAACAAAATATAGGGAAGCACGAATTATTTTCAAACTTGTTGCTTCCAGTTCACATGGAATAAAAACAATGACTAAGGATATCCTTGTGATTATTATGGAGCAAAATCAATTAAAAATAATCATCTCTCTACCCCATAATTATTTACAAACCCGGCTTTTCCCAATCAATTCCGGGATTTTCCCAACTTCGAAGGATGACATTCAGCTGTAATAAATTTACGGGCTGGAGTCCGTAAGAGATGTACTAGAAATTGTAAATATTTGTTTAATGCGATTTTTCTACTAATGATAAAGACTATGGATCACTAATTTAATTACCATACAACTTTAAATTGCACTTGCAAGTATAAATATGTACATATGCGTTCCTGCACCCGAGTTCTTCTACTTGTAGTGAGTACATCTAGTGCTGTAATATTGTTCGCGTTTGGTTTGTTCTTTTGTTCAGTTCTTGTTTTTTGAACAAAACAAAACAAACAAAATCAGTTTTCGAAGAAACAAAACTAGAACAAAACAAAACCGCGATAAGATAAAACAAAACTATAACAAACAAACTACCACGACAGCGGGTAATAACATTTTCAAACTTTGAGTGCCCAAACTTAACATCACCTCGAATTGACCTCAGTGAGTCACAAATAGCAACATGACCTCAAATTGACCTGAGTGAGTCACAAATAGCAACATGACCTCACACTGACCTGATTGAGTCACAAATAGCAACATGACCTCAAATTGACCTGAGTGAGTTACAAATAGCAACGTGACCTCAATTTGACCTCAGTGGGCTACAAGAAATTCCATGACCTCAATTTGACCTCAGTGGGCTACAAGAAATTCCATGACCTCAATTTGACCTCAGTGGGCTACAAGAAATTCCATGACCTCAATTTGGCCTCAGTGGAATACAAGAAATTCCATGACCTCAATTTGACCTCAGTGGGCTACAAGAAATTCCATGACCTCAATTTGACCTCGGTGGGCTACAAGAAATTCCATGACCTCAATTTGACCTCAGTGGGCTACAAGAAATTCCATGACCTCAATTTGACCTCGGTGGGCTACAAGAAATTCCATGACCTCAATTTGACCTCGGTGGGCTACAAGAAATTCCATGACCTCAATTTGACCTCAGTGGGCTACAAGAAATTCCATGACCTCAATTTGACCTCAGTGGGCTACAAGAAATTCCATGACCTCAATTTGACCTCAGTGGGCCACAATGAGTTTCTTTATCTCATTTTTAGATGGGTCACAAGAATTCCAATGACCTTAATTTGACCTTTGTGGGTTATAAGTAGACCCATGACCTTGCATATACACTTTATAATGAATCTCAAATTACATCATAATGACCATTAGGAGCTATTGAAGTGCACGGTTTTAGTTACATCTATACCTATCATTTATGGTGTGAACCGCTGGGCTTAAGTAAGGTCAACAAAATCTTTGCACTATTTACAGATGTATCAGGCCAATCTAAAGTTATTGAACAACGTGTAACTTGCCGAATGCCTACTTGAGGTCAATGGAGTAATAATTAATTGTTACCTGCTATGACCATAACCTGTACTAATATTAAATGTTTGGGTACATCGGATATTGTAAACGAGAACAATTTCTGTTGGACACCAGTACTAAGTTGGACAAATGTCACCTCCACTGCTGAAATTCGATTTTGTTTTGTTGGTTTTAACAAAATGCAGAAGGATGACTTGGATGCTAACTTATCAACTTGATTTGATCCCAAAATGTTGAAACTAGTCTGACTGTGAGTTGACAGGAAGACACAGGAATAAAAGAGGCCTAAGCAATCCAAAAAACAATACAGGTAATCATTTCAATCCTGGCATCGGGCGAACCCAAAACGATGCGTATCGATAGCACTAGGCAAACCCCACCACAATCGTTTGTCGATATATTATGTCTATATACGCGGTCATTTCAGGTCTTGTGGATGCATGGCATTACATTATGCCTTACACTCCTAGAAACTATAAACAAAAGGTTAAATGAGTGTTTTTCACATTTAAATTGGTTTCAGTGGAATCCATTTTTATTATAAATAGCAAGCTTTCGAACAACAACTGTGTTCATCTTCGGGCTATCTACAACTCTTATTTAAATGAGTGTATTAAATAAGAGTTGTAAAGTATATCCGCCTAAAATTAGTCAAAGCCCTTTTTTTTGGTTTTAACGTCCTTTGTGCGCGGACCAAATTTGCACCAATCAACTTCTATATGCTCAATTACTATTATACAACAATCAACTTCACAAATTTCTAGCATCTTCTACATCGGTAGAACATAAATTAATAGCTAAAAAAGCTAAAACAGAAGTTGCTTTTGGGCCCTCAAAAGTTAAAAACAAGTTTTCTGGTTGGGTTTGTCAAAGGAATCAATATTCTGTTACTGAAAATGATGAAAACGCTTGAAACGAGAAAAAGATTTTTTTCAGCTATTAATTTATTTCCAACTTTTTGATTCGAAATCACAGATTACAATGGTATCCAATGCTAAGGGGAAAACTGATTTTCACATCCAGTAATGTTAACAACATAGGAAAACAAATTAATTATTTCAACCATCAACAATAATAAACTAAAATATTCCTTAATCTCTGGACTTCTTTGTAGCCTGTTGGTTAGCTATAATTATTAGTTGTTCAATACAGTTTCAGTTGCATATCCTGACGGCGCTTTTAGTTTGAGGGAATTATTGTGGCTTGCTTGGATTGCGCAGAGGTGTCCATTTGAAATCACCTTCGCTGATCCTTCAGAAGGGGAACCGTTTCCAATTACCTGTTCCTTCATTGTTCAGTAAAATGAAGCCTTCTGAATATTTACCCATCCCTAGCCCTTCCTTCATTCAAATCCTACTATAATCCTTCCTTCAGCCTTCAAAAATATTTAAATGCCCTTCATGCGTTACCTTTCTTACATGTTCATTCAGCACAAGTCACAAAATCAGAGCTTTAAGATTCAAACTGCTTACAGCTGAAAAACTAATAATTAATTTGCAATTAATTGCAATTATTGCAGAGTATCAGTATTACTTAATGTACACAGAAGGGAATAGAATGCTTACATGCTCCGGGTATCAGGCTGCCATTGTGAGATAAGTTTTTCTGAAATAACATTAAGCAGGTCCGGCAGAAAAATATTTTTCAGTTGAGTAGCGGTGAACGTATGTATACTTACATGTACTTTAGTTACGGAAAGATTTTACCTAAAATATAGTAGATGGGATTACAAGTTCCAACGGCTTTCGAAGGCTGTAAAATTAACATGTTCCTTCACTTTCAATTATTTCTGCAAAGAGTAGAGGCCTTCGTTCAACCATCGTTTTCTTTCCAGCCTTCCTTCCGTTCCTTTCGTAATTGCCAAAGCTAACGCTTAATTCGTTCAACGAAGCCTTCTTTGAAGGAAATCCTTCGAAGGATGGACACCCCTGGTTTGCAGCATATATTATGCAGATACGTCTGCTTAGCTGAATAATATCAAGTTTAAGAATTTAATAATTTAATAGACGAATATGCATTATAATTGTTTTACCGTTTAGATTGCAAGAATTTATGAAATTAAGTTTTAATTAATTTTAATATTTATTGTACAGTAAGTTAAATATGTTGTTGTCAACAGGATTAAAGAAAACTATATTTAAGGGCTGATTCCTTAAAGATCCCAGTACCAAATTTTTATACTAAGGTCCTAGTTACTAAAGGCACCGTCCTGAAAAATTTCATGTAGTTCCAAGGAGTGGAACACACTTTTCTAGCTTGCAATGTTAAATGAACGGAAGCCATGGATTTTTATTTAAGAATTTGGTGTCAATTTTTGTTTATTTTTGCAAAGGAATGCCAAACCTTAAGGGCTATGCGATTGTAAAAATTCATGGAGATTCGCCTTGTATTCCCATTGACTTTAAGCAGGCACTCCGGAATAAGGGGGGACAGAAGGGACATTGTCCCTCCCAAAAAAAGTCAGGGAGGGACAGGCTATACTGCTGTCCCCCCACTTTTAAGAATCAAATGAACCTTTTCTTAACTTTTTGATTTCAAAAGTCCTATGAAGCTTCATTTTCAGAGCTGCGCTCAAGTTCAAGTAGTACTTGACAAGTATCAAGTCAGGTCAAGTTCGGAGCAAGTTTGGGATCATGAGCGTTTCTACTTGGTTGAATCGGGTCAAGTTCAAGTAATTGGTGGATCCGAACTTGGAACTGCAAGTCGGTTCTGGTCCAAGTGCAAGCCCACAGAATTGACTTGAACTAAGGATCAAGTTCAGGTTCGGGTCTGGGCATAGATTTTACTTCAACCCGAACTTACACTTTCAAGTAGCCTAGTTCCAATCTTTTAATCCCTTTGTGCGTTCTTCTCCCTCGGTTGTTCGCACTTCTGCAACACGCATTCTAGAAACTAGTGGTGCTAATGGTCTGGTGTGAACCATAATTTATGAAACAGGCCTGGTCCAAAGCTCAGACCATACCAATAGTCTGATCCAGTCGTTCGGACAAGACCAAAGACCAAGCTCCGGACCATCGTCACGAAAACTATCGAGAGCAATTTAATAATCACATTTTATCCCGTAAAATTTTTATTTTATCTCCAGAAATGTCAGTTTTAATTTGTTCCATTAGATTTCATTAACTCATAAATTTTTATTTTACTTTTGAGACCATGGTCCTGTGGTCAGGTCTGGTCCTGAGGCTGGGCCAATTGTATCTGGTCTAGCCCAAGTGTTGAATCAGACCGGACCAGACCATTAAAATCTGGGACCAGACCAATAACGGACCATTTTAAATTGTCCGGACCAGACTATTGGCATCCAGAGCTGCGCTCAAGTACAAGTATTACTTGACACGTACCAAGTCGGGTCAAGTTCGGGTCAAGTTCGGGTTGAGCTTTTAAATGTACGTGATGAATCGGGTCAGGTACAAGTTAAAGGGGAATCCGAACTTGGTAATTCAAGTCGGGTAAATTGCAAGTGCAGGTTGAGAAACCATACTTGCATAAAAATATCTTGCAAGTGCGGATCTGAGCTCATGAAATACCTGCTCCCGAACGTGTACATGCAAGTATTATTTCAAGTATTTTGATTCTCAATAAAACGATTTTTCAAATGCCGCCTCGGTTCAGTCATACTTTCTCCCGAGAACGAGTTGATTTCGCGCTCATAATGAAAACGTTACCGACCCATTAAGTGCATGCATTACGCACACCGCAATTTTTGGAGAACTAGGTGAGGGTTTAGTTTGCTTTCGGATTCACACTTCATAGCACCGATATTGTAAGTGTAATTATTTTTTATATACAAATGAGTTCCTCGTGCCCAGAAATTGTAGAATTAACCGAAAATGATTATTCTGCAAAACCGGAGATTGAGAGGAAACGTTCAATTGCCCATCAACATTTTACATTACTGGAAGGAGAGAGTTACTATGAATGTAATTACTGCAAGTAAGTACTTATAATTTTTGTCGTTTTTATAAATATTGTTCGCTTCAAATATCAAATCTACTAATATTTTTTCCTCACATTGGAAATCCTACTTAACATTGTATCTACGTCATTTTGAATACTGTGGTCTGAAAAAAATTCCTTGCTTTTCTCTTTGCATTGGCAATAAAGAATTTAAAAAGTTTGTCCACTGCATTTTTGTTAGTAATTTATGTTTTTTAAGAGCAAATTAACATTATAATGTCTATATGTTACTCTGTTCCAGGAAGAAATTTAAACGCGAGTTGCGTTCTGGTACTGGAAATTTATTAAAGCATCTAAGAGGCAAGCATCCTAACAAGATGCCGCAAAACGCAACCGATCCTATCATTTCGTCGAAAGGAACTATTCCGAATTGCTTCAGCAAAATGGTATGCGATGATATTGACACTAGCAGTAATATTATGTTCAATGAAAACATCACCTTTTATTATACAACATTTCAGACTCAAAAGCTTGCCGACGGAGATCTGGATCATATGCTTGTGGAGTTCATTATTATGACCGATCAGCCGTTTACAATAGTCGAGGACGAGTCATTTCTGAACTTAATTTGTCATGTCAAACAGAATTCCGTACAAATTCCGAAACGGGACGCTATGAAGCGAAAAATTGAAGCCATGTTTCACATCGTAAAGCAACTAGTTTTGGAAACGCTACAAGTAAAAATTGTCAAACCTATCGGTTGACTAATTTCAAGTTCATTTATCATATTTAATAAATCCCTTTCTCATATTTTCCATGGTCGTCAGGTGTACAAAACGTTTGTTCCCCTTCCTGTTCCCATTCCATGGGTACTTCGTTTAAGTTTTCCCAAACCCAGACCCGTTTCCGTGATAGTGGGAACAGTATTTAAGGTACTCAGTTTTTTCAGTTAAAAAATATTTACCCGAACCCGGTTGAATTCCCGCACCCAGAAATTAAAAATGTTGTGGAACCGTTCCGACAGCTGCTGGTCCCGGTCCCGTTCCCGGGACCAAGTCGTGTTGAACTTATATGTGGTAAAAATTATTATCCGGATTTCTGTAAGTATAAGACCCTTCATTGTGCAGATAAAAAGCAGACAATATGGAGGGGCGCTAATCGCACCCATATAGCGAAACGCAGCAGCGTAATAACTGAGCCATTATTCAGAGAATATGTATAGAGTAGAACAAATATCAAACACGTTAAATGCCATAGTAATGAAGGATACAACAATGAATGGAACATTGATGTTCCAATAATAAAATTGATTGTTAATGATGGTTTTAAAATGTTAAAATTAAAGATTGATATTTATGATTAATTTCTGGCCCAAATATAATTGTTTGCATATACAAGATATATGTAAAATATATGCCAGTATGGAATAATTTCCCTTTGTTTGTCGTGAAAAAACTAATAATTCAAACAATCAATTTTTCAAGGGTATAAATTGCATTAAAAGTATAAACCAATAATAATTATTGTTGCAAATTGGCATTATGGCTGCAAATAATTATTATTGCAAGTTTTCCAAGATCAATTTTGAATGTGTTTCCAAAGGATGATAAAAGTACCCACTGAATCCCGGGAACAACAGGTATGGGAACATGAACATATTGATAATCTCCGTTCGTGTTCCCACATCTGTTCCTGCTCCCCATGGTCGGGTCCACTTGAATGTGCTCCTGTTCCCGTACCCAAAACTGGCTGGGAACAAAATGTTTGTTACCGTTTGCATGTACCCGGGTTTTACCCGTTGCTGTGCCGACCACCGTTCCATTTCATCTCATTTGCAAATTGTATATGTAAACACTAACCGAATTTCAAGCTTGTGATAAACTTTTGGCTGTCACTTCTGACAATGCGTCCAATATGCATACCATGTTTGAAGAACTGGGATTTCTGATAAACCCTGGGGTAAATCCTTGTTTATAATAATTATATTTAATTAATTCCTTGTTCAGAACGTTCCAATGCTCAGTAACGTACCTCATAGTTCGCCTAACCTCGTTTTGAAAATTGTTTATTATGTTATGCAAATAATTCAATTCAATATGGTGAAATTATTTATTAGCGGAAATTTGGTTTGCAATTTTCATTGTATCTTGTTACGTCAATATTTTTAAAATAATTCACCTGATACAGTTCTTCAGTAAATCGTAGAAGCACTCGCTGTTGTTGGATACACCCATAATTTCTATCCATAAGTAATTTCCTTTGTTCTAAATTATAATTTTTGTAGTTTGCTCCCGAATTTGAATTTAAAGAACATCGCATCCGCTGCCTTGCGCACATTATTAATTTAGCATGTCAAGCAGCATTAACAGTGCTTAAGAGGACCGAAACAAAAGATATTGCTGAAGAATATTTGTCTATGTCTGACTCAAGTGACACTGATGAAAATGCTGACGACAAATCTCTGCGCATTGGAAATAAACTTTTGTATATATACCAGGGTAAATATATTCGTTCTTAAGCAGTACTATTTTATAATGATAAATAATCAACATTTCCGCATGTGTATGCAGAAGCCGAAGTAGAGTAACCCCAAATAAGTGTAAACTTGCTGTGCGCCAAATTAAATTTAAGCATTTTGGTTCAGCCTGACAACTATTTTGCCCAATGGAAAACCGGCTCTAGCTTATATTTAAACGGGGTGGTTTAGATCCAATCGCCAAATTTAATCCTCTTCCATTTGCATTTTAGCTAAAAAGAGCCATTGTCAAAATTCGCAAATCTACTATCCTCTGGGATTCCATGGTACACTTTTGCGACACTTTGCAAGTTCCAAAACTTCAGCTCTTAAAGGACATGAACGTTCGTTGGAACTCAACGCTTAAGATGCTACAAAGATGTTTGCTACTAAGACATGTAAGTAGTTATCTGTTCAGTCATTTGTATAAAACGTAACCAATTATCGTCATTGTACATGTGTTACAAACGACCGAAATAGTACTTCCTTTAAAACTAGTGGTACAGTTCAACGGTAAAAACATTCAAACCCCCCATTTTGGAGCAATTTTTTTTCCAGATTTTACAAAGTAAGTACTCTGGCCGCGAATTACTTCAGAAACAAAGTTAACGGAAATGGGTCAAAACGAGAAATGTTTTGAAAAAACGGACAATTTGAAGGTTTTCCACTTAATAAAACGGAATTTGACATTTTTAGACAATTTCAACAGAATTTAGGCTAGTAAACCTTCAGGACTCTAGGATGAATACGTTAGACAGACCGCAAAACTATAAACCAATATTTGCGATCAAAATTTATAAATCAGCTTCATCAAATCGCAGAATAAAAGATACAATTGAAGTAAATAAAATTAAATCGTTCACTGATTTAATGTTTGCCTCAAGTTTACATACAAAAAACGTAACACTAAGCTCAATTGGAGTAGAACCAAAATTGTTAACATTAGCCGTGATTTGAGTCGTCACAAAAATATTATTTTCCTCCGTTGGATTGGTAACAAATTTGACATTTTCCTGAATTAGGTATCAAATTTTATATTTTGCGAAATTTTTAAACTTCGAAAAAATTCTCGCCTTGCCCCAATTCCTTCCCAACTCTGTATCCAGAGTATTTGAGCCACGCGAATGGGGCGTATTTTGTAAAATACACAAGAAAACTTGCAACAAAATGGGAGATTAAATATTTTCTACCGTTGCCTCTTTTATGGTCTAGAGCCATAAAAATGATGTAACATCCTGTACCAGATGTGCTTGGACTTCCTAGAAAAAGCAAATTATTATAATGAATGGTGCATTTAATCTGACTCCAAGTTGATCAAATTATTGTACCTATTATTACGTATTGCTTCCGTTTCCCCTGTTTCATGTGTGTAACGTCTGCTCTGGAGTGATTTATTATTAAACAAATCGAACAATAAAAGTGATCCTCATTTGTTTTTAAATGCTTTCAGGCATTAGATGCAACTATGATGAGCGATAAAACTTTACGAGATTTAGTTTTGTCTGACGCGGAATGGGAAATAATTGAAGAAATGGTACAGTTCCTAGAGGTATTCATACAACGCCTAATTTGTTCATATAAAAGTTGATTTTCACTAAATATTGGCACATATTTACTTGCAGCCTTTCAGTCAAATAACTGATAGAATGTCCAAACAGCATGTTCCCTTAATGTCACTATCAGCCGCAAGCTACGTTGACCTTTACGATCATTTAGAATCTTATACGGTATAATTTAAAATTATTGCATTAAGTTTGTTTCAAATTACAGCAATATATGTTGGCATTTTATACTATTTTTTAATAACTAATTCAGGACGAAACAAAATGCCATTCAGCTATTCTTTCTGCAGCAAAAAAAGCGTGCGAAAAATTGAATGATTACTACCCAAAATCTGACGGTCTGGTATACGTAGTTGGAATAGGTACATGTCAGGAATATTAATATACACAGCTTGCGAACTTCCAGAACAATGTAATTAATTCTAAACCTATTGTTGCAGTACTGGATCCCAGGTGTAAACTAGACTGGCACAAGTCTGTGGGTTACAAGAATATGGTACCACTTCACTATAACTTAACGAAAAATTATTGTATTATTAAAGTAGTCACCAAAACTTGTTCCGTAAAATTTAATTTTCGTTGTGTCACAGAAATTATTGCACTAAGTTAAAAAATTACTTGAGTTGTACTTGCAATTCAAGTTCGGGTTCAAGTTCGGGTTCAAGTTCGGGTTACACAATTTCGGAATCGAATTGCAGGTAATATTTCAAGTTCAGGTACGTCAAAATATACTTGGTTAAAATTACTTGAATGATCAAGTACTCTCGAAGATTCAAAATACCAAGTTCGTGTCCATGCAAATTTATACTTGCTAGTTCAAGTGCAGGTCAAGTTCAAGTTCGTATCCTGAACTTACTTGACCCGAACGCAGCTCTGTTGGCATCCCAACTAGAAACCAACTCTGCAGAGATATGCACAGAAGCTGGAGCTCACTTTCATTTGGAGTGACTGTTGTGTATTCTATACATCGTCGTGCTTAAAACTATTCTTCTAATTTTTCATCATTTTTGAAAAACTGTTGAAGTAAATTGTCCGGTGAGACTGTAACAAAAGGGAAAAAACCCGAGTGAACCTAGATCTGAATTTAATAAATGCGACGGAAATTTAAAATTGGAGCTCCACCCGTTGGAGTCGTTTTGCAACTTGATACTACAAAGTTGTAGGGTTCAAGTAATTACTTGAAATCCAAGTTCGGGTTCAAGTCAATTCCAAGTTCGGTTGGTAAGATTTTTGGACCCGACATTCAAGTATAAGATCAAGTTTGGGTTTAGGAAAAATTACTTGCAAGATATGACTTGGTATGACAAGTAATTCCTGGGACCCGAAACGTCAAGTTCGGGTACTGAAATATATCTACTTAAAAGTTCAAGTGCAGGTCAAGTTCAAGTTCGGATCCTCAAAATACTTGACCCGAACGCGAAGTGTTTACTCAAATGATAAATATCTTTTCAATCGTGGTATATGCATGCATGTGAAGATGGACTCATCTAGATAACTACCAAAATTGAGTAGCGAAAATAGTGGGTCATACTGCAGTCCGAATTAGATTTTTTAAGGCCACTGTCGTCATCCTTGATAATGATTTTGAACTTATTCAAACGATTTTATGCCAGTATTGCAATACTTCCAGGGTTGAAATTGTGTGATTATTCAAATAGTCACTTAGGTATTCAGCGCAACGCAGCCCATTAAAACATTAGAGAATATTTTTCTATCCAACATTCTTTACTATTACTAAATTTGGAATATTATCTCCCGCTACGTATGCCGAACATATTGACCTCCCTTTGCCAGATTGATCCAGGTTAAAATCTTGACCTGGATCAAAAGTTTGAACAATTTGAAACTTTTGCTTTGAATTTCGTTCCAAAATCATGTCAGACCAATAAATCTGTTCCAAAATGTCGGACCAGACAGATAATACCATTTCTGTATACGAGCTTAACGGAAAATTTGCTGGGAGCAATTTATAAACTCAAAAGGTTTTAGCGCGCCAATATTATTGAAAAGTACAACTGAGTATTGAAACGTCACCCAAGGAGTTTATTTCAGGATAATAATAATTAACATGAAATATTGTTGTTTGGTGAAAAATTTACATAAAAAAATTAATCGACACAAAATTTGGTCTGTTCCAAAGGATGGAAAAGGCCATGCACTTATAAACCAGTAAATCTACTAAAGAATGTTCCTTGGATGAAAATTGTGGAACAGATCTAGAAGAATGGTTCTACACTTGGACCATGTCAGACCAAAAATGAAAGAACAGATTGAACCATTCCCGGAAATATATCGCTAATCAGTTCAATCATTCTTTGATACCACTATTTGAAATCAGTAAAATTTTGATAGAATTTAATGTGTAAGAAAATGTTTCTAGTATATGAGATTTAGTTGGTGTCTTCTATGAAAACTTGTTCTTTCAGAAACATTTGAAAAAACATTAAAAGTTCTATATTTTGAATGCTTATATGAGCCAACTAACGAAACATAAGGTGTAACCCTATACATATGTACACGTTTGTATGTGGCCAATAGCAAAGTGACGAAAACTAATTTGAATATGTTGTCCCCCCCACTTTTTTTGGACATTCCGAAGTGCCTGACTTCAAACCATTGACATTCCAAGTACGACCATTGGTTCACGAGTTATCAGAGAAAGTCACTTTTTGAGGTATGGGTAAAAGCATATAGGTTGCTTTTTTAGGGGACAAAGTTGGGCACGTAACCAGACTTGAGCACATCTCCTTTAAAAGCAACTTCTTAAAAACAATATGGATTGTTTTTTGAACATTCCGTATTGTTCAAAAAACAAAACAAAACTCGGTGAACAAAACAAAACTCAAATTGTTCTACTTTTGTTCATTTCCGAAGAGAACAAAACAAAACAAAACGAAAAAATTACAGCACTAAGTACATCCACGTGTTTTGTTGAGTTGAAGTCAGTATTTTTGTTATGAATGGGATGTGTTAGGACAATTTTCAGTTTGTTTTTCTCTACTTCAACTAATGTTCCAAATAGTTCATTGCATACTTGCAGTTTTGGTCCAAAGTTGAAATTCAGTTCCATTCACATCCTCAAATTTTTCGTGCCGTTCAGTTAAGTTCAGTTCCCCTTGTGCAAAGGCTGTCGTAGTTCAATTCAATTCACTGCGTACTTTTCAGTCGTTACGTTCAGTTAAGTTCACCCTTGCAGTATTTTTTCAAAGTTTAAATTCAATTCATTATCTATATACTTTTCGGTCATTCAGTTCAGTTCCCTTTGTCTGTCATTAGCGAGCCAATTAGTTCTAGTCATTTATGGTACATTTAATTGGCATTTAGCTAGATGTTTATCGCTGACTTTGAACTTCGACTAAAGCACGATTTTTCGCTAATGACTGATTAGATAGCTACTTTTAAATCTCAGGTGTTTTGAAAGCAATACTGACTTTGAGCTTTCTGGTAAATTTTCAATCTAAGAAAACCTAGCTATAAGAAGTTAATAAATCATATAAATATGCTTACAATTATTGCGCGTTTTAATTTATACGATTTATACTATATCTTTGATTTGTAATTTAATGTCATTGAAATGAAGTCAAAAACCAGCGTGATAGTTTTTGAGACTAAATATAAAATATATGTTCATGCCATTTAGAGATAGATCATATTCGTGCTGTGTTCACGAATAAAAAAGCGTATATTCAAACCTGGACTCTTAAGTTCAATTCAGTTCAGTTTATGTTGCTTGAACGTACGATGAACGTTCGTTCACATTCATAATAAGTTCTTCTGAGTTCAATTCAAATTCATTCAATCAAAATTTTACATTTAGCTAGTTCGTTCAAGTTCATTCAAAAACAATGAAAATATGGGCTAGTTCAGTTCAGTTCGCCAATGTATGAACTGAACGACTGCAAGTATGGTTCATTTGGGAATTTTTTATTTGGGAATGAGTTAGTTTTTCATCCCGAAACTCACAATGTATTATTTAAACAATTTTTGAAAAACCTTCATATTTCATGTTCACTTCATAAACAATCATCCAAGCAATCCAAATATCAACTCTATATGGAATTTTTAATTCGCATCTGATCTGATTAATTGGGTATGACGAAATTTTGCTGTAAGGTCTACAAAAATCTACACCGACATCTTGAAAGAAAGATTTTGCAAATTTTGTTGTCGATTCGGATTGAATGCCAATATAATGAACAGAGACCAAAATAGATGTATTACAGTAAGATATTGCTTCTAAGCAGCAGTGTGAGAAATGGAATTGTTATAAATATATCTTATATATTTACATCTGTAAAAGCATCTCTATACTATAAAGCAGTTTGTAAGAGGATCAGATGTGCATTTTTAAATGGTTATAATATTAAGCTATTATTTATTACGCCTAAAATAAATGTTCAAATTGGTATTCATAAGTTGTCAATTTTTTTTCAAAAATCCTTTCCAGCAATGAATTTTTCGAGCAGATCAGTTATCCACTCTGGCTGATCCTGGATAGCATAATTGCCAGCACTACGGACTAGAGCATAAGTAAAGCTTCCAATGCTCTGCACATACCCAGCAACATCTCCATTGACCCGCCAAACATTTCTTGGAGCTTCGACAAATTCATTAGCCTTGTCCCACTTAAGGTTAAAAACAATCTCATCTAGCTTATCATGCGTGACCAAGATATCGAACTGTCCAACAAATATCAGGCAACGATGACCGCGGTTCAAAAGACCCTCCAAAGTTTTGGTATGCTGCCGGAACACATCCGAGCCAAAGTGTTTAAAAACGACTTTGTTGGCAGAAATGAAATTATGAACTCCAGTATGGAGGTAGCGATGAGCTTCCTTGGAATCAATAAACTTGACGAACTTTCCCAACTGCGGAGGATCAACAGTAGTTAAGGCACTGTGGGTGTCCACGAAACCAGTTATTTTGGATGTTAAAGATTCCGGTCCAACGTGAAGGGATAGGCCATACTGGAAAAATTGCAAGAATTATAATAAATTGCCCTCAGCGCTCTGCAAATGCAGTGAGACAAACATGTTAAATTAGTTAGCGCATATAATTGAATTGCTTCTGTGTCTTTCCCTGCTTTGTGCAAGTCTTCAAACTTTGAATGTGCCTCTTGAAACTCCTTCCGTTGCTTTGCACTGATGAGACCCATGGAGTAGTAGAAGTCCTCCTTATGAACTTGTGAAAGGTCAAGGAATGGTGACCCCAAGATAAGTCCTTTTAAATTGATTTTGAAAGAGCCTTTGTCATTTTCATCGTCTATTTTCTTAGCGAAATCGGGTATCGTAGTTCCTGTGGACGCCACAACAATCACAATATGAATAGCTATATTGATTTTTACAATTTACAATGCGGCTCTCTGTCTTGTAAAATTTGGGCTTCATTTGCGTACATTATATAATTACGAAAGCTTCTTACCAGCATAGGTCTCTCCTGCTAGATAAAAATCATTTGGTTGGAAGTCGCTGTACAACGTAAAGAATTGCTTGAGGGCTTCGTACAATTCTTCGGCTTCTTCTTCGCTGTTATTAGCTTAAGCGTCTTTGCTATCAGCAAAACTAAAACCTATACAAACAATAATTTTCGTAAAGTCGTTTCCAATGTAGGCAAATTCCTTGACAATTTCCAACAGTAAAAAATTAACGATAACGAACTTAACGAAAATTGAATGACGAAAAGCGCATGGCGTTCTCAAATTATGAATTACTCACCTGTTCCAACCGGTGCATCGATGTAGAGCATCGAGTGAGTTTTAACCCAGCTGGTGTTCCTCTCTCTGAGCTTATTGTCATCATCGACGTAAAACGGACCAGTTTCCAAGAAAACCCCTTTCAAACTAGTGAATCCAGGAAGGTCGTTAATCCAGAGAATTACGGGAGCATTTTCTGGGTTTTTCTATAAAGTTTAAAATTCATTAAAATTTGTCCTTGCCCTAAAAGTATCCATCGCCAATTTTGTTTTCAATATTAGTGCATGAAATTAAATATGTACTAATTTAGAATACTTACTTCTGCTGGGAAAAACCAGAAGAAAAGATTTGAGTGCTTTGCTTCGTCAATGGTAAAGTAGCCGCTGTAGCTGACTCCCGGGCTTTGGCTAAATCCCCACTTTAAATAAGCGGTGTCAAAAATAAATCGGTTTCGGACGCAGGTGCCGCAAAACTACCCGGCAAATAGTGACTAATGGCAAATGCCGATGCTTTTAAAACAAGAGCGCTTGGGAGCCCCATTTTAAATCTAAACTTGACTCTAGTGGTTGGACCAGTTCAGTTCAAAACTGAAAATTTCAGTTCAGTTCAGTTCAGTTCAGTTCAGTTTGGTTCATACAAATTTTGGTTCAGTTCGATACACAAACCAAACTGAATGGTTCGGTTTCAGCGTAAAACTGAACTGAACTGAATCGTTTGAACTGATTTTTACCTATGCACAATAAAGCATGTTTCTGTCATGACGCACTTCTCATTTCTGACGGTTGCATTTGCCGTGCTGTATATTTATACATATATATATAAGAACATATCTTATATGTATGTATGTGTATATGTACAAACATGTATTATATATATTGTACTTACCAAAACGGAAACTATTTGCGTTATAGTTTTAACCTGGCGCGTTGAACTGTTTTGTAATCAGTTCAGTTCAGTTCATAGGAGAAACTGGACTGAACTGAACCGAAGAATAGCTAACTGAACTGAAATTTTGATTTTCGATTCAGTTCACTTTGTGAACCGAACTAAACTGAATTTTGCGAACCAAACTGAACTGGTCCGACCACTACTTGACTCGACTAATGACTGGAATGAAATGACTGTTTGAAGTAGAATGCTTTTGAAACAAACTCCTTTCACTTTTATACTCTTGCTTTTGCTAGTTGTTAAATTATGTATGCAAACCCATCAACCACAAAACCTCCTGTGATTCCAGCAAACAAATAATAATACCCTGTCATGGATCAGCTATATCAGCAATATTGCTCCAATTATTAACCATTACAATTGCATATGTCAGTGTGTTTTCATTGTATGAAAATTGTAGGTCGTTCCATGTGAATCCGATTTTAATCTAATTTGATTGACATACCTGCGTTTTATTACTAACCATTGATTTTCGACGGTCAAGTTCCCGAATAGATAGGAAAATGTTGCCACCGTAGTGAATACTTACAGATTAATGAGAAACCTGTTTTGTCTCCTTAATAATTACAAGGCATCCTAATTGTGTTTTCTATATTATTTGAATTGGGAGGAAATATTTGAAACTAATTCGTACTCCCTATATTCTATGTTCACT
Organism: Allacma fusca; assembly: GCA_947179485.1. Taxonomy (NCBI): domain Eukaryota; kingdom Metazoa; phylum Arthropoda; class Collembola; order Symphypleona; family Sminthuridae; genus Allacma; species Allacma fusca. Next base: position 67,552,085 of record OX359245.1, read on the forward strand.
TGAACGTTGACACACTGTTAATTAACTCATTCGGATATTGAATTTTGACAGTAAATATATTCGAGGCTCACCATCTATCCTTTTACCCAAGTCAGGTTTCATTGTTAAACCTAGTACTTGGACCAGTTCAGTTCAAAACCGAAAAATTCCGATTCAGTTCAGTTCAGTTTGATTCAGTACAAATAGAGTTCAGTTCAGCTGTTGAACTAAACTGAACAGTTCGATTCAGTATTTGAATCGAACTGAACCATGTAATGCAAACTGCAGTTCAAACGGTTTGCAAATGGGTTCCTTCCTGGAAATGTCGCCACCAACGTACATTCTTATCTTTCATTCCCATACATAGTTATTTAACGAATAATGAACAGTTTATTAACAACTTTATTATTTAACAATTTTTCGTTTAATAATTCCATGGGACATTGCTGTTGCTGGACCACGCTTGGGGCTAAAGAAGTTGCATTTCGCATTACTTTCTTTAAAACTTCAACTGCTACTTAAAATTCTGGTTTGATTATGGAGCTAAAAAAAATAAAATTGATACAAATCCTAAGGAAAATGTAAATACTGAATTCGCCCAAAGCTGCAATGCTAAACGGAAGCAATGGATTACTAAACGCAGATTCTGAAGCAGGGTCATTCCACGTACATCATCATAATTTGTGCATTCTCCATTGCACTGATTGCTATGGTGAATGCGATTAGGAACAGGTTAAGAGGAAAAAGAAATCAGTTTTTCTGGGATTGACTCGAATGACTAAATTCGGAGCTCCATGTGTGTACATCAGCAATTGTTATTGTTTACCAAATACTGCGACTGAACTGTTTGATTTACCGATTCAGTTCAGTTCATCGGGTGAAACTGAACTGAACTGAACTGTTTTTACTTGAACTGAACCGAAGCCGAATTTTCGTTTCAGTTCACTGCTCAAACTGAACTGAACTGCAAATTTTGAATCGAACTGAACTGTTCCGAGTACTAGTTAAACCCGTCAAACATTCTTTGAAAAAGAATGTCCTTCGTTCAGAAATTTATTTATCCAAATGGGATTGCATTTTCCGACGAAAATCGAAACTCAAAAAAATTCTGAATAAGCAAACAACTGTAATAAGTTATATTTAGTTTAAAATTGAGGGTAATAATATCCTTGCAAATTTAAAGCAATTTCCAAATCCAAGTATCAATCTACGTTTTAATGGTAATTACAAGTATTCTGTGAACATACATACGTATCGTTGTATACATTAACGCATCATTGTTCCGTATTACTAATTGTAAGGCCTCCCAAAAAGATTTCTTCAAACCAGCAAAACTAGGCTCACAAATTGGAAGGCTCTTATAATGATCTAATATTAATTTATAATTGATGTCCTCCAACATTTTTGTCCTCGTTAGGAAAATAATATTCTAACATTGTGTCTTCTAGAGGTTGCAATTGCCATGTTGCGTACAGTTAAATCTTAAAACCTTCCCTGGAAATTGACAAGGAAATTATCGCTTGATGAGTAATGACACGTGCATTTAAAGAAAATAATTTTGATGCTTTCTCTGGCACTGGCCATACATACAAATTTATAGACATGTAATTTAGGCCTACGAAAGGGCAGCATGTTCGAATATGATACCTGTGAAGATGAGAAAGGTGGTTTTGCACAACAGATAAGGCGTATATATGTTCTAGCACGTAAACATGGAGTTCGCAAAATTCTCGTCCTTGAGGTCTTTCCTAATCTATCAATCTGAACATTAACATGTGAATTAATTTGGTTGTAATGGAAATTTAAAGTATTTATTCCACACTATGTACACTCGAGGCATGGGCTAAAAACATTATTCAGATATCACCTCCCTGTGAATATCAGTGTGCCGTGTGTACTTCCAGGTATACCTTGGATTTTGTGGTAGGTATAGTATTAATGGATATTTAATTCTGTCTGCGAGTCTTATTTGCAGAATTTCAAAACACAATTAGTGTACCTTTAATTAGGTAAAATACTTGTTTTAACTTGAAGTAAATGAACCACAGATTTGGGATTGTCTCTTTATTCTTGATCTTGTAACTCCAGCGTTTTGTAATGTTGATTCTAGAAATTGGTCTATTATAATTGCCATATGTCACGTTAAAGTTGACGACCCAAAATGGGATGGTTCACCTATATTATTTATTATTAAGATTTTTCAACATATCCACCCTCATTGAAAAAATTCTCCTACAAAGCAGTCTCTTATAGATTTGGAGTAGAGGTGGGGCCCGGAAGCGGGCTTTTTGATTCGGGCGAGCCCGAAACCGACCCGGCCGGGTTTTTGGCCGGGTTCGGGCTGTAAATACGAACTTACGTCGGGCTCCGACCGGGTTCGGGCTGCACTAAAACAATGAAACCGGGTTAAGATCGGGCTTGGGCCTGCGTTTATTTTTCAGTTCGGGTTTCGGGCGGGTCAGAAATTAAACATGACCCGACAATTCTACTAGAATAGAATTTAGGACAGACAGGTGGCATGCATATTTGACGTTGAGTAGAGTTCATGCATTGCTTTCATGTACATATATTCATGCTAAAGCTAAATAATCGTTTACTGTATTTAATACGTACACATTAAACATTTTGAAACGATTCCTTAAGCTTGATAGTTTATCTGCAAAAATTTTTAGGGCCAATAAGGAGTTTTTCTCCTTGAATGCACGTTTATTGAATGTGATAAGTGGGGATAGATACTGTACATAAATATAAAAGAATATGTAAATAAAGGTTTTACAGTGGATTCAATTGTTACTAAAAAGCTGGGGTTTTCATCGGGTTTTAAAACCGTTTAAATATCGGGTTTTTAGGGGGTTCGAGTTGTAAAAAATTTTAGTTTAATTCTGCCTCCGTGTCTTAATTGCATGATTCCTAAAACACAGTTACCGTAATTATTACGTTTATATTAGCTATAAAACTTAATTTAGTTTTAATTTCTCAAAGTTATTTGCCGCACATCTGGGTTTTATTCTTAATAGTGGAATTTATAACTTGTGATAACTACAGGAAGAATTTAAGGTTTGATGGCTTTGAGACAAATAAAAATAACTGTGTTCAATTAAATCCCGGGTTATTTCATCAACAGAATATTTTTTCCGTTGTGGTCAAAGCATTTTTTGGCAATTGGACTTTTAACCCTTGAAATATCCCAAGTTTATAAGGGCTAAATTAAGCTGTTTTTATTACTAATCTATCTATTTGTGTACCGCATATAGATATAGCTAAAAGTATTGTCAACATTAGAAGAGAAATATGCACATGTACTTGTACAGGAAGGAACAGCTCCAGTTTTCGCTTATTGTTTAATTTGCTTTGAAATGATTTACAATCCTCCTTCCTCGTTTCTTATCAACTCAATAAATCTTGACATTGCCATACTGTTAACATCACCTGTTAATACATTATAATTAAAGTGTATGCATTTTCTCACGTTTATACAGTGGTATGGAAATTAAGTAATTCAATCTTGGAATCCTACTGTGAAACTACCTCCGATTGGTATTTCCACGCGTTTGGGATTTCTTGAAAATGATAAACAATTATGAATGCCCCACGCGTCTCTAAATTATTTTATAAAAGTGTCAAGAATTATCTTACAATAGCCATCATGCATTACTTGTATTGTATAAGCTTCATTAAAAAAAACAGACTGAAAAAACTCAATACTTGTTTAAATAATGTTCAGATAAGGCGGAAGTCATCCAATGGATCAAAATATCTCTATAAAACGGTCAACAATATACAGCAAAGACATTATTTTATATAATTAAGATGCTTGTTTGAAGCAATTTCAAAGGAATTGCCAACATTCGAAACATATCAGATCAATCCGATTTTAGCAGCTCCGGTTTTTTGATTTCATGCAAATATTTTGGTGCTAAGAAAAATGATGATTACTGGTCCAAAAGACACTTGAACACAGTTTGAAATTTATGGGAGATTTGGGACGATTGTTATTGTCAGCTAAAAATACAAAATGTGTAATACATTGAATCCTTAGATAGTATAGAATATACAAACCAGGGTTGGTTTGGTTTAAACCAAATGATTTAAACCATGGTTTAAACCATGGTTTAAACCAGACGGTTTTTTTATAAAAACCAATGGTTTAAACCAAAAACCTAAAATTTTAATATTTTCAATCCAAAATGCTTATATTTCGTCGTACACAAAACTTATGCAGTTACTGTCATATTGTGTAGTTAAACTTTAGTTAAGTAAATATAATACTAATATCTTTCAGTCTTGTACATTTAGAAATTCGGAATCGTTTGTAAAATTAAAACTGCCAAACTTGTGTTTGTGCTGCAAAGTTATCGTTAAAATTATATCTAAATTATTAAATATTTAATGCTTTGTGATACTTACTGAGTTTGGGAAATAAGTAAATTTGTTCAAATTCACATGTTTTTGCCTATTAATGAATGTTTTGGATTGAAAATTTGTTTAAACCAAAAAAACCTGGTTTAAACCAAAAAAAACCCGGTTTAAACCAAAAAAACCTGGTTGTTTGGTTTTTTTGAAAAAAACCAAAAAAAACCCCCAACCCTGATACAAACTACAAAACACATTCGTCCCGTAAAAATACAAACTACTTTTTAACTGCTACAGATATAAATAGAAAATAAGAACCATAAAAAATTGTAAGTATAATTTTGTATACAAGGAATGTAGCCATAAAACAATTAGTAATCCAACATAATGGTTTGTTATGATGTCTTTAAGCAAATACAGTTGCAGTTGACAGTAAAATGTTTATATTTCTTTTTCGCTGGGCATTTGATCCACAAGTACATTTACACATGAGAGTGAGAAATATTTCTTGCTAAAATTATTATCTCATGATGAAAGCCAGTAAAACTTACATATTTTATGCCTGTCCTATTTTTGGTCGGAAACAATGGAGTAGTGATAAATGTTTTTAATGATGTTAAAGATAAGAAAATGTAATACAAACACATGTACTAAAGATTATACTTCGAAAAAGCGAGATACAATAAAATACATACATATATAAACGTTTTTAAATGTGAGTAAATTATAGGGACAGATTTATATTTGTTATCCTTTCGTCCCATTAAATGCATCACATGGAACAAGTCTCCCAGCTATAAAAATGAAATCTTTCCATCCAGGTTAACTAGAAAAAAAAGTGTGCCGGAATAGATTCCCAAAATCCTTGGGACATAATATTTGTCCCGATGCTATTCCTATTAAATAAAATAATGACGATATTGCCCTGTCGCGTGACTCGATCCGAAAGCCTCGAGTTGTCCCCATGTCCCGTCCTGATGAGAAACCCAGAAATTAACACTGCCGCTATTTTCTTTAAACATGAAAATTCCCAGGAAACTCATATTTTGAAAATTACCTTCAATAAATACAATACCGTTTGGATATGATTGATTTCTCAAGGACTGTTGTTCAGTAACCAAAGGTTTGCTTCCCAGCTCAAAGTAAATTCTTTCCACTTCAATGACACACTTTCACGGTAGCATTGAGGTTTCAACTAATTGTAAGTGAGAGATAAATTGCTCCTTGGCTTTCATTGAGATGACAACCAAAGAACTATAGGGTCTTGAATGTTTCATTTACGATCCGAACCAATGGCAGTAATTTGAAAGTCCAACTTCTGGCTGGGTCATCACAAACTTCTTATCTTAAACACTTGTATAGCTAATCCGTTTATCCGTTTGCACCTAACTATGAAATTATGGATAATTTACGTACTGCAATCCTACAGTGCAAATTAAGGTTATTATGCGGAAGGTTGCAGAAATAATATTCCCTCTAAAGTGTTATTTTATATGCATTTCCTCCTGCTTACTAAACTCAATAAAACGGATGTAAGTAAATTCTTCATTAGTACACTTCAAATATTCGTTGTAGCCTTTCATCTATATACTGAAACTGAGATTTGCTTGAAACAGCTTGAACCTTTAAAATTGACAAGTTCAGCTGACAATTCACAATGTATTACATACATATGTTGCAAGGTACCTGTCAGAGTCACGGTTTAATTGTTTGCTGTTACAAAGCATCAATTAATCCGTACAATTTACTCCACTTTTTTAGTCGAGAAACACTGACGGATTCAAAATGTTATTTATCCAGCATAGCTTGGATATTGTATTTGTCCAGTCCCATACAAAAAAACCAGGGTAGTTATTATATGTAATTATTTTGCTCCCCCTTTACTTCCTCTAATGTCATCAGTACAAATAATCATAGGTTGCAAAGGAAACTTTCGAGGAAAACTTTTAATGTTTTACAATTGAAAGCCCGATTTCCTTTTATACACATTACCAAGCAGAAGTACTGCTTATATATTTCACACAAGTTCAAATGAATTTCCTTGCCTTAACGATCAATAACCTCATTTCAATGTTCATGGGTATATCATTGGAAGCTTTATTTTCCGGATTTTACACAGCTGACAGGCATTTTAAATAGTTCTTTGATACTGGGCATTATGATTCTAATTTTGATTTGGATATTGTTGACCTCATTGCTGGTAAGTTTTGAAAACATTGTTGTTGTAAATTGTGCATACTTATTTTATATAATAATTATACAAAACTCAATTATGGATTTATTAAATTAAAATGTTCAAACCTGTACTATATGTATGCATATACAATGAAATTATTGTAGTCAGCGGCAGGGTTGGTTTGGTTTAAATCAAATGATTTAATCCATGGTTTAAACCATGGTTTAAACCAGACGGTTTTTTAATAAAAACCAATGGTTTAAACCAAACACCTAAAATTTAAATATTTTCAATCCAAAATGATTAGATTTCGTCGTGCACAAAACTTGTGCAGTTACTGTGATATTGTGTAGTTAAACTTTAGTGAAGTAAATAATACTATTAGCTTTTAGTCTTGTGCATTTAGAAATTCGGAATCGTTTGTAAAATGAAAAATGCCAAACTTGTGTTTATGCTGCAAAGTTATCGTTAAAATTATATCTAAATTATTAAATATTTAATATTAATTAATATTATATTGTGATAATTACTGAGTTTGGGAAATAAGTAAATTTGTTCAAATTCACATGTTTTTGCATACTAATGAATGTTTTGGATTGAAAATTTGTTTAAACCAAAAAAACCTGGTTTAAACCAAAAAAATCCGCTTTAAACCAAAACTACCTGGTTGTTTGGGTTTTTTGAAAAAAAACAAAAAAAACCCAACCCTGGTCCGCGGTGGGTTAGCGGGATGTGTTCTGGCCAATAGGCTTTCAGCCCATAATTATAAAGTGTTGTTGTTGGAAGCTAGAGGGAATCCTTTTCGGCTGACATCAGTTCCTGACCTGGTGACAGAGCTCCTTCGGAACCCATATATCCATAGGGGCTTTATGTCTAATCCGCAAAAGTATTCCTTTCAGTCATACAAAAATAATGTAAATACATACTTGTTATATTTTGGCACAATTTTCAGAATTTTAATTCCTTTATTTAGTTAGGCTGGATTTAATTGAGAATATGCAGGTACATAATTTTCCTGCAATCTCACGGAGCTATATGTTCCATAGAGGCAAAGGCTTGGGAGGAAGCAGCTTGCTCAACTATAATACGTACACACATGCGTGGAGGTCCTCTAGACTTTGAGGAGTGGGACAATGTGACAGGAGATGACACCTGGAGGTATGAAAACGTACTGGAATTTTTCAAGAAAATAGGATACTTCCCAATGGGTAAGTTGAAAAAATAAACCTATTTACACTACAGGATTTAATTTTCCTTTGAGCACTGTTCTATAATATGTAATGATTTTCCCCAACCTCACATCACATAATTTACTTCCATTATAAGAGTACACGACTAAAAGAATATTTTTAGGAGGTACTGTAACCGTGTAATACAATGCCTGATATTCGTAAATTCGTGATTTGCACTGCTTTAATATGTTTTAATGCTTGTTGGGTACCAGATTATCTTCGTACTAATGACATCCGGCATTGCACCCAGGTATTATAATAACCAGCACAGGTAAAAACCCGTGTCACTATAATATTTATGAATATCGGGCAGTGTATTACAGGTATTGAATTGTATTACCGGTTACAGTACCCGCCGGATAATTGTGTTAACAGTAAAGCCACATACTATAAGCCTTAAGTGGATTTGCGTTTAGTTTGGTTCTAATTGGCCAGCACAAACGGCAGTAATCGTCATTTAAACATGCTAACCTAGACCTGGTATTCTGTTACCCGAATGAACACTAAAAATTAATTCAAGCTCCTGGTATTATATGGAACACATTTGTGTCGTCAGTTTTGCCTTAAACAAGTGATAAACAAGTATTTCAGAAATATAGCCTGAGGGGACACTGTTGTGACGTCACAGGCTCATCCCGGGACGTCGCTTATGGGAATCCTACACGAGGTTACACATGTCAGTCTGACAGTGTATACCTTTGGTTTCAAGTCGCCCCAAAAATGTGTTCATCCTTAAGTTTCAATTGTTTATTTTTTGTATTTTGTATTTATGTTTTAAAAACGTTGGTTATGGAAGCATTATTGAACAAAATTTTCAGATTATCTTCAACGACAAGAATAAAGCCGTGGCAGTAAGCTACAGTCACGATGGGAAAATCTACCAGGTGGCAGCAACCAAGGAAATAGTTTTAAGTGCTGGTGCGATCTCTTCTCCGCAGCTACTAATGCTATCTGGAATTGGTCCCGAAGAGCATTTTAAATCCCTTGGAATACCTGTAAAAGTGGACCTGCCGGTGGGAAAAAATTTCCGAGATCATTACCTCACAGTTTTGGGTCCTGTACTTGTGGATTCGGGCAAATCAATAATGTCCGACAGAGATTTTAACTCCGCTTCAATTCATAGCTATATCAGGGATGGAACGGGTAACGTTTTTTAATTAATTTATTTCATGAGTAATCCCTGGTTATTAAACCATAAAAATTGCTGTTAGGACCCTACAGCAGCACCGGGTCTGAGGTCGGGGCGTTGTTTTCTAGCTCACTGGCATCCAGATCTGATTTTCCCGCCATTTACCTAACCTACTGGCCATACGGCGTTTCAAAAGTATTTGCCATCGATCAAGAAAACCTTTATCTAACCAGATCTGGTTTACTGACAAAGTATGTGGCAGCAGACATTGGTAGTGATGGTTTTATCGTCTTCATTGTATTAGCCAAGCCAAAAAGTTCTGGTGAACTGACATTGGCTAGTGCGAACCCGAATGAGCATCCAATCATTGACCCGAATTTTTTGAGCCACCCAGATGATATGAAAGTACTTCTTGAAGGTACGATTGCCAGGAAATTTTAAAACTGTGTAATGTTTTCATTACAACAATTGAGAATTAATTTGAAAAGTTACTCTTTCAGGAATTCAAAAAACCTTAAAAATGACTACCCAAACCAATGCATTTAAAAAGATTGGGGCTAGACTTACAAACTCAAGCTTCCCAGGCTGTGAAAAATTTGTTCATTTGAGTGCGGAATATTGGGATTGCTACGCCCGAAATTCCTGCCACACTATGTATCATCCCAGTGGGACATGTAGAATGGGCAGAAGTTCTGGGGATCCCGGTGCTGTTGTAGATTCCCAGCTGAGGTACGCATTTTTCATCAAACATATAAATATTTTAAACGGTTGAATTTGTTTTAGAATTAAAATAATGCTTATTTATTTTTAGGGTGTTAGGTACGACTGGACTTCGTGTTATTGATGCTTCAATAATGCCGCAAGTGACTACCACAAATACCAATGCCCCAACGCTTATGATTGCAGAAAAAGGATCTCAAATGATTTTAGATTATTGGGCAATGGAGATGGGGCTTGCTGATCTTAGAAATTGAGAACAACAAGTCCGTTCTTTGATAGTTCTTGGCGTACAATATGTACATGTATTTAATGCAGCGGCGTAAGGATTTTCTGGATCAAAGGTATATGCATCGGATAGGTATATCACTGAAATTTGCTGTAGAATGAGACTTTTCAGTCCGGCCAAATATCAGTTGTCATTGTTAGAATAATGGCTGTATTAAATGGTTTTCAATTTTAAGATATATTTTTATTCGAAATATCTTGTACTTACCTTCCTATATAAAACTTTCATAAAAATATTTTAGAACTCTTAGATTCTGTCAAAAATCACTATTTACTTGTGCTGTTAGAGAAATTATTTGAAGTAAATATTTGATACAATTTAAAGAAGTACTTCATAGCTGTCACGCTTTCTCAAATTGTCATGATTAGTAAATACAAAATTACACAAATAAATAATTGTGCTTATCAACGTCTTTTGTACTCACCAGATCCATCGTATTTCGCAAGAAGCTAATCGTTCTTTCACAATTCTAAAACTAGCAATTAATTTATTGACAAATATCAATCTTGACAATTTTTTGCTCCCACTTATTGTTAGAATTTATCTAATTAATATGTAAATTTCGTCGCACAAAGATAGGTCAGTTGTAGAATATTTAAAAAATTACTGGAAAGTGTTTAACGAGATTTTTCGTTTAGCAGGTGGTGGATCAAAAAGACAAATAGATATTTTGTGCTACAAAAACAGTTAAAAAATGTGTTATACTTTAAATTAAACTATCAGAATTGGAACATCAAAAACATTAGCACTGGGACTGGAGGTAAATCATGAATCCCTACAAATTTACAACTCTTGAATACCATACTTCAAACATAAACAAAAAATTGAATCATACATTATTGGATAGCATTTTTTAGGGATTCGGCATAAAGAGGTTCTACTGCACTCATTTAGTGGCTTACTATCTAAATTATGAATTAACGAATTTTATTTATACAAACATTTACACATAAGCGCATAACCTTCGGTGTGCTTACTTGTACCTTGTATTTAATTTAAGCATTAAAGAGTCAATACAAACAGCGCTCTCGTTGTATTTTGGTACTGGGCTTGACATGCCAAAAAGCTAAAATATTCATGGCTAAAGTTATATTTAAATAAAGATTCCATGCACTTACAATCATATTATTATTGTTAGAAAGCGTTACAATGTCAAGCAACTTTACTTAGCAGTCTCTAGCCATTCAATTTAAGTCACAAACGAATAAAGCCCTGGCTTTAACATTGATATTGAAGACACTTCTTTTTTTTCTTATATTGAATTTCCTGTTAGTGGTGATAATTCCAATAATCCAGTATCATTTGAGCCCCCTTTTCAGCAATCATAAGAGTTGGGGAGAGCGTACTCGTGGTAGTGATTTCAGGCATAATGGAAGAATCGATAACTCGAAGGCCTGCCGTTCCCAAAACTCTGAAAGAATTATCGCAACACCATTAAATTGGGCTAAAAGAGGATATAAAACAAATTCAGAGTTCACTCCTGTGAATAGGTACAATACCTCAACCGTGAGTCCACAACAGCTCTAGGATCTTCATATCCTGCACCCATCCTGCAAGTTCCTATTGAATCCCAAAAAGGTAATCCTATATGTCTGGCGTAACATTCCCAATAACTATCACTTCCAAAAGACAAATCTTCACACCCTGGAAAATGTGAGGTGGTAAGTTTGGCCCCGATTTTTGCAAACGCTTTAGTAGTTGTAACCAGGTCTATTGTTTTGCGTATTCCTTTGAATCAAATATTGCACGTTAGCTATGCGCATTTAAACACTACGCCTGGTCATAAACCGAAAGTTTTTGTGTACCTTCCAAAAGCAGTTTTATATCATCTGTATGATTTAGAAAATTTGGATCAATAATGGGAGGGTCGTTGGGATTAGCACTGGCCAGTTTTATTTCACCAGAACTTTGAGGCTTCGCCAAAATAACTTCCACAAAGAAACTATCCTTGCGGTCTTCTCCGGCCACAAATTTCTGCATAATCCCGGCTTGCATCCCAAATCGTCTTTCAAAATCAGAGGCAAACGTTCCATCGGCAGTTATGGCATGGTACACTAAAAATATATCGGGTCTATTCGGGTTAGTAGCCAATGAGCTTGTGAGCAGTGCTCCCGTTTCAAAACCAACAGTGCCGTATGCTCCTGTAAGAATATAGTTTCAAATGCGTCAAATACAAAAATGCACAACATACAAAGCAACAATTGTTATAAGTCATCATAGTATAATATTTTTACCAGTTCTGTTGTGCAAATAATTTTTAAGAGCTACAGAGTCGTAGTCTCTCCCAGACGTGACGGACTTTCCTTCTTCAACATTAAAGGGACCCAGAATTGTCACGTAATGATCTTGCAAATTTTTCCCGACTGGTAAGTCTGCTTTTAAGTTTATTCCAATGGATTGTAAATGCTCTTTAGGCCCGATTCCAGACAGCAGTAGTAATTGAGGCGAGGAAATTGGACCGGCACTTAGAATGATTTCTTTGGTTGCGCATGCTTGGTAAATTCTTCCCTTGTGTTTGTAATTGACAGCAACTGCTTTATTTTTCTTATCCAATATGATCTAAATTATTGGAAAGTGAAAAAAATGAGGAAATTAGTTATTATTATTTTTTATCAAGGAAATTATAAATGCTCACACTAATTGTTTCATAATTAACAGCTGTTCTTGTTTTTAATTAAGCAACGTACAAATGCTTACACTAATTGCTTCATAATTAATTGTATTTTACTGTATTGTTGTATTTGAGAACCTTCATAATTAGGATTGGCATGACTTTATTTAAGCCAGAAATAATCAGTATCAAGTATAGTATAAATAATTTTAAAGATTACCTTCTGCACATGTGCGTATGTGACAACCCTTAAGTTCGGCCTATGTAACACGGGATGAAGATATGCCCAGTACGTGGAAACTGAAGTTCCTCTGAAGGTTGTCGTGTCAATAGGAAAGACGCCTGTAAAAGTTATAAGGATTTTGTTTACAAGTGGTGACATATGCAAAAAGATTATGACTTCGTATAATTACATGTATGTACATATTATGGATCGCATCAAAACCTTTCCCCACATCAATGCTTTAGCAGTCACTACATAAACACTTCCCACAATTTCGTGTTAATGCATTGATTGTATTGAATCGAATATATCTTTACTTTTTACACTGATTGTCATACGTGCTGAAATTCAGGCCAAAGGTGGGGAAAATCTTTTGCCTAGCCTATATACAACATATGTATTTTTAAACTCGATCCTGACAAAAATATGCCTTTTACAAAAATATAAAATATGTAAAAAAATATACCTAACCTTCTATTTATTTCTAAAAGAAAACCATAACCTACATATTTACACCTTAACATTCTGAAAAAATCCAGAGGCTGCATTTATACTTACATAGTTTTAGCATATATTTGCGCCTATGAGTAATCTTCAACAGCCTCTAACGATACTTTTGAAAAGCGCTATTTTCCTTAGAACATGTACAACTAAACTGCACTGAACGTGCGCCTTCATGACGGATAATTTGAGTACACCGTGAAACTTAAACATATTTCTAACTTGTTACTGTAAATTAAGAACAACGATAATTTCCTATCTATTCACAATTTTTAGTAAAAAAAAATTATGGATGCACTATTTAAACAGTAGAAATAGTATCTGAAAACAACCAAAGTACTTCTAGTTTCCAAGTGTGAAGGGTTAAAGGTCAAGGACACCGATGCTGTAAACAAATTCTTTTAAATGCACCACGTACTCCTCAAACAACGCTTCTGTAACCACTTTTATAAAAAACTCTTAGTAATACTAATAACACTAACTTATTATATAAATAAAATTAATTACATATTTTCTAAATAAATCATGAATTTACAATCCCTGTTATTACAGATACACACATATGTTAGGGTAAACAATACTTGATACGTGTACGAAAGGCGCCCACCTTTGATTCAGGCTTTGTGGGATGGAATAGGAAGTCGGGCCCACTGTAATAAAATAAATACTTTACCTTCGCTTTGAAATCCATTCGGGTCTCTCAACATTAATCCCATTTCGGCTCCAGCTGCTAACCACTCTTTCCTTAAAGGGACATCCTTACCCGTCTCAACAGGTAATGGTCCATAATGGCCATGAAAATTGTCTTGGTATTAAAAAAAATTCTGGAAACATTAAAATTTTATCTGCTTTTTTCCGCATACATACTCTAGCTATTACATTATGCTCACCATTAAAAAAGATCCCATGATAGTCTTCAATTCTTTTAAAAAATGGTAATACATTCCCGTAATTCCATCCCTCGTCACCTGTAATTCTTGCCCAATCTTGAAAATCATAGGGGCTTCCGCGCAAGTACATGTTAAAATTGAGCATACTGCTTCCTCCTAAACCTTTCCCTCGATTTATTAAGTGGCTCTTGAAAAATAAAATTCAAGGAAAAATAAAAAGATTGCCATACATAATTTGGTTATCTTTTTGTTTATACTTATAACTAAATTAGGAAAAAAATTTACATTGTTATTGTATGCTCTGCCCGAGTTTTCCCTTGGAACGGATCTGAAGCCCCAATCAATACTGGGTTTCTGAAGCATTTCATAAACCATCGCAGGAATTATTGTCAGAGGGAAGGGATTTCCTCCAGCCTCAAGCAATAGGACTCGGTAGTTCTGGCTCGATAATCGGTTCGCTAAAACACATCCAGCTGAGCCGGCTCCAACTAAAACATTTCCACATTTTATTTTTTGAATGTTTTCATTATTCTATGATAGGCCCGAAGTTCATGTAAACTGATTATTTTTTCTCCAGGAGCACTTACCAATAATAAAATCATAAATTTCCAGATGATATTGTAAACTATCATCATGGTCACTTGAAACATGAACAGGAGCAAGTGGAAAGTTTTCTTCTGCAGTGTAGAATTGAGAGAACAAATTATCGAAGGATGTCCCGCCGATCACGGAAATTAAATAATGGAGTGCTAAACTTACAAAGTCCATCGTGCAAGGATTTGCAGAAAGATATTACTTCACTAGCCTTAACATCGATACTGATACTCCTTGTATCAAGGATTCTCAACAAAAGCTTAAGAAAATTGTGTGATAAAATTGTGTGATAAAACTGTTAAATTAATTTCACTTTAAAATTCGTTGTTTCTCAACCAAGGCTAAGGTTAATACGAATAAAGTTGTTTTTAAAAATCTGGGAAACCTTTACAAAAAACCTGGAAGTATAACACATTCCAAAAATAGTGATAGAACCTGAACGTGTTCCTGGAAACAAAATGCGGGTAGAGGAGCAAATTCAACCGATTGCCGTACTTGAATGCAAATACAGAGTCATGAATTTTTAGGACCTGGACCTGCTAAAAGAAAATGAAATAAAAATAAAATAAATCGTCAGGACGTATTTACAAGGCATTAGTTGACCAACAGTGATCGTCATGGGAAAAGTTGAGCACGTGCCAATTCCTTTTCCAACTCAATGAGAACTCCCTTCAAGTGTTCCCATAGTGTTCTGGGTATAGTTCAAACTCCCGTGTAAATTCCCAACCCCATTTTAATACACTGGTTGAGTAATTACGTCTATATGTATATCAATACATACAAGAAATATAGATGTAAAAATGAATATGTATAGTATTTACGTATATTACACTTCCACTAATAATACTGACCTGGTGATTCATTTTAGAGATGAATTGACAATCCTTTTAGATAGCAAGCCTTTTATAATTATTATTGATACGGTTAAATTCTACCCAGGGTTACATTTATATTTCAAAATATTAAGATACTATGGCTTTCCCTTATGCTGAAAGGTATTTTGCCATCCCTTGAGAACCGCTATAAAGGATGATTGTACCTGAACTTGAAACATTGCCGGAAAGGGTCTTGAACCAATTGTCAGTCTCTAATTCGGATATAAACTATATAACTGGTTTGATAGAAAAAAGTTTACAGCTTTCAGCAGAGCTACGGGTGCAAATCTTAAAATTCCTTCACACAAAATCATGACGCATATTTTCATGGATTCACTTCCGCTATATTAAACATAATAGCATAGAATCACATTCTAACGACATTATCTTGAAACCCGAGGACATCACAAAAAGCAACAACCATCGAATGGAAGGTACAAATGGAACCGGATAGGGAAAAAAACATACTTTTCCGCATTCTGTCTCCCAGCGGCTGATACATGCGAGAATTTTGCATTTGTGGTCTTTAGTAAGCCAAAAAGATTTTTTTTTGCACACTTTATTGTGAATGCTGTTGACCGTGGATTATAACTTGATTGGTCACATAATGCTTGATGCATATTCTTTACAATACACATGAAAAACAAGCTTGTGTTCTACCCCAGAGCCAACGCTTAGATTGAGGGGAATATTTTTAAGGCGATGCTTTTCATTATCCCTTCCAAATCGAACTAACAAATTAATATTCAATCCCGGCAGAAAATGCTTCATTTTCGAAAGTTGGTGAAGAAAGGTACAGATTATAATGCTAAATGATACATTTTGACATGCATTCAACCTAAGTGGTTCCAAGGCTGGCATAATAGTAGGAAAATTGATTTCGTAGCGCAATGCGTAAAGTGTCGAGCATGCCACCTCGGGTTACGCGTTCAAATCTGACTGACGGCATCCATATTTTGGAATGAAATCATGGTTATTAAATGGTTTACGAATGCCGTTAGGTATTATTACAGGCTAAGTAATTACGTTTTGGAAACGAAAGTATAAACATAGGCTGGCTTATGGTTTCAAAACGCAAGCATAAACACAGGTTAACACATGCATGAAATTTATACAGAGAAATGCTTACATACATATGTGTGGCAGTGTTATACACTGTATGTATATGTACGACCCTGGTATATATACATAAATCGAGCACAAATTTAAAGCCTTCCTTTAAGCCTTCATTTGTATTAGGTAGATTAAAATTAAACATAACCATTTTACCATTTATGTAAGAGATAAATACAACACGTTTATACGAAGGAACACATGTAGAAGAACATTACTTTAATATTGCCCAGACCATACAACAAGCTGCTGTAGACTCAAATATGAAACTAAAAATATGCAAAAGAGGGAAGCAGTGGCAAACAAAGCCCTGGTATGACAATGAGTGTAAATACTCAAAAAAGTGCTTAAACAATCTTCTGAGACGGGCCAAACACTCCAATGGGGGCGCTGAACTTGATTCTTACTGCTCGTACAAGAAAATACATAACAACCTAATCAAACAGAAGAAAAAAGAAAAGTGGGAAGAAACCAAGAACAAACTCCAAAATTGTAAGGATACATCGGAGTTCTGGAGAACATTCAACCACTTCCGTAATGGAAAAAAGCCTCAAAAATTACTAAATGCCGAAACGTGGGAAAACTTCTACCAAGACATCATGCCAACAAGAAACCAGGCGAAACCCTCGAAATACACCCACCGAGACGATCAACTAGAACAAAATATTACATTTAAAGAACTACAAGAAGCCATTCGAGATCTGACGAATAACAAGGCACCTGGCACCGACCAGATAATTAATGAGTTCCTAAGGAATTGCCACGAAAATACTAAATACGAGATTTTGACACTATACAATAATATTTGGAAAAACGAAAAGACTCCCAGAAAGTGGTCTGAAATTGAATTGGCGACAATTTTCAAAAAAGGTGATGACTCACTCCCTATTAACTACCGTGGAAAATCACTAATCAATACCCTGGCGAAGCTTTTCACATCAATCATTTTGAGACACCTTTATACATGGTGCGAAGCCAGAAAAATATTACCAGAATCCCAAGCAGGATTTCGCCAAAACCGAGGTTGCCCTGATCAGATCTTCTGTTTAAATTCACTTATTCAATCACGTCTTGCCAGAAATCTTAGACTCTTTGTACTTTTTGTGGATTTCAAGAGGGCGTTCGATTCTATCAAACAGAACATCCTGTGGGAAAAATGAATACTTTGGGAATCCCAGGGAAAATCATAAATATAATCAGATCTATATACGACAATACTAATATTGTAGTACGATGTAAGGAAGGCTTCACAAAGCAAATACCAGTTACAATGGGAGTTCTTCAAGGAGAAATCCTACTACTAATTTCCATATACATCAGTGACCTCGATGACTTTATGAAACAACATGGATCTTCTCCAGTCAGTATGGGAAGCGATAGAAACATTGACCTTCTCCTCTTCGCTGATGATACCTATATCCCCGCTGAATCCAAAATGGGACTCCAAAATAAAATTGAAATACTTAATAATTACTGCTCCCAAAACGGTCTAGAAATAAATCTTCTGAAAACTAACATAATTGTCTTTTCCCCTAGAGGAAGACTTCCTAAGAATATAAAATGGTACTTGAACGGAGAAGAAGTGAAAACTGTAAAAGAATACACCTACCTTGGAGTTATTTTCCAACAATCTGGAAAATTTACAAAACATCTGATGTATGTGAGAAGCAAGGCTATGGCAGTTTCCAACGCTTTAATCAGTGCAATAAATAAATCGCCGATGGAATCCTGGGACAGCATAGGAAGACTAATAAACGCAATAGTCCTACCCATATACGAATATGCATCGCAAATATGGAGCCTAGACTTACTGGAAGAAACTGAATACATTCAACAATACTTCCTAAAGAGAATACTTTGGTTACCAAGATCCACTCCAAGATACTGGGTCAGGGCAGAAACTGGGAAAACCAACTCAAAAGTCCATATAATTAAATTAACTCTGTTATACCTTATTCGTATTCTAGATATGGACAAAAATAGAAATGTTAGAAAATGCTATGACAGGCTACTTGAACTATCCAAATTTTCTGACGAAAAAAAAATCAAAAAACTGGGTCGACCAAACCAAAGGCCTACTACAAGACTATGGTTTCATCTCAGTCTGGAACAGACAATCATCACAAGTACTTCAAGAGAATCTCAAAGACATCGTAGACAGTATAAGATCCAAGTGTGAAAAAGCCGACATCCAAAGAATCATCCAGTCATCATATTCCCAAGATTACAAACTTTTCAAGAAGAATACAAATGTGTCAAACTACTTAAGGACCCAAACAAGCTTAAGCTCTAAAAGATTAATATCGCAACTCAGAAATGGCCACCACATTATATACTATAATAAACATAAAATAAGATTTTCCCAAGAGGAGTGCAGAATATGTACTAATAATATGACTAATGATATGTACCAATTTTTTATCGAATGTAAACAATTTAATTCCCAGAGGGAGCATTTTCTGGTTAATTATATAGAAAATATAAGGAGAGAGAATTTTTATACTCTGTTCAGAATCCAGGAAAAAGAACACTTACTTAAAATTGTAAACTTCGTTAAAAATTGCACAATGTAATATACAATGTAACTTGAAGGAAATGTTATGGGCGAGACCCGAAAGACATTTAAATAAATTGAATACAAAACGTTTATAAATTCATTTAATATAATTGTGTATTACAAATTCAATTATGAAACATTACGTTGGGAGAAGGTATAAAGCGGTTCTACTGTAAACAATTAGTTGACTTACCATTGAAATTAATGCATTTGTTTCTTTTTAAATAAGAATTCCATAAAACATGCTTAAAATATTTTTAGTGGGCAGTATATTACCCGTAGCAGAGCTTCTGCCGGGGACGTCGGGACACTGGACGGACCGGGACGGGTCGTCCCCGGGGACAAAATAATTGTCCCCATGTCATATTCGAGACGGGTCGGGGACAAAAAAAAATTGTCCCTATTATATTCGGGACGGGGACAAAAAAAATATTCCCTGTTATATTCGGAACGGGACGGGGACAGAAAAAATGTTTCCCATAATATTCGGGACGGGACGGGGACAGAAAAAATTTTCCCCATTATTTTTGGGGTGGGACGGGTACAAAACAATTGTCCCCATTGTATTCGGAACGGGATATGCTTTTTGGCCGTGTGTATAACGGGGCGGGACGAGCAAGCAAAGCAGAACAAGGATAACGTTTCAGCTTTTAATGCTCGTGATTAAACTATTCTGTGAGCTCTATTTCAGTAGAAAATGAAGCGTATTGCTCAAAAAATGACTGGTACTTCATCATGGTTTTATGATTAGGATTATTAGATTTTGGAATTAGAGCGAATAAAGACAAGTTATATATATTTACAATCATAATTGAATTAAGTAATCATACACATAAACTTGAGTGCCCGAATAATTTTGGTGACTGAAATAGAACAGTTATAGTTACTACTACTCCTACTTTCCTACTGTTGAAATATAACCGTAATTTAAGCTGCCTTAAGGAGAAATCTTGGAAATACGATTCTATAAATGTGTTTTTTAATGGTTTTGGTACCAATGTTTCTTGTACGAATTTTTCCTTATGTTCCGATTTTCGGTATGAGAATGTCGACTACTGTTTTTAGTAACCGGGGCAGGAATTTTGTTCACATGCCCCGATTTTCGTGATCGGGGACAACGTTTTTTAAAAATATTGGGGACGGGACGGGGACAAGGTTTTTGTCCCCATGTCCCGACTTTCGGGACGGGACCGGGAACAACTTTTTTTAAAAATTTTGGGAACGGGACGGGGACAAGGTGTTTGTCCCCATGTCCCGACTAGTGTTTCTGTCGGTGCAAGTTTTGGGAATAACCGAACTTGCAATTACAATTACAATTGATAATGCAAGTACTGGTAATGCCGTAACTGGTACTTGCTAAAATGCGGCAATTAAATCATGCAAATAACCGAAGTTGAACTTGCAATTAGTTGATAAGTTACTTGCAGTTGGTAAGGCAATTGCAAAAAAATTTGGCAGTAATTGCACCGATAAGTACAATTGCAAGTGCAATTGCAATTTGTAATTCCAAGTTAACTGATATACAGTATAAATCGTCAGCGAAGAGGCAAATTGATCTGTGCATTTTTGATTCGTGGCAAGATGATATTCATGTTTCACTAAATTGAACAAAGTGTATTAAATAAAACGATCTAGATGCAATGCATAATGACAGAAAGGTGCACAAATGAAATAGCCTTTCTTTAAGCCTTCCAAGGCTAAAATATTGTAAAATTTCATCCTTTTAACATATATTTACAAGAAACACTTAAAATATTAGTAACTATAATGTATACATATTTATATAGGCTATAATTTTGATGCTAATCAAAAATTCACTTAGATTTTGCCTCCTCACCAACGGAATTGTACACTCACAAGCAGTACAATAATTATTACACTCATTGAGACATTACTCTTGATTATTATGTACATTTGTTATCAGAGCGGAATGACTTTTTGAGGCATTTTGTGGAATTTTGCGCTCAAATTCGAAACGGTTGCAAGTTGCAATTAAATTGATAAGTATTTTTTAATTTGCAACTTTTTGCAGTGCAAGCACTTGCAATTGCAATTGAATTTCTATCAATTTCAGTTAGGCATAACCGGTAATTGCAAGTATTTAATGCTTGTGTAATTGCAATTTAAGTACACAGAAATTGCACTTGCATCGGCAATTGCAATTCCCTGGTGTAGAATAACCGTAATTGAACTGAACTTGTAAGTGCAATTAGTAATTGCGGTTAACTTGCAATTGACAAGAAACACTAGTCCCGACTATCGGGACGGGACCGGGGACAACGTTTTTTTAAAATTTTGGGGACGGGACGGGGACACTGTTTTTATGACCGTGTCCCGATTGTCGGGACGGGACTGGGGACAAAGGTTTTGAAACAATATCGGGACGGGACGGGACGGGGACGGGGACGGGACAGGAATTTTGTCCCCAACAGAAGCTCTGACCCGTAGTTATTAATAGAACAAGATTTCCATCAACTCGGCCTACCAATCTCCTGTTCTCTGGTCTTTCAAACTTGACAGTTACTACAGACATTTAATCATAAGCGCACGGGCATAATATAATTTACCGTAAACTGAAAGGTTTAACCCTTTTGTTTCACACTAGGCACTTCCTCACTTTTCGCTTATTGAATTTGTTAGTAATGATTATTCCAATAATCTAAAATCATTTGAGCCCCCTTTTCTGCAATCATAATAGTTGGAGACATCGTACTGGTGGTAGTGATTTCCGGCATAATTGAGGAGTCGATAACTCGAAGACCAGTCGTTCCCAAAACTCTAAAAAAAAGAAGCATCGCAAAACCATTGAATTGGGGTAACGCAAAATTAAACACAATTTTACAGTTTATTTTTTCCTTATGAATATGTATATTACCTCAGCTGTGAGTCCACAACAGCTCTAGGATCTTCAGGTCCTGCACCCATTCTCCAAGTTCCTACCGGGTCCCAAAACGGTATAGCTAAGTATCTGATATAACATTCCCAATAACTATCACTTCCAATGGAAAAATCTTCACAGCCCGGAAAATGCGAGGTTGTCCATTTGGCCCCGATTTTTGCGAACGCTTTTGTAGTTGTAACCAGGTTAATCATCTTGCGTATTCCTTTGAACCAAATATAACCCGTTAGCCAAGGGCATTTAAATACTATACATGTCATAAACTGAAAGTTTTTCTTGTACCTTCCAAAATCACTTTTACATCATCTGTATGATTTAAAAAATTGGGATCAATAAGGGGAGGATCATTTGGACTAGCATTGGTCAGTTTTATTTCACCAGTACTTTTGGGCTTCGCCAAAACAACATCCGCAAAGAAACTATCCTTGCGGTCTTCTGCAGCCAAATATTTCTGCATAATCCCGGGTTTGAGCCCATATTGTTTTTCAAAACTAATTGCAAGCGTCGGATCTGCAGTTACGGCATGGTACGCTAGAAATATATCGGGTTTATTCTGGTTAGTAGCCAATGAGCTTGTGAGTAGTCCTCCGGTTTCAAACCCAACAGTGCTGTATGCTCCTGTAAGAATACGAATTCAATCAAGTCGAGTATAGAAATTGACAACACAAAGGCAAAAATTGTTTAATGCGAAAACACTTTACCAGCTCTGTTGTGCAGATAATTTTTAAGAGCTGCAGAGTCATAGTCTCTAGCAGTCTTCACTGTCTTTCCTTCTTCAACATCAATGGGACCCAGAATTACCACGTAATGATCCTGCAAATTTTTCCCAACTGGTAAGTCCGCTTTTAAAGGTATCCCAATAGTTTCTAAATGTTCTTTAGGCCCAATTCCAGACAGCATTAATAATTGAGGCGAGGAAATTGGACCGGCACTTAGAAGGATTTCTTTGGCTGCAAAAGCTTGGTAAATTCTTTCCTTGTGTTTGTACCTGACAGCCACTGCTTTATTTTCGTCGTCCAATATTATCTAAATTGTTGGGAAGCAAAAAATGAAGAAATTAGTTATTATTATTTTTTATCAAGGAAATTATAAATGCTCACACTAATTGTTTCATAATTAACAGCTGTATTTTAGTACAATGATTTCTTGGAGAGCCTCCAAAATTAGGATTTGAATTACTAGATGTTAGCAAAAATAAATTTTACTACCGTAAATGAGAATTGATTAAACTATTATTGAACTTCAATGACAGAAAATAGTTAGTAAAAATAATTTTAAAGATTACCTTCTGCACATGTGCGTATGTGACAACCCTTAAGTTTGGCCTTTCTAACACTGGATAAAGATAGGCCCAGTACGTGGAAATTGAGGTTCCTCTGAAGGTTGAAGTGTCAATGGGAAAGACGCCTGTAAAAAAATTCGTAAGGGTGTTTTTACAGTCTGCGGTTTCACACATTCAAACAGTGATACAATTTCTTATTTTTAAAATGACTAAATATTTGTTTTTGTGTAATGGAATAGGGAGGGATTACTGTAATAAAATAAATACTTTACCTTCATTTTGAAATCCATTCGGGTTTTTCAACATCAGTCCCATTTCAGCTCCAGCTGCCAACCACTCTTTCTGTAAAGGGATATCCTTACCCGTCTCAACATGCAAAGGTCCATAATGGCCATGGAATTCATCTTGACATTTAAAAGTTTGCAGAAAACATTCAAGTTTTATCAGCTTTACGTATACAAATTCTGGCTATTACAGTATTAGGTGTCTTGAATAAAATTATATATTTTATAATAGAATTAAGTAAAAATAAGAAAATTTGCAAATAGGGAAGGCGGAATTTGTCCGCCAGATGTTACTTTAAGTTTACTTGTCTTGTTTTGTGTATGAGTATGCTCGGAAACACAATAAAATACATACATACATACATATAAGAGTATTAGCTCACCATCAAAAAATTTCCCATGATAGTCCTCAATTCTTCTGAAATACGGTAAAACATTCTCGTACTTCCATCCGTCATCGCCTGTAATGTTTGCCCACTCTTGAAAATCATTGGGGCTTCCACGCAAGTACATGTTAAAGTTGAGCATACTGCTTCCTCCTAAACCTTTCCCTCGATTTATTATGTAGCTCTTGAAAAATAAAAAGCAAGGAAGAATCAAAGGATTTGCTATACAGGATTTGACTATTTTTTTTTGTTACTTCTTAGTAATTATATCTAAGCTAGCAATAATTATTTGTTACATTGTTTATGTGTGCCTGGGCCGAGTTTTTCTGTGGAATGGTTCTAAAGCCCCAATCAATATTGGGTTGCTGAAGCATTCCATAAACCTGTGAGGGAACTATTGTCAGAGGGAAAGGATTTCCTCCAGCTTCAAGCAATAGGACTCGGTAGTTCCAACTCGATAATCGGTTCGCTAAAACACATCCGGCTGAGCCGGCTCCAACTAAAAATTTCCACATTTTATTTTTTGGATAATTACTTTCATGAATATATGCGAATTAGCTACAGGTTATAGCTTAATTAACTGTTTTCTTATCTAGTAGGAGCACTTACCAATAATAAAGTCATAAATGTCCAGGTGATATTTTAAACCTTCATGGCCGCTAGAAACATGCACAGGAACAACTGGAATGCTTTCTTCTGTACTGTAGAACTGAGTGAATAAATTCTCTAAGGATGCCCCGCCGATTACAGAAATTAAATAATGGAGTGCTAAACTTATGAAGTCCATCGTACAAGGATGTGTGGAAAGATGCTACTTCATTGACTATAAGATCGATACTCACCCTCGGTTTATAAGTATTTCTCAGCAAAAGCTTGGAAAAATGTTTACAAAAAAAATGCAATGTGAAATTAATTTAATTTTCAAGTTTATTGTTTCCCAACCGAGGCTAAGGTTGCTACTAATGAAGTTGTTTTTGGACCTAGAATGTGGGAATTGGAGAAAATTCAACCCGTTGAAGTACCTGAATTCAAATATCAAATCATGAAATGTGAGGACCTGACCCTGCTCAATTTGTAAAGTACCTTCACCTGACATTTACATTTTGATTTCCGGCACTCTGATATTTTAAAAGGATGAAAGAAAGCTAACATAAATCGTCTATTCGTATTTACACGCCAGTAGAGACAGTCATCGTCGTGGAAACTGTTGGCTTTGTGTCTATTCCTTTTTGCAATCAACGGAATCTCCCTTCAAGTGTCCCCGTACTAGGATACGTTCTCGTTACTGTGGGTATGTTTAGGTACTTGTTCCTGATGCCCCAAAAGCAACTGAACATCATCAAATTCTTAAATTATATAAACAATATATTTAGCAAAATGTAAATCAGAAGCACGAACACCCTTGGCCAGTATTCTGGAAAGTTTAGCCTTAAAACGGTCAAAAAACATGATGCAGGAATTAGGGACTTCCA
This sequence comes from Allacma fusca, assembly GCA_947179485.1. NCBI lineage: Eukaryota > Metazoa > Arthropoda > Collembola > Symphypleona > Sminthuridae > Allacma > Allacma fusca. The sequence goes on from OX359245.1 coordinate 67,577,647, forward strand.
AATAAATTAAATAATTTTATACAAAGTGCGCTGAACAAACAAAAATAAAGTTTTAAAAAATACATCCCATTAAACACTTAATATTTTATAAATTACAAATGAGCTCGCACATGCTTAAATTGAATATTATTGTAAACATTTTTTCAAAATTTAGTGAATGCATAGTTATTACAATTAGACGCTGGAATTTTAAATTCATTTTTAGTTTAATATAATACGTCCGCTGGTACATACATATATAAATATAAACTAGCAAAAACCCTGTGTTTCACTTCACAGGGACAATTACTTGGAGAGGTGACAGTATGAGTGCAGAAATTAAAAGTTAAACGGCTTACGAATCAAGCCCTGTCGTGGAGATTTGTTGTATGCCTAACTCATGCGGGCTTGTTTTAAGTGTAACGCTTTAAATAGAAGGACAGGTAGTGCTGTTTAATAATAAGGATTGCTTGGCACGCCACCTTTTGGGCGTTGTAAGAGGCCATTGAACTACGAAGGCGCGGAACTTCAAATGAACGAACAGAAAGTCCTCTTTAATAATAAGGATATATTAGAGTATTTATACGAGCACGGATTATTACAAGATTATGCTGTTACATCCTATAGTGGCGCTTCGCCCCTTAGTGATTTGGTACCTAGTACTGATTGAAACTATGCAGACTAGAAGTGCACTAACATTTCAACTATAGATTTCAGCATTAATTTTTACCCTGTTTTTTGTTTACTGTGGATATAACCAGGATTTATTCTGGAATGGTCTGAAAAAAAAAGGTATTTTACAAAAGCCAAAATACAGTATGTTTCGTATTTATGATAGAATTCAGTATACAATATCAAACGCATCTCAAACTATTTATTTCGTTCAGCTCATACTAGACAGTACAAAATGCATCCATAGTGGAAAGCCTCCTTTGAAGGATTTACAAGCTGGTCTCCGGTGTGAACAGGTGTGCTTATAATTAGAGTGAGAGCTTATAATTAGTGTGCATGTACCTTGGTATCCTGTACTACTGGGATGAATGATTTTCCCGTCTGTTTAAATTACACTTGTTGTGAGGGCCGAAGGGATTAATTGAAGGACAATTAGGGAATTTTCACGTGAGGTAAGTAGTTATTTCAAAGCCACATTGCAATCTAGTAATTATATCTTTTTACAGAAAAAACATACAACTTCAGCAGAGGTATTAGGTTTTATAATCACTGAGACGCAATAATAATTTCAAGGAAGAAAAAGGTAATTAATAATAGACGGAATCGTCTGAATAACAACAGAGTAAATGATGTATGATTTTTCCCATAATATTCGGGAATACAGCAATAATTAATTTAATTATGCAATTTTTGTGACTTTACACCAATTTCGGACCCATGTAGAAACAAACCATTGTTACTGAGATAGAGACTAGAGCACAGTAAGATGACATTTGTTGGGTTTTATGGTCGGTTTATTTTACCGGTAATGTCTAGCCTTCGAAGGTTAGCCTTCAAAGAAGGCTTCATTGACGGCGTCTGACCGATTTTTGAGTCTAAACAAGGAATATGGAAGGTAGGATAAATTTTTCCCGAATGTTGAGGGAAGGCTTAGTAAAATTTACTAAAAATGGTAGGCGAAGGAAGGGAGGATTAATTGTTGCCTTCGGATGCATTAAAGGTTTTATGCGGATGATGCATGCTGCATTAAATACAAGGCAGAATTGTGAGCGTTGTTAAATATTTGCGTTAACTTTCATATCTCACATTCATTTCATGAACAAATACTTTTATTTGGCAAAATTTTGGGTCAACGCCGCTTGCATATTCAATACTTTCGTTTTACAGACTGATGTAGCTTACATATCGTCGCTGAGGAGACAAAATTGTCTAAGTGCTGTACAAAAAAAGCTGAACATTTTGCCTTCTCAGCGACGTGTACTGTACAAGAATAATCGCGTGACTCAATGCAATACGACGTGTACAATTTCAAATGAACTTTATTCAAATTTGTTTAAACACAAATCTGGTCAACATTTTCTTATTTCTTGGTACATTTATAGACTCCATTTTCACATCTTTGTTCCTGAAGGTAAAGTTCCTTGCCATTTCTCTCGGTATATGTACATATCTAAATACGTACATATCATTGTTCACTGCATATATATGTACATGTAATCCAGGAGAGCATTTAGCATGCTAATATAAAAGGAATGTCATTGAAGAGGGAACCATTATACAGGAAACTCAATGCTCTAAAGAGTTGGTAAGTTTTGTTTATTTTAATTCAATTCAATTTAATGCGTGTCAATCCGGCTTTGCCAAATCAAAGTAACAGCTTTACAATTATTTTAAGTTTAGGCAGCATTTGATGCGGTTAAGTGTTATTTGTTTATATGACGTTTTATTTCTGTTATAAAAGTTGTTACACCATTTAATCCATGGCTAAACTTCGTTACATTATTTACATCCTGTGCCTAAACTTTCTTCCTCCAGGGCTTCAAAGAAGCCCTGTTTTCTTAAACTCTACTGGTTTTTACTGGTTTTAAAAAATTTACTTGTATATTATAACAAATATAAAATTTTGCAAAATATTGGAGAGGAAAAATTTAAAAAACCTCTTTTCTGTTAAAATCTGTACCCGGAGAATGCATCCAAGGTTGCATCTGCTCAAAGTTCAGTATGCACAGAACTTTCCACTTGTTGCAAGGTTTTATTAATTATTGTTGGAATTCCTAGCTCTAGCGGCTTCTCATAAAAGCAATAATGACCTCCTTCAATTTCGATAATTTCTACAGGTGTCTCACAAATTTCATTAAGCCCATAATCAAACGCCGTGGCTTTGGCCATACCACTCTGACGCGCCTTCAGCAGGATCATTTTTGATCGAACTTTTCCAGCGACTGCATAATTTGCATAGCACTCCAAGCGGGCCTTGTAGGACATCATAAAGGCGGTTATGTCCTCTTGACTCAAATCTGGATTTTCTTGTATCAAAACATTAGCCATGCACTGCCATTTTCCTTCAAGAGTTCCTATTTTGGACAGTTGTTTGAATACGCGGAGATCCGCGTCACGTGAAAACTGTTGCAAGAAACCAAAGAACACTGTATTTTCCCATTCGCTCATTTTATTACTATCACCGTCACAAGTGGAACTGATGAAGAGCCACAAAGGGGACCAATCCAGATTCAGCAACAGCGGAACGCATTTGTTTTGCCGTTCGAGCTGAAGTGTCATCTCAAACGCAACGCAGCAACCAAAGGAATATCCTGCTAATATGTATGGTCCTTCGGGCTGGATCTCCAGTATCTTTTCCAAATAAAACGCTGCTAAGGATTCTATTGAAGTCAACGGTGCTTCCTGAACGCACGCTACACCGTACACTTTGACGTTCAAATTTTCTATCAATGTTTCCAATGTCTGCATAGTGCCATCCATTGCATGAATTACAAATAAGTTCAAGTTACTGTGCCCTAGTGATTTCATTCGAAACACCGGGGTGGTAGATTTAAGTATTTTTAACAACTTTGAACTTTGTTTAATAGTACGTTCCGTAGTTGTTTCATAAACTTCTCCGCGACCGTCATCAAGTTGAGCTAGCATTTCAAAAGTTATCTGGCCGTTGGATTTAAGTGAAATTTTAACACTTTCTTTTGATAACAAAATCTTTGAGATTTCAGCTGACATAAGGGAGTCCATCCCTAATTCCACCAATGTACTTTTGGGATTTACCTTTGACATATTTTTGATTCCCAGTATACGCCCTACGGTATCTACCAAAGAGTTATTCCCGCTACTCTTTACCGTTTTATCTTTGTTACAAACAAGGAAAGAGGAAACAACTGGTCGACTTTGTTGAAGGAGTAGGTCCAATGTTTCAAAGCAGGATTTCAGTCTTTGGGGTACATATCCTGCAAAACTAGCACTATCCCCCACTTTTCGGTGCACAATTCCCACATCGCCCACTGGTCCCCACTGAACTGCCAGGGCTGGCAGGCCATCACTATGCCTCTGCTCACAAATACGCTCCATGGCAGAATTAGAGTAGCCATAATTCGTTTGACCTGGATAACCACGAAGCGCTGTAGTGCTGGAAAACACGACAAAATAATCAAGTTCTGGGGCCAAGGTCCTCGACACAGTGTCTAGATTTGATGTTGCAATGGCTTTGCAATTTGTCGATTCCATGAAGGACTCAGGAGTTTGGTTTTCAAACAGAGCGTCTTTAAGTACAACCGCTGTGTTAAATATACCTCCGATTGGCCCTAGTTTTGTGGCCTCATTTAATATTCGGATAGATCCTTCAATTGTGGTTACATCATTCAGGCTGATAATTGTTGAGACACCTTGCTTCTCCCAAATGTTAATACGGTAGTCGTGGTATGTGGACTTCATGCCTGTTCTGGAAACTAGAACCAATCTCTCTGCCCCACGAGACACCATCCAGTCGGCTAATTCAAACCCCATGCCGCCAAGACCTCCAACAATAATGTAGGATTTGTTGGGATACAAGTATGTCCGTGGGCATGCAGGAATCGAGACAGTCTCACTTACCTGATCTTTAATTTGAACTAGAACTTGAACAAAGTGATTGTCTTGAGCCATGAATTGGATAGCCTGATTAATCTGATTACTATTAAAAACTTTGAAATTCAAAGGTTGCACTACACCCGATCTAATCCCATCATTGATGTAATTTTTAAGTATTGTCATCTCTTCAGAAGATCCATTTTGAATAAAGTTGTCCATTTGTATTCCAAAAATACTTGCGCCTTTGAGCAGTAAAGTTGGTCCAATGTTAATATAATTGTACTGATCAAAGTTACCAATTTCAAGGAAACGACCATTGTCGGCAAGACATTCAACTGAGTCTTTGAGACTTTCGTTAGAATTTAACACCAAGTCAACACCACGTCCGTCTGTGTAGGTTTCTATGTGAGTTTTAAATTTATTTGAATTTTTGGAACTTGTAAAGCTTTCGTCTTTTAAACTTGGGAAGCGTAGTTGTAGGAAATATCGCTGTTTTTCCGTGCTTACCGTTGTAAATACTTTACAATTAAAGCTAAGTGCTATGGCAATAGAAGCTTGACCCACGCCTCTAGCTCCATCATGTATCAAAATTGTCTCTCCATATTTCATCCTACCCCGGACAATCAATGCTAAATACGCCGTGCTATAAACCCCCGGGACAGTTGCCGCTTCTTCATACGTCCAATTTTCAGGAATATCAAATAACACCAAATCATCAGGGTCAATATGAGTAGCTAGACATTGTGAGTGTCCGAAGCCAAAAACGCCTTTTTCTTTAAATTTCCCGGAAAATTCACATCTCAACGAGCACTTCGAATTTTCCATATAGACAACGGTGGAAGCTTGGTTTAAACGGTCTAGAGCAACTACGTTGTCAGTGTTCAAGGTCGAATACGCGACTTCAACGTGACAATGTTTTGAAAGGGAGAGCGGGCTAACAACCCAATTCATACGAGATAACTCTTCTGTTTGAAAAATATTAGCATAAACACATGCAGAATTGGGTGTTATTTGTAAGTCGTCAAATGCAATGGTTTGGTGTCCAAAGTATCCCCATGTCCTGTTTTTGTAAACATTATACACCAAATCCATCTTTATCTGGTTTTCAAGACATTCGGTTGGGGATTCAAAGTTCAGCTCAATGTTGTCAAAAGTCTGAAAACATCGAATTTTTTCTGCTGACCGCTCTTGTACTAACGTTTTTATAAATCCGATAATTCCAGACTTGGGGAAATTGGACTGGAAAATAAACCGCTGAGTTTTCGCAGAATTGCATAAAATTTCTTTGGATGTTTGAACCCAACTAAAATCAGTACTGTCCAATGATATGACAGAAACGGCTGTAGGCTTTGAAGTTACTTTGCGATACAGATTCAGGGATTTTTCAATTCCTTGTTCTAAAATTCGTGTTGTTGTAATCGGAATAAATTCCGGGAACGCTGCTTCCGTAAACGGAATGTTCTTGCATAACATAAATCCTCCGGGTTTAACAACTGTTAAAGCTTTTGGAATCAATTCGATGTTATCAATAAAAATCAAGTGATTATTATGGGTTCCTTGCAGATTTCTTAACGGGATTAGTTTAGAAACCCCTTTAAACGTTTTCTCTTCTTTACATATGTAATTTGATTCTTGTACAGTTGTGGAATCAATTGCTTGAAACATAAACAAACATTGGGCGGCAACTATATGAGATATACTTTCAGTATTTGTCAACATTTCAGTGAATACAAATTCACTTCCCCGTGAATTATCGATAGCAATTTTGATACATGATTCCCATGCATATTGTCCTAAATGAATTTCTGTCCCGGTGAAATCATATGGAGTAAACCGCTGAGCCAAAATCGTTGGAACCAATTCCTTGCGTCTAGTGTGGTACCTACTAAATTTTAAACCTTGAATTTCTAAACCCGGGCAGCTTCCTTTGTCGTGTACTTTTGAAATTTTAAAAAATGTTACATTGGTGTTGTTTTGGAAAGCGGCTATCACTTTAACAGGATCAACAAATAGTTTCTTCATTCCAACAGGAACAAATATTTCACGATCCACAAACTGAAGAAGGTATGGTTGCAGAATCGAGTCCAGGAAGCAAACCCAGTGCCCTGGCCATCCGATTTTTGCCCATTTACCCTCCACATGTACTTGTTTTAAACACTGGAACTGTCCGGAGTATCCATATCCACGGAGGTACATTTCCTTGTAAAAGTCGTTTTTGGTCAAAGCACCACAAAATGATTCTGTGTCCTTGTTGGCATTACTGCTGACAGTTGCGCATGTTGAATATTCCTGAACTAAACAGACATCACCAGTGCATACTCGAATATTTGATTCTAATACCTCAAAATGTCCGCTGCTCTGAAGTATATTCACTAAAAATTCGGTGACATGGTCTTCATTCAGGAATGTTAGTCGCTCGAAACGAATATTTTGAAACGTAATCGGACAGTTATCGACATCTGAACCCTGTTGCATTGAAATAACTCGCCAGACAAGCCAAAGATAACCGGTTGGAGAAAACAATACTTTTCCGTCGAAACGATGTTCAAGAAAGAACGACGACTCTTTATCCCGGATGTTTATTGTGAATATAGTTCCTCTGGTGTTACTCATTTCCTGAAACAGAAGTGTTTGGCTTAATTTAGAAAAACCCCGCAACTATTACCAATTAAATTAAATACATTAAAATTATTATTATATTTATTTATAATTTATTAGACTAATAAATTAAACCATTATATACTATACACCCTTGACATATTTTGTGCATAATTTCAGAACGATAATCCCGGGGTCCAATATCTGTGGGACCCCGGGACTGTCTTAAAAATCCCATTGCTTTTTTCCTCCATAAATGGATTTTTCATAAACAAAGTCAAAGCCATCCGCCCAAAGGACAATTTTGTTTATTTCTCAAGAGGTCCTTACGTCAAAAACGGATTATGTCGAAAATGCTGTTTTTTAACAAAACCCTGATATAGTTTTTAGAAAATGATATAATGGAAAAAATTTCTTTTTAAATCGACACAAACAAGTATTCAGTTTTTGGAAGCCAGCATTTTGCAAATTTTGGTTTGCTCAAAATGTATTTGTACAAACGTTGATAAAGTGCATGGTACAGCAATTATAGAAAATCATTTGTGTTGGGACAGCTGCAATACTCGGACCCATGCTAAATAGAAATATCTGAGGTACCATAAATCTTATAGTTACCTGCGAGTTGTGTGGAGTGTACCAAACCTGACTGTGATCCCACCTGACCAAAGGACTGATGCTTGATGTGCGGGATCTGACTGGAAACGATATCGGCTCGTACAGTTCTCCGACATTAACGTTTAGGCCATTAAGATGACACTGACCAATGGAGCCCAGAAAATATTGACAATTGTCTGAACTTTTTATATGGACCAGTCCTAATGCGACACCTGATTCCGGAAGGGACTGTTTCAAAAATGACAACATGAAACAATGAGGAGATATCTCCAGCGCAATAGACCTTTCCGGTATATGCAACACCGTTGGGTAAAAGTAAACCGGGCTCATTCCACTGCTGACATAATATTCAACTGAACAGTACTTGACAACATCGTTGCCCCAGAGATGTTCCGGAACAGTCGAACTTAGCCATTTCTGGGACCTCAAATTTTTTAATGGAATGATTTCGCGTATCAGCTGTTCTGCTTTTGCCTTGTATTTGTGGACTAATGGAGAGTGATGTCCATATTTTGCATATCGAATAGGTTTTGCAAATACTCCTTCGCTTTTTAGCAGCTCCAGAAATGCGCTGATCCCTTCGGGTGTCCCAGCAATCGTGACATTATCTTTACTGTTGTGAATTACAGGATAAATACCTTCAGGGCAGCGCTTTTGAGCCTCGTCCCATGACAAACCCACTGATGCCAGCCTCCCAGGTGGTAAATCCGACTCCAAAAATGAGCGCGCTCGTGCCAAGGAAATCAACATCGTCTGTTCGTGAGACAAGCAACCGTCAGCATATCCAGCAGCGATTTCTCCAGTTGAGTGACCAATGATGCCGTCGGGTTGAATACCAACAGATTTTAGCAATGCAACTAAAGCTACTTGGAATGCACTAAGAGCAACGATGGCATTTTTAAGGTCGTCGAAAACGGTAGGTTCAGAACTTTGCAAAACATTCATGAGATTAAAGCCAACATTGTTCAGATACTCCTGGGAGACACTCACAGATTTATTAAACGCCTCAAATCTAACCAGATCGTTACTCATTCCCGGCCATTGACTTCCCATCCCTGTGAAAATAAACCAAGTGTAGTCTTTGAGCTCGTTTTTATCCACATGGATATCAATATTGTCGGAATTAATAACAGCGTATCCACGGTATGGATGTCTGGGAATAGCATTCTTGGAAAGTTCGTGCAGGAGCTTCACAAAATGTTGATCATGGGATTCAATTAGTGCGTTTTCTAAGAAATGTTGGACTGCTTCCGCTGTTCTTCCAGAACATAGAATGATTAGGGGAATTTTCGGTTTCCACGAATTTTCAATATCCTGGTGATTATCAAATTTGAGGACTATATGAACGTTCGTTCCACCAAAGCCTGTGGAGTTCAGGCCAACGTATTTAGCACTGAATTTGACATTTTTGTCCACTACTTGTATTTTACCGTCCAATAAAGCCGGGATGTCTGGGTTAGGGGTGCAGTAATACAAATTGGCTGGTAAAATCCCCTTGATGTGTGCTAGTATCATCTTGGATAGCCCACACAACGCTGTTGGAATAATTGTTTTCATTAATTGATTTACCTGCTGTTTTTAGCCACACTTTTTAGTGAAATTGTTCAACACTGAGTATGAATATTTATGTTCAACAAGTTTGTTTGCACACAATCTGCAAGCTGGTTGGATTACCTTGATGTATATCGAATTATTTTCCAGTTTTTAAACTTAGTAAACTTGGGTCAATATTTGACATCAAAGAGTCAAGCAAATTGGTGTTCTCATTTTTTTTATTTTTGCAGCTTTAATTGTTAGAAAGCAATTTATTAACCTTACTTATTTTGATAACTCAACAAAGATAAATATTTTTATAACTGGGGTATCATACATCTCGGTGCTGAAACGGTAACTGCTGATTTAGAAAAATGATATTATACTCAAATGAATCCAGCTCAAATTTCAACAAATACAGTTCTCTAAAATCATTTACGAGCGTGGAAGCATTCCTGAATAATTGGAAGTACCAGAAATTATTGTTTCGCATCTTTCGTACATTTACTATTATGCAAATTGTATCTCTCCCGGTTATATCATGTTCAGTCAAAAAATTTTAACTTAGAGGCCTATCAAAAAGCTACGTGGAAAAAACATAATTTCTTCACTCAAAAACTTCAAAGAACTCAACCACATTTTGCTAGCAAATATCCTACGCATATAGAATACAGTGAATTTCCCATATAGTGGTTTCCTCTTTGATGGCATTCCCTCTTTAATGGCATCAAAAACCACTCCCTAGAGGTTTGCAATGTTAAAGGTATACAGTATAGTGGCACCCTCTATAATGGTATTCCCTCTATAATGGCACTATTATGTGTTACGGTGGCTCAGACAATGCGAAATTATAATGGCAGTTGGCATAAAATTAGCTAGATAATGGCTACAAAAGTATAACACGATGTTATAAAACGTGCGGGCGTTTAATAATGCTTATCTCGGTTGGTTCCATTTTAATTTCAAATGTTAATACAGTTTGATTAATATTTTGGTTTACTGAAGCCCTGGTATGATTAGCTGGATTTACGTCATATGATCCGTGACTTAAGTTAAATCGAAGTTATAATACAAATCATTGCCATTTTTGTCTGGGTTCACTTCTAATAAGTTTCAATTCGTGTCGATTTTTTTAAAAAACCTTTTCAAAATAATAAAATAAATAAAAAAGTAAAACCTCATAGTGACAAAACTGCAGAGTACTCAGTGGAAGTATTTCCCATTAACATAATTCCAGGAATTGGGTTTCTGGAATGGTGACCTCGAGTCGAAAAGTTTGTTACGACTAACATTATTAATAGTATGAGGAAAACTAAAGTTACTGAACATCTTAAACTCAATGAGGCTGATATCTCATAATTTTGAGTATTCTGTAAATGTATTTAGCTACAGTTATTGTCTATAAACATTAATAGTACATAGATAACCATTTGTCACATACAGTGGCATCCCTATATAGTGGCAGGAATTTGTCACTCCCTTGGAAACCACTATATAGGAAATTCACTGTATGATGAAATCAACATCCTGAGACGGACGTGGCTTGTCGTTTTTTCCTCTACTTCCACAACCTATGTACCTAGGTTAATGAATTGAAGTAAATAATTTGCAAGAAACTGGGGACTCAAATATTTTTTGAGTCACTTATACTTCTGAGGGAAATGATCATGGAGATTCTGTACTGCTACAAATTTAAATTACGGTGCGACCTGGCACCTTCCCTAAGGAAATATTAATACCTAAGTAGCAAACTCAAATATAAAATAAATATAATTTTATGATATAGAAACGCGTATTACCAAATTAATTGTCGTTTTCAAAGTAATTGAAATTACTAACAACTACTGTGAATCAAAATTAAGAAACAAACCAGCAGCTGGTTCCGAATGCCCCATATTAGTTTTCACAGACCCGACCAGTAGTGGCCGGCTCCTCCCTTCACATAGAGCTTGCGCAACCGCATGCAGTTCCTGTGGATCGCCAACCTTCGTCCCGGTCCCATGTGCTTCAACATAATCCACCTCAAGAGGATCCACTCCAGCTTCCACATACGCTTTACGCATGACATCCTCCTGTTGAACTTCGGATGGGTACGTTATTCCCTGGTCTTTGTACCCATCATTATTAATGGCGGCATGTACCAAGGTAGCGTAGGCCCTTTTGGCATCCCGCATTTTGCAGATATAAATTGCAACAACTGCTTCGGCCCGAGCATAACCATCCGCCTCGGCGTCGAACGCTTTGCATTTGCCATCCGGGGATGTCATTTCCATGTCATGAAACATGACGGGTAATACGGCATCAGTGTTGCAATGTGCCCCGGCCACAATTGCTGCGTCACAGACACCCGATCGAATTGATAATAGGGCTTGATGTATCGCAGTGGCAGAGGAGGAGCAAGACGTATTAATAGCCATGCTAGGCCCTGTTAAGCCAAAGTTGTAAGATATCCGACTTGCCAGCATGGAAGATTCGTTTCCGACGATACCGTAGAAGTTTGTTCTTTGTTTGGATCTTTTAATGATTGAGAAGGCGTCGGAATCTGTAAAAGCTGTAAATACTCCAGTGTTGGACCCATGGATGGATTTAGGAATCACTCCAGCATCAAATATAGCTTCATGACAAACTTCCAACAATATCCCTAAAATGAGAGCGTGCATTTTGAATGAATGCATTTTTGAATACGATCATATGCATTGTAGTCTTAAAAAAACTATTTGAATTTAAAGGCCGTCTCTTACTTAGCCTAGGGTCCGTAACATCAGATAACTTTGAATGTATAGAAAAAAATTCGGCGTCAAATTTGTCCAGTGAATTTATTATCCCCATCCGAGTAGGAGCCTTGAATCCCAAATCATCATAACGATTATGGCAGTCTGAAATTTAAAGGAAATTTGATAAAGTGTTTGAAGGGTCTGATGTTTGTTAGTCACAGGGCCTGAAGCATCTTATTAGTTTTAATTTCATTTAGGGACTAAACAACGACCAGTAAAGTATCAGCCTCCGTCTGTCTTGCACAACAAAACAAATATCACGTTGTACAATGAATTTTTTTCAGTCCACTTACCCGAAACCAAATCGTTGCCCTCGACCAGATGTTTCCAGAATTCATTCAAATCATCAGATTTTGGATATCTTCCCGATATTCCACTTACCACAATTTCAGAGTCGGCGTCACTGAGTTTATTCATGATGATGAGGAGAATCACCCCCGCTAGATGCACTCAATCGATTTTAAATATGAGGTTCTCGAGAATCCAGAAATAAGACTGGTTCAACAGGGACTGAATTCCTTATATATGGTGCCCAGTGATCAAATAAAGCTTTAGAGCTTGGCTGATTTTAAATTGTCGATTTTAAATGAAGCGTCTGATTTATTACAATTAGATTTTATCTAATTGTAACCACATGGGAATTTATAGTTTCCTGCACGCTTTGAATTCTATCCTGCAACCTGCTCATGCCGTTTTTTTTTATTAAGCATAGTAATTAAATCCTTGTAGGAAAGGAATTACGGTTTATTCACAATCTAATCACTTCTGGTTAATTCAGATTACTCCAATAAATTGCTATTAATAATTACATGCACTGAGGTTCTCATATAATTAAAATGAAATTATTCACTCAGGCAACCCGAAGCAACCAATGGGGGGAGGCAAATGTTTGCCCAGTTTTAGTGGAAAAGTCCACTTGCACAAACTTTTATATTTTTAAATATCCCCATTTGCCTAGATTATTTCTTAGTGATTATAAATTTTAAAAAATAGTTAAAAAAGTGTATATACTATTATTGATTATCGATTCTCACCTTTCGGAATGTTTAGAGATCTAACAATTCTGCTTTATTTAAATCATCTCCACTAATTCCTAAATTAATAGAACTTAGGCTTTCGGGGGTCATCATTGTCCTTTCTTTATTAAGTCTGAGCGGTCAAAGAAAACCCCCTCCAGAATGAGCACTGTTTAGAAACGTTGATTCAGTATGAGATGCCGCCGGGATTTGAACCCCGGACTCAGACGACAGAAATTCTGTGGCGACTAATTAAAAAAAAAGAAAGTAGGATTAAATTAAGTTTTATTTTTAAATCATCCACTTAAAAGTAAATAGTCTTTCAAATCATGCAAGTAGACGTATTTGTTATTGTATCTGATTTATTGATGATGTTAGCGTTCAGAACATTGTTAAATGAAAGAGAAATTATGCATGCAAATCTTGTGTGTGTGCTTGAATCTAAATATTTATCAGTTGTTTTGGTCTTTTCAAGTATATTTGTATACCTACATCTTCATTTGGTAGCTTGAAATATATTTGTTATGTATAACATGAAGCGATTTTGGAGCAATAAGAAAGTGTAAGAAATTTTACTACAAAATCCAATCTTTTTCAATCCTTTTTGTAAGCCTAAGTGTCGGAATATGGATAACATCAATTTAAACTTTGTAAATGCCCCCCTCTCACTGTGCATGATATTCTCACATCTAATATATATTCATGATTTCTTGCATGTCCTGGAAACTCTGACAAAACTTGTTTACCTTCGTGTTTCCAGACATGTATTTTTCAGAGGTATTCCCCATTTAATTACAGAGTTCCGGTTTGCAATCATTGCAAGAGGTACTTTTAAATCGCCTTCACAGTTCTGAAATAAATCATATAAATAGTCAGTGAAAGTGAAGCGTTTCAGTGAATTAGTTTCATTATCGATAAAAAGTTAAATAATTCCACAAGAATTTTAGCTTCAAGTCAAAAGGATGTATATACATACAATAATCATAATAGTGAGCACAAACTAAAGAAGTTTCATATAAAATGCATGTGGCTGATTTTAATACTGATGGAAACTACATATGGTTCCGTGATATCTAAATTTTGACAGATAACAGGGTGACCACAATAATTTAACATGCATTCTGATCCTCTCAACCTCGATAGTTGATTACCAATCTTGCCAATCTTACAAATGTTTGATTTCCCAGTAAGTAGCAAATTTTGTTTCAATACATTTGAATTGAATCTCTTAAAATGTGCTTCTAAATGCCAGATCTACACTAGCAAAAAGGCAAAATCAAAATCCTTGTTTTTTGTGTCAGATGTTTAGTTACAAATCTCAAAATATTTTCATATATACGAAGTAATTAACTATTACAAATTTAATAAATAGAATTATTTATATAAAACAATGCTAGTTCTGACATTCCCAAAATATCCGACTCTGCATCCCGTTCGTAACCCCTGTGAACTCCAGTACGTGACCCGAAGAAATTTTAATAAAATTGTGAAGGAACAAAAACGAACTGGGGTAATAAAATATTTTATGACTGTGTTATATTTGAGCTGAAGAGTGCAAATCATTATTGTTACCCTGTTTAATACCCTAGCATCGTCGGGAAATGGTTTCAAGTCCAGCGTCTATGCTATCTGAGAAGGTGGAAGAACGTTGGTGGTGAGTGTCATGGATGTTAATTAGTGTACATGAAATATGAGTTGGGTACTTTTTCCTTAAACGTATTGGTCTTGGAGGGTGGGAAATATCAGTGTACAATGAGATGGAGCAGAGCGTAGTTAAAAGGAAAATGTTGTAATTTTAAAACTTGTAAAATTGGAAAATCTTACGAATTTTTCGCACTTCCATTTACGTCATTGTCTATGACGTTTGCCCAATCTTGAAATCAAAGGGCTTTAGAGCATGTATCTATTAAGTTTAGGTTACGGCTTAATGTAGCTCTCACGTTCAAATTCCAGGAAAACTGAAATAATGACTACACAGATTTTGACTAACTTGGGTTACTTCAAACTAAATATATTTCTTATATATTTTTATATATATACCGTAGATATATATATATATATATATATATATATATATAATATACCTGGACCTGACAAACTCATACCTGAAAATGTGGGTACTTTTACAAACAGAAATCCATCTTACGAGGTATCTAGTGTATCATGTGGCTCTCTCTCCGACCTACAGGTTTATTTTGATATTCAGCGTGTTTTCAGGAGTGCATAGCAATTTTTGGAAAAGCATACGTTTATGCAATAGAGATAGTTGACTTAGCACACCGTGCCAGCGATAAGTACATGTAATTGCAAATTCCACGTGTGATTCAGTAAAAATGGTGTTAAATGATATTGTGGTTATGGAGGATGACCTAGAAGTGGAAGATTTAATTGGAGATGGCAATACCTCAGATGATATAGAAGTTATAGTTCCATTAAGATGTCTAGTATTGCAAAAATTATGACGAGGCAGAATTTTTTCTAGCTTGTAATTGCTGTGATGTAAATCATCGAATGTCATCATGTTGAGTCGTTTACAGTAATTCTTTTTAAAGTACCTAATTGGGTACAGGTACGTAGGAAAATTTTTCCGGTACAGGTCCCTATATTGGGTATATTTTGGGTACGGGTAAAATTCAGGTACAGGTACGCACTACTTGCAAAATAATCAGGTCCAGGTACCAACATTTATTTAATGGGTACATTTATTCGGGTTTGGGTACGATTTTAGCCACTATTTGGGTCCAGGTTCAGGTCCAGGTACAGCATTTTTGTACCCATGCGATGCACTGCTGTAAACTACCACAAGTTAAAAGCATAAATTATCTACTAAATTTAAACAGATGAACAGTTCTGTTTCAACCCAAAAATTGGCTGAGTTTTACTTTCCCGGCCAAAAAACTACCTACGGAGACAATAGAATACATGTTATTACCACCAAACGACCAAACTACCACCTACCAGCAACCTACCACCAAAACCGACCACCTTACCCTACTACCGTACCCTACAAACATACCCTGCCAACTTACCCTACCATCATATTCTGTCAGATTACCATACCACCTTACCCTGGCAACATACCCTACCAATTTCCTACCACCAGCCAAGGTTGGTTGATGGTAGATTGGTGTTAGGTAGTTTTGTGGCCGGGAAAGTAAAACTCAACCCAAAAATTCCACCTTAAATTCAATTTTAATTCAAGGTAGCTTTGGACTTAAACTTGAGGAGAGAGTTAAAATGTTTGCGCCTTTATATCCTTTATTATTATTGAGCACTTCTGTTGATTTAAACCTTTGCGCGTTTGTAGTACAATTCAAACCTTCGCGGCTTATTTCACGAATTCAAACCTTCCCGGCTTATTTCACTATATAGCAAGCCAAGCCGGTATGTACTATATTATTTCACTATATAGCCAAGCAAGTCGGTGGTATACACAACAAGCCGAGAAGCACAGCGGGCTGAAAGCTGAAACTCTGTCGCAGAGGAGAGGTTTTTCAGCTCGCTGTTCTTCTCGGCATATACCAACTGCTTGCGGCATACCGGAAACTGGAAGCTCGCAATATTACGCAATTTTAGATTATCACTTAACCGCGCTAACCATAATTATTATAAACATCAGGCATAAATCATCAAATTTGGATTAAATAACGACTGGTAGTGACAAAAACTACGTTCGGTTAAAGTCCTGAATAATTTGATAAGAGGAGAATTTTAATGACTGAACTTACAATTAGTTCACATTCGTGTGGGATTCTTATTAGGAGGAATAATTACAAGCTTTAGCATCCAGAGTTTTGATCTTTATATCCCTAAAAATATTATTAGGATGTAAGGATTGATTTGTAGGAACCATGGACTTTAGTAACTATAGCAAGTTAAATGTGTTGCGCTAATATTAAATCCTTTCACTTTTTCTATTTTAAATAATCAGTGCGTCCAGTGTCTGAGGCTTCAGTTACAATATTGCGGTACAACGGATCTATATGCAAATTATAATAAAATTATAAAAAAGCATATTTGTTCAGCACAACTAAGGGGCGAACCACCATACAGTGATGCAACAGCAAGGTTTAATAACGATGTTTGTATTAAATTGTTCAAGAGATTAGTTAAATTCCACATGTATAGCCAAATATATAGTTTGGGAGAAAACTTTAGTGGGCCGAAAGCTGTTGTCCCATAATATTTTGATGATGAATTGCCAACTACCTATATGAAACGAATTGTTAGTCTTACAGTTAATACTTCACGTCATATATGAAATTATTTTTCCTGGCGGAGCGGGATACCAATAGTAAGCCTTCTCGACAGACCTTGATACGAGATCTATTGCCATTTACACTTTTATTATTTACGCTATTTATTTACACAAGTAATTGCTCCTGTGTGAAGCACGGGGCTTTTACTAGTTACAACTATAATAATGTGCGTATTGTCAAGCAACCCGCTGCAGCGTTTTTTATACTGGATAGTAAACGTTTTTATTACGTATTAAACGAGAAATGCCGACGCATGGAACAGTCTCGAACGTGGCTTCCCCTCAAGCATCCCAAAATACAAGGTACCTTTTTATAATTTTGGATATAATTTCATGTAGTGCGGTGATATTGAAAACATCATAAGATTAAAAGATTGATTGGTTTAGTGATAAGTTATGTTCTCATTCGGAATTAAAAGTAATCATAATGTGTAAGAAAAGTCAGGGAATTAGTAAATGTTCGATCTTTAGTTCATCTATGTGTGTAATTATATTCTGACGCACATTCACCAGTAAAAAAAATGTCACGCGTGGGAACTAATGTACATACATATATGACACCTCAAATTACTTTGGAAGAAAGCTAGGAAAAGAGTCAGCTTGTGTAAATGTTCATTCAACGCGTGGCTGGCAATTGTACCAATGACAGGGTTGAAAAAAAAACCGGCTTTAATCAATAAAGGTCAAGCCAGTGGCAAGATATGGCAACAACCGGTTTTTATTGGTTAGTAGATTTATTTGGATAGTATTAATTATGGCTACTTTATACTAACCTATTTACTTACTATCGAACGTATCATATTTTTAAACAAACTGAATGTGCGTACTTCCTGAACCTAATATTACTTATGCATTATCTGAAAACTCGTATTGTTTGGTCGTATTGCTCATTACAGTAAGTATAAACCAATCTGCAATCACATGCGATATATGTACATATATGTATTTATGTATGAATATTCTTTTGAATGGGAAATCTCAGATGTCCCTGCAGTAGCCTGGTATTCCAATGTTTAAAAATCGTTGTGGTTTGCAATTGTGCACCCTATTTTACCTACATTTTTTTCTGCAAATAGCTCGCACCCTATAAATAGGCCTGCATGTTGGCCAACATGTAGAATATGCTAGCATCTTTGGTTAAGAGCCTAATAATTCTCGGAATCCTTTCCCTCAAAATGTTTTGGGTTTGACATCCTTTAGGAAATTTTGTCCCGTTAGCTCCTTCCGTCAGCAAAATTGCAGTTGGGAAACTTCTACCAGATACAACGTAAGTTAATTTACCTCGGCCAGGACCATTGAAAAATCTGAACAACTTTGACTACAGTCAGTAGATAATAAGATCGGTTTTCATATTATGATGACACGATCAAAATTTAAAGGTTTAAACATGAAGTTTGGTTGGAATTCTTCAGGGCTTCTGGAGCAGCGCTTGCCAGAATTGTAAATTGTATATCAGCCTCTTAACATCATATTGACTATTCGTGTGGACGCTGCATTCTAAAGTGTTATGGTACAATGACTAGAAACAAATTGATTTGTAAAATAGTTTTGTCCGAACAACTGAGAGTGCTACTTCACCATCTTTTAATATTAGTTTCATGTAGACAAGTTCCACGAGTATTTAGTTTATAGATTTCCACAAGTTAGTTATAAAAAGTTACCAGTTCGCATTTCTTCCAAAATGTACAGAAAATCAGCTAGCTGTTATTAATAAATACGTTACTGTACCACATAAAGAGGAAATCCAAAGCATTTCCCGTAAAGACATGAACCATAGTTTAATTTAAACTTCAAAAAGGATTTTACAACCAACATAGTCGGCAATACTCTGCTTGTTTAAAATGAAAATTTACTCCATGGTACATGTTATTACTACGGACATGAATAAAAACATGTTTCTTGCCGTTTAGTATAAGCCATGCTTATTCCCTACAGTATATGATACGTATTTATGATGCAAGGGCTTTTAATTACTGGCCAAATTCTTTAAGTTCCATCAAAATTGGTGGAGCAGTTCTAGTCCACTCATTCACAGAAAAAACATATTCACAGAACAAACACGAGTGTCAAGAGGGGATTTACATAAACTACACAAACATATATGAAGTTTTGAAATGAGTTTTTTTTAATAATGCCAATACTAAAACTGGGCTTTATTCTTCCTGAGTACTCTCCAAAGTCTCCATGATCCAGCTGGAATAGCCCTCCAGTACAGTGAAAATAGAGTAGCCATGGGAGGGCACGTCACATTTATCACCCTCTTGGTTACTAGTGGCACTAACAATTCCCTAAAATAATTCCAATACAATTCCAATCATTTTGATGCCCCTAGTCTCATAAATAAATGAACACATTCAACAACAGCAAAGTAATAAAATAAATATTTTTACCTTGAGTACGTAACGGATTCCCCCAGAAACGCTCTTTCTCTCCGGGAAGACCAATCCTCCACCGCTATCTCCAATGCATAGACTCGAGGAAGTGCCTATATTTGCAAAAATTTTGAATTTGCTTAATATTCCTTGTAATTTCCTACATTTATGACGGACACCCACAATCGTGTAAAATTTAAACTTTTATGACGGAATGCTGCAACAAGGAAATGAATTTATAGCGACGTAAACGACTATCTGGCTAAGAATTTTTGCAATACGAACTTGTTCTTTAAAATCTGGCGTTGCATAACAAAATGCATGACATTTTTGAAAAACTTGCAGTCAATAAGGTATTTAGGGATGTAATGCCAGATATAATCATATTTGGGACTCACTATTGAAAATCCCAGCACAGTAAACAGAAGATGATGGTCGGTCGCCTTGCCTTCCCTTACAATTTTGAGCGCGAACTATTTCAAACGTAGCGTGTTTAAGGCCTTCGGAAATGTCTCCCGTCTCGTCCAATCCGAAACCAGCCACCTTTGCAATTTTACCCACCAGCTCGTTTTCAGCAGTCAATTCAGGGAGGTAACAAACAGGGCGGATGTACTGCCCGTAATTGACAGTTCGATTCAATTCAACTAATGCGACGTCACCTTCCAGGGATTTTGGATTGAAACTTGGAGGAATCCAGAAACGTGTAACCTAAATAAACGGTCAAGACCAAAATTAAATCAAATTAAGTTCACGCGTAAAATCTCTAGAATTTCCTTCAGTCTCAATTCATGATAAAGCTTAAAACGTTACATCAAAAATTTGAGCAATAGGATCATCCAAATTCGTGTCATATCGGCTGCTCCCTGGCGCTAGAATAACCTTCAGATCCCCCACTGAATATTTGAAGCTGAAGATTTTGAAGATACAGTGGGCTGCTGTGATAACAATTCTTCGTTCAATTAAGTTGGCTCCGCAAATGAATTCAAACCGTCCATTGTTCCGTCTAAATAAGGCACCATACCAGGGAAACGCATTATGACGATTGACAGGCTGCCCGCCGTTTATGAATCCTTGGACAATCGTCGACAAAATTCCGCAATCTATTTTTTCATACAAAATTGGACGTTTTACGTCATATTCCTTGAAGTACAAATTTTGTGAATAAGTATACGGAAATTAATCTTTAATTTACTGGGGTCACAAGAGAATGGGACAAAAGGGGTCCATAACCCATTGAGGCCGCAAGTCATGTTAAGGTAGGGTTTGTAATATTTTGCGCTATAATACGGAGCACATTCTAAATGAGCAACGGAACTTGGAACTGCATCGGTGCAACTGATCTCATTGTTCTTCTGATCAGTGCATGTCATCACGACGCCCTTTAAGGAAAGCAAAATTACAAAAGTAAATTAATATCTACACAAAATAGCTAAATCGTGCTCCTTATAAAATGCAGATATTCGAGTAAGCATAAATTACCTCAGATGAAGCCGGTAATTGACAATTTGATACAGAAGATGGATCTTCATCGTTTGATTTTACTGACCCAATCTCCCTCTCACTAAGGTTAGGGTTTACAGGTGTATCTGTTGAATTACTGCTCGTTTGTAACCCACAAATCAAGTAACGCTCATCGGAACCGTCCATACAATCCGGAACGCCATCGCAGATATTCGCCAATTCCACACATTTCCCACCGATGCCACACATATGCTTGTTAACGCATTTGTGCTGGTATGAGCACAAAACCGGGTCCTCATCCGATGCGTCTTCGCACTCCTGCACCAGATTACAAACCGATGAGATCGGAACGCATCGGCCTGACTTGTGACATGGAAACTCAACGGACGAGCATCTATACCCATTGAAAAATAAGTAAAATCAAGACTCCATCGAAACGAAAAGAACTAAACTACGTGCAAATATTACAATATAAAAAATAAATATACAAATATCAAAAACTACTTCAAATTCTTCGCAAGCCAGTCCAAACTATCCAAAATTTTTGCGTAATAGTACAACGTATTTTCAGGACAAGTTAAAAATCCCCGCTTTCGGGCAGGCACCAGACTTAGAATTCCCCGCAAAAACCAACGGCCATTTACTTGGACAACAGCAGACGACCCATGAGTGAGGCATGTTTGAGGATTGAATCTTGCATCTTCTAAACTCATTAATAGTTCGCTTATGAATTTTTGCATCATAAAATTTCAACAACAGGTTTACTGCAAATCGTATTTTTAAAAGCTCAGCATTGTGGAACGTAAGAGGAATAAACAGCATTTCACCTGGACTTAATCTTGCACAAGACACAAAAGAGTCGTTGGATTTATAGTGAAACCGAAATGTCGACCGACACTCCGACGCTTTCACCCTTGTGACATTTACTGCTTGGAGTCGTAAGCTCAGATTTTTTTTACTCTCCTGGAAAACTAGAGGGATCTCGGAGCGCCAAAGGAGAGTTTGGAAATTACTTGCTACATAGCCCCCACTTGTGGAGCTTGAAGCCTGCAACGCATTTTCTGTTGCTTGGGGTAAACACAGCGCCCGCGCATATGGGCTCTTTAAATCCAGCGGGTTTTTCAAACGGTAAATTACGAAATGATAAAGACGGTTTTCAGGTCCTTGGTCCTTGTGAGGAAGGATGTATTCTACCTATTTGGGGAATTTCATAATAATTATTCAAATAATTACAAAAAGACCAGAAAATAATTAAAACTTTAAAGTTTGCTTCTGTAATGAAAAAACGGTTATCGAATATTTTTGCAAGTCTAAATTTTTAAGGTACCTCAGCAATCTGAGTTTGTTTATCCCTTGTATTTAAATCCGTAGAGGGCAGCCCCACTGCCACTAGACTATTTTCGGGTGAAGGCAAGGCATACATAGATTTCCCACGGAAAGGCACGCCATAAATCCCGCCAAAAACCGTTAAAACTGTCGTTGGCCCTAGAACCACTCCCGTAATCAAATACTGAAATGGGGATTTGGTCCCTTTTCTAAAATAAATGGCCGCTGTCCAAGGAACTCTCGTCCGTACATCCCCATTCAATTCTTCCGTCAGCCCACATTCGGGCGCTGCAATTATTTTTTGCCAGAATAAGATCCAAAATGTCCAGGAAAAATCCAATTTAGCATTGTACTATTACCACTAAATCAACTTACACTGTGCGTTGTCACATTCAACAATGACAGGGGTGAGTAAAAATAAACACAGAATGGATGAGGTGAAGAACTTGAAAGTATTCATTGGAAAGGTCAAAGTTTTGACGGGCACGCTAAATTAATTACGCCTCTGCTGCATCTTTAATAAAGGATAGTCTTCACCTTGCTCAAGATTGTATTGTGATAAAAGAGAATATCAAGCCACGTGCCGATTTTCTTGGAAGCTGGAAGCTGTAATTATTTTAGGAAAAACTGCTCTTGTGCGTGTCCATTACCTTCAAGTTTATAAGGTGATTGGGCTTTGAAGCGATTTGGAATTATAGGATGAGAGACGTTTGTCTGCTATAGCTTGTATGTAAATATTGGCAAACCTGCTTGGAAATGGACTCATCTGTACAAAAAAATATTCTCATGGATTTTTTTTTGTTGAACAGCTTGTGAGTGTCTTGAGGAACTTCAGGAAGGTTAACAGGTTTGTGGGCATTTTTCTATTTTGATGTGATGACTTCTCCATTATTTTATGATCTCTCCACCTCATTGCTATTTTGCTTATTTTTACTATAGCAAAGCTCAATGAAATCCTTTTTATTCTTATTGACATTGGAATTAACATAAAACAGCAGCCGACAGTACAAAAACTGGAGAGTACAGTGTAATCACAATATAAAATCATCCTTTGAATACTGATGTAGCATTTGATTTTGAAAGTACAAATATAGTTTTTTCGTGTATACAAATAAATAATTACACGGGTACACTGCACTGGGAATTCTGTGAGGGCTGTTGTAAAATTGATCCAACATATTTACATAGACATTACACGTGTTATCAAATTACTGCTCCTGGAATTATTTCCATTGGGTTTTTGCGGGCTTGTAAATTAGCATAGGACGAATTATTTAGCAAAACGAGAACTGCTACAGAGTCATAGTTACTCGTATTGATACGGGCATACAAATGAATGTACACAAAGGATAAACTGAGATGTTACTGGAATCCTTAAATACTTTTTTATTCCTTGAACGTTTCCATAGGCAAATGAATATTTATGATGAAATGCATCTGAAATATGAAACCTCTTGAGGTAATTTTACCAGGAATTGCAATTGCAAACTCGTTTGAGCAGTGACATCCCTGCAACCTTTCCTGACATTAAAGGATTCTGAGAATTTTTTCCAGAAATAGTAGAATTATCCAGAATAATAAAAATTGGAGATGTCTGATTTTTCGGCTGCATTTCTTATTGTTGTTCGTTTTTGTAATTGGCCCATGGGGCATTGAGATACAAATTCTTATTTTATTACAAATGTTACCATATAGTTATTGAAACAAGAATTGATTAGATGCCTTAGTATCAGAATGGATGCTTTGGAAAGGATTTTTTTATTTTAGAATATTAAATGAATGAATTATGTCCCTAGGAAGATCATTAATTTTTGTACTGATACGTACATAGATGAATCTCACGCTGATAAAATAATTTAAATGTAATAAAATCAAAAAGTGGGGAATAATGCAGTATGTACATATGCTTCCTCTGTTTTTATTAACTTGTCGCAATAAGCTCCATGGGACCCTTGTATTTGGTACACAATACAATTTGGTGACCATCAAAATGATTTTATGACTTCGAAATAATTAAACCTTCAGCATTCAAATCATTGGATTCTTCCTCCTCTTCTTCTTCTTCCTCATCCGCATCTTCCCTCGTAGTAGATTTCTGGGTGGTGGTTGGGATGTCGGGATCTATTCCGTTATGAGAGAGTGTGAGCCTTTCGATGGTGCGATTGACTGTGGATTGGTTCGCACCCAAAAATGTTCCTAGGATTTCCGCCACTGAGGGCAATAAAGGAGGAGGAGTTAGGTCCGCATCCTCATCAGCCTGCCTGGGCTTGAATTATTAAAAAGATTCTAATCAAATTTACTGGTATTTTACACACCACGCTTGTAGAAACATTTATAGGGATTCATTAAAATTTGACATAATCTTCGGTTAAACTACAGCCTCAGGCATTTAATTTGGAAGTAAGCTTTTTGGGATAAACAAAAATATTTATTCTGATATCAACTGTTGTAAAAACAATTCCCAAAACTTGCCTCACATTTTTTGTTCCACTAGTATAAGGATTAAAATATTAAAAAGTTTGGGAACAAATTTGCAAAAATATTTAGAAATTGAATCATCCTTGAAGGGCTCACTGAAATGAATGCCAAAATTTAGCTTACCTTAACTATTCCAGTCTTTCTTTGAGCAGATTTAGAGATCTCACGGGCCGCACTGGGGTTTGCTGGGGATGCGTGAATCTACAAAAATGTAAGATTTTTTTTTTAAATAATATTTGGTTTTAAATAATTTTTCGGGAATTTAATTTCAAAAAAGAAAAACCTACCTTATAAAGGCATAAGGCTAGAATGAAACACAATATGGCGAGGGTAAAGTTGCGCATGATTACAATGTTAACAAATCTCTAGCTCACTTGTAAGTCGAATGGATTCTACGAGACAACTGTGTAAAGGAAGCTTACAATTGGAAGAATTGCGTTTTGTTCTGAGAGTAACAACACACGTGCCGGATGAATATGGATAAAAGGAAGTAATGTTTATATTTGACCCGCTAATTGTTAATATGGAAATTTAGGGTCGAACAAACGTCCTGTAACGGGGCTCACGTCATCCCTTCCCATTAGCTCATCGACCAGCACTTGCAAATTGGCTAATTATAATCAGCTGTCCTAAGTAACTCATTGATTGTCAATTCTGCTATTGTTGCCACAGCTGGGTTCCAGAAGTATGGGAATGTGTCGTCATTTATTTAGACCACAGGCCATTCTACTATTTAATTACTGGAATTTTCCATGGCATATGCATTCAAGTGTTAGCCTTTAATTGTGAAATAATATTTGAATATGTACCTATGTATATGTAAACTAAATGTATGCCATTAATAAGATTATACGACATTTGTCGCAGGAGTATTCTTTCATGAACTTCTTAGCTATACCTATTGACAATAATTTAAAATATAAATTAAATAATAAACATTCTTTTGTCGTGCAGAAACCTTCGACAGTATCAATTCAAGTTTCATGATATTTTTTATGTTTTCTTACTACTTTGAATTCTGTTTGAGTTTAATCAGGTGAAAGAACGATAATTTATTTAGATGCTACGGTACTTGCTCGTCGATTTAGATACCCTTGGGTAAAATTATTGGCGTGCTTAGTGGTGTCCACATTGACCTTACGATGGCATGAGGACACTATCAGTGAGGTAAACGTTTTCTCTTACAGGGCACATAATAAAGTATTTGCTCCTAAAGATGCAAATTTAATAGTGAAACAAGCGCACATAATTAATTCCATTGGATCTGAAGGGGCATGTTTTAAGCCTGAATTTAGGGTATGTAAGCCCCCTTGTTCTGTAAGATACTATAGTCTATAGTCGGTGTATACGTTCGTGTGTCCTTCCGCCCTATATTTCAAAAAATACTATGCCGATTTCATTGAAAAATGTTTTGGACAATATGCATGGTACATTAAAATCGTAAAAAAGAGGTCGAATTCGATTGAAATAGGGAGGGTACGTTTTGAGGAAAAATTCCTAAAAAAGTTGAAATTAAATGACGCCATAATAGATGATTATACATATAAGCGAGGAGAGCATCTTATTGTTATAACCGTAGCTGAAGCCAAGCTCCTTAAATTATCGGGTTAATATTTTTTTTTGTGCACAATATTTATTCAACTATCAAAGCATAAATGTACAAGCTCAAATAAATTATAACAGGCATAGCTGCTCAGAGACCAGTACGTCCGAAAATTAAAATTTTCCCAGGTTTGGGTACAGATAAATCTTTGTTTGTTGTTCAGTAATCTTGCAAAGCAGTTACAGATCTGCTGTGGTCATGCTAAAATAACCAAGAGGAGCTCCAAGAGATAAATCATTGATTCTTCAATATTTCAATATCCGATGCTTCCATTTCAACCCGGCAGCAAAATAATGCTTTGCGAGGAATTTCACCCTGGTGGTAGAGAATCCCCGATTTCAACCCAAGCATTATAGGAGGTAACACGTTTTTCGGGACCAAGTCTCTCAACTAATGTCCCACTTGGACTTATCTTTAATACATGGAGTCCCAACTGTTGACTGACAGAGTTCTTCAAAGAAATACCGAGAATTCGTAATTTTTGAAGCTGGTGACTACCCAAAATTGTTAATTTAGCTTGCAACGAAAAGACCTCAGAGATCAATGCAAGTACACAGAGCACCAGGCATAATAAAAATATCATCAACACACTCAACGCTTCAGGGGAACGCAAAGAAAACACAAAGAGTTCTGGAGCCGTTTCCCAATTGAGATAGTCATTGTAAGATGTCATCCCGAGTTCCTCTAAAAATATCTGTTCATAGAACAATGTTCTATGGACAAGATCGAAATCCTCAAAGATCGCAAATATTCCCGCGGAAAATGATTGGTGGAAGTAATCATAGAAGATTCTTGCCAGAGGTCCGCGAAAGCGCCAAAAAATCTGGTAAATGTGCAACATTTTAAGCCCTTTGGTGCATTTACAGCCTTGAGAACGGTAATACCAGTTAAATACCTTCTCTGCGGCTTCCACATAATTTCCCTTCTCAAACTGAACGAACTTGGGATGCTCAAAAATGTAATTGATGAAAGCCTCCTGGCTGGGTAGGCTAATCAGCTCTCGGGAATTATTCAGTTTCAACAAATAAGATCCGTTTTTATCGTTTGACGGGTAAATATTTTCAAAAAAAAATTCCATATCGGAGTCCAGCACTAATTTGTAATCCCTCTCTGCCAGCTCTTGAAAAGATTTGGGAGTATCATCCGTAGGATGAACCAGAACGCTTTCATAAAAGGATGAGTAAATAATGCTAATCAGTATGGCCGAGAAGGTCCACAGAGTTAGCAACGGATTCGTAGCCCGTAATTGTTGAACTTGGCTAAGCAAGGTGGTGAAGACGGTGAACATTCGTGTTGGGATGTTGGCCCCGGTTTTACTCACGATTGATACCATCACCACTGCCAGTAAAATCATTACAAGGGTTAAATTATCAAAAACATTGACGATTTGGAAAATGTGTATTCTAGCAGTGAACTGTGAATTACAGGAACAGTGGAGGAAATTCATTCCGTTCCAAGGGAGGCTTACAAGAAGGATAGATGGGCTTCTTATAAATCGGTAATATAAATCCATTCCAATAAATGGCGGAACAACTCTTCTCTTTTCATTTTGATGACTATATAAAATAGGGGTAAAATTGAACTTCACCATCATTTCACCAACAAGATCATAACGCCCGGAAACTACGGTGTTTATAGAATCCAATGAAGAACACTTAGCCCAAAGGTCTTTGAGACGAGTTTTGGAAAGTAATTTCAAGAAATACGGTAACCGCTCCACGTCATCAAAAAGCAATGCCACGGGCCAGGAGTTGAAATTTTTCAAACGTTCAAAACTTTGAGTAAATTTCTGAAAATGTTGAATCGGGTCGGATATATTGAATGAATTTTGCAGTTTAATCTCCTCAGAGCAAGAAATAGTTCCTTCGCAGAACCAGCGATAGCGAAATAGTTGTTCAATCCGGAACTTCTGGGATACCGAGACATGGGCGGATAGTACGTTGTCGAACATATTTTGCAGTACCCTCGGTAGTCTGCTGACCTGGTTTGCTTTTAAAATTTTAGTTGACATTGCAATATAAATCAATATTTCCCGCTCTTTTACCATATATGAGGTCACCAAACTCAATCTGCTGCGATCCGAGTTCTGACGGAAAAATGGAGTGGCGTCGATCATCCGGACTAAACAAGGTTGTTTCGACCATTCTTCCGGTGGATCTTGGAACACATCGTACTTTAGCATAAGGGGAATGCCCTGCAAGAAACTTTGACGGACGAAGAAATTACGCCAATTCTGTTCAACTATTGTGGTATCTTCAAAGGTATAATATACTAAAGTACAATGTGAGAGAGGAGATATGATATCTGTAAGGTCCAGCCTATGCGTCAAAAAACACTTTGTCCATATAACTATAAGACAAGTTAATAAAGAAACAAATTCCATTTTGCATGGCGTAATTTAAATCAACGCATTCGGAATGGTTTTTGCTGAGTTCCCTTTTAAAACATTTGGAATTATAAAAAGCCACCAAAAATTAATTTGCATGACACGTTTCATAAATCGTTTTAATTTCGTGTGAGTTTAATGTTTCTCTACTACAAATATTTGTAGATCCTTTGTTGTTCTATCCCAAAGGTTCCTATATGCGTGCGAAATACTCACGCACTGTAAGGAAACTTTCCTCAGAGAAGTTCGGAACCGTAAGCGGTAAAGTTGTGCACAGATGCAAAAGATGTATATCACAGCCGGTAAATTATTGTCCGACAATATTCAGGCAATTAAGGCTTCCATCCGATCGGATGATCCGCGGATATCCGGAGATCGGATATCCGAAATTTCGGATCGGATAAACTACTTATCCGATCCGAACACAATCCGATCGGATCGGATACGTACCCCTTATCCGGTCATCGGATTCGGATCGGATCGGATTTGGAAACGACTTTATCCAGTCGGCTCGGATCACAAATAATAAATATCGGATAATCTGGCGGATATCCGAAAATCAGATTTTTAGTGCTTTCGAGCGACCAATAAGAACGAAGTGTGCAACAACAATTTGTCCAACGAGTAACTGCCCGCCTTTTACGTGTTTTCTTATTAAGTCTGCGCTTCAAATTTACAGCAGTGTTTGTAAAGTTTTTCTTCAGTTTGTACGTAATGTATGCAAAAATGATTAATATTGTGATGTAGTAATGCATTTTTGCAGTAAAAATTCCTAATACTTTTACTTACTTCATCATGAATCCAATGGTATCAATTCGGATAATTTCGGATATCCGCGGGTCGGATCGGATAATGCACTTATCCGATCCAAAATTTTCGGATCGGATACGGATAAATACAATTTTTATCCGATCCGTAACGGTCGGATCGGATGATAAGAAAATTTATCCGAAAATTTCGGTTCGGATCGGATTCGGATCGGATATTCGATTTATCCGGTCGCATGGAAGCCTTACAGGCAATGTTAGCCCATGAACATTAAATGAAGGTTTGTCGTGAAACAAATTGCGAGGTAGTTCAAACTTCGTCCGGCACTGCTGGTTGATGGTATGTTCTTATAACCAAGCACTGTTGAACTTCGTCCAAACTAATAAATATTGACGCCCTAATGTTACTGATGCGCTTTTTGGCGCCCGATACAAATTTTCTTGGGCGATGGAGCTCCCTTGTTAGTATTGTAAAACTATAGGCAAGGATAATCACACAAATAATTTGGTAACGCAATTTTGAAATTGTATCTCCTTTCAGTGTGTTTTTTTTATTTAAAAAATGGTAACCATTTACATTTAAATAATGGAGTTTTCTAAGGGTTTACACTTCATGTTAACACCATTAGAACCACTATGAGTACAACAAATTAATTTGTAGAATTTGTTGGAAGAGACACACTTTGTTAGTATCTTATTGGTATTGAGAGTAATTATATCCAAACATAAATGTTTAATAAAGTTACTTAATTATAATGTACTGCTTACTAAAGGTTTCATAAAATGAACATGGATCAAGAAACTTTTGACAAACCAAATTTATCTGGCTGTGAACTTTAACAAAGTATCCTTCACCAGTTATCTACATTACCACCTTGCTTTGCACTTATTTCAGTGTTTCGTCTCTTACTTGTGTTGATAGATTTCCCGGATTCTAAAATCGTACGAATTACTTGCGCTTTCCCCGCAACATCCGCTTTGGGATTTGTGTAATGACATACATACTCTGGAGTTTCTATCCGACATTTTGTGGAGAATAATTATTTGTTTTTTTCAGGTCCCCCCAAACAGTACTGGTCTTTCGAAACGTGTGTTAAACAATTTAGGTTATTCCGAAGGAGTCTGGACGGCAATATTGCCGAATCGTTCGCACAAATTTCCCACATGAATTTCTTTCTTTCTTGGGAACAATATTTTCAATGATTGTTTCATAAGTGAGCTCATAAATAAATTTCAATATGCTAAATCCGTCCGTCATAGTACAGTTGAAGTTTAAAATCCAAACAGAATGCCCATTATTGCCGCGATTATTCATTACCAGGATATCCCAAGGTCTAAAATTTTTCTCCCAAGTCTTAATGTAGTTTAGAAATAATGATTTTAAATTTTCTTTATAGAAATTGCGATCACGCTCCGTTTCTCGAATATCATTTCTAATATGTATCAAATTTGATTTCCTCTTGCCAGAATAAGTATCCATCAAAATTTGTCACGAATGTTTTTAATTTTGCGTATTTCGTTTTCACACAAATTTCACGTAATTGTCTTGTAATATTTCGAGAGAAATTTTCTTCCTCATGTTAAACACTCTGCAGATCAGGCACTCTGGAACGTCCGACAAAGTGAAGGCGACAACATTTTCTAAATTAGTTTTAGATTCTTGACCAGTGACCGCATACAAACGTATGTATGTGTTTATAAGGTTACAAATAACTATTCGTTGTCTACTGTAATCATATAAACATGCAAATTAGAGATCTTCCAATTGTTTAAACAAGTTGATTTTTAAAAGAACGAGCTCTCACAAAAGACACATCTCATATATTAAAAATCTTTTTTGACAAAGACTAGACACTAGCAAAATTTTATATATTTCAAATAGAGGTAAATAGGTAGATAGCGATTTATTCATTGCATTGATTTCTAACTAGCTACGGGATTGGTTCGATCTGTTCTTTGATTTTTGGTCTGATCAGGTTCAAGAAAGATCTGTTCCACAATGTTCGTCCAAGGAACATTCTACGATAGATTTACTGATTTAGAAGTACCTGGCCTGATCCATCCGTTCGACCAGACTAGATGGACCAAATTTGGAGGCGGTAAATTCTTTCATGTAAATGTTTCTTCAAACAACGTATATTTAATGGTAATAATTAATATCCTGAAACAAACTCCTTTGACGGACGTTTCAACACGCTGTTACATTCTTTTCAGTAGTATCAGCGCCAGTGCTCGGACTGGGTACAGAAACCGTGTACCCGTACCCATACCCGTACCCGAATATCGGGTACTACAAAATGCTGTACCTATACCCGTACCCATACCCGAGTACCCAGGTAAATTATTTCAGTACCCGTACCCGTACCGGAAAATACAATGTAGTACCTGTACCCACAATTTACCCGTACCCGTAATGTACCCAAAACCTGTACCCGTACCCGAGTATCTATTGTGTGTACCCGGGTATTACTCGGGTACTGGAAGTTTGGCCGATTTAAAATCCCCGACGACATTAGTCTGCGCAGCTGAAAAATTTTAAGTTGCCAATTTTTTGACCTCCATTAAAAGTGTCCGGGATTTTGGGAATTTTCCCTAGGCGTTAAAGACATCCTATTTGAATTTTTTGAAAAAATTATTTAAGGCATTTTGTGATATTTTTAATAAACACTGACGAAATTCAAATCCTACTAACCCAAAATATTAACTTGCTGAATGAAATCAAATGTGTTCTTGCTAATTGGAATTGGGACGGATTCTTTAATACTAAACTCTCCATAACTTGCTTTTCAACTTGGAGAACAAGAAACAATTTTTTTTCCGGCTAATCGAACTCTGTGTATAGAAAATGTTATACGGAAAAATTGAGTTGATCATAATTTTTCCAAGTCAAATATTGCGGTTTCAGGAAATAAATGTGGGAGGCAATATTGAATATTCATTTTATATTACAGCTTTATAAAACAAACATTCGTAAACTGTCTCTCACATTTACGAAGCCCGAGACTGAGATTTTCGAAAATTGCAGGCAAAATAGGGCTAAAATGCAACCCCATGGAAGTTTTGAACGCCAAGTTCAGATGTCTGTCAAGTTCTTTTAACATCAAAATTATCAAGATTAATCAAAGGGACTGAAATATAAATATTGCGTGCAAGGAATGATATTTTTCATTCTAAAATGTTATAAATATTCACCTCAATAAATACTCAAAGTGTCATAAATACCCAGAATTGAAAATGCTAAAATTGCCTGCATAAAATGCCTTGGCGTTTTCAAATGGACAACCCTGGGTACTTGTAACGTTAAGAAATGGATCTGCTAATAAATCTATATTTATTCCGATCTTATCTCGTAATACATCTTCAAATAATTGTAATGTTACGCTCCTAATGAAGCTAATTAAATTTAATCCCAAGAACCTCCTTCTTGAAATTCTTCGTTGATGAGCTTCACTATTTAAGTCGATAAACAGATGACTTCACTGACTCTATTTCTTTATTAGATTCCTTGGATGAATTATTAGAAGCGTTAGATTGCAACTACCACGTAATCATAAATGAGACGAAGCCACTTGGCTCTGTCACTAACGCAAGTATCTGTATACTACGAAATAAGCAACTCCACGGTTGGTAGGTCTTATTGTTAGCCATAGTAATCCATCCCATCAGGAATCCTTGAAGTACCCAAAAATACTCGGGTACAGCACCCACGGTTACAGGTATTTTACATAGTGATACCCGTACCCATTGGGTACTACCCGATTGCCACTGAGAGAGTACCCATACCCGTACCCGTACCTGTACCCACTTTATTGCCTAAAATCAAGAGTACCCGGGTAGTACCCGCGTACTTGCGAGTACGCAACTTCTGTACCCGGGTAGTACCCATACCTGTACCCGTACCCATTTACCCGAGTATTACCCGTACCCAGTCCGAGCACTGATCAGCGCGCAAAACCCTTTGGAGTTCATAATTTGCTCTTAATAAATTTTTCCGTTATGCACCTAATACAGGAAAGGTATTAACTGTCTTGTCTGACATTTTGGAATATATTTATTGGTCTGACATGAATTTGGAACAAAGTTCAACGCAAAAGTTTCAAATTGTTCAATCTTTTGACCCAGAACAAAGTTTTGGTCTGGATCTATCCGGTAAGGGGAGATCAAATTGTTCGACACAGGTAGTGGGAAACAATATTCCAAATTTAAAATGGTCAACATTAGCAAAGAATGATGGATTTCACTACTGAATTTTGGTAGTACCTAGGTGAACCGATCTCCAAAAATAAGAATATACCAGGATGAAAAAGATATTTGGCAATACGGTGTAAACACTCTTATTTAGGAGAAATATACTCATTTAAGTTTTTAAGTACAACTAATAGAAATTTGTGTGGGATTTATTTTAAATTGAAGCTTTATTACAGTTCTTGACAGCAAAAAGTAAGGAAAATGCTTATTTGATTCTTGAAATGTGGAGGGACAGCAAAGCTATTAAGAATATTTGGTCAAACATTACAAAATACAAAATAAAATACCTGAAGTAAAATATAGAAAATATAAAATACAAAGTAAAATAGCTCAGGTGACATCACTAAAATACAAATAAAAATACAATACATGGTCGGTAATTTAAAATACTCAAAAACAAAATATTGTACTTTAAATACAATGCTTTGCTTGAAATTTCCAAATAATGCTTACTATTTTCAGTTTCAGGGATTCAAACAGGTTTAAAAAGCAAAATTTTGAAACATAATTACATAACTAATCACTTCAACTTCAAGGACTGCATATAAGACTTTCGTAGCAACAAGTTATAACCTGAATATATTCTTTTTAGTAAGTGCACAATATTTATTTAATTATCAAACGGTAAAATTTACACGCTGACGTAAATTATAACATGCAAAGCTGCTTAAAAACCCGTATATCCGAAAATTAAAATTTTCCCAGGTCTGGGTAAGTCTGTTTGTTGTTCATAATCATGCAAAGGAGTGACAGACCTGTTGTGGTCATGCTAAAATAACCAAGAGGAAGTCCAGGAATTACATGATTGATTCTTCAATATTTTACTATACGAAGCTCCCATTTTAAACGGGTGCAAAATAATTCTTTAGACGGAATTTTACATTAGTGGTAGAGAATCCCCGTAATCAACCCAAGCACTCTTGGAGGGAACACGGTTTTCAGGAATGAGATGACCAAGTCCCTCAGCTAATGCCCCATTTGGACTTATCTGTAATAGATGGAGTCCCAACTGTTGACTGACAGAGTTCTTCAAAGAAAGCCCAAAATTCGTAATTTTTGTACCAGGGGTCTACACAAAACTGTTAATTTTGCTTCCAACGAAAAGACCTCAGAGATCAATGCAAGTACACAGAGCAGCAGGCATACTAAAAATATCATCAACACACTCAACGCTTCAGGGGAACGCAAAGAAAACACAAAGAGTTCTGGAGTCGCTTCCCTATTGAGATAGTTACCGTAAGTTGTCATCCCGAGTTGTTCTAAAAATATCTGTTCATAGAACAATGTTCTATGGACAAGATCGAAATCCTCAAAGATCGCAAATATTCCCGCGGAAAATGATTGGTGGAAGTAATCATAGAAGATTCTTGCCAGAGGTCCGCGAAAGCGCCAAAAAATCTGGTAAATGTGCAACATTTTAAGCCCTTTGGTGCATTTACAGCCTTGAGAACGGTAATACCAGTTAAATACCTTCTCTGCGGCTTCCACATAATTTCCCTTCTCAAACTGAACGAACTTGGGATGCTCAAAAATGTAATTGATGAAAGCCTCCTGGCTGGGTAGGCTAATCAGCTCTCGGGAATTATTCAGTTTCAACAAATAAGATCCGTTTTTATCGTTTGACGGGTAAATATTTTCAAAAAAAAATTCCATATCGGAGTCCAGCACTAATTTGTAATCCCTCTCTGCCAGCTCTTGAAAAGATTTGGGAGTATCATCCGTAGGATGAACAAGAACGCTTTCATAAAATGATAAGTAAACAATGCTAATTAGTATGGCCGAGAAGGTCCACAAAGTCAGCAAAGGATTTGTAGCCCGTAATTGTTGAACTTGGCTAAGCAAGGTGGTGAAGACAGTGAACATTCGTGTTGGGATGTTGTGCCCGGTTTTACTCACGATTGAGACCATCACCACTGCCAGTAAAATTAATACAAGGGTTAAATCATCAAAAACATTGACGATTTGGAAAATGTGTATTCTAGCAGTGAACTGTGAATTACAGGAACAGTGGAGGAAATTCATTCCGTTCCAAGGGAGGCTTACAAGAAGGATAGATGGGCTTCTTATAAATCGGTAATATAAATCCATTGCAACAAATGGCGGAACCACTTTTCTCTTTTTATTTTGACGTCTATATAAAATAGGGGTAAAATTGAACTTCACCATCATTTCACCAACAAGTTCATAACGCCCAGAAACTTTGGCGTTTACAGAATCCAATGACGAACACCTAGCCCAAAGGTCTTTTAGACGAGTTTTGGAAAGTAATTTCAAGAAATACGGTAACCGCTGCACGTCATTAAAAAGCAATACCACGGGCCAGGAGTTGAAATTTTTCAAGCGTTCAAAACTTTGAGTAAATTTCTGAAAATGTTGAATCGGGTCGGATATATTGAATGAATTTTGCAGTTTAATCTCCTCAGAGCAAGAAATAGTTCCTTCGCAGAACCACCGATAGCGAAATAGTTGTTCAACCCGGAACTTCTGGGATACCGAGATATGGGCGGATAGTACGTTGTCGAACATATTTTGCAATACTCTCGGTAGTCTGCTGACCTGGTTCACTTTTAAAATTTTAGTTGACATTGCAATATAAATCAATATTTCCCGCTCTTTTACCATATATGAGGTCACCAAACTCAATCGCCTGCGATCCGAGTTATGACGGAAAAATGGAGTGGCGTCGATCATCCGGACTAAACAAGGTTGTTTCGACCATTCTTCCGTTGGGTCTTGGAACACATCGTACTTTAGCATAAGGGGAATGCCCTGCAAGAAACTTTGACGGACGAAGAAATTACGCCAATTCTGTTCAACTATTGTGGTATCTTCAAAGGCATAATATACTAAAGTACAATGTGAGAGAGGAGATATGATGTCTGTAAGGTCCAGCCCATGTGTCAAGTAGTATCTTGTCCATATAATTATAAGGGACGTTATTACAGAAATAATTGTCATTTTGACAGTCGCAATTAGGAGCAACGCGGTCGGAATGGCTGCTGCTGATTAATTATTTAAAGCATTTGACATTATAAAATATCACCAAAGGTTCAATTGCATGCCACGTTTCATGGATCGTTTAAGTTTTTTGTAAGTTTAATGTTTCTCTGCTATAAATATTTGTAGATACTTCATCCCAAAGGTTCCTACATTCATGCGAAATACTCACGCACCGTCAGGAAACATTCTTCAGAGAAGTTCAGAAACGTTATCAGTACGTTTGTGTAAAGATGCAAAATACTAACATAATATATATTCGTCAAACCGATGTTGCGTTCTGCACAAAGAATTGTAACTCACCACTGCAGGATAATGGCCTGCTTCATTGTTTGGTCTTCTGGACGTTGCTTGGCATTGCCATATAAATTAAAACTTCGCGGTCTTTAAAAAAAGTAGATTAACCCAAGTAATTTCCTTAGTAATGTTTGCACTAATTTAAAGTATGAGCAAAGATATGAAATCTGTTAGATCAATTTTATTTACGAAATATAATCTTAATAATTTGCGGTAAGATATTCAGAATATATTGTTTGACGGATAATAGGAATTACTATGCCCAACACCTTGAAGAACGAATAAAGTAAATATTGTATACATAAACCTTTTAAATTCTCTATTTTGTTTTCCCTTCGTGCAAGAATAGCGTTTTCTCGTGAGCAAACAGTTAGACATCTTAGACACCGTGTCCCAAAAGTGGTAGTTATATGAAGAGTGGTTTGGAAAATTTATAAGTGATATTTGTCTTACTAAATAAGCAAGCAGAGCATGAAACTGTGTAAATAACAAGTCTGAGAATCGAAGTGAGGAGTAGGCGGTTCTGGAGCGCTGTTTCTTCCCGACCTAATTGGAACTTGACCCCTCTAAAAGTTAGGAAGCTATGTACTAAGAAAGCCTAAGCCACTGGCAAGCAATTGTAACAATCGGTGTTGATTGGACAGTGGATTTATTTGGATAGTATTAAATTTACCATTTTATACCTACCTTTACTGTACAACAGGTCCAGGCCGGTTAGAGCCGGATTTTAGCCAATAATGATGAGGACATTTCTTCCCACTTGCCAACCCTGCTTGCAGGGCAATCAAAAAAGTTATCATGCGTTAACAATATACATATGAGAATATTTATTTCCTGTTTACATATAAGAGTATTCTACATATAGTTTCGAATTACTTACTATTGAATTTGATTATACAATCCGGTATGTAGTCCGCTGCAATATTTGAGGGTCTCAGAATCTCTTGCTCAAGTGCTTGCACAAGTAAGATCCTACATGCACCACTCATGAAATTTTTCACAGGCTTTAACGGGCTTTCACGGTCTTTTTTAAACGCGTTGAAAATACTGTACCCGCCCGTAACCTGTCAAACGCAATAATTTTTACCGGTACTCGCCAATAGTCCGAGCGGGCCGGGCTTTTTACGGGTTTATCCCCAAATTTTTACTGCCCGAGATGCTTTATCATCTATTCTGGACTGCGAATCCTAGCGAATAACACATATTTACATATGTACATATATGCTTCGCACGCGTTTAATTACATATGCATATCGTCGGTGAAGAGGCAAAATGATCTAGGTGCATAATCGATTAGATTCAAAATGATCTACATAACTTTTTCCCTAAAGGCAAAATGAACTGGGCGCAAGCCTCTTTAAAAGCAAACTGATCTACATACAATTTTCCTTAAAAGCAAAATGATCTAAGTGCTGGTCAGATTGTTTTTGTGAGAAAAATAGCATCTGTGAGGAGGACACGTGGCTTATAAGGGCTAACCATGACTGTAATTGACCTAGGGTTGTGGGTTAATATTGTCTGAAGGGTTAGTAGTGTATTTCCATGCGGACTTATAGAAAATCCTCCATGGAGGGTTCCCCCATGGAGGGTTAGGATTTTCTATAAGTCCGCATGGAGTCCTGGAGTCCTGGAGTCTCCCCTCTTAAAAATGATGTATTATTAAGTGGCGCCCTTCTGTCATGTGGATATGGAGGGTGGCACGCTTTATGATATATTTTTATAATTATAATTAATTTTTGATGGGTGCATTTTTCGAGTATTTTATTGAGCTGAATCTTCTTAAAATTAAATTGTCTTTCCAATGATATGCTATTTGACTTGTTTTGGACATGTTTTTTTGGAACCTCCGTAAGAAATGCATTGCATGTACATACGTTTTAATTTGCAATTGTAAATAACTTTTAATGGGTGCATTTTTTTGGGTATTTCCTTGAGATGAATCGTCTTGAAATTAAATTAGCTTTCCAATGATATATTAATTGGAATATTTTTTTCGATCCGCCATAAGAGCCTCATTGCATATACATACATTTTGCATGGATTTGTAACAATTTTTGTAAGGATTTGTAGGAATCCCTATAAAAGTGTTGCAGTCTCCCCCTCTGACTATTTTTTATTATTAAGTGGTGTCCTCCCGCCATCTGTGTGGATAAGGAGGGCACCCTTAAGGGTTCGAAGGAATAATGTGTACGTGACATTTTCTCACATTAAAATTAATTATTGAATCTTATCTAAGAAAGATTCGTTTGCGATGGAATTGTTAACGTTTGAAAAGGGTGTGTATTGTCAAGACTGTGAAGGAAGTCGGAGGAAAATTTTTGTTGGAAGAAATTGTTTTTGTCAAGAATGTCGGAAGGTAAGGATATTTTTTTGGAAAAAATATTAGTGAGAGAAGTTTTTGGGTTTGTGTGCATGTGATAATTTTTACAAGTACTATAATTAATATTACAGTGTGCAAATGGGTTGGAGGTTGCTGGGGTTGCGTGAATACAGGAGATAAATGGGCTCTTTTGATGGATGGAGACCAGTGCTGTGTTGGGGACGTGAGCACTATAGATGAACCTGTGGAAAAGGTTGGCTACAACCTTTCTGATTGTTCTGATGAGCCGTTACACCAGTCGTCTGTGGGATTGATTGTTGTTGTTGTGGTGTTGGGTAAGAGCATGTGTGTGCCTTCGGAGGATATATGATGGTGGGTTGTATATATTTATGTGAAAAAATAAATGTACATATTGTTTAATTTATTAGGATTGATGGTACTGGGAGCGGTCATTGGGATTCGGTGGTGGCGGAGGAGGCAAGCAAGTTTCATCCGACGACCCTTACTCCCGAGAGTTCGTGGAGTTCCTGTCGGGCTTGATATGTTGGGCCGGGACAATTGGGGGATGGGTGACAGTACTGTCTATGGAGGGACAACCTTTGAGCTGGTGAGGTTGAGTTCCATTCCTGAAGAGGATGAGGAAGACACAATGCTGTAAACTTTTGAAATATATTTCATTTGAGAGGTATGGACTGACTGTCGTGTATTCTTTTAATACAAAACAAAATCTTAAAAATTTTGATATGAAAGAATACATATTGTAATAGTCGTGCAAATAAACAAATAAACAATACTATGAGCTAGAAATGGTTTAAATGTGTTGACCATCTAAATTTAACATTTAAGTTACTCAATTTAGGAGAGAGTTAAGTTTCAAGAATAACATGCCATACATTTCTAACGTTATATTATGCTATTGTGATCTGGCATATTACTCCTATGCAGGAATTATCATTGTTTTAATGCATGGGAAACTCTTTCTGGAAGATGTAAATAATTTGTGCAAGGGAATTTTCTAAACCTGCCCTAGAAAATGAACAATAATGAGAGGCCTGGAGATCCCGGTGTAAGTTTTAAGGGTGAGTATTAATGATGATAATATTAGGTAAATTAAGTTCAAGGGATTTAATAAAATTCACAATGATGAAAGGATTTTCGGGGTGAGAGAGCTGCGTCAAGTTAGTTCCTCTGTGAGCGTGAGAACAGTCCTTGTTTGGTTTACGTTAAGGTTGAGTCAGTTGGAGTTTGTGTGTACTTTCGGCATTGATGGTAAATCAAGAGCATGATATACATGGACTTGGAGCTCGCTGACTAGCAATAGCAGTCTTGGTTCACATTTGTGGAGGACTATGTTGGAAGTTTTTGGAAAATATACCGTTCATAATAGGATTTTTCTGTCATGTGCACTTTTCAGGTCTGAGGGAGTGAGTGTTGAGCCAGGGAAACCGGTACACTTCGTTGCCAGTCGTCCAGGAGCATAAAATATTGTTGAGCAATAAGAAACTTACATACACTTGAAAGGGGAGGAACATACAGTACAGTACAAGGGATGAATTGAGATCGCATAGGACTACACACGAGCATTCCTACACTACACCATTTCATCTCTCTCTCTTGCTCTCTCTTCCAACTATCTTCTCAAGTGCAGGGTTCAAACAAGTTTAGGGTCTAGTATTTGGGGAATTTATATTGCTGAGGATGTACCTGAATAAAAAGATATTTCCAGGGAGGCCTCCTTTTCCAGTGACGGAATACCTCCAATGTGTCTGCTTCCTCATTCAGATTATGCTGAACAACGTTAGTATGGATTTATTTATAGTCAGGGAATTACAGGAGTTTTCAACAACAATAATTCGAACAGAGGGATAAAACAATTTCTCTCAACTCTCTTCCTGTGAGAGGATCAGCAAGAGAAAGAGCACCTGGCCATTGTGGAGTTTTGACGGTTGGTTATCTTGCTCCATTGCAACTTTATGTACTAATCCCTCATAGGTGTACATAAGTCATAATTAAATATTACAAATGTATGCAGGTAAGTATCCCTCTCCTACACTAATACTCCCAGTAGCAACTGTGAATACAGTTGTTTTAATCATTAAGTGCGTGCATCAATCCTAATAGGACCATACGCAGAGAGCCAGACATTTTGGGATAAGAAGCATCAGCAGACTATATAGTGTGGTTTGAAGGACAATTCCAGTACAATCCCCTGCAGTATTCTACAGTAATTACTAAACTGGGAAAAATACTGAATGGGGAAAAATTGTCGCTGTAAATTCTGAGAGATAATATCTCTACATTCAATCTGCCTTCGAAAAGAACTCGTTCTGCTTCTTAGCTTTTCCATCATACTTTACTACATAGGACCACTTAATTTCTCCTCTCCCCCCAGCTTACCTAAAATTCGGTACAAGGATCTGTGAATATGAACACACGTCAAGTGTAAGGCAGGCAAAAGGAAGGAATTGTGGAAGTTGCTGGAAGTGAGAATGGAATGCAAAGCACA
The DNA here is from genome assembly GCA_947179485.1 of Allacma fusca. Classification (NCBI taxonomy): domain Eukaryota; kingdom Metazoa; phylum Arthropoda; class Collembola; order Symphypleona; family Sminthuridae; genus Allacma; species Allacma fusca. The sequence continues at coordinate 67,619,705 of OX359245.1, forward strand.
AACTTCATTATAGCATGCTTTCGTTCTCAAGAGTTACTTGTAGTAAATAATGTATAGGGTGGTGAGGAGCATCTCTGGTTTACTTACTTTTCTGTGAATACCTTCTGTCAAGGAAGTTCGTTATTAAAGATCTCCTTTCATACTCTCCCTATCATTTTTTTCCTTTAATTTCTTACATGCAATGTATCATCATCCTTTACTCTGACACCTCCTTATTACTTTTAAAAGAATGTATGAACTTCGGAAGCACGAAACGATATAATAATTAGATGTGACATCATGTAATTACTTCTTGTTATATTGAAACTTTTTCCTACATTTATTTGTATTATTATCTCTTGGCATATAATAAACAGATAATTATTGAAGTCTCAGTGAAGACTTAAGTAATCTTCAAAATCTTTTTTAATGCGAAACAGAATCGAGGGAAGTGGGATTGAGTAAAATATGTCCAGATTGCAGGCGTATCAGACACAGGTGGCACACTTTCAATACCTCTAATAGTCATGAAGGGAATCGCTCAAGATGGTTTTGGTAGGTATGTACATATTTATCTATGTACACGAAAGCATTGAAAATACGCATTAGAACTTCCGTTATCAAGAGGTCTGGATTGATGGCTCTGTTCAGGTGTTAGGAATATAGAAAGGAACATTATTTTCTGGTCGGTTAGTGACTACTCAATATAACATACATACGCATTGGAGTGTAGGAATTACCTAATCTCATCTCAAGTAAATTCGGGCACGGTACAAGATGACAAGTATGAGTTTTCTAAGAGGAAGTCTTTGCAGGAAAAATCTTTAATAGAATTCATACGTACACATGTATGAACATGTACGTATATGTGTATGTAAGCGAACTGATCCTACTTACATGATGGGGCGATATCGAGAGCTCAATAGTGCAGATGACTAACCACAAGGTTTTCCCTCCACTTTTGCATTGTCTGCTAGACTTGAGTTGAAGAGTCGGAAGAGCTGACATTATTGTGTAGCAAGATGACTCCGGACTCATCACTGACCATGTAATAAATAATCCTAGCAATTTGAGGATTCTTCAACCTTTACTTTAGACTGCAGGCTTGAATGGGAACAGTTGAAGTTGTAATAAAACAAAAATAAATACAATAAAATGGCAAATAAGAGAGCAAACAGACGCTCCACTGAACTCTATGTCATTTGTATGCTCTCAAACTTTGATATGGGGAACTTTTTCTCCTCATTCAACAGCAGTGGGCAAGAGCAACAACAAGCGTTCCTCTGCTTAGATCAACATTTATAAAGGAACATTTATTTTGTCTCGAATACATTGCCATCGCATTACTCACTAGATCTCCTATCCCCTTCCTGCTTCCTTACATACACCTGGAGGTTTCTCCTAACTCATAAGTAACGAGAGAGATTCCTTCCAGGATATATGCAGAAAGGATGAAGAGTCCATGTAGCACCAATTTCCTCCTATAGTTTATGTACCTAGAGGTGTTGGTTAGTTTAGACGCACTCTGAGCTTCACCCCAACTTGCACTCCGAGAGACAACTAGACGAGGAGTCACAAATGTAGCCAAATAAAGTCAAGAGTGATACTCGGCACTGCGGAAGCAGGCCTACGAATATCTGTGGTAGTAAGTCTACTTACGCATTCGAACAAAATCTGATTAAATGAATCTTAAAGAATATTGCAACCACAATATGTGTTGAAAATCGGAATTATACCCTGACTAAATTCAATTATTACATGCTTGAGCGTACATACTTGTCAATTTTAAGTCTTTTTTCCTTTGAGAGAACAAATGAGGTCGTTTTTCCTAAACTTCATCCCCTTGCGTCGTACTTGGTTTCAATGATTCTTATGACGAGAGTTGAATTAAATTAGAGGATAGTTGAAAGAATGGGAGGAAAAAAAGCTGGAAAACTTGAGTCAAGGAATTCATCTTCATTTCAAGCTTTAATTCAATTTCACACCTGTTTTTCCTGCTCCTTTGGATTTGACTAATTTCTGTTTACAATATGACACGTACAGGCTTAATTCATGGGCTTTTTGTTTGAAAAACGTACCATTCAGATTGCTTAACTAAACTCATTGCTCTCATTTAATTTCATTAATGTCATCGGATAGTTTTTGAGTCTCCGCATTGCTTGAGAAGTGCGAAGGTCTAAAAAGTGCATGAGCTCTACCTCAGCTTTCTTTGCCTCATTTGTCAACCGTGCAAGGGGGAGGGGGTGTCATCATAACAGTCTCAGTCAAGCTGTAACTTCTACAATCACATATTAGAAAATTAACTCTGTGATAAATTGGAATGTTACCAATGAAATCTCCTCCCATAGAAAAGTGTTTGACAAGGAGACTGGGCTCTTACAGTCAGAAGTGACTGTAAATACAATAGAATGAAATAAAACTCATAATTATACGTAGGCAAATATTTATAGAACTTTGCCACAGAATTTGTAAGGTCTCAATGTAGAAATCATTCATAGCTCAACCTCGGGCTAGTATCTCTGCAAATGTCAACATGACATTTGTGAGTGCAGTATCGTGGTCGTATTTGGAATTGAAAAAAAACATACACAAGCTAAACCATACACAAGCTAAAAGTACTCTCACAAATAAGCACCCTGTTTATTTACATATATGTTTCCATCGGCTGAAAGCATTTCCTCCAATACTTATCTATAGCAATAACTATGAGTGTGACGCGCATTTGTGCATAAGAGCTGAAGGGGCTTTAATATATAAAATCTATCATAATCACTTGGACTGCATAAATACATGAGCGTATATAGCTCCCGTTAGATTAGTGCGTGGGTTGAGCAGTCCAAGCTGTCCTTCCAGGAAGGTTAAACTTATAAGGGAATCAAAGATATGTACTAAGTACATTTTTTGATGTTCCAAAAAAACAAACTGTACAACGGAAATGCATGCGTGTACATTTTTTTGATGTTCCAAAAAACAAACTGTACAACGGAAATGCATGCGTGTACAACTGCATGCGTAAATGAACCTAATGAGTTTTTAAGTATAGGTAGCACTAGTTCGTCAAATAATGTGTCCAAAACCACGCCCTTTCCCACAGTCTGAACAGTGACATTGAATAATTATTTTCCGTGTACTTTTTTTGTTGTGTGTGTGGGAAACAGCCAGTGGAAAAGTCCCTCCATCCGTTCATATCTCAATTTATGTACTTTAGCCCTATGAGAGGAGACTTACAATTTCAACGGGAGAAAATACCAAAGTGTAGGTAGTTGTATATTTTCAATGCATCTCTAATGAATATGGCTCCGGAAGTTTTGTAGATACCATTTGCAGTAGCCTTCATAGCAAGCCTTGAAATATCATTCGGTTTTTTCGTGTGAGAGCAGTAACATCTCTCTCTGAATATTCTTATTGAAATTTCAAACATGACACAATATTACAGACTGTGTTCTGTGTGCTCTCGAAACATAAATATTTCTTTAAGCAGAGGATCTGTGCGATGGGACAACAAAACCGCATTTCAAATAACAGGAGTGAAAAAGTTTCGAAGTTTTATCGACCAATACGACGACTATGGGAGCAAAATTTGGAACATTGATTCCATTGTGTCTATTGTTCGCAATGTTGCTGGTAGTAATGTTTGTGGACATGAGTCCCACTTCAAGTGTTTTTTCGGTCACTGTCAGAGCGTGCTATTGACACACCGAAGTGCCAACAGTTTCACAAGTGGCGATTTTATTGTCAAGTGCCCACAAAACTTGTGTGGTGTTAAATTTCGCTTTGCAGGCGATCTGAAAATAGTGTCTCGAAACCTACATCACATTGGGAAACACAACTGCTTCGACTTAGTGGCAGAGCAACGTAAGTGCTTTGATTATTTATGATTAATTAGATTAATTATTTTATTATACCAATTAGAGTACAGGTTGTAGGGACTAGAAAAAACAATTTAGATAATGTAATTAATTCCTAAAATTGATTTGTAATTATATGCACAACTTGTTGTGACTAAAAGGAGAGTAATGTTTAAAAATTTGCACTGGCTGAAATTTACTATAGTAAAAAGCTCCAGTGGAATTATTAAACATTACAATGACCCTTTTAGTCACAACAGTATACGGGTCATGCCCAAATTCATACACGATAAATTAGAAGGTAATTTCGGCATTTTTTTTACAGAAATAAGATTCCAAAAACGTCTTGAGGAGATAGAAAAAAAGATTAAAGGTTTGGTGCGCACCGAGCCCAAGAAGCGAAAGCACGTCAACAGGGAGGAAACTAACGCTAGCTCCACTGCTCCAGGTAAAATATATTTTAAAGCATTGTTTATTCGATATGGAAATTAATAATTTCTAAAACGTTGTCCAAATGCGAGATTCTGTATGTTATGATTTCCTAAAGTCAGTATAAATTTTTTATTTCAGAAATAGGATCTGTTGGAGTTGCAGAGGGGAAATGGGGAGGAAAATGCTTGAAGAGCTTGAAGGAAGAGCTACTCAAACTTCCCTCGGACTTGCAGATACTCCCAATCCGTGTAGGGAAATGTATGAAAAAACTGGAAGATTCTTTAGCACCAGACCTGCAACCAGAGGTGAAATTAGACTTAAAGTGTTATGAGGATATTAGTCCACCATCATCCCCTCAACCAGGTCCGTCTCACAGCAATGTCAAAGATTGTGAACTATCCGAATGGATAGAAGCAAATCTGAAGCCCAATGATATTGATGATATGCCAAGTTTGTCGGACCTTCTTGGGGAGGGTGACGTGTTTGAGTTTTTCCAAACACCGGGAGTAGAGTAAGTAAACAATAATTATATATCAAAAATTCAGGTTAAGTTTTTAATTATATTACTGTACAAATCGAATTTATTTATTGTTTATTATAATGAACCAGTCAATATATAAAATTTTGCTTAGGTTTTAAAGACTAGTCAAATGCATAAAATATTATTTTTTTACTTTTTTACTGAACTAACCAGACATACGACACGTAACTTTTAGTTATAAGTAACTAGTCAAATTAATAAAAATTTATTTTCTAGTAAAAATTCTAATACAATGTAAATATTCTAAAGTACAATTTCTTTTATAATTAACTAGTCAAATTAATAAAAATTTATTTTCTAGTTTAGATTTCTAATAAAATGTAAATATTCTAAAGTATAATTTCTTTTATAATTAACTAGTCAAATTAATTAAATTTTTTTTCTAGTTTAGATTTCTAATACAATGTAAATATTCTAACGTGCAATTTTTTAAATTTAAGGAAAAATATTAACCCTAATAGAATGAAAAATAAAAAAATGTACATATTGTAATATTGTGGGCCAATCGTTTAAACAGAATCATATTGCATAATGTTAAATTTAATTGTTTGTAATTTAATATGTTTGAGTATCAAATTCATCATCGGGAGAATCTTCCATTGAGAATTTCGATGGAGATGGTGGTGGAGTCCAACCTGGTCTATTTGGTCTTTTACGAATTTGGGGTGGTTTAGTTTCGAGGTTTTTAGAAAGCATAAAGCTTTCTAAATTTTGTATTCCATTTAGCCGTAACGCTATGGTAGGGCCGGGCCAGTTACCATATCGTTTGGACACCTCATGAGGGACAGGGTTATTTAATAAGAGCTCAGGAAGTCCTGTTGTGGAACTTATAACAAGTCCCACACGAACTGAGTTCAAATCCAAATCAGGAGTCGACCAGAATTCCTGTCTATCACCTTTCCATGAATATGTCCTTGACTCCTTTCCCTTCAAATACGGAATACTGTCAAGACTTCCGTCTCCTTCTTCCTGCTTCTTAAACACCTGGTCTAGTATCATAGATAAAAAAGAAAGAATTGTTGTCCCTTGAAACTTTGAAAATTTTACAACTGTTGGCCTTCCACTCTGGGATTGTCTTCCCAAAAAGAAAAATTCTGCATTCAATTCAGGATGAAGCTCTAGTCTGCCAAGCACGTTGTTTTCAATCTAGAGAATATTTATTAGTTGTTTAACATGAAAATGGTAGTTAGAACTAAACTGAAGACACGAATTGTTTAATTTTTAATTATTTATAACAAAGGGTGATACGTACCACTGAACTATCTGGCTGTTCAAAGAATGTCCAGCTCTGAAAAAAATCAGAGTTTTGTCGTTTCGTCACACTCATTGTAGAGGGATCGTAATACTCCAGCTTTACAACAGGGCGCTTCGAAGCACGTTTGGGTGCTGTAGATCTTGTCCATGTTGTAGAGTTGCGGGCGAAATCACTATGTCTAGCTTTGTCCATGACTTGCGGCAACTGAATGAGAGAGAGGGCGATTACAAGCTTACTGTCGAATAGGGAAAATAAGAGTACTTTTAGTAATGCATGAAGGGGGTGTTTATATACCAACCTCTCTACCCGCTGCATGGATATAATTTCAGACTAGTATTTTTACATGAGTAAAATTGTTAGCACTTCTGACGTTCAAATAGGATACCGTTTCTTTGAACTGAAAAGGGCTACAGCTCTTGCTCTATAATTCATTTTCTATCTCTTGCTACAAATTCCCCTCCTATGAGCATTCATGCATTGAAACTCTTGCGGGTCTACCCAACGGGAAGTTCTATCTATCGGACACTTGTCGTTGGGAAATTCTTTCTGTGTGTGCTCTCACAAGTGGTCTCCTGCTTAAACTGTTCATTGTTTGTATATTAATCATGTTGTGTGAGGACATGTCCGAGTATCATTTCAAATTGTGGAGAAAATCTATGAGGAATGTGAAAGTCCACCCTAAGTTACCCAACGTTCCATTTGAAACTTTAAGTGGAACTCAAAGAGCGGTTATCAATAGTGTTAAATGTCATATACAACAACCCTTTATAGAACAAATTCGTGCACCATTTAATTTAATTGTGGTAGGCGCGGCAGGGTTTGGGAAATCCCAAATAGTGTCACATTTGAAATATATTTTAGAATGTGAGGAGAAAGCAAGAGATGACTTTACACATATACTTGCTTGTTTTACTGGATCTGCAAGTTATCTCGTTGGTGGTAGAACTTTACATTCCGCGTTCAAATTGGATGTGTATAATCATAAGAAAAATAATTTTGTAGTTAAAAATACTGAAAAGTTTCAAGAATTAAAGAACGTGAGCATTATAATTATCGACGAATTTACTCAAGTTGGCATGCATCTCTTAAAACAGATTGATGATGTCTTGAGGCAAGCAGATCCAATCAATTCCCATATTAACTTTGCATCACGAAGTATTATATTGGTCGGTGATATTTTCCAGACATTCCCAATTGCTGATTTTCCTATATTTTTCCCTGCTAGGAAGAATGTTGGTATTGATTATATTTACAAAGCATATAAAAGTATTGCAAATATATGCGTACTTGACATACCATTTCGTCAGGATGGGGAAGACCAAGAACAATTTAGAGAGTTACTCAATCGTCTAAAAAGAAAACAGTGCATATCAAGTGATGTTGAATTACTGAAAACCAGGTTACGAGACAGAATTTCATCAGAAGAGAGACAGCAATTCCGTTCAGCAATACATATATTTCCACTCAAAGCTCTAGTTCGAGAGCACAACAGGTGAATAAAATATTAGTGACAAATCATATTTTAAAAATTATTTGCATCACACATTTTTTCAATTCCATAATTTACAGTTACATGCTGACTAAGGAATTTAGTACGGATGACATTGTGAAAATTGATAATGGTCTACACATGTTGGAGATAGCAATAGGTGTTCCGGTAATGCTTGAAAAAAATATAAGCATTAATGATGGATTGACAAACGGAGCCAAAGGTGACGTAATTCATATTCATTTTCACAAATCCGCAGGAAAACAGAACGAGGTTAAGTTTATACTTGTGGATTTTAAGAACTATTCTGGAGATAAGTATGTTATTGACAATGTTGGAAGACGAGGGTTTCCTATTTTCCGTATGATTGAATCTGAATTTAAAGCCAGCACAGGAGAATACGTGTCGGTGAAAAGATTTCCATTGGTACTTTGCTATAGCCAGACAGGACATAAGGCACAAGGGGCCGATTTAAAAAGAGCTGCCGTATTTTTAGGCAAGAGTGAATTTGCTACTGGACTTGATTTTGTGATGTTAAGTCGTTGTAAAAAACTATCAGATTTAATGATTTTAGACCACGATATAAGCTTGCAACGTTTTGTGCATACTAAATCCAATCCAACCCGACTGCAAGTACACGAGGAAAAGCGATTGATTGCATTAAAAACATTTTAGCAATAGTCAATACAAATGATATATTTAAATTTTTAATTAATTATAAGTTCTTGTTTAACTTATATTTTGTCCGGTTGATATGTGAAAGTCCTAATTATATACCACCAACACAAGCTAAATTTCTCATCATTAAGCACCATGCATGCAGATGAAGCATACGTGAACCAAAGTTTATCTGGTTCGTACTCAGGAATTTCAGGGTTTTTAAAAAATAGGCCTGAGTTTAAGGATAAGAATACAGTTCAAAATGATTTACTCAAATTACAATCGTACTCACTTCATAAAAACGTCCGATACAAATTTCCCAGAAGAAAAATATTAGTTAATTTCATTAATGAAGTATATGCTGCTGACTTAAAAGATATTCAAAATATCAAGCATTGGAATGGGAACAATAATTTCATTCTTTTTGTTATTGATGGAATGTCAAAGAAGCTCTATACTAGACTAATTAAAACAAAAACAACCGAAAATGTAATAAGTGCATTCAAATCAATATTTAAAGAAGCTAGTGCTACACCTGTGTACATATTCACGGATCAGGGGAAAGAATTTACAGCTAAACCAGTAAAGCAGTTCTTCATGGATAATGGCATTAAGCCTTATCACATTTACAGTCATATTAAGGCTTCGTTTGCAGAACGCGTGATTCGCAGTATTTTTTCAAAGCTGCAGCGTTATATGACAGAGAATAATACAAAAAAGATTAGTAATGTTCTCCAGCAATTTACAGACACGTACAACAATACATATCATACTGCAATTGGTAAATACTTTATTAATGTATTACTTATTATTAATTATAATTATTAATATACTTCTTTAATGTATTTAATTACTTATATATTTAGTCTTATTGTAACATAATCCCTATATGTAGCTCATGATAATATTAATAATCTCTGTAAGGGATGGCGCCAAATGCTGTTAGGATTGAGGATCAATACAAGATTTGGTCGCGATTATTTGGGAAATATTTCGAAGACATTAATAAAGAAAGGCGAGCGCCGAAATTTAAAATCAACGACTTAGTTAGGATCAGTCGAGCAAAGCTGATATTCGAAAAGGGTAATGTTTACTATATCATTATAAGTAACCATACACATGGTTTATTAAGCTCAGTTGGTCAATAAAACGCATACTTGCAGGATATTCTGCGAATTTCAGCAACGAAATATTTCGGATAACCAAAATTCAAAATACATTTCCATGGACATATCTGTTAAAGGATCAGACTAATAAACAGGAAGCTATAACAGGAGGATTTTACGAGGAAGAATTAACGTTAGCTGCACCCCGTTCCTCATAAAAAATCATGATACGAGTATACAACGATCGTTTGGATAGCTACTACGCTACTCTAAGCAATTTAAATAACCCTACAATTGGCGGAAGCCATATATTTAATAATCTGCAACGTGCGTTAAGGTTGCCTAGAGGTATGTACGAATGTGGACTAGTGAAAATATGTTACACTTTACCGCCTCAACCAACAGTGAAATCCAATAAAACTACAGCTAGCCAGTTAACCAATTTAAATCGAGAAATTCCTGTACCAGCAGGCCCGTTATTTCCAGGACTTGTTCCTATTAAAAGAGAAACTTTAAAGTTTTCAAAGATGGTGGGAGAAGACTTGTTGCAATTTATAAGTCGGATAAATAACAGTCTGAAGGACTCTGCTTTTAAACTAAAATTTGGAGCATTGTCAATACAAAACGAATACCTTGTAAGCTTGGTAAATACAAGCACCGATGTAAATAAACAGGTGGGACTTTCAGACAACCTGGCTTTGTTACTAGGATTTTCTCAGAAAAACTTTTATCTAGGAGCATTTTCTGCAAGTGAAGTTACATCAAACAAATATTTTACTAGTTTAGGATTAGATTCAGTTTTTGAGATAAGTTTCACACAATATCCATATAAGGGAAACCTTGTTAGAATTGATCAGCCTATTATAAGTTTAATAGCTGATGCAACAAAAGGACAAAAAGACTATAAAACGTATTTTAAGAGACTAGAAACACTTTTTAAAGACAATGGAATTATAGTACATTTTGAATTTAATAACAAAAGCATTTGTACAATAACAGTGGCATCTACAATGAAAAAAAACTCAGATTTTGTTGAGCTAGCTCCTGAAATAGCAAACGTACTGGGATTTTCTAATCCTCGCTTACATAATGGGTCGCACGAGTCTCAATTTGCAGTTGATGAATCTGCGTTCTTGAAAATTCCTCCTAGAACACGATTGTTTTTTAAAATTGGTTACAACGACCAAGTAATTGTGCCACTAAACGAACCAAAAACCATGCTTGTTACAGACATATTGCAAGAAATTAATAGTGCGTTTAGCTTGCGAAAATATCATAGTTATCAATTAGTATTTAAATATTTTAATGGGGAGATATTTTTTGATGAAATTCCTGAAGGCGTCTCCATTGATTTTCCTCCTCTTGTAAAAAATTACTTTGGTGTTGATATAAGCACAACGTTTCAAAATGGTACTCGCGTTTTAGTTGGTAAAGATACAGTTGTACAAGAAGAAGACATTGAATATGAAGAATCTGGTGAAAAAGAACCAAATGAATCGATTTCGAAAGTTGGTAATCGTTTACTTGTTACTGCAAATTGTGTTGAAAATCAACACTATAGAGGCCGAAGTGTTCCTCTAATTGCAGAGATAGATCTAAATAAAGACATCAAAACACAGGTGTCTAAAGCGTTTTATCCAGTTCATTATTTGCCTTTAAACTGTGAACACGTACCATCACTCAGTGTTAATTTCTACAACGAAGATTTATCGCCTTTTAATTTTGGCGACAAGGAAGTCTCTGTATTATTACATTTCAACCCAAGGTTTTAATTATGCGTCAAGTTCAGTGTGATGAAAAATCATGTTATCTAGCTCCACCATCTCAGTTACAAACTGGAGGTGGTCTAGGCAACAACAGCTTTATGACTGGTGGTGGAGAATCGTATCTTATTCCAATTAGTGCAAGTACTACTAAATCAAAATCTCGTAGAGGTAGACAAACTGGTTCTGGAAGAAAACGCAGAGTAACAAAACGAAAAACAGGAATCCGAAGGAAAAGCAGAAAAAGTAAACAAATAGTAGAGAAACTTCAAGTTGGCAGAGGCAGACGAAAGCAAAGAAGAATCAGACGAAAGTGTGTGAAATAAAAGATGGAGACAGGATCAATATTTGACGACAAGCCGACAGTATATTCGGGAAGTACGCAAAGTTTAAGGAGCGAGCTAGATATTTTTTCAGTTCCAGCAACTGATATAAGTACGACTTCTGCTTCTGAATACGTTCCGTATTTTCCCATCCTCCCAATCAGAGAATCGTTCAATCCCTTACAGTTTCTAGTATTGGCAGAAGGAAATGGGTACATTGATTTGAATGACTCATTTCTGTCTCTTACCTGTCGCATTGTAAAACAAGACGGATCAATATGCGATGATAAGAATGTAGTTGCACCAAGTTCCAATTTCTTTCATACTATGTTCTCCAATCTGGAAGTTTATGTCAACGACGTTATTGTGTCTGACAGTGGGCAATTTTACCCGAACATAGCATATATGAATAGATTACTCTCTACAAATCCTATTCAAAAGGAAGGCGAGCTACAAACTGAATTTTGGTATCCAAATACGAAGCGTCAGAATTTTGTTATTGAAGATGCCGGATTTAAGGCTCGGTTTGATCTTTCAAAAAATTCTCAGCAGTTTAGTCTGCTGGGAAAGTTGTGCTGTAATCTATTTAATCAGACGAGGTACCTACCAGCTGGTTCAAGTCTAAGAATTTGCTTGAGGAGGTCTGCACCTGAGTATTGTTTGGACTGTAGCAGTGACACCGTAACAGGGGTCACTGGGACACCTTATAAATATGAAATTGTTGACGCAGTTTTCTATGCCTCTAAAAAGACAATAAGTCAACCTATTATAAATATGCATAAGAGTAAGCTTTCTAGAGGGGAAACGTGTAAGTACCCAATGTCAGATGCAGAAATACGTACATTTACAATAAACACTGGACTAACAACTGCGACTGAGGGAATTGTGTTGGGTAGAGTACCAAAGATTATAGTGTGTGGAATTGTTAGCTCTGCTGGATTTAATGGAAAATTGTCCAAGGATCCATTCAACTTTATTGACAAAAACATTTCCGAAATGAGTTTCACTTATAATGGAGAACAACTTCAGTACAAGAAGCTAGATTTCAACTTTAAGAGCACTAATAATGCAGGAAGTGACAGTTTTCTTTTAGCATTACGCTCTTTAGGACGCACGGCAAGCTCTCATATTTTAGGCAATGGAATCAGTAGAAGTACATTCAAAGCCGGTAAACACTATTTCATAATATTATTAAAAATATGATATAAGACAAGTTTTGATAAAATTTTAATAATGTGAACAGGTAACGTATTAACTGCCATTGAGATACTCCCTAGCCAGGCTAACTCGCTAGCTGTAAACGCTAATGGTCAAATTAAAGTATCATTAAAATTCAAGCAACCGTTGGACGAGCCAGTGAATGTAGTTTTGTATTTACACAGTCAATCTATGATGACTATTGATCAACATCGAACTGTTGTATTGGATCACTAAATGGATGCTCATACTATTGAAACGAAAGTTCGTCATTTGTTCCAGACAAATGGAATTCAGACACCGTTTTATGTAGTTGCCGCCAACACATTGTTTTCAGAAGTAAATTTTAATAACCTCCCTGCATTTGTAATACAAAATACAGACAATGTAGGAGAACCCGGAACACATTGGCTAGCATGGTACATTCTGGACAGAAAAAACTCCATTTATTTTGATAGTTTAGGGAAAGACGTGAGATCATATAAAAATGTTCAAGTTCCAACACAAGATATAATTGCCGAAAACTGTATGCCGATTCAAAGCTCTAACTCGCAGACATGCGGACAATTTTCAATAGCATTCGTATTTTCGCTAGCTAAAAATCAGAGTTATTATAAGTTTTTAAAAAATTTTACTAAAGACTATTATCAAAATCATAAATTAGTATCAGAATTTGTAAAAAATATCCCTATGTAAAGATGTAATAAAATTACAATTTAAAACATTGTGCTACAGCAATTTTTATTTAGTTCTTAAAAAGGTGCATCAAAGAAAACATATAAAGATGGATTCCATTAACATGCAGATCCCACATACTTCGACCATTCAAATAATTGCACCAACGTCAGGCGGGAAAACGTATTTAGCATTGCAAATGATAAGAAATCGCTATGATTTGTTTGATACTAAACTCGAGAAAGTGATATATGTGTACGCAGACTTTCAGAAAGCATTTTATAAGTTGCAGCAAGAAGATAAAAATGTTATTTTTACTGATAAACTGAAAGATATTGAAGAACTTGTCACTGATCCGTGTTTATTGATCATAGACGATCAGTCAGATATACTTTCAAAAGGAGAAAACAACGAACTAATTACTCGGTTTTTCATTAAATCGTCACACCATAAAGGTTGCACAGTTATTCTGATGTTGCAATCTGCATATCAAAAAAATTTGAGAATTGTAAATTTAAATACGCAAATTTTAATTCTGTTTGATCAAATGCGCGATAAAAGTACAATCACAACTATAGCGCGCCAAATATGTCCTGGCGAGACCAAGTTTTTAGAGTCGGCATATGCAAAAGCTGTAAGGGAAAAGGAATATGGGTACATGGTTCTTGATTTGCATCCAAAAGATAAAAAATACAAGTACTGGGTGCGCTCTTGTCTTTTCCCTTCAGAAGATTGCGAGGTGTACACACCCAAATAATTGTCATGGCCGCAAGATTGGGAACGGAAATCAGGTTTCTTTTAAGACTAGCAAGTTCGTCCGAAGAAAACTTTGTGGAACTAATTAAAGGCGCTAGCACCAGGGAATTAGAAGCAGTAGTAGAGTGTTTCCAAAACTTGGATGTGGTCACGAAGGTAGTTCCATTACGTTTTCATAATCTCAGGAAAAAATTGCATCATAGAACAAGAGATATTGAAAAATTAAGAACTGTTGCTATAAAGCAGTCTAAAAGTGTTCGCAAATGTTTATCAGCCTTACTTTTAAATATCCTTACAACCGAAATTCTTTCCATAATATATCGACATGGCTAAAGTCATGAAAGTTATTTCACCTGATCTATACGAAAAGTTAATCAAAATTTACAATGAAAATTTCACTAATGAAACACATGATAAAGAAACTGAGGTAGGGAATTCATTAAATACAGAAAAAACAAATCCCGCACATCCTGTACCGGAAAAGACATTAAATCATGAAAATAAAAATATTGCAAATCCTGAGAACATAAAACATCCTGAAAGTGATCAGTCAGAAACCCAATCTCGTCAGGAAAATAAAAGGCCTGAAATTGAATCTCTAGACGTTGGCAAATTCAAGGGCACACAAGTATGTTGTTGTAATCCATCTGAAGAAACTGATAGCAGATCAGTATGGAAAAGCTTTGATGAGGTCGTTGACAATAAAAATGAGCCGTCAAAACGTAAATCACATGAAGAGCCATCTTTGGAGCACGAAATCAATGTAAAACATGCAAAGCCAAGTATGACATTGCGCTCGCGTAATAAACAAAAAGGTCACGGTAGAAAAACAAAGGGAAAGAATAGAATTAAATTAAAGAAATTTACAAAACGTAAGTTAAAAGCACTTAAGAGAGAACCTAAACGTAAAACGAAACAGTCGCATTCAAGAAAGAAGCACGAGACATTGTGTCGGAAAAAGAAGAAGCAGAAAACTAGATATGGATTACAGCAAGATGGAATCGTCAAACGAATTTCTAATTAATAACATACATATGTTATTGAAAGCTATTATGAATGACGACTATAGAAGCAACAACACCTATACAAATTTTAATGGGCACCTAGGGGTAGGAGGAAGTAAGTTTGGTATTGACTATGTGATAAGCAGTGATAGTTATAGTACTTCCCCCCTTGACATGTTATATCCTTTTATGATATAGTGTGGATCTTCACCATTATCCTTCTTTTCGTTTTGGTGCTAGCCAAAATGATAAAATATGGTCTATGCGCCTATTCCAAATGGGAGACTAAAAGCGGGAGCGGAGAAACTACTGCATTGGAGGGTTGCTTCAATTGCATTTCATTGAAGAACGCCGAACAATGAGCTCCGAACAAAACTCCACTCCACTCCGCTCCCACAACGTACCCTTTGAAAGGGACGCTTACCCATCACACAACAAAACAGGACACTGCAACACGGTAATAAATATTTAATTATATCATTACATATAAGACTGGGAGTAGTATAGTATTTTTTCACTTCTATACATCTCTCATTATTACAGATACTTAGATGCAGTATGCCGTACTGTAACTTCTACTGTCGTACACATGTTCTATACGACTCCCACATAGAACAATGTCACCTATGTGAACACTGTAACAAGTATTGCAGTCATATGCACATGCATAATTGCTTATATCCGAAGAAACAACTTGCACATCCGGAGCGAGGGAATCACTTGAATCTACAACATTTTTCTGAATATTCAAGAAGTAATTTAGGAAGTGTCATCAAGTACAAGTACATGAAACCAATTGAGACAAACGACATTACATCTGCTTTTGAAGAAATCCGACAAGATTTATTTGATCTTTTGAAAAGTTTATACGACATTCATTCAAGTATGAAAGTTGAGTTTGCTGTATCTGTCCTCATGTCCAAGGACATTTTATTGGAGAATAATCAGTATACTTCCAAGGAAGCTATTATATACTTCAAATCAAAACACTTTGAAATGTTTAACACAGTGAATATGGACGTGCCATTTCTTCAAGCTGTATCAGAAATAATTGAACAAAAAAACCAATTTGTTTCCCACGGATCTTCTTGGAGGATAAGTGCAATTGAATCCATGGAAGTAAAGATCGGGGAATTAAGGTTGTTGAAAAGTGCTGTTGGGAAATCTTTTTTACCAATGCCCTTCAAATCTAGAAGAAATGGGATAATTAATTTTCGAAATAAAGACAATTTTTGTTTTCGATACTGTCTAACAGCTGGATTACTCTGGGATAGAAAAGTGACCGAGAACCAATCGCTAGGTGACGACAATTCAAATCTGAGATATCATTCTACATGGAACAAATTCTCGCATTTGATTGACTTTACTGATGTTAATATGGGAGAAAATGTTAATCCGTATGAAGATATGACAACGTTTGAACAAAAAAACAAGGTCTCAGTGAATATATTCACACATCACGGTGAGAATGTTATCCTAGCAAGAAAGGGATTGTCAAATTCAAAAAAAGTGGTCAATTTGTTTGTAATCCAAAAACTAGAAAATAGAATACCAAGATACCACTACGTTCTCATTAAAGATCTTGATGCATTTTTATGTGCTGGAAGTACACACAAAACCTACACATGTCACGATTGCTTCCGATCATTTAACTCCACTTTAAGTTATGTAAAGCATTCAAAGATCTGTTCAAAGTCAGCTAAACCAACCGAAAGACTTTATAGTTTCCCGCCCGAAGGAAAGGTTTTAACATTTGAAAGACCAGAACTGACAAACTGTCAACCATATATACTTTTCTTTGATTTTGAATGTTATTCAGTGAAAATAAATGATAATATTCACGGTAAGACACAAATGAGATTTGAGTACCAGCCTGCAAGCTATTCGTTAGTTATTTTACACAACACTGGAGATAAGGCTGAGCTAGTTACTGCAGAGTATTATGATGGACGTCATCCTGTCAAACATTTTTTCCATCGAGTGTTCCTATGGGCTCAAAAATTACTTTGCGAGATACGCTCAACAAATAACATGTTAACCCCGACACCTGAGGAAAGGAAAGCGCATGAACAAGCAACGCATTGCAAACACTGTAAGCGACAATTCACAATTCCTAAGGATTCGGTTCAGGAAGGGTTTGATGCATTGCGTTTTGATTTGAATGGAACATTACTGAACGACTCAGACGAAACAGACTACGAAGAGGAACTTACAATAAAGAAATCCAAGCGAGATGCACCAATTATTAAAACATATCACCATAACCACGACTCTGGAAAATACGTTGCATCATTATGTCAGTCATGCAACCTTAAAATTAAATATAAGAACCAGCTGACGTGTGTCGCACATTGCGGATCTAAATTTGATTTCCATCTTCTTCTTAAAAACTTAGAAACTTCTGCCTTTGATGCTAGCAATATCTCAGTTATAGCTAAGTCTAAAGAAACCTTTGTACAAATTGAAATAAAGTCAAAGGATTTGTATATTCCAATTCTAAATAATCAGTACGGGAATCAACAACAATTCTCAAAATCTTACAGCGGTAACCGTAAAGTGGGTGTGAGGTTCATTGATTCTTTTAACTTTTTACCTGAATCACTAGCAGATCTTACTGAAAGTTTGAAGAAAGAAAAATCTCCTTTATTCGAAATCGTTAAAACAGTATTAAACAATTATATTTGTGAACCAAATCAACTAAACGGAATCTCTAATGATAGCATAGACCTGCTATTAAAAAAGCTTCCATACCCCTACACCTTCCTGTCAGGTCCGAACGTCTTGAAGGATGGAGTACCTATTCCCGAAATCCAAGAATTCCATAACGACATGACTCATGAAGAATGTTCACAGGAAGATTATGAAATTATCTTAAAAATCTGTTCACTTTTCCAAATCAAAGACTTTCGCATGTACACAAAACTCTACACAATCCTGGATTCTGCTCTATTAGGAATTGTGTACATCAACTTTATTCAAAATAGTTTTAAATCCTACGGTATCGATCCTTCGTATCTCTGTACTGCATCTGGATTTGCTTGGCAGGCATTTCTGTACACTACCGGTGCAGACATTCACTACATTCGAGACAAGAAAATGATTGATTTAGTTCGGGAGGGAATTCGAGGCGGTGTCTCTATGGCGGCTAAAAAAATTGTTTGCGCTAACAATGAGAGAACTCCGTTTAATTTTAACGCAAGTGAAGATCGAACACATATTCTCAATCTCGATATAGTTTCCTTGTATGCCCATGTCATGGAGACCAACAAATTCCCTCATTCAGGTTATGAATGGGTTGATGTTGCGGATTTAAAGAAAATTGATTGGCAAAGCCCACAGCTTCATTCAGACGATAATAATACCGGCTACCTAATAAAGTGCACTCTCGAATATCCAGACGCAATCCATGACTCGACCTCTGACTTACCACTCTGTCCAGAGAAAAAACGTATAAAAATTATCGAGCTGTCTACAAGACAACAGAATATTCTACAAAAGCTGAACAATGCTCAACAGATTCTAACTGCACCAAGACTCACATTAAATCAATACGATAAGACAGACTATGTACTACATCATAAAGCGCTAGCTTTTTATCTCTCAATGGGAATGAAATTGACAGATATTAAGTGCGGCTTCAAATTCATTCAAAAACCTTACTTGACAAAGTATATAAAATATAATGTCGAGAAACGAAAAGTTGCCAAGACTGAAACGGAAAGGAGTGCTCTGAAACTGGGTACGTCAACCGCATTAATTAATATTAAATAGAAATCCTATATGATGTTTTTATTTATAGGAAATAATTCCATCTTCGGACGCCTGCTTATGAGAGACGATAATTTATTGAAAATTATTTTCTGCTCATCTCGCGCACAAGTTCATAAGCATCTCTCCAACGACAGATGCGTGGATTTCGACTGCCTATCAGATAACGTAACAATGGTTATGCTCGAGCCCGAAACAGTACAACTCTGCAAACCAATCCAAGCTGGTCAAGCTGTTTTGGATTTTGCTAAGGTTGCCTACTACGAAGCATACTACCGACAACTACATGATGTGTTTGGATCTAGAGTATCTTTAGCTTATACTGACACAGGTTGAATTGATTTTCTCAATGATAATGACAGAGGTCTTGAAATTTTATACTAATCCATACATTTTTATAGATAGCTTTCTGGTTGTCGTTAAGGATCCTCAGAACACGCTTTGGACAGATCTTGTTCAAAATCGAAAATACTTCGACTTTAGCAAAATTCCGAAAGACCATCAACTGTTTAAAGACTTCTCTAACATCCCTGACCTTCCTAGATTTAATGCAGGAGAGTCTGGGAAGATCAAGATAGAAGACTTAGATATTTCAGAAATTTGTACGCTAAAATCAAAACAATATTCAATTCTAAGATTTAATGATACTTGTGAATTAAAGTGTAAAGGGATTCCTCAAAGATCGCTGAAAAGATACTGCAACCATGAAGAATTCAAGAAAACTATAAACAATGAAAGCATAAAAGAAATCAAAATTAATGCAATACGTTCTTACAAGCACTCATTGTTTAATATTAGTATTAATAAGTTAGCTCTACATGCACTTGATGTGTACAGATGTTATTGGGATGAAAATGATCTAAATGCAAGCTTGCCATTCGGGCATTATAAATTAAGATAAATAATAAATAAGCAAACTTATTTATAGTATATTTATTATTATGAATGTAATTTATAATATTAGTATTTTAATAAAACAATGCACTGGCAATTTATTCTGCTTTAACTTATTCTTAAAATGTAATTATTGAGAAACTCGTTTCACTTTGCCTCTCAACAACTTTACTTTGCCCCTAAAAGTTTAACTGTGTTATAACAACGGTTTAACCTATAAGCATGATGCAACCAAAAAAATTTAAGCATATGGCACTTGAAAACTAAAAATAAATTAAGCATATGACACTTAAAAACTAAAATGCATTTATTAGGAAATTCGTTTCACTTCAGCCCTAAAAAAATTCACTTTGCCCTTAAAAGTGCAGTATGCTCTGACATTGGTTTGACCTAAAATCATAAAGCTACCAAAAATAAATTAAGCATATGGTACTTGGAAAAAAGAAATATTTATTCGGAGAGACACACATCAACTAACAAAAAAACGGAGCCATCACTTCCCTTCGCCCCTTAAATGTATGCCTCTAACAAATTCAGTAAGGAAGAACTAAACACGCCCACGGGCCGTCATCGACCGGGTGACCGGGCGATGTGCCTCCGGAGTCAGGATCCTGCGCCGTGGGATGTCCGCCAATACCGCTTCGCCCCCTCCAACCAGATCCACTTCCGCCCACACTTGCGCTCCCGGCTCCATCTCCCTTCCATCACCATTCCCTCCGTCGCCGCCACCACCGTCTCCACCACCCCCCACAAACCCTCCAGCACCACCACCCCCGTTTCCATCACCCCCCACAAACCCTCCACCACCGCCATCGCCTCCTGGTGCTTCCTCCATCATACGGACCAGCTCAATGTGGTCAACGACCAGGTGTTCGCGCGGAGCCCGTGGTCCTCGAATGGCGCGCCAAAGCGCTCGCGCAGCATCGGTCACATCCTGGAGTCGTGCCACCCTATCCCGAACAAAATCCACCAGAGTATACCGATACCGGTACCACAACCAACCCAGAACTCCGACACCCACCACACCAGCCCCGACCCCAAGTGCTGTAATATTAAAAAAGCATTGACTATACATACAAACACATACATGCATAGATACATCCTTACATACATCCGTACATACATCCATACATACATCCATACATACATCCATACATACATCCATACATACATCCATACATACATCCATACATACATCCATACATACGTACCTATGACCCAGCCCGAAGATTCCACTGATGCAGGGACTTCCCGGTCGCAGAAAACTTCCTGGAAGCGGCCACACACATGTCCAGGTCGAACAACCCCAGCAAGATTGATGGGAGCCTCATCCAGGTCAGCCAAACACCCACAATTGCCCACCATGTCGCTATAAAAATAGCACGCTTTTGAGCAAAGCTCGCAATCCGCATCAAATTTTGAACAAGCTAAAAAATACACAAACATATATACACACAAATAAAATTATATACATACATACAAATAAAATCATACATATAAACAATAAAACATAAATGCCTAAATATAAATTATGAATTAAATAAAACTACTTACCCATTTTTGTATTCCACCAATCTCTACTGCATCCGACTCATCCAACGTTGATTCAGCATTAAAAATTTCACCATGCCTTCACCAAGCACGATATACTTAAGGGTACCCTTCCCCTTCACACAGATGGCGGAAGGGCACCACATAGTTACAAAAAATACTCAGAGGGAGAGACTCTAGGACTCCATGCGGACTTATAGAAAATCTTCATTCAACCCTCCAAAGGATTTTCTATAAGTCCGCATGGAAATACACTACTAGGGTTTGCTATTACTAAGGATCATTCCGGCAACTAAAGTTAATTTCACTTATTGCACCTAATAATTTTTAGTTACGAAAACTGCAATATTCATTTATTTTAAAATCGACGAATTAAAAGACGAATCAAAATCACAGTGAGCTCATGTGTTAGTGTGCACATTGAATTGGTTTTCCCTTTAATAATTCTCAACGTGGAGTTTATTCAAATCGTATTTTACGATCATCACCATTATCATAACATTCGGAATCATTTTCAAATGTTAAACCATAATTGACACCGTCTTTTTTTTAATGTTACTGAAAGAAAGAAATGGAGGCATTGGGGGATTAAATGCATATATAAAAGATTTTGAATACCTCGCATTTTTGTACACCGGCATTAGAATGTGTTTACTTATATTGTTTTTATTATAATTTGTATCTAGATCATTTTGCTTTTAGGAAAAGCTGCATCTAGATCATTTTGCTTTTAAAATTCAATGCAAGTAGATCATTTTGATTCTAATCAAACATGCACCTAGATCATTTTGCCTCTTCACCGACGATATATAGCTGTGTAAAGATTATTTTGTCAAAATATGCTCTTTAAAACATTGATCCTACCAGAAGCATGCTCGCATCGAATCTACAGATATTACAAGAACGATATTTTTCCATTTAATGAAATGGTGCTCCTTTTCCCACAGACATTTCCAGCACAACTATTCTAATACATATTTAGTTCAATAAAGATTTTACAATAATTTTTTTCATATTTTGGCAACTACAATGAGATGCAGAAATACATTTATTTAAAAACGTTAATGTTATTAAATGACTCTGGCTGAAAACATGACAGCCTAGATCAAATTAGGATGTTTTAGCACCTTAGCATTAATGCCTGTGGATTTATTATCAAAGTAATGACACGATTAAACCATTTGAACAAACACATCTCTGAGTTACATTCCTAACAGACTTGTTTTAGGGGATCCGAAAGGTTATTTTTGAAAATTCTCAACAATTACTGAAGAGACCGGGACACAAACACTGAGGACTTCAATTTACCATTTATGTTTCGGTTGGTTCAAGTCCCTGGACTCGCTCCAATGAAGGCTCTTGCAATGTGCATCACCCTTGTCACCACCTGTGATGTAATTCCCGATTTAAGTAGACACTTATAAAGGGTTCTCAACATTTTGAAATGCAAAATGATAATAAATATTTCATTGGTAGCAGCCATGATCGAGTTACACGAAATTTATTCGGGCTCGGCGTTCCCAAACACCAAATAATGATAATCAATTAAGCAATAATTATTACAACAATTGCTGCCAGAATATACATACGTTATATAAACAAGACCTTGTGCATTAATCTATATTAAAGTTATCTTGAATATTTTAAATACTCAATTTAACCGCAAAATCTTTCATGCTTGAAACCTCTTCCTCTACAAATTCCATGAATTTGTTTAAATTCTCCTGAGAATGGCAAATTTGCTGGTGCATTGTTCCGGATATCGACAGCGTTCCATTCCAACTGTAAACCACAATCGTGAGCCCTGTTATGGAGGAACGAACAAATAGTAACAATTATTATTATAACAAGTTTTTATCAAATTTTTGTTTTTTTGAAAAATATTAAAAAACGTATTACCAGTTTCCCAGGTTGGTGTCCCTATTGCACTAAAGCCATTCATGATTTCGTTTCCGTCTATATGTAGTTTTTGCTTTGGTCCAGCAAAATTTGTGAATAGCATTGTTCCTTGCTTGTGGAAGAAATTATTCACATACGTTGGTAACAGTCCGCCTAATCTTCCATAATAGTATGTGAATTGTGGGACTGTTGATGACTTTCCTTGGAGCCATTGCTTTTGAAATTTTTCCATTAAATCCATAACGTTGTTATCTTCTTGCAAAATTGTCATTTTCATTGAAGCGTAAGAGCTGAAACACAAATCAGTTTTCGAAATCCAGACAATTAATATCATTACATCTTCATTATACATTAGGAATATTGTCAAGCAAAGTGCATGCTAAGTTTTTTATTACAAATAATTAGTCAGCCCCCCAGGATGATTTCGGAAAGGTTCGGATTTAAAAAACACAAAATCTTTGAAAGTGTCCGTTTGTGTAAAAGTATTAAATTTCCTAAAGGCTCCTGAAAGAGCGCAAAGCAAAGTTGATTCGAAGCTAACTTTGCAAATGTCACTTATTTGTTTGATATCGTTAACACGTAAATTTTGTGTCCACGAGCTGTAATAAACCCCAGTTTTTTGCAGGTCCCAAACTGAACTGTTCTTTCGAAATGAGTGCGCCAAATTTAGGTTATCCCGAAGGAGTCTGTAAGGCAGTATTGTTCGTTTCCAGATTGTTCGCACAAATTTCCCACATGAACTTCTTTCTTTCTTGGGAGCACTATTTTCAACGATTTTTTCATCAGTGAGCTCATAAATTAACTTAAATATGCTAAATCCGTCTGCCATAATATGGTTGATGTTTAAAATCCAAATGGAATGCCCATTATTGCCGTAATTATTCATGATCAGGATTTCCCATGGACTCAGATTTTTCTCCCAAGTCTGAAGTTGCAGTTTAGAAATAATAATTTTTAAATCTTCTTCAGAGATATTCCGGTCACACTCCGTTTCCCGAATATGCGTCCGAATGTCAAATTTGATTTCGTCTTGCCAGAATAAGTATCCGCCAAAATTCTTCACGAATTTCTTTAATTTTGAGTATTCTTTTTTCTCACAAACTTGCACGAAATTGTCTTGTAATTTTTCGAGGGAAATTTTCTTCCCCATGATAAACACTCTGCAGATATTTAGGGATTTTGTGGAATCAAAGTTACCCATAATTTGAGAAAATGGGCTGACAATTCTAACTGAGGATTTTAAGCACCATGGTGCTATGACCTTGACCAATTGACGGTAAGGAAGGATAATAATGAGCAGGATGGCATTAAGCGTACAAAATATTAATGAGGAGGGTATGGACAGAATAACTGAGATTTCGAAAAGAATACGAGCTATTATTTTAGAGCCACCCATGTCCTTTCCTTATGAGTACCTGTGAAGCTACTGCCCACAAGAATCTTGGATGAACTTAATCAAACTTCCCATGCGTGTTTATTATTCTGCGAGAGAATATAATAATTACATCGGAACTGCAATAATTATTATTACTCAAGAGTTTAGTTCCTGCTGTGACATTGATATAGTTAATGTTATCCCTACTGAGGAGATTGTTTTGCTTTGCTCATTTATATACATACATGGTTCTAGTTAACCTGTGAATATTCACATGTTTTCAACTTCGGTCGTGTCCATATTGCCTTGAAAAGTGTCAAAACGTGACAATTGAATTGTGGGATTAAATTAAGCATTGAATTAAAGCTTACTGAGATGTTTCCCAGAAAAAAATTGATGTACATATCAGATAGAAACTGTGCGCCAATCCTGCATGAACTTCTACAAAGATGTTGTATCATCAACTGCCCGTGTACACAAACCGATTGTGAAACAGACATTGATATATGAAAGATCTGTTGGTTTTGAATAATATATTTCGGTGGAGTCCATAAAGTCATAGTAACGTACAGAAATAATTCTAAACCGATAATTGGATGCGGAGATTCATTCATTCCCAAGTAGCACATCAAAAAAATAACGCGTAAATATAGTGGAAAAATAAGGGGAAATATTTTACGTTAATTAAAGTAGCGCAAATTTACCGTAAATATTTCGTTAGTTTCGAAACGTTAAATTACTGATAATTTAATTTCGCAAATTAAACGAAAAAATATTCACCATTGCCTAACACTGTCGATAGAGTTCCAAGCACCAACCTGCGGCAATAACGTGCACCATTAGACTTCATTTCTCATGGATTTTTTGCTTTGACCGTTTATTGAAACGGCATTGTATTTAAGTTGCGGCATGGTCTCACTCATACTGCGAGTAAAGTGTTAATTTCGCAAGAAATCTTGAAGATCTCAGCATCATAAAAGGCCCAAAAAGAAGGTAAAGAAATTAGATTTAGAATTTAAACTACTTTATAAAATAATAACCTCCATTGGATGGATGGGTATAGTTCAAGGCATTTAAGGAGGATTGCTGCTCAAGACTATAAAGAATTTTTACACTTATCTGCAACTGAAATTGAAACGAATAGTTCGCAATTAAAATTCTCTAGCCATGCCATAAGTTCTACGGAATATACTCCAGGTGCAACCCCTTCATTCAGTTCACAGCAAAATAATGATTTAAAAGTTTGTTCACAAATAGTACATGCTCCCAAAAATAATCACAAACTATTTATTGAAAATTTAAAATCCTGGTCTGTGAACGAAAATGTGACTCACAAACAACTTTCTAAATTGTTAAAAAATTTACATTATAATCTGGGTCTGAAGCACCTTCCTATAGATTCTAGGACATTTTTAAAAACGCCAAGAAAATCCATTTTGTGCGCAGTTAAGCCAGGATTCTACATTCATTTGGGACTTTCAGTTGGGCTACATAATTCCGCAAAAAACATACCAGAAAACGCCAATGAAATTATTTTTGATGCAAGTGTAGATGGGTTGCCATTAACAAAAAGTTCCAATAGCCAGATTTGGCCAATCCAGTGTCGCATTACAAATATTCCAAATCAGAAACCATTTGTAGTAGGAGTTTATCACGGTTTTGCAAAACCAGCTGATAGCAACGAATATTTGAAAGCATTCATTGATGAATTGTGTGTCCTGAATGACGAAGGAATTTGTATCGGAGGAAAACATTTAAAAGTTAATCTCAGGGCTATTATTGCAGACGCTCCTGCAAGAGCCTTTGTAACAAATACCGTAGGACACACTGGCTATAGTGCTTGCGGAAAGTGCGATCAAAAAGGTATTTACACGAACAACCGAGTAGTTTTTGAAAATTGCATCGGAAATCTTCGAACTGACCAATCTGTTATAAGTAATCGACATCCGGAATTTTATAGTGGAAACAGTGTACTTGAAAGAATCAACATTGGCTTCGTCACAGATATTCCATACGAATATCTGCACTTAGTACTTTTGGGGGCGACTAAAAAATTGCTTAACCTGTGGTCTCACAACAAGTGCCGCAAAGGTCGACTAAGTAGGCAGCAATTAATTAAAATCTCTCAGCGCTTAATTAATCAGCGTAAATTTGTTCCAAGTGATTTTACACGAAAACCTAGACCACTTTCTGATTTGGCCAGATGGAAATGTACTGAACTGAGACTTTTTTTGCTGTACATTGCCCCTGTAATATTACGGAAAATTCTTCCATCGCATTACTTTGATCACTTTTTGTGTTTACATACGTCAATATTTATATTGTGTAGTGCCGATCTAAGTGAGCTGTATCGTCAATACTGCCACACTTTATTGGAATATTTTGTAGCTGATTTTCAGAACCTTTACGGATTTGAAAATCTCTCTTATAACATACACGGCTTATTACATTTAGTTTCCGATAGTGAAAAGTTCGGAACTTTAGATTCGTTCAGTGCATTTCCGTATGAAAACAATCTTCAGTTTCTGAAAAAACTGGTGCGTGGAAATTCTAAACCGTTAGAACAAATTCATAAACGGCTATACGAACAGCAGCATAACTGTGAAATTGTTTCAACCGTTCCCTTAAATCATTATCCGTATCTTGAAAAAGGAACCAAGCTTTATTTTCAAAACTTTATATTAACAGACAAGTGTCCGAACAACTTTTGTAAACTACGATCTGGTGAAATTGTCCGTATAAAAAATTTCTTTTCTCAAAACGGTGAAATATTTGGAAAGGGAGATAAATTTGTAGATCCTAATGATTTTTTTAAGAAACCGTGCAACTCAAGTGACATAGGCATACAAAAAATCTCCTTCAGAAAATTAGAACCAATCAGTCAGTTCCCAGTGCTTGAAATAAAATGCAAACAATTTTTAGTACAGTATAAGAACGATTTGTTTGTTTCATTTCCAGTTCTCCATTCCGAAAAATAATGAAATATTGCGTTGTCATTTTTGATGGACAAAGTGGTGAAGAAGTTGAGGTAGTTCCGGAGTCATGGATTGCAAACGAAAATAAGCAGTGTTATTGGCCGGGCCATTTAAGTGCCTCTGGAATTTCGGCAGCTGTCAACCGAGGTCACACGTATGAGGAAACCTGGGAGATCCACGGAATTACGGAATACTTTGGTCCCTACGGTTTGGTTTCTGATGTTTTAAATTTATAATATTTGTTTTTGCGATTTTAATGAATGAAATTGAACGTTATGAAATTTAATATAAATATTACGTGTTTCAGATAATCCCATTGACGCAAGGAAAAAAGCTAAACGAGAGGCAGAACGAAAATCTGATGCGACTACAGACATTGATGGACCCCGTAAACGGAAGCTGCCATCGCGTTTCCTGGGTGTTCTTCCAATGAAGTCCAAACAAGTAAAATCCGCCACTTCCCGTTCTGCAACTCAGCCAAGTTATCCACCAAAATTGCAACCACGGGATAAAGTGAGAGCCAGCTTTATAAATCAAGCAGTTGTTCAGCAATCTGCAAATGTGTCACATTCTGCCTCTCTTCCACTGGCCAACTCATCAATTATTACAACTACAGGTTACATATAAACAACATTTTTCAAATTATTTGTATTTTACTTATAAATAGTTTCAACGAATGGATTAAAATTCTTTTTATAGACGACACGTTTGAAAAGAGTGTACTTGCAAGCCTAAGCGTACTGAAGATGCGAATCAGGAGTATTGAGGAGTCGCATGCTTTAATTTTGGAGCAGTTACGAAGCATCAATCAAAATGCAGTTGGTCGACGATCGCTGAAAACCGTCAACTTTCCAGTCAACACGTTGCAAGACCTTAACGAACTGGAAAAACAAATTGCAAGTAATTCTGTTGTCTACGAAGAAGTTGTAAGTTCAGTTTTGTAAAGAGCAACTTTGTATCACAAATTTCATGGAATCACGTTGTTAGTGTAGCACAGTACCCGAATATGATGGTAATTTGTGACTGTCCGTGAGCCTGTACGTCCAAAACCGCAATTTCTCTGAAACTACCGAATCGATTTAGCCTAATATTTCATAACTGTTTGTTGTACATATGTGTTCTAATAGATTCTAGTGGGTATATAATAATAATTATATATTTAATTTTAGTTCATGTTTCCACGTTAATTCATTTGCACTTAATGGACGCATTCTTGTTTGTTACAGGCTAATGCGTTGGACTGTCTTGGTGGAAACAATGTCAGGCAGGGTACGTTCAAAGCGTTACGAAAATTAATGTCTGACAATGTTGCCCAATATCTCAACTGGAAGGGTGGAAATAATAAGACACCATTTGGAACCTATGAGCTTTGTGACATCATTATAAGTACGTTGGTAGTTTTGTATCAAGAAATTATCACATATATTATCTACTTCATATTTTTATGTTACATATATAAACGTATGTTTTAAGCTAACATTTTACAATCAGTAATGGTAAAATTTAAATTACAGATTCGGTGAATTTCTTTTTTGGAAAAAAGAAAGGGTGCAAAAAATTTATTCAAGATGCAATAAAGGATTGGCTGAAGGCAGCACCCACTCGCATTAAAACGGGGTAATAATAACTTAGATTTGAATTTATTTGGTTTCAGTTAAACACATTTTTAATATATTTAGTCAATCAGTCGCAGTTGGCTATACCCCCAATCCATTATATAATTTAAAATATAATATATATATATATATATATATATATATATATATATATAATTATATAATTCAAATAATACGAATTTAATGGCAGCTTTGCGATATATTAATAGCGAAGTATTCATGATTGTATCTACCTTATTATTTTTATTTTGATGTTGCATTGATATAGTACACAACGAAAACTGGTGGCGTCAGACTCTGATTGTGAGTCCGAAATCCAGCAGATTCCTAGTACTGAGGAAAAGGAATCAAGCACTGAATCGGATTAGTTGCACAAGACAGTATTCAGTTTTAAGTTGATTCGATTTGACAGCAATATTGTTAGATTTTACAACCTGTCATTATAGCTGAATAGTATTTGCTTACCTCAGTCATTTTTCATTTACACTTATGTACATATCTATGCGTGTATCTATGTATTTATGTCGAGTGTTATTTTTATGTGATGGAATAAATGCAAAATATTTAAACTTTTAAGTTTTCTAACAATTTAACTTTTCAAAAATTTAAATTATTAGCATTTGTAATCCTCAATAATTCACGCATAAGGAGAACGCTACAATAGGTCTAATTAACCAAAAATTCCCGTACAATTTACGCTAAAGTTTTTACGTGAAGTTCTCGCAAATGTATTAACGTTATTTTGCCCGGACATCGATACCGAATTTTATACTAGAAACTAACCTTTTATTTACCATAGATTCACGTTAAATTTACGAGAGTGCGCTAATTTGAATCACGTAAATAATACGAACAATTGACGTTTGTGTGCTACTTGGGTTGTTTTAAGTTGGAATTTGACCTTTTTTTTAGTTCTTTTTTTTTAGCTGCATTTAAGTTTAAATTTGAGTTTCAAGTTGCGTCCAAGGTTAAATTTAAGATCCTGTATGCGACATTCATGGAATTTTTCACTGGCTTTTACGGGCTTTCATTATCTTTTTTAACCGGGTTGAAAAGATCTTACCCGCCCGTAACCCGTCAAGCGTAATCATTTTTACCCGTACCCGCCCAAAGCTATGGCGGGCATGCTGTTTACGGGCTTACACCTTAAACTTTTAACCGCCCGAGATGTTCCAGTCTGTACAATTATTCCTTCGCACTACTGACAAGCAAAGTCTTCCGATGTGACCTCCAGAATTAAATGAAAATTGGTGGAATTGTAGGCACTACTAATAGTGTTCACACAAACCACAAACTTGATGCCATCTCCTCTGGGTTCGGGTAGTAGGACATCCCAAAGTTTGATTTTTTTTTTAAGTTTTCAGCCTAAAAATAATGTAAATGTATTAACACGTACATACGTAAACCTTTTCTCAATTAATGAAAATTTTTTTATAACTAAAAAACATTTAGTGCAATTTTACATTGAAAAGGTTTATGTTTAGTTTGTGAAAGTGTAAACAATAATATTTATGAGAAACAAATTCAAGACGAATTAAATAAAATAATTCCTATAATCTTCAGAATTGGCTTATTTCGGCTCAAATTTTGTAAACTTGAAGACGGGACTAGAGTATTTTTATGTATGAACATTAGTTTGGATTTTGTTCGAGTCGCGAAAATGAATTTTTCTTATGGGATTTAACATGAAAAAATTCAAGCGAGGAAGGGTCCCCCCCTGTCAAACTTTAAAAAAAAATCAAACTTTGGGATGTCCTACTACCCGAACCCAGAGGAGATGGCATCAAGTTTGTGGTTTGTGTGAACACTATTAGTAGTGCCTACAATTCCACCAATTTTCATTTAATTCTGGAGGTCACATCGGAAGACTTTGCTTGTGAGTATGATAACTTGTTCCTCCATGATTTTGTAGCCGCCTTGTGTGTCACTCACTAATTCCGTTTACTCATACGTGCATATGTGCAGTGTGCATTCATATGCAAAATGTTCACCTATGACCAAGTATTAATTCTAACCAACTTTTCCATGCACTGTTTGTCCTTGGCCTGCCAAAATTCTGAAGTGATTCCTATTCTCTTGTTCGAAATAGGGCTTAACAGATATTACGGGATTAACTGTGGGATTCGAGATGTTATCACATTGTTTATCTTTCTCATATGCATTTTATTTTACATTAGTTGGGAAGTCATCTACGTCCCGATCCCCGTTCATCTCGTATACAGGTGTAAAACACACTCAAAATCAGTAATGTTTTGTTTTAAATAAAGGGCAAAGGGAGAATTGATAGTTCCCCAGGAAATTCACCCCCAGTTCATCGGGATATATCTTAAGAAGTACTCCTTTTGGGATTTGATTCATTCTCCATTCGTATTTGTTTTACTGTATAGGGCTTCATTTTTATTTTTGTGATGTTGGAGTTCACATAGTTTATTTCCAATCAATTTCCATGCAGTTTAGTGTTAAAAAGATCTAGTCTTCCAGCATGAATTTGAAGTATCATATCTGGACCGTTTCCATACATTCAGCTCATTCCACCTCCCAGAACTCTTTCAGTAAGTTTCACAGAATTAATGACTTTAAATTTTTTTCTCTAGCCCAATCTTTTAGCTACTATGTTATATCTTAATTATATGCTATATGTATATTATATTCTTATGATGACTGACAACCACTAATCAAAGTTTTTGTAATTGAAATGTCAATGTGTCCCAAGAAACTTCCTGGCCAGATCTGCTCCAAGAAAATCCTACATGCTGAAGAAAGACTTACAGCTCTGTGAATGTACAGATACAAATATTCTCTGATTTAATATTTGTCCCTGGGCATCCTGAAATTAACTTGCCAAACCCGCTGAGGACAATACGGTGTTTCCACAAATCTCCGCAAAAGCAGATTTATTAAAATATTTACAAATGAAGACAATTCTTTATGAAAATAAATTCTGTGGTGAAGATAATGCATGTACAAATATGTATATCTATGTATCTATATTGTATGTAAGACTTGCAGAGGTTTATTTCAGGATAAGTTCAGTTATTTCTAGAAGTTTACGAGAAATTCTACAGATTGTCACTTCCCCTTAAAAGTGCATACGTACGTTTCCAATGGGACACGCTTGGGGTAAACAGTAATTAAAATAACATGAGATGTCCGGAAAAGTTCAAAAGCAGAAATTTATAGTGAGAATAACAGGTGCAAGATATCTATTATATACCTTGTTATGTAATATATAAACATTGTATTTCACAACTAGTACAATTAACACATTATCGTATCGCGTATCTCTTCAAATTTGCATGACTCAACTTTTATTGGCAGCCAGGGCCAATACAGGATCTAATCAATTGACCACACGAACGCAATATCGAACTGCAACAACCCTTGTCGGCTCCACTTGACATTAATCAGCGAACATGGCCTACGTGACTCTCGTAACGTTTGAGTGGTCACGTAGCTTTATTTTGGTGCGATGTTTACCTTTTGACTTCCACTTTGAGCATGATTTTACTCGTAGATATACCTTGGTGAAGCTTATCTTCCATCCGGGGTTTTCTAATAATTCTTGTCGGCTGACCTGCATGATTTCAGGTGCATAAAGTGATCCCTCGTTCCAAGAGATCCTCTTGTATTTACATATGACCAGCTCCACTACACCTGGCAAATGTATTAGGGTTCGTTCCTGCATCAATTACAATTATTGAAGATTTGTCCCCTACCTTCATTATACTAATTACCTACAGTCTATAGCAATATACTTGGATGTGACGGATGATTAAAATAGCATTTAAATCCACACATTGACATGCACTGGTCGGGTCTTAAGTCAAAAAGGTGAAAGCAATTAATATTCCACCCCGTGCGGAACTCAATCATCGAAACTTGCAAATATATGAATGTAATGTAATTATTGCAAAAGTAATTATTACATGCGGGAAAGTAAAATATGTCAGACATATAAAACGATGTGGTCTATGTCAATGTCTCAGTGTCATTCACACACTTGCAGTTGCAAGTCAAATACCGGACTCTGAAATACATCACCAGCCCCAAATTCCCAATCGGTTTTTCAGTATAAATTCTACCACTAAAAATTAATTTACAAACAAAATGGTTTTTAACGAGGCGTCCGGCAATAATTCGGTGGAGGACCAGGGATGGAAAAAAGATGGCGTGGAAGTCGTTCTCCCTGAAAGGCAATCCGGGAAGACCCTTACTATTGAAACCACAAACCCAAATATATTGTCCTTCAAGAAAATGGAGTACGCTGCTCGGGGTCCGGTGATTTGCAGAGCCATGGAAATTGATGCGGAACTACGGCAGGTATTTTTGTTTGCATGTTTTAACAAATTACTATTTATTTTACAACTTTTAAAAACAGCAGACATTTTAACCTGAAAATTTGTACGGAATTTATGGAAGGGGGTGAAAATGCCGTTCTCTTCTGTGATCAAAGCTAACATCGGTGACGCTCATGCCATGGGGCAGAAACCCATGACATTTATCAGACAGGTAAGTAACATCCATAATTATTATTATCTATTGTCAGAAAATGCCAAAAGCATTTTTCAAATTATCATCCTGAAAAAACATCTTGTAAACTATCACTAAATTGAATGTAGGTCATTGCATTAGTAACCCATCCTGAGCTTTTGCAAGATCCGAAATTCCCTAATGATGTGAAGAAGAAAGCTTTGGAAATTTTAGGGGGCTGCCGGGGAGGAAGTGCAGGTATTACTAATGCAAGAGTAAATTCTTTTCTAATCGGAGTGTCAGAGGTGCTGTGATTTTTAATTATTATTATTTTTGTTACAAAGGGGCATACTCGGACTCGAGGGGGCTCCAATGCATCCGAGCTCACGTGGCTGAGTACATCGAGAGAAGGGACGGGGGCACTCCTTCCCACGCCGATGACATCATCTTAGTAGCAGGCGCATCGGAAGGGATCCGAGCTGTCCTCAAGCTCTTTAAGGGAGAAACTAAAGGGAAGAAGTCCGGCGTAATGACACCTGTCCCACAGTACCCGCTCTATGCCGCAACGCTCGGGGAATATGATATGCATCAAGTAATTATTATTATTCTTCAAAAAAATTTGTGTTACAAATAATTATCTAACAAAGGAACTTCAGCTTTTAAAAATACTAATCAATAAAGATTACACATGCCCTTCTTATTGTGTATTTTCCAGATTGACTATTATTTGAAGGAGTCCCAAGTTTGGTCTTTAGACACAGCAGAATTGAGGCGTGCAATTCAGGCCGCTAGATCCCACAGCAGTCCCAGAGCCATTGTTGTAATCAACCCGGGTAACCCCACAGGTAATGTACATCAATCAAATCCTTTTACAGCAGAGTTGACCACACTAAATTACAGTACCTTTTTTATAAATTATTTACAGGAAATGTGCTAACAAGGAAAAATATGGAATCCATCATAAAGTTTGCCTACGAAGAGCGTCTTTTCATTTTAGCTGATGAGGTATCACGTTGCCCCAATTTTGCAATAAATTCATTCTCTTCAAAAATAAATACTACAGCCTGAATTTATTATTTTCCAGGTTTACCAGGACAATATCTACGAAGGCTCGGAATTTCTCTCCTTCAAAAAAGTAATGACAGAGATGGGTAGTCCTTATAACACAATGGAGCTGGTATCGTTCTTCTCTTGCTCAAAAGGTTAAAAATTCTCCTAAATTATTTTTAAATAACAATATTTCCCTGAAATCTCAATTCATAACGCCAAAAGATACGATTAACTTCATGAAGCATTTTATTCCCACAGGATTCGCTTGTGAGTGTGGACTCCGTGGAGGATATTTAGAAATGTTCAATGTGGACAAGGACGTGAAGGAGATCCTCATATCAAGCATTGCAGCCAAGCTCTGTCCAACCGTCCTGGGACAAGTGAGTGCTTTTTTTTATTCCCAGCGTAATTATGTATCTATGTTTACTTATGTCCCATAAACAGAGGCTTTGCAATGAGTTATTTATTCCAATTAAAATACCCTGATTGTGGGAAATATTACTGAACTTGTTATTCTGTTGATAAGACTGCCGTTGATTGTATCGTGGACCCTCCCAAACCTTCGGACGATTCCTTTGAGCTTTATGAGCGAGAGAAACACGCAACATTGCAAGGTCTTGCGGAAAAGGCGAGGTTAGTGACGGAGGCTTTTGACAGCATGAGTGGGATCGAGTGTCAGCCAATTCAAGGAGCAATGTATGCTTTCCCTCAGGTAAACATTTGATTATTTTTAAACTTCATATCTCCTATCTGACACCATTGTCCCCCATTTATCTTTCTATGTACGTCTCGTGTTAAATGATACAATGCTTATTAATTTTAGATCCACATTCCGGAAAAAGCTATTGAAGCCGCGAAGGAAAGGGATTTGGAGCCGGATGTCTTTTACTGTTTAGAACTTCTGGAGTCAACTGGGATCTCTGTTGTCCCTGGGACTGGTGTGGGGCAAGTTGAGGGGACTTATCATTTCCGGTAATATTTTTTGGATTTTTCCCACTATATTGATTTCATTTGTTCCCAGAAAATTCTTAACAAAATCAACACAATATCAAATGTACATTAATCACTAAATGCATTATTTTTGTGGGCATCTATTCAAATATAGAACTACATTATTACCTCCTACGGAGACCCTTCGAGAAATGCTACACAAATTCAAGGACTTCCAAAGCAGGTTCCTGGAGAAGTATTCGGATTAAAAATCTTGTTAATACGTCTTGTTATAATAGCTTATTGTAATTTTTATAGTACGGTTTTTATTTGCATAAATGCAGCCCATCGGCTTTAATAGCTATATGTATGTCATTGGTAATTCTTACCATTAGTCAATAAAGATAAGTTCACAGTTTCTGAAAACCTTTGGATATTTTGGGCTCAATAAATTTTGGCATAATTAATTTTGTTTACAACAAGTTTTAATATTAGAAATTAGGGAAACATTATCAAGCTATATGCAAATGCAGTAAGCAAACTTAATCTGTAAATTAATTTAAAGTTGTTTATTTGCATAGAAAGACAAATTGTTGTTCAAAGTTCACTAGACGATAATAATTACGTGGGCGATTACAACTGTTCACATAAGTTGTAAGGAAAATACCAGGCCCGTTATAATGTTGTTAGCCATAATCCATACCAAGTCCAGGTCCAGGAAGCCTAAACCCCCCACACGTATTCCAATAGGCCTCAAAGATCCCCCCAGTTTTTGTAACATGACGTTCTTTCCGTTTCTCAAGTATTTCGGAGCGCGATTGAAGTCCTCGCAGAACTGTTTTGAAATTCGCATGACTATGGCAATTCTCACGAAAATTTTAACCATGTACAGGAAAAATAGACTGGCAGCAGGGTACATGGTGTACACTACCAGGGGCAGAGCATTGTATTGGGTGAGGGTCATGTTGAAGGCGTAAACAGAAAATACGAGGAGGAGCCCTGTGAAAATTGGTATCAGCTCTTTTTGCCACCAGGAGTTACAAACTCGGGAGAGCACTTGCAGGGTTTTGTATTCTTTTGGGACCTTCCCCTGGGGTTCAATTTTGGAGCTGGAAATTTTTTTCAAAAAACCACAATTTATTGCTAAATGTCTAATGAAATGTAAATCCTAATTTTGAAATTATTACAAAGTATATATATAACTTACACCAGACGCTTGAGATGAAACTGCAGAGAGAAAAGGCCGAGGAGAAAAATATTTGTGACAATGTTTATTTTGAGGAAGAGGAAAAAAGCAAAAAATACTTCGTAGGATATTGCAAATGCAAAGCCCAGTCCATCCTGACACATCCAAAATGTGAGTACAGGTAGATCTGGGAAAAGATAATAAATTACAGGAATGAGTGTCAAAAATCCCATCAAATGGGCGCAATTAAAAAGAACGAAAGTCGGTAAAGCTCCGGAAAGCTCCTTGAAAGCTTCCGTCTCATAACGTTGAAGAGCAGAAATCAGCTGTAAAGTCTCATCAATCCTAATGTGAAAAAACAGGGAAATGACCCTCTCACAAGTGAAGCTCATTAGCTGGAAGGTGTAAATTACAGCGTATTTGTCCAATCCGAATTCCCCAAAGTGACGCTTAAAATTCCACAAATGATAGATGTAGAAAATTGTGAACAAACTATGGATCGTGTAGTAGCCCAACCATTGAGATTTTTTTGAGAAGTATTTAAATCGGATGTGACTATTGCAATTGTCCTCGGAGAAGCAAATTGACCTCACGCATGACCCCACTCTAAATTCAATCCTATAAATTTTTTGAGCTAGTAAAACTAAAGTCAATTTTGGATTATTTAATTTATTTGTAGGGATCAAATCTTTCATATTTTTTTTACTTTTCAGTTTCGTTGTATATCTCCAAAATTTTAAGCTGTACTTGTGAGTGGAGTTCATGTGTGACTTGAGAGGATTGTCGGCTACCAAAACTCAAATGATGCTTTTCATTAGTAACATTCGGGAATCCCGCAGGCGTAGAAAAATCGATTACTGCTTTGATCATTAATTCGGGAAGATATATTTACTCATAAACAAGGACTCGGCAATTAATTTCCTGATTAAATAACGTTTACACAAGTCAAAAATTATCTAAACACTAATTGCTAATAAAAGGCAATTTCACCCCGTGGCTTAGTATTATCTTTGAGTATTGTGAGTATTAAGTACTCCCATAAATGTGTGCATGCATCCTCCCTTTTCAAATGCAAAAGTATAGTTAATTTCGTATACAGTCTATTCTTACAATTAGATAACATTCCTTTATATTGTCACGATACAATTTTTTAGGTATACTTATATTTATTTATAGTATATAATAGCAGTACTATGTTGTAGTGGCTTCTCCATATGTTGGCAGCGGATAAGGCTTCCATCCGACCGGATAAATCGAATATCCGATCCGAATCCGATCCGAACCGAAATTTTCGGATAAATTTTCTTATCATCCGATCCAACCGTTACGGATCGGATAAAAATTTTATTTATATCCGTATCCGATCCGAAAATTTTGGATCGGATAAGTGTATTATCCGATCCGAAATTTCGGATATCCGATCTCCGGATATCCGCGGATCATCCGATCGGATGGAAGCCTTAGCAGCGGAGGTGTGGAAAACACAAGAAATAGTAGTAGTGAGTAACTTCAGTTAAAGTACGAAATAAAATACAAATATCATATATTTTTTACAAAATGCGGGAGTAAAATCTCTTGAATAATTTGGCCAAATAATGTTATATTCAAAAACCACAAATTATTTAGCAAACGTTAGGCAGCATTCACATGAGTAGAGTTTATGGTTGTACATTTGTGTACAGATCAAAGTTGATTAACATGACCGTAGAAACTGAATAGTTTTCCTTAAAACGAATGACAATGGTTGGGTAATTTACGATATTCCCGACACTAAATTAACTAAATTGATAGCCCTAACATTGAATTTTATTAAATATCTAACTGCAATATCCAACACATTGAAATACAATACACACGTTGAATCCAATAAGCAATACCACAGCCACAAACCAACCGATAAATTTAAATAATTGGTTTCAAAATATTTCAAATTTGTATTTCACATTTTAAAATGTTCATTCGAACAACTGTTTCTGATGACTTGGACAGTAGCTAGAGCTATGTATTTTAAAATCGAATATTGTATCTATGTTTGAAACACGGGGGGGGGGGTAAATGTTACAAGACAAATAAATACAAAATTACATGACGTTTGTGGATCTTCAAAATATGAAATATAAAATACACTAAAACTTATGGTCCTGACAAAATACCAAATACAAAATACTTTAAACATTTTCAGCGAGAAAAGTACGGAATACAAAATACGGAATGTACTTCTTTTCGCGTCTTCTCCAAAGATGAGTGAGGCAGAGACGTTTGGAAATATTCCCGTGTCAATCCCAAAAATTTCAATTTTTATCCTTTGAAGTGAATTTAATTTTGACGGGCGAACTTTATGTTTTAGGGGAACTCTAAAAGAGCGGTACACCGTTACTTTGTGTCTCCTATTTGTTTCCATTACAATCCCAGTCCAGGCTATGTGACGATTACGATTGTTTACTACACAACGTGATTGTAGTTGGTCTTATTATATTAATTTGAATGGCATATTAGCAACGTGAGAGACATCGTATCTGAAAATCAAGGGCATACATCATTGACTGGGGATGATTATTTTACGGTGAATATTTATCCAATGGAGCAATTTGAGGTAAATGTAGGATCGCACAATAATCTTTAATGAAGTGTATTTACAGACAAAACTGACAATGCGTACACTTTAATAACAGTCCAAGGGTAGACTTTTCAAGGAAAAAAACGTGTGTACGTCTGACATCTGGCCATAAATTTTCATTTAAATAAATATTTGTTTTTTTCGGGGAAAATTATTGGTAAGGCTTGCAATCAGTGCCGAACGACATACATCGAAATATTAACAATTAAAGTGATTATAAAATTCCCCTAGCAGCTTTCATCTTTACTATTTATAAAATACAGGTTTCATGTAATAAAGTCGGATCTACAATGAAAACTTCGCTCCAGCAATTTTAGATATACCAAAAAGTATGATTGAGACAGTTTCCACGCTATCAATCTCCTATTGCAAATTCCTCTTCCTAATTGTTATACATTTGCATTGAAACTAATCTACACATTAAAAAATAATAAATATTGATTTCCCCGAAATAAAAATTGAAAACATGGGTATTGTTTACATTCGTAGTTTTATTTCCGTTGTAAAAATCCAAACATCCCCAACTTACAACTATCACAGATTAATATCGCATACACATAAACAGTCTATAAATTACATGGCATAACAAAACACTTGTTACTTTTGATACCCTTAGTCAGAATACAAACACCCCCGAGTTATCACTGTCAGGGTTGACCATCGTATACATAAATAGACTATTAATTAATTACATAACAGCTATAGGAATTATACACCTTGCTATATTATTTTTTTACATTGTCAAATTATATGTCAATATGTACATTTGGATCATAATTAATTATTAGGAAGCTTTCAATTGTTCACGATCACTCCGAGCGTTGTGAGCTCATCTTTCACACCCTCCGGATGCGTCTCACTGATATTGTAATGCAAGGATTTGGACTGGAAGTGACAAAATGTATTGTCAAAGATGAAAATATCTGTAATCAAAACAATTTGTTGTAATTAAAACTACCCACAAATATTTTCACTGATATGTTACAGCACAGTTGGAAGTCTCTACAGGTGTTTCCTTGCTACAGGAGTATCTTTACAGGGGAGATAAAAACAATTTCGGAGCGATTACATCGGTACACTCTCAGTCAAGATATGAATGTGTCGTTCGACTGAAGACAAATCGTTGTAAGGAAATCGTATAGGTACAAATATTATACTGTGCATTAAATAAGTTTAATAATTTGAGTCAAATTACACCGTCCAGGGATAACTGCCTTGTAACTCCCCTCCACAGTTTCCAAATGAGAGTCCACCCTGCCACCATTGATAAGGGTAAGGTCCTTGTCTTGGAATACCATATAAAAGCCTATTTCATCCCCGACAGTGTTGAACTTCCATCTGTATCCAAATTTAACATGAATCATTGTCAAAATTCCTTAATGTATTGACTACTTGGATTAACTGTTAGTTCGAAGTGGATCCTTTATTGTAAGTAATTAATTCCAAAATCCTTTGACAAAGTTATTGGAAAGGAAATTGATGGAAATAATAAACAGATCTCGTTCAAAATTATTATTATTCAATTACCGTAAGATTGAGTTGGGGTATAGAACATCCAAAGCCACTTGAATCTTTTCCTTGGCTTCGACAGTCACAGTGAACATCCCATTATGAATATCTTCCTGAGACTCACAAAAGCTCATTCTGCTTTCTCGGATCCTTCGGAACTGTCAAAAGAATAGATTCATCAATTAGAATTTAGGATGCAGCAATAATGAGAGAATCGTGCTAGCATTGCAATGATTCTAATTGAAGTCTGACTCTCAGAACCAATTTAAAATTATGAATAAACTCACATTTTCGTCAAACTCCCGAGTGCCACCGTAATGTTCCAAAAGTTGATCCTCCGAAATCCGCTGCCTCAAAACCATTTTCCATTTCTCGGAGTTGGTCCCAAATATTTGGACCCTCTCCAGAGTCCTATTGCTAAGAACGGTTCGGATCATTGCGTAAAGTAGAGGGAAAAATTTTGGCACTGAAATTGAAACAACAGTATTACTATAAGCAAGCATTTAAATGATTTCCCATGTCTTAAAATTACCAATAATTTACAGATGTTTCAAGTCGAATGTCATCAAAATTTCTTCAAATTTCAAGGGAACAATTCTGGAATATTTTTCCAAGCAGAGTGCTTTGCAGATTTAATGCAACAGTAACATATCCTCACCATTAATTGCGTACGCTGCTTTCACAATTCCTGGATAAATCGCTTCAACAGTTTTCCCGAAAGTCATCAATGCGTCCGTCACTGCGAGCAAATTGAAGCATTTTGTAAGTAAATTGAGGTCATTTTTGTAAATTGCATAGGAAAAAAATGTAAAATGTCAAAACTAACTTCCTGTTGCAGCCAATTGTCTCATAGTGAGTCCTTCCATGTCCCAAATAAAGACACATTGGTTAATGAAGGTGTTCGCAGGATCAGTCAAATTCTTCAACCTGGTCCTTTCAATGCCCCTTTCCAGCAATTGCTGCATATATTTAATAACCAGGTCCTTCTGTCCTCTTTGGTAAGCCTTGCGAATATCCCATTTGCCCAGGGGGATTGTAAAAACTGGAATTCCCAAGTTGAGACATTAAAATAGAGTCAACTCTATAGTCATTAAAAAATGTCAGTATTATGTAATACTGGCGGATTCATTGTGTCCAAGGACTCTGTACTCGTGTGGAAAAATCACCTGGGTAGCCTTGTTTATCCTCTCCTTTCATATCGTATGCGAAATCATGTTGGAACTGAGCAGGGGCTTCCCACGACAGGAGTCTATCCGTGTGTTTGCCAATCTTCCAAATTATAGCCTTAAGGGAAAAAAAATGAACGAGAATTAGTCTGAGAATTTGTCATTTCCCCTTCATTGAAAATTCAGAAAAAATTCTTAACATACAAATGTGGTTTGGAAGGAATCAAGTTTTTGGACTCACCTTACGGAGCATCTCAGCAGCAGCTTTACAATTGTAATCTCGAGCTGGGAAAATAAGAAATTATCTTTAAACCCTGTTTTTATTCCTGTAATTATTCTAAAGTCTTGGGAGATGTTTGTGTTTACGCTAAATTTTATCGTTGGGAGGATTTCCAAATGGGAAGTTATTTTTGCGTAGACATGTGAGCATGTTTGTTGTAAACAATTACACAATCTTGGTGAAAATTCTCGAATGTATTTTATCGTCTTTAAGATAGGGAGAAAAATAATTACATATGTACCTTTAAGCCATTGGAGTAAATTTTCGTTGTACATGTCTTCTTCGTGCAAACAGAGGTTGATGGCCATAGTTCGGAACTACAAATAAAATACATAGGCATTTTTTAGACGCATTGACGTAGGTTAAGAAAATATTTGGTATGTTTCCTTTCCACACTATTTTTATTGTTTTATTTTTAATGTAAACATCACATTGGGATTGAATGATTGGATCTGAGGCTACGCAAAGGGTGGCGCCAGCTATGGCCGTCACAGTAAAATGTACGCAAAACATTTTTTTAAGAATTTGATCCTCAAAAACTAACCGGTCAAATTTAGCCAAACCCTAAAATCGTCTGCACTGTTAACATAAAATTAGGTCAACAAAAGATTTGCGTAAAATTGGTCAAGTGGTTTTTGAGATTTGGGTATCTTTTACTAGAAGGC
The DNA here is from genome assembly GCA_947179485.1 of Allacma fusca. NCBI lineage: Eukaryota > Metazoa > Arthropoda > Collembola > Symphypleona > Sminthuridae > Allacma > Allacma fusca. The sequence goes on from OX359245.1 coordinate 67,662,684, forward strand.
TGACGCCAAGCTACAAATGTAAAAAAAAACCAGATAGAGCTATAATGCATTCATTGATTTTAATGGGGATGTTATTTTAATACAGGCTGCAATTTAAATTGCAGTTCAGCTTTGAATTGTGGAAAGGGAATATTCTTTCGGCTGTAAATTTTTAAAGGAAATATTAGCAAATGATTGCATTACCTTCTCCAAAGCTATGGATTCCAGCTTTTCGTGATCGATCATTTTGGAATAGTTCGGAAATGCACTTTAAAATGAGGATAACTTTGGTAAATATGAGGTAGTAAAAAACACACTGGTTCTGAAGTAAAATTGCACCGTGTTACTTTGATGTGGTCGATAGCCAGGTTACATTGCCACTAAATGGGACCCAAGCTTGTATCCGGCTTTAAACAAATACCGACCATATATGCATATCCTTCTGACAGTTGTGCGCAAATATGTGTTGTGTATTGTGTTTATGGACAGGAAATTTATTATGTTGATGACTTGTTTACAGGATGCGTGGGAACTGGGAGCAGGTTTCCAGCAAAGTCGTAATTGCTAATACCTGTGAGGATGGTGATTGCCTATAAGACAATATAATTATTTGCTACAGCTCCTGTACATTTTTAATATAAATCCTTTATGTCAAAAAGCTAAGCTCCACTGGGGTATTACGAAGAATGTGGTTTAAAATAAGTTCAAATTTATTAAAATATAATCTGTATCTGTCCGTTACAACATTTTTACGGGTTGGATGAAACTCCTGCGAAATTGACGCATTAGTGACGTTGGTTGTTCAAAATTTGACTAAAATAGGGGCTTTTGTAGCTGCAGTGATTTTCTATATAGTGGTTCCCAAGGGATAGCAAAGGCTTGCCAGTGGTGGCAGTTTTTTCTGCACTAATACATATTGTATATAGGGAGAATTCAATGATGGAAATATAAAGGGGAATGGTACCTAAGAGGAAACCATTGCATAGGAAATGTAATTTTCTAAAAATACCTAGTAAAGGCCTGCGCTTCACCGGATCTTTCCTTATGATAGGGGGGGGGCTTAAAATCGAAATCTGTGCAACACAACGCTCTCTCACAAACATGCAGCTCTGGATATGGCCAACACTCAGGGATTGCGTAAAATTTGTGTACGCTACAAAAAATTTTCAGTTACATATTTGCAGTGTCTTTTTAAGCTTTAAGAATTCGGGTCTTGTGACTGGGACTGCCAGAACTGTTCGTTAAATGCTTAATATCCGCTTTATAGCCACCCATTAAAATGAGATTCAAGATATGGATGTCAGGAAGGTCATAAATAATTAACTCTGTAACCTTCACAGAGCTAATTTTAAGGACATTGCTTGTAAGCATATGAAAATACATATACTTTAACTTGTGCAATTTTCTCAGGAAATTGATATGGATATGTAAATCTATACACTGTGATCCTACGAGTGACTGTGTTCACGAAGGGGGAGATCAGTAGGTGTTGGAGAGTCAAGAGAGTAAGACTTGGACTCAAACTAAGTATTTGAAAGTCACAAGATATTATTGTCAGTTGACAATATTGAATATTAATAAACCAATTATTGTATTAATTATTACACCCAAGTTACTTGTGTAGAAACATAAGTTATTACCCCTGGTTACATAATTACTCGTATCACTTAGGTCGTACCCCTCATTTAAAGCGAGTATAACATATAAACCCTATCAAGGCTTTCATTAATAGGAAAACAATATTTCATAAAGGTGCCTAAACATCATACCTTTCACTGGTGGAGGTTACGTGTCGATCTCCGAGTGTTGTGTAACTGTAACTATTGCTAAAATTTTGAAAAATATCAAAAGTTGTGATTTTTAATAACATTTTCCATTGGAAATATAATACCGGATTCAGTGATATTCAATATACATATGTGGTTGTGCGACGGACATTTTGTTAAAACCATGCCGCATCTTCCGCATCTTTTCCAGTTAGCCAGTGCGCAAATCTTACTGTTCTAAATTGGAACAACCCAACTCCCACTCTGTGCACTAACAATTTTACAATTTGGCAACTGTGTAAGCAAACTGTGCAAACTCACTCATTTAAGAAGTAAATGAGGAGGACAGTAATTTTCCTTTAGGAAGTTTTGTGACATTGTTAAACATAGGAATTAAAAATTTCACTCTCAATCAGGACGACAGTCGGTGTTTCGCTCTGGTTCAGTTCACTGCTTTTATTAACATTAGATACTATTGACTATTGTGAAGTGAACATAATTTGAGAATCATGATTGACAACGAAGAAACCTTAGATTCGGTTGGTGAAAAGGAACAATTATCTTCATTAACAGAAGTGTTAGCTAAACAGCAGAAAGACATTGAAGACAAAATTCGAGAATTTCGTTTAGCCGGTGGCGTTAGTAATTTCAACGCTGGGGAATCATTGTTATTTCCTCAAGGACATTTTTCCAAAGCAAATACTTTTGGAACGGGTGAATTTGGTCAGCAAACTCTGATGGCGAATTCTCCTAAGGCTTTTGGAAACATCAAATCATCCCAGAAGGACAACAACTTGGACTTTTGGAAATGTAAGTTCGAGGCTTTAGAACGAGATTTTCAACAGTTCAAAATGGGTCAAAAATCAGTTCAACCTAAGACCAGACTATTCGAGGTGCCTTCAAGTTCCGAAGAAGAGGATGATGAAGCAGAATTTCGAGAAAAGTCTAGGACAGCCAAAGCTTTGGAGCAGCAGAAACGTCTGTATAAGGTACTCAAAGATCGTATTACTCCTTATGAAATTACTGTAGACGCTGAACTTTACGCTAGTAGCTTTGCTGTGGAGGCTCACGAACTTGATTTAGAACCAGATTATCTGATTCCATTGTTACATCAATTCTTCAAAAATTCGAAATCTACTGCTGTAGTCACTTGGTTTCAAAGTATTGAATATTCTCTCAGGGAATGGCGTAGTTCTCGCAAACCTCCTGAAATTATTTTGAATGACTTTTTCGATGAATTCAGGGATCATTTTAAGAATGATCATAAAGCTGAAAGAGCTGAGGCGCAATTAGAACTTTATAAATTTGACATTTCAAAGCCAGTAGCTTCTTTCATTATGGACATGAATGCATTGTTGAGCCAAATAGATGGCAAAATGACAGTTCAAAGTAAAATCGCTCGTATGGTTAGAAAAGTGCCATATACTCTTAGCCGTTACATCCAAGATACTCATAAAGAGAACTTTTCTGTATTTTCGGCTCGTTTGGAAAGTATTAATGAAGGTGAGAATTCTCTTCTCACTAAATCATCTTCGAATAATACTTCAGTTATTGCTATTGCATCTGCTCTTCCTAAGGAAGAAAGTACTTCGAAATCTACTGAAATTCAACATGAAGACAAGACTTCTTTGAAAGTCAAGAATTTCAAGACTTCTCAGAATTGTCAGATCTGTTCAAAGCCGGGGCACATTGCGACTAAATGTTATAGCCGGTATAAGCAAGATCATTCCAACAATAACAATTCAGGAAGAGGTCAATCTTTCTCCAAGGGTAATAGAGCTTACCACAACAATAGCCGAGGTGGTGCTAACAATAGCAGCAACAGCAACAATGGCTACAACAATGGAAATGGAAGAACTTTTCATAATTCCAATTATCGAGGAAATTTCAGAGGAAATTTCCGAGGTAACAATTATCGTGGAAATGGACACCATAACAATTACAACAACAATTCTCAACTCAACAATAGTGGCAACAATGACAGACAATTGTTGAAAACTCTGATGCAGTTGGTGAACAGCAATTCAGATTCCCAAGGGCAATCTGAACAACTGCAATTACAGAATTCCAAACAACATAATTTAAACTATTGAGTCAGATTTCACGGGATAATCTGACTAATAGTCATTCATCTGTAAATACTGTAACTAACTCTCAAAATAACGCACAAATCAAACAATCTACATTTACTACTCATGTAGTACAACCTGCTAAGGAAGTACATTTACGAGCATTAAAGAAGAATAACTTGGAAGAAGATGTCATTTCTCAATTTACCCCAGATTCAGTGGTATTATCTGACACTTCCTCTGTATTGAAACGAGACTTACAAGAAATTCAACGTTCTCAATTCTCTTCTACGGATGTTCGATTTCATCTCAGGATTTTTGGAAATGATTTTCAAGTTGAGGCTCTGTGTGATGATGGAGCAGGAATTTCGACGATTTCTCCGTCCTGCGTTTATAACATCCAACAACATAGCCCTCAAGGAATCAAATTATTACTCCATTCAAACAGATACATTACTCAAACTGTATCTGACTCTACAATTTCATATCATAAGACAGCTACCATACATTATTATATCAATGACTCATTATCATCGCATCAATTTGCAGTTATTCCTAAATCTAATACTTTACTTTTACTCGGTGGTGATTTCTTACGTAAACATCGAGCTATAGTTAATCATGGGAATTTAACAGCAACATTATTTGATGAATTACACAATGAGCAAAACAACATTAATGATTCTTCTGACATTCACGATATTGCCTCCAGTCATCTTTCCTTAGGGAGAACACGATCACATAATTCTACGACTACATCTTCAAATAATTCAACCATTTCAGCCAAGATCCGCCGAATGAATACAGTGCGAACTACACGTCCGTATGAATTACTACCGAGATCATGGACTAGGGTAGATGTCAAATCATCTGACGAGTTTACGGGGAATGTCCTCATTTCTCCAAATCGACGTTTACGGAAGGACTTGCTGTTTGGGGACATTGTGTGTTCTATGGAAGACGGAGACTCCTATACTCTTGTTTGGAATCCGACAGACCAACAAGACTGCAACCTCTCCGCCGCTTTGCAACTTTCGACCACTTTGATGGTGTTGAGGTCGGAGTTGGTGATTGTCCGGAGACGAGGCAATCACCTACAAAGACACTCACTCCATTAAAATCGGAAGAGTGTAATTTCGGTCCTACATTAAGTGAGAAGCAGAAGTCGGACCTTTTAACCATCATCAACAACTATAGGAATTGTTTTGCCAAGGATGATTCAGAGTTTGGGTGTGTCAATTACAAGTATGTGACCATAGACACTGGAGACGAAAAGCCAGTATACACACCTCAGTATCGGCTGTCTTTTACTGAGCAACAGGAACTCAGGGAACTGGTCAATTTACACATTCAACAAGGAATTGTATCTCCCTGTGATTCTCCATGGAACAATCCGGTACTCCTGGTCATGAAGGCTGATGGGACCAAGCGTTACGTTTTGGATTTGCGGAGGTTCAACAAGAAGGTTGTCAAGAATACTTATCCTCTACCCATCCCTCAGGACCAATTCGACAGACTCCATGGGGCAAAATGGTTCATCTCTCTTGATGCAATCCAGGGATTTCTCCAAAGGATGTTGGATGCCAAATCAAGATTGAAGATGGCTTTTACCACTCCGGATGGGAAATTCTGCATGAATCGCTTGCCCTTTGGATTCATCAATTCCCCAGGAGAATTTCAGAATATGATGGACGATATTCTTGGAATTCTCCGATACACCATAGTGCTTGTGTACATTGATGATGTACTGGTATATGCAGGTACTTTTGAGGAACTTTTGCGTCGGTTCATACTTGTACTCAGCCGTTCTCAACACTTTGGGCTGATGTACAAGTTGAAGAAGTGCAAGTTTGGATTCCAGGAAATTGAATTTTTAGGACTTCGGATCAGCGCCGAAGGAAAGGCTCCCATCCCTGTCAAGCTGGAACCCATCATGAGTATGGAGCCTGGCTCGGACTTAGCATCCCTCCGACGATTTTTAGGGAAGACCGAGTGGTATCGGCACTTCATCAAGGATTATGCGAAGATTGCCCGTCCACTGAATGAACTCCGCAAAAAGGGAGTTACATTTCAATGGACTGAAGAGTGTGACCAATCCTTCCGTCAACTCAAGCAAGCCTTGATGAGTGCACCGGTCCTTCAATTTTTCAACCCGGATGCTGAGCTGTATATGTATACAGATGCAAGCTCATACGCGATTGGGGCTATTCTTCACCAAACAACAGATGGTAAGAACCTGCACCCAATTCATTATGCCTCAAGGAACTTGACCGATGCAGAGAAGAAATGGGACGCTAGAGAGAGGGAATGTTTAGCTATTGTGTGGGGTTTGGAGAAATTCAGGCAATATGTATATGGACGACTAGTACATATTCGCACTGATCATCACAGTCTCCAACATCTCCAAACGATCAAGGATCCCCACAATAGAGTGGCTCGCTGGGCCATGATTTTAGCAGCTCAACCCATGACCATTGAACATGTCAAAGGAAGCAAAATGGCTCATGTGGATTGTCTCTCCCGTGCAGTTATCCGTCATCTCCGGACGACTTTAGTGGACTCTACTGAAGAGGAAATTGGAGCAGAAGACATGGTCATCAACGCTACCGTTGGTGGAAATGTGGAATTATTTCGCCAAAAACAACATAAGGACGAATTCTTACGCAACATTATGGTGATGCTACGTAAGAAAGGAGATTACCTGAGTGATCCTCCTCATATTTTTGGAGACAATTATGCCTTAATTCATGGTTTGCTTTATCGTGTTGACAAAGGGTTATCTGCAAATCCATGGAAATTGGTAATTCCACGATCTATGCGTGCTTCCATACTTAAATTAATTCATGAAGATTCCACAACTGGACATGCTTCTATTTATAAGACCTACTCAGTGCTGTACATACGGTACTACTGGAAAAATATGTTCCGGGATGTACGTAAATTTCTGTCATCTTGTGAAAATTGTCAATTACATAATCCTCGCAATTCACTCGCGGTGGGGCAACGAGAGACTTTTTCTCCGCCGTCAAAAGCTTTATCAAGAATTGCGTTAGACTATATAGGACCCTTAGACACGTCCTCCAGAGGAAATAAATACGCTCTGGTAATGATTGATTATACTACGCGTTATGTTTTTGCTCTTCCTTCACGTACGGCAACAGCTAAAGATTCTGTTCGACTTTTAGACTCTGCAATAATTTCGGTACATCATTGTCCGCGTGAAATTGTAACGGACGGTGGTACTCATTTCACGGGTAGTGAATTTACAAATTATCTTCAATCTAATGGTATCAAGCATATTGTTGTTATGCCAAATAGCCCGCAGTCAAATGGACTTGTGGAACGTCAAAATCGTACTTTAAAATCTTTCCTAAGGAAATACATATCTACTGACTTTACTAAATGGGACACATTATTACCATTAGCAGTTCGTATGCATAATTTTCATGTAAATCAAGGAACTAATTATTCTCCGTATTATCTTTTTCACGGACGTGACCCACTTACTAAATTTGACCTGATAACTCCTGTACTTACTCCAGAAAATGACATTTCTCCTGAAGATTCTCAGCAAAAACTGTTGCAGGCGACAGAAAATGCTGTTAATTTGACTACAGTTCAACAACAACGTAGAGATGAAGCTTTTAATGCAAATAGGAGTGTACATGTATATAAAGTTGGTGATTTAGTAGTGCTCAGGATTCACGATGGTCCGAAGTTGGGACCAAAATGGTCATCTCCATATGAAATTGTGCGTATATTAGGTAACTCTTCTTTTGAAGTTAAACCCATCGTTTCTACATCTGGAAACAGACATAGAAATGTTCACGTAGAAAATATCAAACCGTACATATCTCCTGAACCTTGGTGTGATACTTTCCAACCATTGACTTTTCCTACAGGAAATAATTGTAATGACACAAACAGTCTACATAACTTTTGTGGTTCAGAAGTAGATGTGCTAAGACCACGTACGAGAACTTATGTAAATACTCGAAGAGAGTCTCCTTCTATAGTCACTAGAAGTTCTGACAGTAGTAGGGACTTATACATTGGTGGGGCAAGTCGAAACAGTCTCGCGAACACGTTTCAACCGTATCCCGTCAATACTTCGAATATTCCTAGTAATGTACATACTGCAGCTGGAGTAGCTAACCAGTTCAGTAATCGTGCTAGAAGTATAAATTCAACATCGTACTTTTCTTCTAATTTAAGTGACATTCGTGAGCGTAGTACTACTGCGAATAACACTTATACAAACAGAAACTCTCAAGTTTATTCCTCAAGAATAACTTCAAATGTTACTCCGTATAATTCGGATTCTCAGCGCAGAGATTTTCGAAATATCAACAATAATTCAAGTTTATCTCAAGTAGATGAATTTAATGGTCAAAATATAAATTCTAATATAAATACGTCTTTACATACTGCTGAAAATTCGGGTCATGAGACAGAACAGACTGCAAGACTCAGTTCTGGTCCATACCGAAACACACGTAGTAAAAGGACTATAAATACTTTTCCTGCATTACCTTCAATTAAAAGACCTAGAAGAAGATTAATAACTATAAATACTGACATATCGCAAGAAAATTCTGATTCTGCTGTGCCAGTAAATATTAATTCTAATTCCAGTCCTATAATTAACTTTGCAATTAATATAAATCCTAACTCTAATGTCATGAATGAGTTTACATTGAATAAGGAAATGACTTTTCCTCAGGAAAATGTGCATAACTTTAGTACTCTTTCAAATGACATGATTACAGAACCTACTATTGTGGAAGTAGTAAATAATGACACTTATCTACATATGGATGTTACTCCTATAAATACTACCAATAATTTCACAAATATAACAAATAATTTAGCTACGACTGATATATTTGGCAACTTTCAAAGAATTCAACCTGAAGCAGAAGTTTTTGAGAACTTTATTCCAGGTGAACTATTCTTTGGAAATAACTATCGTGTACAAAATAATCCTCATATTTCTTCAGACTCTTCCAAGGAATCTGTATCTATTCATTCAGTTGACAGTGATATAACTTCTGTGAATAATCCTGATTCATCGAGATTTTTACCTACAGAAGATGATACTAATATTCCTCAAGACGATAATCCTATGAATGATTATTTGAATGATTATCTACATCGTACACGCTTGTCTATAATTAGTTTGTCAAATACTTTACAAGAATCTTTGAATGAAAGTTTTCAGTCAGCTCAATCATCAGTTGATAACTCTGAATTATTATTTGTGCCCAATACTAACACATTGCCGGGGCAATGTGAAACTATCATTTCTACTGAGAATAAAGAACTAATTTCAAGTCAAGAACTTATATTAGCTCATAATCATGATAAATTAATGATTGACATTTCTTCAATTTTTGAAAATAGTGAAACAACTGAAAATAACATATATACAAGTTCTGACATTGATATGAATCTTATCCCTCAGGAACATACACTTTTACATCACAACTCTATCTACACAGCTTTTCCTTTGATTTTGTGCAATGAGATATACAATATTAGAAACTTTCATTCGTAATTTACGCTGGGAGAAAAAGTACTTTAAGTGTGTGAAAGAGGAGAGGAGAACACTTTTTGAGGCTTGCATTCCAAACATGGTTGCAACATCGAATGTAGTGCTAAGTGCTAATACTAATATAGGTACTCAGGGTACTGATTTGGCAACGCTGAGTCACACAACGACGAGCCGTCTTTTAAGTCCAGTTTCGTCTATCATCACTTCTACTGTGTGTGCTCCAGTTCAGTCTCATTTACATATTGAACCCACTACAGCGAAAAGCCCATTGAGTGTATCAGTTGTAATACTTACACATCCAGCATTCTCTCCACGCAAATCTAAAAGGTTATTAACTAAGACTTCTAAACTCAAATCTCCAGTTACTTATGGAAAAGTTTCTAAGAAACATACTAAATTAGGAACTAAAAATTTAAAACTATTATCTCCTACAACATTACGCAAAACAGTTGACATAGTTTCAGCAACAGTTGTGAATACAAAAATTAGTGTTAAATCTACATCTACTAAAGTAAATCCTATTTCTTTAGAGATAGTGCCAGTCTCAGGAAGTTCTGTTCCTAAGTGTGCAGATTGTATTCCACCTGCTGCCAAATTTAGACGAATTGTTGATTCAAGACAGCGTATAGCTAGTGCTCCTGTTACATTGGTACATACTAATGTAGATATTCCTACAGATTTTCCACTTCACATTCCCGTGTGTTTAGGGGAAGATGTGTTCGAAGACAAGTTAGACCCGCCTACTGAAGATCCTTGTCATCCTGGTAAACGCAGATTATCAGCGTCAGGGGTTTCAAAGGAATTATTTCAAAAAGCTACAAGGTTTGATCCCTCAGAGGTTAAGGCACGCCCTAAGCGTCAGGCCGCAATCAAACCAAAAGCATTTTCGTACAAAGACTAGTGACCTTTGTCGGCGTGGTGTCAGCCATTATTAACTTTTTGGTTGTTAGCTTGTTCTCCAGTTCAGTGCAGTGCTTATTCTTGAATTAGCTTAGTAATAATTGCTTTTAGAATTATTATAAGAAATATTGATTATAACCAAAGCTTGTTGAAGAATTAAGTACGTATTTTGTGCATAATTTAAAATCAAAATATATTATTATTATGTGTGTATGATACAAGGTATCAAGATATATAACTAATATGTCAGTTTATTTATTTATTTCAGACCACTCACTCTACGATTATAATTTGGAAGTCACACTACATTCCTTCAGTTACGTACTTAGTTTGGACATTTGTGGACATTCGTAAGTTTTATTTTGGGAATAATTTCCTCGAATTCGAGTGTAGTGTGCCTAGTGAGTTGTGAGTCTGTTCAATACTAATGTACTTATAATTAAGTATGATTAATACCTATGTATATAAAATGAAGTTCTAAGTAATGAGAAACATAGCGAAGTGACATTGTCAAATGATGCTAATCTTGTATAACGAATGTGAACTTTATTTGATTTTTATGATCCTAGTTCTTGTAATGGAGACTAAGTATTCTAATATGATTCTATTCTACGGGTTGGGTGAAACTCCTGCGAAATTGACGCATTAGTGACGTTGGTTGTTCAAAATTTGACTAAAATAGGGGCTTTTGTAGCTGCAGTGATTTTCTATATAGTGGTTCCCAAGGGATAGCAAAGGCTTGCCAGTGGTGGCAGTTTTTTCTGCACTAATACATATTGTATATAGGGAGAATTCAATGATGGAAATATAAAGGGGAATGGTACCTAAGAGGAAACCATTGCATAGGAAATGTAATTTTCTAAAAATACCTAGTAAAGGCCTGCGCTTCACCGGATCTTTCCTTATGATAGGGGGGGGCTTAAAATCGAAATCTGTGCAACACAACGCTCTCTCACAAACATGCAGCTCTGGATATGGCCAACACTCAGGGATTGCGTAAAATTTGTGTACGCTACAAAAAATTTTCAGTTACATATTTGCAGTGTCTTTTTAAGCTTTAAGAATTCGGGTCTTGTGACTGGGACTGCCAGAACTGTTCGTTAAATGCTTAATATCCGCTTTATAGCCACCCATTAAAATGAGATTCAAGATATGGATGTCAGGAAGGTCATAAATAATTAACTCTGTAACCTTCACAGAGCTAATTTTAAGGACATTGCTCATGGATAGTAAAGAGTTATGTGATTACAGGTTTTCACGTGAAGTATTATTATTTCCGTAGTCTCGTGTAGCGCTTGAGAAGTAAACAAACATGAAGTGCACTTATATGGATTGCAAAGATGGGCAACTGGTTTTCCTCGCCTGAAACCTTACCTCTACAATGTAATCTCGATTTTCCTTCCTAATACCCTTTCTAAACCGGACTTTTGCTGATTTCCTTTTTCCTAAAAATGGCCATATAACTGCCCTTCCTATTTCCTTGTCAGATTATTAAATTGCCTAGTAGGGCCTAAAATGCCTAGTTCAGTATGAACTGCCTTTGTTCAGCCTTAGTTGGTTGGGTATGCCTTTGCTACTTTGGTCAAAATTGTACATTTCTTTACGAATAGCGTTGAGAAACAATATACATTAACATAAGCGGGTAAATATGATAATTGTCATCATTTAAAATGTATATTGTACATAGACGAGCACATGGTAAGTTCCAAGTTTGGATTGATTTTCTGGAAGATATATTTTAACGTTAGCAGTATTCAGAATATTAATGTACTAAAAATAAACCCTGTTCACAGCACACCATGAAATCTACGGAAACACCGAATCTAGAAGTCTAACTATTAGTGGGGTCCATATGGGTGGAATTTCTTCAGTTTATTTTTGCCTATGTCGTTTCTTCAACGTTATACGGTCCAATACAAATAACTAGCAGAAATCATACAAACCAGTTTCATCTCTTGCCGCTGGTTGGCATCAAATATGTCTTCCCGGTAGTCCTTCCTAGGATCCTTCCAATTCCCTCACCCTTCCTATGAACTTGCCTATTATTTTACATATTCTTAGCCTTCCTATTCTATTTCCTAGTTTTGACATAAATTCTACAACCTTCCTAGTTCCTTTCCTAAAAACCTATCCGTTTTGCTTTCCTTCCTTCCTAGTTGCCTTTTTACAAGGCCTAGTTTCAGGCGAGGTGCCCATCTTTGTTATGGTTCTCATTAAGGCCAATTACACGTCAGGAAACGTGAGTTACGTTTCAGTTTTCAGTACTGGAGTGTTTGATGGGATTGATAGACCCGTGAACGACACCTATTGGGGATTGTGTGAGGCCAGGAATTAAAATAGGAGCGCCACTGAAGTTTAACAGACTCACAATCGGAAGAAGTAATGTTATAATTATAAGGGATTTTCCAAGCGAAAACTTCTTTTAAGCCTAAAATGGCTAGAATAAAAGGTATATTAATACATATGAAAAAGCGTCAAAAGTACCTGTACACAAAAATGTACCGGTATCCGAGTGTATTTCAAAAGTACCTGGACCTACTCGGATATTTTCATAGGATTAAACAAGCATTACACAAAATTTCTATAATCAAGCACGGAAATGAAAAATGAAAGTGATTATTTATTTGTAGCTTACCAGTATTTTTATTTATTTTGACTTTTCAAAAAATTATTACTAACTCGAACGTATCTGAATGTACAGGTACTTTAATTTCAGGTTCAGGTAATATCCAACATGTGCATTTGATTATACACAACAGATTTGTTTTTATAGTAGCATAAAAATAAGCAATAAACGCACGTCATTGAATCCAAAATGGAAACTATTTCTAGTAAAAATATTTAGGCTACCAGAAATCATGTTCATTCTAATTTCCGTTGCATGAGGAGGAATCTTCGATGAAATTAAATATTTTACGGGTATATTTGAAATTACGATTTATGATAGTCGTATTTTACCCGACATTTAAAAGAATTAAAATGCTTCGTTATTCTGGTTCAGTCATCTATGGGATCAGTTTTTCTGGGGGGGGGGGTACCCCATGTACCACAATGTTGAGTCATTGTGTCAATGTAATTATTTATTGAAATAGCTCTTGTTCTTATGCTTGAGGAATGGATTGGAATTTTTGTAAGATTTCCAAACAGTCGTAAGTCGTTATGTCATTTGAGAGGAATTATCATCAATTTGAGAGTCGACTGGATATCTACATATAACGTTGTAGACCATACTCAATCCCTGTTGACTCATATTATTTTTTAATGCTATTTCAATCCCAGCGACAACGGCACGTTGGAAGTTTCTCTCATCATTACGTATCCATTGCATGCTAACTAACAAGTTTTACTGTCCAATTTGTATTGTAATACCCACAGAGTTTTCTCCGTGTACTTTGGCTAATATCTACTCCATCTTTTTGCAGAATTACATCCCATTAATTCCTTCAGAATTCCATCCCCTATCAGAATTGTCTTCAATACATAGAAGGATAGGAGGAAACATAGATATTGTACGCGATATTCAGGGTGGCGCATAATACTAGTCATAAGTCTAACCCACTTAAGATGAGTAACTTAAGGACATGAGTACTGTCTCCGAAGCTTTGTAACACATGTAGCAGTTGAGTTTTATAAAATTAATTTTATTTAGGTCATTAGTTCTTTGTCTTGATACGATCTAAATACTAGTGTAGATCTGAATTTTGATAAGGTATTTGTGTAGCAGAGAAACGATGTTTGCATTTTTATTACCTGAGAGGCTGAATATTTTTATAATTAATATTATTAAAATTGTAAATTCCATGTCTCTAGTTTTGTGTGCAGTATTTTTAATAATTTGTTTATTATTATTGTGTTTGCAACATGAATGGGAATTGTTGTGCCATTTCATGGCATGTGTTTGTTGGACAACACATCGCCCTGTGCATCTGATATATTGTCAGTACGACCGTGGACACGGTATCTTCAAGACATGTGTCCCAAATTAGTCCAAGTCGGCAAAACTGGCCCTTTTAATAAAAGTGAGGGTTAGAATTCACTTTTCGTTAGAGTAGGTGCAGTAATTAAATAAATGTGTATTTCTAAAAATTCCCGAAACGACAGTATCGGGGTGAAGTGGCACGATTAAGATATTTTGCCATCTAGCTTGATTCAACTTGCGTCCAAGGATAAGAATTATCAGTAGAAATAAGTACATCAGGCGCAGGCGCTAAAGAATGCCTGTTGAAGAAATGCCGAGTGAACGTATTAAAATATTACTTTTACGCTGCCTATTCTCAATCTAGAAATTAAGGCTTTAAATAATGTTCAAATATTTTCATGGTTTTTGAAAATTACATAAGGATTTCCTAAAAATATTTTCTTTAAATTTTAGTATTTTTCAGCGAAGGTGGAAACCCTTGCTTAGGCTGTCCTCCCATGATATTTCCTGGGGGGTCGTCCCGCTACCTCCCCAACTTCCGGAGTACCTGGTTCAAAGAGTACGTGGGAAGACAGTTACCAAAGACAGCTGCGTCACCATTATGCAGACACCTGGGCTGTCCTCGCCCTTAAGAATTTCCAGTTTCAGAGTATTCAGAACAATGATCTGAGCCACGCACTCAGCAGGTTATGGCGCAAGTTTACTGTTCCTCACTTCTAATCCTACTGTCGTTTTCTTGGTTACCTTTGCTATCAGTTACATGTCTATTTAAATTGCCGGATGTGCGTCAGAATTTCATTGCTCGCTCTAGTAAGCTGAAGATTAGCACCAATTTTCATAACGTGTGTATAATGCTAATATTTTAAGAATTTTTGTGTGCCTGATAAAGTTATGTGGTAGCATACCTGGAAGCATAATAACTCCTGTATTGTATGGAACTTTCTGAAAAAGTTTAAAAAATTTATGGATCTTCAAAAATCAGAGATGAACTGCAGTCAACTTATGTATGTATGAACGACTTGACATGAGGATTTCAGAAAATTTTCGATTATGGAGTATTAGGATAACCCCTTTCAAAATCGTTCCACTTCAATACTTTCGTCATACACTTTTCTTCATTTTATGAACATCTACAATATTTTGGCCAAACTCACCTGAATCCCAATATGTTACAGTACTACTGCAATTATTACAACTACAATGACACGACACGCCACAAGGTTCTCATGAGTGTCTCTATGAACGTGCTAAATAACAAGTTTCAAGGAATTAAAATTGTAATGTAATTCCCCAAAGGGATATCACTGTGACCATCTGAAAGCATTTGTCCGATCTCGTTGCAGGCCGCGTGCTCCCAAAAGATTTACTTAGCATTAAATCTATTTACCTTGCTAGTACTTACTGCTGGAGCGAATTTATCGAATTATTTAGCTTTTATATTATATATATGGATCATACAATTAAGACATATTGCAGTCACCTGCTTCATTTCTAACGGGCACAAAAGTATATAATTATGAACACAAACGTGCCACTAAGGATAAGTTGAACTGAATAAATTGCCAGTGATTGTAAGCTTAAAGAAGCGGATGCTCACTGAAACTTCTTAATTCTGACGTACTCTTCTTGCTATATACCAGTGCTCGGCACGGGTACGAAAAATCGGTACCCGTATCCGTACCCGAAGTGCGGGTATTTCAATAACTTGTATCTATACCCGTACCCATACCCGAGTATCCGGGTACAAATTTTTCGTACCCGTACCCGCAATGTTATCTCAATCCATGTACCTGTACCCGTATTGTACCCGTACCCGAAAATACTCGAAAATAGTACCCATACTCGGGTATCTCAGTGTCGTACCCGTACTCGTACCCGGGTACTTTATCCAGATTTGTTTGAATGTAATACATAGTACGTTATATGTAATAATGTATGACACCTGAGTGGGTAATTTTGACTAGCTAGAGAGGTATTTGACATTATATATTTTTATTGAAGAGTAGAAAACTATAAGCGTTTTTGATCAGAAGTAAAATTATCCCCATTTGATTGTTTATGGGCTGATGGGCGAAGTATTTTATAGCACCCAGTCCATATGTACATGCATTATTTGGCTTGGGACTTGGCGTCTCGATTTTTCACTTCTTGATTTATTCGGCCTTTTACATTAATTTTCTCACCTCAGTAGCTCTGTGTACATGTAACTCATTAATATCTTGTTACAAATATCCGCCTTTTCCTAATCAGCTACCAATTACAAAAAATATCTTGCCATCCAACTCATCGGAACTCTAATTTTTAAATTGTGTTCATTGTGGCTAATGAAGTATCATGTGCATACGTGTCAATCAGACTATTTATGCAATTAGTAACAAATTACTACATTATGAAGACGTTTTGTATAAAATTTCGTTGAATCCTATTCTCCACTTCTATTTTGATATTATTCATCGTCTGTTTATTAATTATTCTTCCTAAAACCTGTTTCCATAAAAATATATATTATAGATATAAATATATATTTTAGCAACACAGTCTGAAATACAGTTACTGCATGTTGTAAGGTTAAAAGGGTATTAACAATAAGCTATATGCATTCAGAATTACTAAAAATACCGACAGAATTTTCCAACGGAAGTTCCATTATTTTCATAAAATTCATCAAAATGTCTCAAATCTCAACATATCCAAATACTCGGGTACAATGGTCGCGGGTACGGGTAAATGACACCATTATACCCGTACCCGGTGGGTATATACCCATTTTGAAATCCTTGTACCCGTACCCATACCCGTATCCGTACCCGAAATTTTGAGCCGACCAAAGTGTACCCGGGTAGTACCCGGAATTGTTCGGGTACACAAAATCCGTACCCGGGTAGTACCCATACCCGTACCCATACCCGTTTACCCGAGTATTACCCATACCCGTGCCGAGCACTGCTATATACCATCGAGCTAACAACTTTTTAACACGATGCAATCATTCCGCCGAATCTCAGAACAAGGATTTTCTTATAGAATTTTAATAACACTTGAAGGTTTGACTGGGCACGTGTTTCTCAGCGCGGAATCCTCAAAAGTATTTTCTAAAATAATTACCGACAGTGATAATAGCAATAAGAAACACAAACACTGTGTGGGGGGTGGCTGAACACTGAAACATTTTGCATCTATGCCCCACCTATACATGAATGCGTTTTAATTCGGGGGTTTTTAATTCATGTAGCAGTACATTCTTTAAAATTATTTTCATAATTTTCGTATTTCTGGGTAAAGTGATTTTTTGTTTTTGTTGGATCCAATACTATTTTTATGACTAATAAAATAAATAGAATCTTGACCAGAAACGAAAACTTCTAATTAAACTTTTAATATGGGCTCATGTACCCTTTATGATACTTGCTAGATATTGTAAACTGTTAATAGTTGTAAGTCAACACTGCAGAACTGTTCCGCACAACTGCAGTGTCAATTGTTCTGAAATCAAACCGTTCAAAATTAAATTATTTAAAGCATTTTACATACCGGGCAGCATTTAGGTCTGTGTATACATGTAGTTCTGTTGGTATTATGATGGATTTTATGAAAAGTATTGACAAATTTTAGTCTCATTACCACAAAATGCTACAAAGGGATATTTCTGTCAGCTACATTGAAATCAGGGTTAAATTCAAGCTCATCAGGTCATCAGGTCAGCCTAGATCAAATCAGGACAGTCCTGATCGAATCAACTTCTAAGCACCCCTCGTCTTGAATAGAAACTGACTAGGAATTGACTAGGAATAGATTAGGAATCTAAAAAAAATTGTGAATAGGACTAGACTAGACTAGAGCGAAAAATTTCTTAGAAGAGTAGACTATAATTGAATAGACAAGGACGATCCTCCAAAAGTATAGAATAGACTAGACTAGTCAACCTCGTGGGTACCAGTGCCTAGCCCTCCCTAGTCTTGCGTGCTCAGTTCAAAAGGTACGTGGGAAAGCTACACTAAAGGAACAGACACACCGACATTACGTAAGAAACTTCATTGTACTTGTCCATTGGCCAGGGTTGGCAAGTGGCAAGAAATGGTCTGGTCATTTTTATTTAAAATCCGGTTCTTACCCTCTTGGTCACCCTCCTATTGTTTAGGTTTTTATAATATGGACGTAATATATACTATCCAAATAAATCCACTGTCCAATAAAAACCGGTTTTAATTAAAACGTACCACCGGCTTGGCCAATATAACGCATGCATGAACACAGGGTTGCCAAGTGGTCAGAAATGGCCTGGCCATTATTGGTTAAAATCCTGTTCTAACCTACCTGGACCTGTTGTATAGGTTGGTATAAAGTGGCTATAATTAATACTATCCGAATAAATCCACTGTCCAATAAAAACCGGTTGTTACCATTTCTTCCCATTGGCTTGACCTTTATTGATTAAAGCCGGTTTTTTCCAACCCTGCCATCGGCACAATCGCCAGCCACGCGCTGAATGAGCATTTACGCGAGCTGCTTCTTTTCTAGCTTTCTTCCAAAGTAATTTGAGGTGTCATATATGCATGTACATTGGTTCCCACGCGTGGCATTTTTTTATTGGTGAATGTACGTCAGAATATAATTACACACATTGATGAACTAAAGATCGAACATTTACTAATTCCCTCAATTTTCACACACATTATGATGACTTTTAATTCCGAATGAGTACATAATATATCAATAAACCACTCAACCTTTTAATCTTATGATATTTCCAATATCACCCCACTACATGAAATTATATCCAAAATTATAAAAAGGTACCTTGAATTTGGGATGCTGGAAGGGAAGCCACGTTCGAGACTGTTCCACTATTTTTTTTAAAACCCGTGGCATGGAAAAGGTGGCTTTCGTTTAATCATGGAAGAACTACAGTAGTTAAAAATGGCTTCGTGACAACATCCTTTAATTATTCTATCAGAAGCTCCAAGGAGGAAAGCAGTTATTCAACTCCTGTGTATGACACTAACTTTAGTCGTATGAAGGCTAATAATTACTCCGACTTTTTTTAGTGAATCGGGACCATTTATTACCATACTGCACCGATTAAGGAATTCAATGTTTTTATTTCTTTTGCTCAAAATTTCTTTATTAGCACAATTCCAAAATTAATTTTTGCTAAAGTTTTTTTTATTCAGTATTACTCGCAGTTACAGGAAAACGTCAAAGTTCAAATGTAATAAGGAAGTCTGGAATTGTTTTAACACGTGATTATATCACATACAATTATTGTGTAGTAAAAGTACAAGCATTAATATTAATTGCTGTAATATTTGTATTTTCTTCTCATGTCACCCCAGCTACTATTACGCCACTGATTATGTTGCTATTTATAAACTCATACAATTACTTTGGCCTTGACCACACTCCATTCATAGAATATCAATTGCATTTAAATAAAAAATTTAAATTGAAAAAATCTATTTATTACCCATGTATACCTTACTTGAAAAGTAAATTTAATTTACGTGAAATGGAAACAATAGGATTGCATATAATTACATAGGTGCACGTGGAACAATTTCAATTTTTTTTGTAAAATTTCTAAAAAGATTTAGAATTTCAAATACTGTTATTGATGAAGTTGTAGCAATAGGGCTAAAAAGCGGTGCTTTAATATGTAATGATCATTTATATAGAAATTCATAACCCTTTATACTATCATGTATGTATGATATAATACACTAAGAAATAGTATACTGAGTCAATTTATGGCTACCTCTGTTGAGAAGCCCTCTCAATAAAGTCTTTATATACATGGGAATCATTTCATAAGCATTGAATTATACACAATTCAGATTAAACATAAACTGGTTCTGAGGTTTTGGGGCAACGGGAAATTTTTGCCTCTAATTGTAAATACTGAAAATGCTCTTGGTATTTTTTCCGACAAACGTGAAATGTATAGGATATACAGTAAGAATTATATTTTACAGTATTTTATCTGCAATAGACAGTGGTGTTCTCACGCACCACTCCATCCGGTGATGTCTCTTCTATACAATAATGAAGGGTTTTCATTCGGATCACGCGGTAGGAGTTGTCAAATGTCAGAAGATCTGGAAATAATTTGTATTTATAAATTTATTTCGGCCATTGATATTCTAAAGTTTTAACTTTGTTTTTTATCGATCTTAAAATATATTACATCTCCCAGACAATATGGCAGCGTTCATTACAACCTGGTTCTTTAATTAGGAAGTAACTGCTATTTGGGCAAGCAATATACAAATCGGAATATTTAAATTACTGCCATAATAAATAAATGCAATAAATCGTTACAACTAATTGAACAAGCGTAAAAATGTTTTTTGAAAAATTGTTACATCTGTAAAGTGAAATTACCCAATGATTGTATTCGGCTGTAAGATGTTCACAGCTATTTTTAATTGATCACTGGGCTCCACTGTAAGTATAAAAATGCCCGCAAAAATTAGCAAAAATTAATGGAGCTGTTAATACACAAAAATACTTCCTAATGTACAATATCTGTGTCTGAGCAGCAGAGCTTTTTGTTACCTGGATACCCTTCATTGTCCATATCGTACGGAAATTCTAAAGCAAATTGTGACGGAGCTTCCCAAGCTAGAATCTCATCAATTTCCTGGCGCCACAGCATTCGCTGTATTTCAATAATGAAAGCACAAATGAGCCTAATGTTCATTGACGGATTAGTGTGAGATCCCGTAAAAGGTAAACCATCTGAACTTTAACACAAAAGTTTCAGCATCACTCTCAAATGCACAGCTAACGTCATACAGGAATACAAAGTCCCGAAATGTACTGTCTAGTGTGCAAAAAAGGATTAATGCTCATGACTGACATCAGGATGAATATTAAAAAATAATCAAAATCCCAATGTTCTAGCAAATAGTTTCCCAGATTACTTAAAACTTACTCCATCAAACAGGTTCACAAACTCTGGAAGTATAGTGGTAAAGGAAGTTGGTTTAAAATATGACAATCCGGAAGTTTCATATTCTTTGCCGAGGCTTGTGTGGGCATGACCTGTAAAAGTAGGAAGTGGGGTTGGGAAAAATCTTCAGCACCAAATATGATGAAAAGGAGAGTATCTGAACTCTCAATTTTCATAGTAGATCTGCTATTCGTAGAAGTATCCCAAAATATTTAGTTGTAGCAATTGCCATGGCTTAATATTTGAGTCTAACAGCATTATAATTCTATATATATGTCAAGAATTATTGCCGTTTCAACATCTAAAAATATAAAGCAAGGTTTATGAATTATTATAACGACTATACATTCCTACCGTATACTTCTTGCCTCCAAAATCCCAGTCTTAGAGTTTTGGAAAACAACATTTACAAAGCAAAAAACAAATGTTAAAATATCGTGGAAAAATGTATTAATTTATTAAAAAATCCTCCTTACATTGGCTATGGGTGTGGAGACAAAACATTTCTTGGTACTCACAATCAGAACTATGTAGAACTCAAGTTAATGAGGGAGTTATAAAAAAAATTAAACTTATACGATTAAGTTATACCTTTCTCAACATCTCTTCCGTGGCTTTGATGTTTATTACTCTGCTGAAACATTACATTGGAAACAACAAATTTTCTCCCACAATTCCTCTTTATGGTGACAGATTTACAGCAAGTGTTCGGAACTGAATGTAAAAAAAAGATCGAACGTAAGCTATGCTCCTGCAGTAGAATTTAATGAAAATTTCGTATAAATTGATCTATAGCTATTTTAGTATAAGAAAATTATCTTTATTATAGCAGCCTTCTTAAGTTTTGTTTTGTTGCTCATGGTTCAAATGTTTATTGGAATAATTATATAAGTCTTGAAGGGCGTTTAATACTAAACTGAGTTGAGATGAAATTATAATATTTAAAATTGTGAAAATAAATGCAACCCTTATTCAATAATAATTATATCTATATTAACCATAATTGTAAGCTTGATATTTTTTAGCTGTAATCATCGACAAAGCCAAGCAAAAATTATGTACATCTGTTTCTAAAACCCTGCCACACACATCTATGATCTTCCCTCGGGACAACGTATCCCTTCGACATTATTGTAAAAGAGTGTATATGGAGTTCCCACGTGTGTTTGTTGTTTCTTTGAGAATTATCTCTGACGAGCTCTTACAATATATTGCGAAGGAGCGAAGTGTCATAATAAAGTCCAGAGTCTACATGGACACAGTATCTCAGGTCAGACCAGGTCATATCAAGCCGAATCTTATGCAACCGTACAGATACACTACATCACCTAGGCTGCTGGCACACCTTATAGTTAGGTAAAAGTAAATAAATACTGCGTCGTATAAAATTTGAATTGTCTTTTCACATGGTATTTGCAATTATCGTAACGACGGACAACCAGAATTTATAAAGTTTACAATGTAGAACTGTGTGTCACTTATCCATTAAACATGAAGCTGGAATCTACAATTTTAAACTTTAAATAAGTATTGCTCTATATAGTATGCAGCAGAAGAGGAGGAAATTTCCCAATAAGATAAAGAAAATGATTCTAAAGGAAAAGTGAGTTCAAATTGTTTTAATATTCGTTGTTTATAATTGTACAAACACTGAAAAACACGCGAATGTCACATAACACAAACATAAAATGATGAATTCCTATTTGACAAAATGTGTTTATGGATGGACGGATTAGATGTATAATAATGATATGAAGTTATACATAGCAAATACGTCTGAAATTATATATCGTCGCTGAAGAGGCAAAATTGAATACATGCATTTTCGATTAAAATCAAAATGGTCTACATGCAGTTTTACTAAATGCAAAACGGAATAGATGCATCAAGTTTTAAAAGCAATATGGTCTACTTACAATTTCGTCTAAAAGCAAAATGGTCTACATACAATTTCGCTTTAAAGCAGAATGGCCATTATGAAAGTATACACGCATGTAGACCATTTGGCTGTTAGTGAAAACTGCATGTAGTTCATTTTGCTTTCAGGAAAACTTGCAACTATTCCGTTTTGCCTTTAAGGAAAAAGGCATGTAGACCATTTTGCTTCTAGTCGAAATTGCACTTATTGTTAGTCCATTTTGCCTCTTCAGCGAAGATATGTTATATGCAGCAAATGTGAAACTCGAATAAATTGAGCTTTTATTTACTCATCTAGGAGAAAATATAACATAATGAAGCTAGGCTCTACGAAAACAAAATTATCTTACGCAATACTGGTTCATCGTATGAATATTAAAATATGGTTTGTTGCTCATAACCGCGTATTATTCAACATTATTCATTAAAGAACTACACAATTAATTTTATTACGTCTGAGTCTACCTGCGAGTTTGTTTTGATGCGGACTAAAGAACTCTTGCATATATGTAGATATATAGACTTGTTTCAATGATAGTTGTACAAAAAATAAACAAAATTGATGCTTACAAATAAATTGAGTATGAATTGATTGTGACACAATAAATTACTTTCATGCGTTACGATTGAACAAGGGAATTTTATTTGAAGAAATAACAATTATATTATTCTTTTTCATAGAATACGCTAGTCTTTGCACACGAGATACATATGCTAAGAGCCAAAATACATATACAAATAATTACTCGTAATTAGGAGCAAAAACAGGTTATCCTTAGAACTGACTACCACTGAAGTGAAATATTCCCAATTTCCTTCCCAATCACGATACGGATGTGTACAGCAAAAAGACGAAATTGAAGAAAACGGCAGCGACAAGTGGGTAATAAAGCCTGGGCTAGCAGACACTACAGATATACTGGAAACTGGAAAGCGAATCTGACGCAATCCCGTTACAAGTGTAGAAAGTAAACGGAAGATGTGAGAACCTGATGACGAAAATCATATCCCTGAAAAATGAAAATGAAATATCGGGCTCTGAATTGAGGAGAAACTACCTTTTGGTCCCATCGACGACGGCACGTTGCAAGATTCTCACATAATTATGTTTCTATTATATGCTAACTTACAACTTTTACAAAGTTCAATTTGTATCTGTATTGTAATACCCACAGTTTTCTCCGTGTACTTTTTTCCAGTACCTGTCATGGGAACAGGTGACACCCGGGTGTTTGGGTGCAGGAACGGGAAAGGGTATGATATGGGTGCGAAATGTTTTCTCCCAAAAGTGTGGGTACAGGTTTGGGAACCAACCTTTCCAATTATAGTATGTGGAAACAGGATCGCATGTGGGAACGGGTGCAATACAGGCTAAATGGGATCTGTACCCAACAGGATCGGGAACGGTATGCTCAAAAACCCGTTTCTGTTTATGCGTACCCGTGTACAGAGGAATCTTGCGAGCATAACGATAATTACATGATTGATTTGTTTTGGCGTAGCGTGACCGACTAGTTTTGTGTCGTAGTTGTAGTTTAGAGGCAAACGATCTTTGTTTGAACAGATCATCCCACGTTGAATGATGAAATGTGACAATAAAAATTACACTGCGTATATTTATGCATGAATGTGGGACATGTGCCCAGCTTTGCGTGGGAAGAAAGTTCCAATTTCCAATACACAGCTGCGTAAGAAACCTGTTTTGTGTTGACCCCAAAGGTGGGCAAAATAGTTTGCCTCGCCTATATCCTACATATTTTTTTAATACCCGATCCTGCCTACATTTTGCCTACATTAGTGTTGCTAAAAAAATTATACCGACATATGTTTATGGAAGGATTATTCGCCAGCCTACCTTGATGCCTATTTTTTACAAAAGAAAACTATAGCCCACATATACGCCTACATATTCTTGAAAAAATCCACAGTCTACATTTACACCTACATAGTTTTAGCCTATATTGACGTCTATGAGTAATATGTAACAGACTGGGAAATCTATGCTGATATAGGAACGCCTGAGTTGTCTCCCTACATTAGCATTTTCCCTATGTCAAATTGGGGTTCTCCCGGCGTTATACGTTTTATTAATTCATCCAAAACTTAGGTATATTATACATAATTAAAGTACCTACACTAAAAATAAGAGAGTAGTATGTAAGGTAGCGCTAATAGAGGCGTTTGTAGTTCCCCTCCGCCATTGACATCACCTGGGAAAACTTTCTCGCAAACAAACAATAACATTATTTATCACTATAACGTACTGCAGGACTTTTGAAGTTTTCTTTTCCTTAGAAAATGCGCATAACCCTATGCATGCACCCTCAGGATAATTAATTTGAATACTTGGTGAAAATTAAACAAATTTTTAACTTATGACTGCAGTTAGAAACAACAATTTCTTAGCTTTTCATGAATTTTAGTAAACAATTTAAGGAAGCACTATTTAAACAGTAGAAAATGTCCAAAGCGTAGTGCGTACATCAACATAACATATAAATGCATGTAAAATGTGCGCCTACATTTAGCCTACATTTATATGGGTCAATTTTTATGCCCAACACATTTTATAGGCATTCTACACAACAAGTTATCAATCTATCCTATAATGCCTACAATTAACAGGGGAATTTTTTGCAGCCTATCACCTATATTTTGCCTACTTGTAGGCCCTACATGTAGGGGAGACGCCCACCTTTGCTTCACCCTTAAGAATTGCATGTTTCAGAGTGTTCAGAACAATGATCTGTGCCACACGCTCAGCAGGTTATGACGCAAGTTTACTGTTTTTAACCTCTCCTCGTACCACTTTTTTTCTTGGTTGCCTTTGCTATGATTTACACGAAATTTATATTTGAACTGCTGGATGTGTGTTAGAATTTCATAACCCGCTCAGGTGAGCTGAAGATCAGCATCAATTTTCATAACTGTGCATACAGAGCAAATATTTTATGATTTTTTTTGTACGTGATAAAAGTATGTGGTAGCAAACGAGGAAGTATATTAAATCCTATGCTGTATGAAACTTTCTTAAAAAGTTTAAGAATTTACGGATCTTCAAAAAATCAGAGATGAACTCCAGTCACTTTATGTATTGACGATTTGACATGAGGATTTCAGAAAATTTTACTTTCCAAAATAATATGGTCATCCGTCTACAAAATCGCGCCTGTACTATACTTCCGTTATGTAATTTTCTACGTTTTACAAACATCCATGTTTCACTGGAGTTGTCACGTTCCGGAGTCATTGCAGTAGAGCCCACTGTACATCCACAGTTTTTTGACCAATCTCACCTGAATCCTATTATGTAGCAGTCCCACTGCAATTATTACAATCACAACGACACAACATACTCTAAGGTTCTCATCAGCATCTTCATTATCATCCTATGTAACAAGTTTCACGGAATTAAATTTGTAATGTAATTCCCCAAAGGGTTATCATTGCAATCTTCTAGAAATATTTGTCCAGTCTCGTTGCAGGCCGCGTGATCCCATGAACTTTCCTTATCACTGAATCTATTTATCTTGCTAGTACTTACTGCTGCTGCGAACTTCTCAAATTATTTAACTTTCATGGCATAAAATTAAGACCTATTGCAGTCACCTGCTTCATTTCTGTTCCTCATCCAGCTTCCTGAAAATGCATATGTATTCGGGGAACAAAAATATCTAATAAAGGACACTGACGTACATATGTATGCATGCCACTAGGAGTAAGTGGGAATAAATTGCCAGCAATTATTATTGTAAACTTGAAGAAGTGGATGTTCACTGAAGCTTCTTAATTCTGATGTGCTCGTCTTGCTATCATCGATCTTAACTTTTTTACACGATGCAATCATTCCTCCGACTCTCAGAAAAAGGATGAATGCATTATGACATTTTAAAGCTTATAATTTTGACTGAACATGCATTTCTTACCGTGGAATCCTCAAAAGGATTTTCGAAAATACACATACACACTGTGTGGGGGATGGTTGTCAACGAGATATTTTACGTCTCTGGAGGACCTACAGTGAGCACAGTATATTTATCCTCCCCTGTGTGGCTCAATCTTTAACTTTGAATAAGTTTCAACCTATGAGCCAGGGAACAGCGACAATTACCTTAAATTGTAGGTAATAATGTTACCAATTTATTTCTATATTATAATTTATTATATTATGGCGCCCGCCAAATTTAAATCCACCAAAGCGTCGCACCATAGATGGGCATTTTGCTCCCCCTCTGCCTCTTTGTGCGAGGGATGGAATATAGCCTGCTCGCACTCTCCCTCGTCATCAATCGAGCGACCCTCTACGGGTTGCCCTCGTCCTCGCCCTCGTGAGGTGCTACTTTTAAAATACACCCCTCTCCCTCGCACTCATGAGGGCCCTCGTTATTTTATATTACACGTAAATAAACCCCCCTACAATTTGCTACAATCCCTGTGCCTTCAAATAACTTCTTCATGGACAATTGGTTGAAGTATGACCACTTCAATATGTGTCGACATACCCCAGTTCTGAACGTTAAGAACTTTTGGATGGCTTAGAAAGTTTACAAAATTTCCTGGAACCTAGCGTTCAAAACTAATTTAGGTATTTGGGTACTGGTACGTATTAGTCTTCCTGGTTGACATAATGGTAAAAAGTGTAAAAACCTTGAAAAATTTGAAATTTTTATGAAAATAACGTAAAAATAAGTTTAAAATTCTAACCCATCGGTAAAATATGCCTATCCTCCATATATTTTCATTGTCGGTAAAATGGAAAACATTTATTAGTCAAACTACAATATTTTGTTATAAAAGACATTTTTGTTCGTCTTTGACAATAGTTCTTCATTATAATCGATTCAGTAGCTCAGAAAATGACTATTATTGATCAAAACTGTTTTCTACGTCTCCGGTTAAAAAGATTAGTCACAAATAGGTTCCATAACCTCCCAGTAATATTCAATAGTAGGTTCTGAAAACAGCATTAGTCAAATATAAAGCCCAGGACAGTGCTTCTGTTCGGACGGGACGTCCCGAGGTTTTCGGAACGGGACCGGGATCGGGAAGTTTCGGGACAAAATATTTGTCCCCATGTTATTTCGGGACTGAATCGGGACGATTTTTTCTGTCCCGAAGATTTCGGGACGGGACGGAACAATAGATCGGGACAGAAAAATACACCTGTACAGTATGCTATTGCTGTAAAAATGAATATGAATGGGAATCGATCCATTTAAAATATTTTATTCTATATTTAAATGTTTTTTAAAGTAAAATTTCGCTATTATTTGAGGTATTCTTGTAGAAATAAAGGAATTTGGAGCATTTCATAAGACTGGGATTATAACCGGGACGTCCCGTCCAGAGGTTTTCGGGACGGGACCGGGATCGGGACAGTTTCGGGAAAAATTTTTTGTCCCCATGTAATTTCGGGACTGAATCGGGACGATTTTTTTGTCCCGTGGATTTCGGGACGGGACAGAATTGCCACCGGGACAAAAATATTGTCCCCAGTAGAAGCCCTAGCCCAGGTAGAGCCCTTGTTTACAAATGACCATGTCACTCCGACATCCTAAAATGAAATGTTTTTCTGGAGTTTAATGAGAAATTTTGACTTAAACGAAAGGACCTTTTACTTTTAAAAATTAAAACTGGGATTTTTGCGCTGGGCTATAAACCATGTACCTAAGACGTTATGAAGTTGGACTTATATGTACAGAACAATATATGTATGATTTTCGCATAACGATTAAGGTAAGAGAAGGTCATGAGGGCTTACATGTGTACTCTGCCTCCCTCTCTTTCGTTCACATCCTATTCATAGGTCCTCTCCCTCACGTTCATGAGGGCGCCTAAAATCAACGTGTACTCACCCTCACCCTCGCAGTTTGTGAGGGCGAGGACGAGGGAGAGGGCGAGGCATCCCTCATTCCCTCGTGAGGGTGCCGTTCTGCTGCCTTTGTCTGCTTAAGCAAAATGTTGTTTCCACTTTGCACTATCAAGGTTTTGGGTCTGATCACGAGCGAAATTCCTGGAATTTCGTTCAAAATCTTTTAGACTACAATTATTTGTACCTTCGGATCAATTTTGAGGCACATCGGTCGGCGGAATCAACTAGGCGGGGGCCGGCGGGTTCTCCCTCCAATGTTGAACAACTCCGGTGGTGCCCTATAATTAAGGTAAGGACGGACGGAAATTGTTTTTTTCGACCGTTTTTAGGTCGAAAAACTAAAATTAATGTTTTTGTAGAATGTGTTTATGTTTCTGTCCTACCAAAAATTTTCAAATAATTTTTAAACAATTATTTCCAAAATTTTAACATTTTACCTGTTAATGGGCTTAGATCACACGGATATTTTTAAAAGATCCCAAATCAAAAATTTTTTTACTTCACTTAGCTTCTGGAAGCTATATGCTTGCCAGAAGCTTCAAAAATAATTTTCCCAGGTCACCAGGGGGTCACGACACTAGGGGCGGATAAACTATTTTGGCGTCATTTTTAGATGGTGCGACGCTTTGGTAGATTTAAATTTGGCGGGCGCCATAATATAATAAATTATAATATAGAAATAAATTGGTAACATTATTGCCTACAATTTAAGGTAATTGTCGCTGTTCCCTGGCTCATAGGTTGAAACTTATTCAAAGTTAAAGATTGAGCCACAAAGGGGAGGATAAATATACTGTGCTCACTGTATGTACATGATAGCATTTTTGTTCCCCAGTTTTTTGGTTGGCGTCAGCTCCCTAGTAAAATATCCATGTCGTACCGTACGTCCGTGTGTCCTTCCTCACGATTACTCAAAAACGACTGGTCCGATTTCAATAAACCTTTTTGTGGATATTATTTGTGTCAAAAGTAAGGCTGAGTTCGTAGTTGGTTGAAATGGACGGGATAGTTTTTGAGAAAACAATTATTGAAATTTTGGACTTCAAGTCAAATGACAGTACTATCTCCAAAACTAGTGAATGTATTTCAATAAACGTTTTTGTGAATATTGCTTATGTAAATAGTAATAGTTGTTGGTTATGTTGTTGAAATCGGCGTTATAGATTTTTCGAAAAAACATTCTTGAAATTTTGAACTTCAAGTCAAATGACAGGTATTTCTAAAACTACTGAGCCGATTTCAACGAAATTTTTGAGAATATTGCGTTTGTAATTCAGAATGCATATTGCTTACGTGGTTGAAATCGGTCCAATAATTTTTTGAAAAAAAATCTGAAATTTTTAAAAAATCTTCAAATTTGTACTTCTTTGACGGCGGTGGCAGACGCCTCCGTACGCGAAGCCTCAATTTATCGCGTAGCGATGATTTTTGAACTCGTGTAGCTGCACATTCTTTAAAATGATTTTTACTGGTAATTAGGGTATGTCGATTTGAAAATGCCCGGCATTTTGGGCAACTTCCCCGCCCAAAATGCCAGGGCATTTTGGGCATTTTCATTTCAGGGTGAGGGCGGCATATTAGGGCATATTGGGCAAGGGCATTTTGGGCATTTTCATCGAGGACAAATTGGGCATTTTGAACGGAATCGTGGAATATAATAGAACAATCCATACAATTTGTCAATGAATTTGAAAATGTCTTTGTAATTTTGGAGAAAAAGCGTTCGAAATTATCTTGAAAATTTTATTCTGTGTCATTATTTTGACGAGGTTAATTCAATCGGTAATGAAATACGTTTGGATACCATAGGTCATATTGAACATTACAATTTGTGAAACACCTGTACAGTACACGATACGGCTGTAAATTAAAATATTCTAGAAACTATTTTTCCAAACTGCAGACGATGTAAAATGAACTTCCACCATCCTGGGAATATTCACATACCCATATGAAAGTAATTATGTATATTACTGTGATCAGAAATGTCTTTTCGGTAAAAATTTGAACCCATACGGTAATTGTATTACACCATAAAACTACAAACAACAATATTTGGGGGACCCGTATAGAGGATGTATATTGGTTTCTACTCGAGCCATTTTTGCCTGATCGTTGCAAACTGCAGACAATAGTGATGTAGAACAAGATGAGTACAAAATTCAGCTACATCAGCCATTTAAATTTTGACTGATCCCTTACCATCAGATTTTTACTTTAGGAGTTCGTACTTCAAAAGAAAATATTACTTCTGCCCGCCCGTCAGTGACGCATATGTAGATTTATTTCATATTATTGTTTACATAGAAATTTATTTTCGTAGGAGTGATAAATGATATCATCTCATGTCAATGAAATTAAATTTATTTGACTGTTTTTGCCATTAAAATATACGCGAAGAAGCGAATAACCAGACATTCACATTTATAAGTTTAACTTGGCTGAGCTGTCATGCATTTGGATGGATATTCTGAATATATGCTAGTAATCAAATTTTGGTGCCATGAAAATGCCCAAAATGCCCAACTTGCCCTGCCCAAAATGCCCAAAATCAGGGCATTTTCAAAAGCTGCCCACATGCACAGTTTTTGGGCATGTGGGCAGGCA
Source organism: Allacma fusca (assembly GCA_947179485.1). Taxonomy (NCBI): domain Eukaryota; kingdom Metazoa; phylum Arthropoda; class Collembola; order Symphypleona; family Sminthuridae; genus Allacma; species Allacma fusca. The sequence goes on from OX359245.1 coordinate 67,694,216, forward strand.
TTTTGGGCATTTTCAGCTGGGCGGGCAAATATTGCAGGGCATTTTCAATCGACATACCCTACTGGTAATTATTTCAGTATTCCTGGGTAAAGGAATTCTTTGTTTTTGTAGGACCTAATATTAATTTTTTAATTAGTATTTATACAAAACATTTAAAGCCATGCAACTAATTTGATTTCTTTAAATCCAATACTTTCTCAACCAGCTGGTGCTTCTCTATAGTTCTAGTAAATGCTTCAAATGGATCTCCGTCTAGATCTCACCACAAGTACGATGGCAGCTTATTCCATAGGTTACTTTACAATATTAGCTATAACTTCTCTATACCTTTAGAAACTGGTGATTAGTTTTCACTACAAGTTTGTCCACACAATCCTTGTTTAAAAAGTACAATAATTAATATTACTTGTTGCAATGTATGTATTTTCGTTCGATGTTACCCCACTGACCTAGTTGCTGTATAAATTCCTTCAATTGCTTTGACCTGGCCACACAAAAATACAACATGAAACATGACCACTTCGCTAGCGTTTCAAATATGTTAACATTGGGCTTACAATTCATAGAACATCAAACGTAATATGGGAATCATTTTCTAAGCATTGAATTACACGCAATTGAGGTTAAGCATAAACGTGTGATTGTTCTGTTATTTTGGGGTAACATGCTATTTTTACCTCTGAATATTGAAAATGCTGTTGGTGTTTTCTCTAACAAACGTGAAATATAATATATACAAAATGCTGTTAAAATTATATATTACTGTATGATGAAAATAACTGACTTTGCACTGAATCAAAATATTTGGAGTGAGACTGACTGGGACTTTCGTAACTTGTTGTTGCATGCAACGGAAAAACTTCTACAAGGCATGGGGATAAAACAATTCAACTTCATCTGCTATACACAGTATTGCAATTCTAAATAAATTTAAAATATCTACGTTCTCAAATATTTCACAAAAAAACTAAAATGAGTTCCCAAAATCGCCAAGTATTGAATTTAATCAGCGAGGGGGAAACCGGTGATTTTGCCTGCTGATAATAAATCCCGAAGCAACTGCACAGTTAAGCTTATGTCTTTGAGTTTCTCTAAATACTATGAGATAAATCACGCCAAACCGCTCACATTTAGACAAGCGCTAGCTGCAATGTGTCCAGAACAACAATTACAGCGTCATCGTTGTGTACCGAAGAAGTTCGAGAAGCTTTCCATGCTGCGGATCCAAAGCTGCGTGTACCACATCGAAGTACAATAATTAAGAACGCAAAAGCATTGGTGTCAGACAGTAAGATGAAGATAATGAAAATGTTGAAAAAAATCCCTCGGATGACAATATTATCTTATATTTAGTCAAAACGTGGGCAGAAAAGCAGTTATCTTGGATCATACCAGAACTTGAAAGAAAAGTTAATGTGGTGCTTGGAGTACGAAAATTTGAAACAGTTACCCATAATGCAGATGATATTGTACGAAAAATGAGAAAGGTACTTGCCAAATTCGGTATTCAGCCTCAGTAAGTATTCAGTGCAATGACAGATAAAACGTCAAACATGATTTGCAGTCTTCGGGAAAAAAATGAAATAGTTCAATAGAGAAGAACAATGCAAAAGGAGATTGGATGAAGAGTATCGAAATAAGTAGTAATCGAAATGAATCCGTGCTACCGCCCACTAACTTGCTTCATCCAAGCAAATCTTAATTGCTTGAAGATACTTGACGAAGATACCAGAATGAAACCCTTTATCAAACGTGTGAAAGAATTACTATCTATATTTAAACATTACAAGACTGTCTGACTAGACTGACTGTGAGTCCGAAACTTTATAAAGTATGGACTGACTTCGACTCAGCATTAACGAGTCCTGGAAGGAAAAATTCTGACTTTAGTAAGGGGTTGGAGAGACTCTGTACGACTTGGACTGAACATTAACGACTTCGTACATCACTACAATCATGTTTATCAGATGCATAAGTTCTGAATCAAAACTCTTACAGTGACGTTTTCACACACCACTTAATCCGGCGATATCTCGTCTATACGATAATAAAGGTTTTGAGTCGGATTATACGCTGTAGGAGTTGTTATATGTCAGAAGATCTGTAATTAATATTTATTTATAAATTTGTTGTTGATATAAATTGTTGCTATTGATTTTCTAAAGTATTAGTAAAATTATATTTATTTTTTGAAGATAAAATGGATAAGGATGGCGAAGACGCAAGTTAGAAGCCATGTTAAGTTCAATACCATGATGGTAACGGTAGCCATAGATGGGCGTGTTTCTCCCCCTCTGCCTCTTTGTGCGAGGGATGGAATATAGCCTGCTCGCACTCTCCCTCGTCATCAATCGAGCGACATGTTACGGCTTGTCCTCGCCATCGTGGGGGGCTACTTTTAAAATACACCCCTCTCCCTCGCACTCATGAGAGCCCTCGTTATTTTATATTACACGTAAATAATCCCCCTACAATTTCCTACAATACCTGTGCCTTCAAATAACTTTTTCGCGGACACTTGGTTAAAATATGACAACTTCAATATGTGTCGACATTCCCCCAGTTCTGAACGTACGGAACTTTTGGATAGCTTAGAAAGCTTAAAAAATTTCCTACAACCTAGTGTTCCAAACAAATTTAAAAAAAAAAATTGTTGAAATAAACTATTGTATTCAAAATAGTGCCCTTTAAGGGTGCAGGTTTTACCAAGGTATTTGGGTACAGGTACATCTTAGGTTTCTGGGTTGACATAATTGTAAAAAGTTTAAAAAATTTGAGACATTTACAATGTTTTTTCGATTTTGTCCGGAAAATAACGTAAAAAACAAGTTTAAAATTCTAATTCATCGGTACAAAGTGCCTATCTTCCTCATATTTTAATTGTCGGCAAAATGGAAAACTTTCAGCAGTGAAACTATAATGTTATAAAATACATTTTTGTTGGTCTTTGACAATAATTCTTTATACTCGATTCAGTAGCTCAGAAAATGACTATTATTGATCAAAGCTGTTTTCTACGTCTCTGGTTAATAAAGATTAGTCACAAGTAGGTTCCATAACCTCAGACCAGTAATATTCAATAGTAGGGTCTGAAAACAGCATTAGTCAAATATAAAGCCCAGGTGCCCCTTGTTTACAACATGTCACCCGGACATCCTAAAATGAATTTTTTTCTGGAGTTTAATATGAGAAATTTTAACCTAAACAAAAGGACCTTTACTTTTAAAAATTAAAACTGGGATTTTTGTGCAGGTCCATAAACCATGTACCTAAGACGTTATGAAGTTGGTCTTGCTACAGGACTCTATATGTATGATTTTCGCATAACGATTAAGGTAAGAGACGGTCATGAGGGCTTAAATGTGTACTCTGCCTCCCTCTCTTTCGTTCACATCCTATTCATAGGTCCTCTCCCTCACGTTCATGAGGGCGCCTGAAATCAACGTGTACTGGCCATCACCCTCGCAGTTTATGAGGTCGAGGACGAGGGAGAGGGCGAGGCATCTCTCAACCCCTCGTGTGCCCATGTATGATGGTAGCTACGACAAAAGTTAAGTTCATTTAAAACTGCGAGCTTAAATATCGCCCTGCAGTTGAGCAAGTGTTGATTGGGAGGAAGCTCCCGCTTCACTATATATATGTATCTAATGGGCTAGAATGACACCAAGATTTGAAATTTATAAGAACAAAGAAGGTACAGAAATTTCTGGGGATGCAAATATTTTTTTCTTTTCTGCGCCTTCACATTTTTTATATTCATTCGGCGTAAATAATTCTTTGTGCATTACAATCCGCTACTCGATTTGAATTTTCATATTTGTGTTTTGCCTAAGAAAAGGCCAGCCTCAAAACCGTTCCATTCGTTTTGTCAAAGCCCTTGTGCCAGATATGCATTTATCTTATGTGCATGATAAGGTATAAAGATATCCATTACCTCAAAATTTGATGAGGACCATTACCTAATTTCCTTGATTGTTTTCTTTATTCAGTTTCGCTATCGTAACTTCAAGGGAACATGAGATATCAAATGTAATCAGGTACTGTAATCCCAAATTTGTTTTTTCATTCTGGCAAACAATATTTAGTCAACGATTTTTAAATATGCAACAATAATATTATTACTTCCTGCAATAGTAATCAATGGAGTTTGATACAATTTCATCCCCTGTATGATCCACAGTAATTAATTTGGCCTGGTCACATAACTAGATCAACATGACATGGCTCATTGCCAGTCTTTCAGTTTTTGACGTTGGCCAAAGTATACAATATACGTTGTACGTAAACCATGAGCTTTCACACTACAATTTAAAATATTCCAAGAACATTGAATGTAATAATGTCAAAATTACCTATAAATTGAACACATGCTATCGGACTCAATGTAATCTTGCTATGGTATTTCCCCCTAATTACAGCAAATTCGCTTAATATATTGTATCGTCTAGCCAGAATCAAATACAGTAAATACTTTGAACAGTGCGTTGTTTTTTCAATTCTTAATAACAACTCCACCCGTGGTGTTTTCAAGTACAACTCCATCCGGTGGCGTTTCCTCTACTTGATAATAAAGGGTTTTAGGGCGGATCAAGCTGTATGTGTTGTCAAATACCAGTAAATCTGCAAAAAATACTTATAGCATGAATCTTTAATTTTTAAGGCCCTGAACCAAAGGTGGGCAAAATAGTTTGCCTCGCCTATATCCTACATATATTTTTAATGCACGATCCTACCTACATTATGCCTACATTAGTGTCGCTAAAATAATTATACCGACATATATGGAAGGATTATTCGCAAACCTACCTATATGCCCATTTTTAAAAAAAGTTAACTATAGCCTACATATACGCCTACATAATTTTAGCCTATATTTGCGCCTATGAGTAATATGTAACAGTCTATTGGAAATCTGTGCTGATATAGGAACGCCTGAGTTGTCTCCCTACACAAGGATTTCCCCTATGTCAAATTGGAGTTCTCCCGGCGTTATACGTTTTATTAATTTATCCCAAACTTAGGTATATCATACATAATTAAAGTACCTACACTAGCAATAAGAGTTATGTATAGTATGTATGATAGCGCTAATAGACGCATTTTTAGTTCCCCTCTGCCCTTGACATCACCTGGGAAAACTTTATCGCAAACAAACATAATAACATTATTTATCACTATTAGGGAACGTACTGCAGGACTTTTGAAGTGTTCTTTTCCTTAGAAAATGCACATAACCCCATTCATGCACCCTGAGGATAACTAATTTGAATACTACGTGAAAATTAAATTTTTAACTTATGACTGCAGTTAGAAACAATAATTTCCTACTTTTTCAGGAATTTTAGAGAAAAATTTAAGGAAGTACTATTTAAACAGTAGCAAATGTCCACAGCATAGTGCGTGCATCAGCCTAACATATAAATGAATGTAAAATGTGTGCCTACATTTAGCCTACATTTATATGGATAAGTTATTATGCCCAACACATTTTATAGGCATTCTACACAACAATTTATCCCCCTATCCTATAATGCCTACACTTAACATGGGAATTTTTTTGCAGCCTATATTTTGCCTACTTGTAGGCCCTACATGTAGGGGAGGCGCCCACCTTTGCCCTGAACCATGACAAATCAACAAATGATGGTCTTTTGACTTCCTTGTTAATATTACTAAAAACAGTAATTGGCCAGAAAGAACACTTTAAAAAAAATGTACTAAAGCTTTCAACGAATGAACCTTAAAATTTAACCTGTAAATTTTATGTATAATATTTACATATTATGTATATAAGCACATGATCTTACATCTCCCGGGCAAAATGGCAGTGTACTTCCCAACCTGGTCCTTTAACTGGGAATCAACTCTGCTATTTGGGATTACAAATAAATCTCGATCTTCATAATATATTGAAAATCCAATGTCAAAATCATCTGTGTAGAATTTCCAGCTATAAATAAGTAGCATTAAAGACAGATATTTGAATCACTTTACCCTCGTAATAGATACCAAAAAATATTTAAGAATGTAAATTCTAATAAAATTTTATTTGTTTACATTTTGAAGAATTTTTGCCCCTTTAAGGTTAAATTACCTAATAGTAGTGTTCGGGTGGAGGATGTCCAACGCTATTTTTATTTTATCTCTGGGATCCACTGTAACTACAAACATGCCCGCATCTGGGTCTTCCCAGTCGTCATCAAAGACGGAAAAATCACAACTGACAACGTCTAGAAACTACATATTGAACCTTTCTTGAAATAATTGTTACATATTCATTTTTGAGTATGTATGTACATCTAGGATCTGAGATTACTCACATCTTGATTCACCTTCCGCATCCCCCCATAATTCTCTGGGAGTTGGTCCTTGGGAACATGTTTCAGTACAAATGACATCCATTTCTCTTTATTGCTCCCATAGATATGAATCTTGTCCAGCGTTCTTTTTGTTAACTTGGTCTTCACGATTGCAAATAGCCAAGCAAAAATTAACGGAGCTATTAATTCATAATAATGCGAGCTTATTAGCTCCAATCATGCTTTCAAACCACAATACTTGACTAATTCATTTACACTCTACAGTGTATCCAGTATCCAAAAACATATTTGTTTCACAAAGCCTCATTTCGAAAATTTGTTCCTTGAATTTACCATTAATTGAGATGGATATTTTCATTATTTCTGGATAATGATTCTCCAAATTTTTGCAAATGTCCAAGCAAACGTCGATCACTGTTACAAAACAATGGAAGGGAGTTATCAAAGAGGGCTTGCAAGACCAGATTGAATGTAGCAAATCATTATACTTCCTGTCGAGGTCATTTGTCTCATGGTCAATCCGTCCAAATCCCAAATAAACACCGCCTGATTCACGTACTTGCTCCCAGGGTCAGTCAGGTTCTTCATCCGGGCCTTCTCCAAAGCCCTCTCCAAAAGCTGGTCAATGTACTGGCGCATTAATTTTTGATGTCCACTCTCATAGGCTCGACGGATGTCCCAACGGCCAAGAGGGACCAGGAAAACTATTTAGCAAGCAAATAATTTCTGTGGATTCAAGTGCAATAAATAGTTTGAAAGGAATAAAAGGTTCTACGATTCCTTGTTTATGTCATATATGAGCATTGCATTGGCCTTAAACCTGGATATCCTTCCTTGTCTTCCCCATCCATGTCGTAGGGGTATTGTGAGACGAATTCTGATGGAGCTTGCCAAGCTAGAATCTCATCGATTTTATTTTTCTGCCGCCAAAGCATTGCCTGCATTTGAATCACGTACATATGTAAATACATATCTGAATATCATATTTATTTACACAATAAATAGCCCCCCCCCTCCTAAAATGTAAAATAACCAAAGTTCAAAGCAAATGATCCTTCATTAGTGTCAAAAACTGGAATTTTAAATGCATCACTTTAAAATTAAAACGTTAGTGTGAATTAATTTAAAATAAACGAACCTTCCTCAGCATCTCTTCCGCAGCTTTAATGTTACAATCTCGTGCTGAAACAATACATCGAGAAAATAAATGCATTTTTATAATAAAAACACAATATTCACAAATCCATAAAATGCTTACTTACTATTTTCCATATCACAGTAAACCGCCTTCAAATTTTTAATATTGAATCTGGCCCTCACCTCTAAGCCATTGGAGTAAATTTTCATCCCGCATTTGTTCCGGATGGTGACACAAATTCGCAGCAAGTGGTCGGAACTACAAATATTTTAATAAATAAGAAGACATTTAGTTAAGATCCAGGAACTAGGTTAAAATGTTTTTGTAAATAAATAATTATTATAATTTTGTTTTATTGATCTGCTATGGATTCAGAAAAAAATTGCAATGCCTTTTTTAGCGCAGCCTCCTCATGCCTTGATTTCTCGCCCATAGTTTTAGAATTTTCTTCCAAATCCAGAGGAGAATTCAGAATCTTTTTTCACAATGGCAGTTTAAATATTTATGCTTTGCATGAAATGCAATACTAAACTGAGCTTTAGTCCCGGCTAAAATAACCATATTATGTAAGACTACGCGTCCACAATGGTAAACATGTTCCTTTAAAAAAGACCTTTTCCACACAAGTTTCAGTCGTCTTGTTCCCTGCAGCTGTGAAGCGGACACCAGTTTATAACTTCTTGATTCAAATGTAGATCTCATTGTAAGATTAGTACCCGGAACGAGGTAATCCTCCAGCAGTTATGCAAGACATCGTGCATAGAGTTCTCACGTGAAAGGGCTTGAAGCTCAAAGTTGCATGTGATATTTTCAGGTAATAATAATGGGCTAAGATTTTTTCTGTGTGTAGTATGTGTCGAGGAGGCTTTATAGCACAAAAATAATGGAAATGATTCACGCTGATAATATAATAAGGATTATTTATGGGTGTAGTTGTAGTGGAAAAACAGGTAAATGCTACATGAGCAAAGAATAGTAAAATGCATGCTTATACATATATGAACGATGTGAGAGAAATGTTGAGGGATTCTAATCATTTTGAATTTCCCATTGTCCTAACAATGCTAGATTTCTCAAATATTTCATGGAGTTGTAAAGTAGCATTTACGCAAATGCAATTAAAATAGCAAAATACGGGGGAATCTAGAGATGCTATAGGTCTGGTCTGGACCGTTAATAGTGGTCCAATATTGATCTGGGTCTGTCTGGATCTAGATTTTAATGAGGCGCCCCGATCTTCCGCCAAAGTTTCATTAAAAAATCGTTTGATAAACATTTTGACTTGTAATTAGAAATTATGTTTCTAGACATTTGATCGAATTTTAACGGAAATAGTGATAATTAAAATCCTTAAAAATCTTACAATCCGATAGATTTTTGGATATATTTTTATTATGAATCATTAATTTTTCAGGGCGTTCGCTCTGTTAACCTAAAGTTTAATAAAGCTTGCAATAAATGTTGTCGGAGTCCCGGGTTCAATTCCAGGCTGGCTCGGATTCTAACCCAACATTTCCCTAAAGGTTGCTCAATAAGGGGGTTCAGTTCCCGCAGGATTTACCCCCTCAGGCTTGACTTTACAACCGCTGCGTTGGAAATTTTGGACCCCAAAAGTCCAAGTTCTCATTATGAAGGAAATTTTGGACCCCAAAAGTCCAAGTTCTCATTATGAAGGAATACTTGGACAGTTTCAAAAAGGAAAAGTTGTGTAATGAATGAATCCCGGCATACGAAAACGTTTAGAGTCATAAATAATATAAATACGATGGTTAATATTAAAGTTAAAATAAAAGAAGTGGAGACTGTGCATTAGTTCTTGATTTGAACTCCCAGAGTTGAGTCGTTAGCCATCCCATCAGGGGGCGTCTCCGATATAAAATGATACAGTCGCTTTGAATTCCCCGTGCGATCCGAATTATCGAAAATCATTATATCTATAAAAAAATTTATATTCATTTTCTTATTCATTTAAAAAAAATATAGCGTCTCCTACCACTTCGTACTTATTATGAGTGTAACAATCTGAACCTGCTTGGTACTCACATCTGCCGGGAACAGGTGCAATGTAAGACCCTGACTGTTCCTTTAAATGGGAATCCACTCTACCAGTGTTGACCACTGTTTGATTCCCATCCTCAAAAAAGATAGAGAAGGATATATCAAAGTCGTCCGTGCGAAATTTCCAGCTGGAATCCAGAGTTGAAAAATGGGAAAACAAGTATTACAATGGATAAATGTAATTACATGAATAAAAATAAATGTACTAGTTCGCCATGAATATTTCAGGTCAAGTTTCAACTATGAACTTGAGATTCTCATAGACGTCATTTTATAAGTCCAAGTTCCAAGTAGGGGAATATCAACGGATTCTAGTCATTGTAGATGCAGATATGATACATTTTTAACCCTTGATTAATATATCTTAATTTATTTGAATTATAAATAAAGCTCCAGCTAATGGAAAATTTAAAGAATGCTAATGAACTGCATTATAACTTTCCTGAGGTTTTAGTAGGACTTGTAGATCAGAAAAAACCGCCCAAGAAAAAAATACATGCAAATGGTATTTTATGGGTTTCCCTCTGGTACTATAATTATGTGCATCTATAGACGAGGATTAATGACCTAACCTTGTTTTATCTTTTGTAAGGGAATCTATTTTTTTCGTAGGTCACTGTACGGAATATTTTTCTCTAATTTAATTTTTTTTTAGATATGTTTAAAAAGTTTGTTTGCACTCTTAATTGAATTCAATTCACTAAAAAATTCAAGGTCAATTTATCTCATTCAAAATGTTACTTCGGAACTAAAAATGTCAATTCGGGGAATCCGGAAAGAATTGTTTAGAAGTATTTCAAAGTAAATCAAATTCATGGTCAAATCATCCCAATTACTTTATTCTATCCATACACTGCATATATGTAGTATTAAAAAATATTTAAATAACTAAAGGGTCCTTACTGTATGACTGAGTTAGGAAATCGAACATCCAAAGCAACTTGGAATTTCTCACCCGCCTCCACCGTATAAATACACATATCAGTCTCAAAATCCTCAAATGTTTCATCAAAATCCTCAAAGTCCCGGCTAGTGATTTCTAAAAACTATTATTAAAAAGCGTCAATTTATTTAGTATTTTTTGATTGATTTCGGAGCGGTTTCAAATTCAGAAATCCTATAATTCCAACCTCGTTTGTAACTTTGCGGGTTCCTCCGTAAGCCTCGGGGAGTTGGTCCTTGTCAATTAATTTCAACAAAACTGGCTTCCACTTGTCCCCATTCGTACCGTACACATGGATTTGCTCCAATGACCTGATGTGAAAAGTGGGCTTAACAACTGCATAAAGCCAAGGGAAAATTTTGGGGGCTACAGTCAAAAATCCACAAGAATATTTAAATTAAGGATTATTATTCATGCCAGCATCAAAGACTAGAATAGTTTTTAAGTCTAAAAAAAATTTACCATTTACAACAATCGAAATTTTTACAATCTCAGGATACTGCCCTTCGAACACCTTGCTCAAGTTTAAGCAGAAGTCCATAACTGTATAATAAAAGTAAATATCAGGCTAATTTGTATTATAAAAAATATTTAGAATATTTGGAATATTTTGGGATTTTTTTGAAATCGCAAAAATTAAATGCCATACATCCCATAGATGTCATTTGCTTCTTGGACAAGCCTCCCAAATCCCAAATTAAAACTGCTTGCGTGACTCTTTTCTCTCCTGGCTCTGCCGTCAGATTTTTCATCCGGATTTTCTCCGAGGCTCTTTCCAGCAATTGATTGATGTATTTGTTCAGAGTATGTTTTTGACCCGTGACGTACGCCCTTCGGATGTCCCAGCGTCCCGTAGGAATAATAAAAACTGCAAATTTCACAAAAGATGATTTTACATTTTAATTGTTAATAACTTGCATTTCTCCGGAATAAAATTCTAGTCGAGCATTTATAATCGGATATATCTCAAGGAGCATATTATATTGAGTAGACGAAAATACAAAACAAGTTACATTGGGTATAAAATATTTTCCCAAGTATTTTTTCCCAAGTATTTTTTTTCCCGGTAGTGAAAATGCCCTTGTGAATTGCTCTGCTACAGTGCAACATCATTCTCTTAAGAGTTACATGCAATATTAGTAATTATCGGAGACTACATACAATTGATAATAGCAATAATAAATGCAGTGAGTAATAACTACATCATTAAATAATGTAGGATTATGTTAAGGGATAATTGATAATAAATGCAACATTATATGTACACACCCACCTGGACATCCTTCATAATCTTCCCCCTCCATATCGTAGGCATAGTCAAACAGGAACTGGGACGGAGCTTTCCACGTTAGTATCTCATCAATCTTGTTTTCTTGCCTCCAAAGCATTGCCTGCCAACACAATTATTACTACATTTCCATCGGTTCCACTCACACTGGAGTCTCCTATACCAGTCACATTCCCCATGTATGTAACCACACACTCAGATTTTCCCAAAGGACATAACAAAATAATCATACATGATGCAAAATCACCACAGCATTTCAAAAAATCTCGTATGGTTCCCCCTACATCGATGCCGCATCGATGTGGGGAGAGTCACAAACCTGGCATCTCTGGAAACTCTTGCAACTCTAGAAATATTGCTTCAATATATTTGGGGATATATATTCAACAGAAATTAACATAATGTTTTCTCATATCACTATCCAAGATAGCTCTCTATCAGGGCTACAGTGCATTTTGTCCGTAAGAGTCACTCTAAATGGAGCAGTTTTTTGACAATTTGTTTTATAATTTTTATAATTTGCAATAATAATTATTGTTCATAGGGAAAACTTCCGTAAGGATCCTTTATAACATTAGCGCAATTTTTGGACACACCCCCTTTAGCGCAATGTTAATTTCTGAACTCAACCCAAGACAACAAGTTTCAGGGGGCGGAGATGTTCCAGGCTATACCTGGCCCTTATAATGTGTGTATACTTACAGGGAAACATCACAGGACAAATATCACATCGATAAAAATGGATAAAAAAGGACCCTGAGTTATTGACGTACCTTTTTAAGCATTTCTTCAGCTGCTCTTACATTGAAATCCCTTGCTGGAAGTAAAATATTTACATGAAATCAATCCTAGTTTATTACATGAAATTTGAAAATTTTTTTTACAAATAGCAATAAATTTTGTTATGCAATATATATGATAAGAATTTTTTGTGAATAAACCAAACCTCTGAGCCATTTCAGTAAATTTTCATCACTAGCTTGCTCCTCGTACTCGCAAAGGGGGACAGCAAGGGGTCTAAACTGTGAAAAAAAAATTTGACAGGTAATTAATTAAGAATTCCGAAATTATATTATTTTAAATAGTCTGACAATATAATCCCACCTTTTCCAAAGCCATAGCCTCTTGTCTTGATAAATCGCTCATATTCTCCTTGGAAAATTCCTCTTCAGGCATTTCTTAGGATTTTGTGAGGAGGAAGCTTCTCTGTTAAAATACTTCTAATCTGGAAGAAGGTTACATCTCCACTGGCATGTAATGAGGAATTATTAAGTATATCGTCACATCCCCAGTCGTATCTGTTACTTAGTGTTGACTATCTCGTCCTGACGAGCGTGGGAATGAGAACAAGTGCCGGGCTTCGGAGTTCGCATGGAATAAAATGCTTTTAGTAAGTATATAATTCCCAGGGTTGATAATTAGCAATTATTTTTTTTTAAATCCAGTTGGGGTTAGTCATACGACATGCAGCAATTTCTACTGGTAGTGAGTCACCCCCATTTGGTGGAATGCTATGGAGCTTTACTATTACTATGTAATGTTTTTAGCAAGTATATGCTATTTTGTAATTTTATTTTGCATAATATTAATTATTATAATATTAAGCTTTGTCATATAATCATGTACGCTATGGGTGTGTATGTGCAGCGCCGCTGCAAACTGCAAAAATAAATTGATTTTAATTATGTATATAATAAATGGGAAATTATCCAGAATACTCTTCAGGTATGCACAAGGTGTACAGCTCTACAGCATATCATATGTAAGACCGCTGTGAATTAATACTCTTTTACATAGCAATATTTCCAGTGTACATTAATTGGGCAGACTAAATTTGTTTCACATCTAAACATGCAAGTTTTAACACAAGAGTCTAATTTTGTTAATTTGAGGGATGTCCCCTTGTAGTAAAAATAATCCGATGTAAAATCCATCATTGAAGCAAGGAACAACTTCAAAGGGAAGTAATCTCTTCCTCATCGGATTCATCCGGCGACGAGACCGATACCATGTAATGTAAGGTTTTGGCACGGACCACGCTGTAAGTGTTGTCGAAAATGAGTGTGTCTGTAAAACAAATTAAAAGAAGATTTTGAAAAAACCTGATGAAATTATGCCTTTACAATAATTAGAAAAAGGAAGTTCTGCACATTTGCATCGGACTGAATGAAACTCACATCGACCGGGCTTCTCACAATTTAAGGCCCCCTCTTGGTTTTTCAAATGAGAATCTACGCGCTGGTAATTCAGTATGCAATCCTTGTCATTGTGGAGGATGGAGAAGCCGATGTCGAAATCTTCGGTGCGGAAATTCCAGCTAGAAGTGATCGAAGAATGTTGTGAAGCACGTGATTTGATTATTCATTTCTCATAGCTGTGTGAGACTAACAGAGCTGTGATATACATATTAGTTTATTAGTACAAAATTCAAAACTTTACTTGAGACTTGAATTGGGATGCTTGACATCCAGCGCGATGCACAATTTGTCCCCCGCGTCCACAGTCACGATGCACATGTCCAAGTCCGTCTCCTCATTCTTCCCATTCATATTTCGAGCCTTCACATCCATGAACTGGAAATGGTAGTCAAAAATAGTATTTCCCTTGTTAGTTTACAGAAAATGATCCAGGTACCAATTGTCGAGATAATTGTTGGTAATTGAAAGCATCCCATGAATCGAAATACGAGCAACAAAAGTTGAAAACAAAGAGGAAAAAACAGGAAATTCAAAATTACGGCTTTGTTTGCAGATCGAGTGCCTCCATAGGCCGGAAGAAGCTGATCCGCAGGTATAATTTTGAGCAAGGCAACCTTCCATTTATTCGAATTTGAGCCCCAAATCTGAACTTTTTCTAGTGTTCTTGGCGTCAAGAGAGGCTTAATCAGGCCGAACATTAGAGCGAAAATTCGTGGAGCTACAGTTTATTTAAACAAGCTCAATTGTTATAAAAATTACATGTGTCCAACCCAATATAAAAGAAAACACAATTCCGATGTAAATGCATATAAACATCATATTTGTGTGTGTACCATTGATCCCAATCGACGCCTTCAGTATTTCAGGGTAATTTGCTTCGAATCTTTTGACACCCTCCAGAGTTGCATCGATTGCTGAAATATTTTAACAAAAATTTAATGTAATTGTAATAAACACCGGCAGTGTCTTAACTCATAAAATGTTATAGCAATGAAGAAAAAAATTTGCACAATACTTCCTCTAGCCGCCATCTGTCGGAGGGAAAATCCATCCAAGTCCCAAATGATGGTCATTTGTGTAATGGGCTCATTGGCTGGCCGACTTTGGCTCCTTTCGCGCATGATGCTCAGCATGCGTTCACACAATTGGTCAAAGTATCGGAGGTAAATAGCTTTCTGACCCGATTCCACGGCCTTGCGAACATCCCATTTCCCGAAGGGAATTGCGACAACTTTGTAAAGTTAATTATGCAGAATTTTAAATTTAGAATATTACATTTACTACTGCAAGCCAAAATTTGTAACACGCCGAATTTTACGCCAGGAATAAAATTAAAAATCGGGGAAAAAATTTACCTGGACATCCATCCTTGTCTAGCCCATCGTAGTCGTAGGCAAATTCAAGTTGGAACTGTTTAGGAGCTTCCCAAGTCAAAACATTGTCCGTATCATTGTCTTGTCTCCATTTCATTGACTACATAAAAATTTAAGGATTTCTGAATAACTTGTTATGAAATCAACGACGCAAAAAGTAATAGTAAATATTTCAAATAAAATCTTCCTTACTTTTCGCAGCATCTCTTCTGCTGCCTTTAAGTTCAACTCTCTTGCTGTAATACAAATATTTATTTGGAAAATACTTTTATTTGGAAAACTTTTACTCAAGAAAAATAAATTAAAAAAAATAATAATTACCACGAAGCCATCGAAGCATAAACATGTCACTTTTCTGTTCATCATTTAGACTCAAATCTGACACAAGTGGACGGAACTGTTACAAAAAAATGTAAAATAAATAATACTTATTAGCATAAATAATCAAATCAAAATTGGAAATATTTTAACGAAATTAAGGTTAAATTTAAGCAAATTCCTTACGTTAGCCAGAGCCTCCAATTCTTTAACCGTCGGAGCACTCATAATCCCGACTCGCCCTTGATCTGTCCCGGAAGTGTAAACTGCACTTGAGCAAAACAAATCTGTAATACCCAATTTTTCCGGAGGATTTCAAAATCCCCAAAGGCTAAAAAAGGACTATAACCCAGGAAAGAAATTGCACTGACGAGAACTCCAGGATTTAACTAACTCCAGATTATTTACTATACCATTTATTTATAAAATTGCATGACCATGGGAATTTTATTTGGATTCCATTTACTAAAAAAATCTGAAACAAAGAGTGGGTCATGTATACAACAACAAGTGAGAAGATTATCCCATGAAAGTCATCTCACACTCACTGACGTAAATGAATTTTTTATGAGAAGTACAGATCCATACATTTAATTAAGGCTCAGGATTAAAAGAGTGAGGATTTGCGTGCAAATGTTTTTTCACCTCTGACGCTTCCTCTCCAATATACGGATATTATCTGCACGCAATATAATACTACAGCTCGTAAAAATCAAACGACCACTAAATATATTATTCAGGGTCACTGTAACATTTTACATGTGCACTGTGGAGCTCAAAGCATGCACATGGAAATTTTATGCAATTGTACTATTGAAAAAGCTATACATGCAAACATAAATGAAAGAAAACTCATTTTATTCCAAAAATCCCATTTAAGGGATGTATAACAAAAATTGAGGAAAAAACTTGCTCAAGTAGTGCTATTATCAGATTTTTTACTGGCATAGTACCACAAATCGTACCTTCCATCATCAGGCAAGTCCCTGTGAGCTGCAGCTATTAACCGAAATCCAAGGAAGCCCCCATAGCCTGGACTACTTTTGAAGTACAATCCAATACCTCGGAGCATGGTCTCGTCCCCTTCAAATGATACTTTTTGGGTGTCAAAGAAAGGCACAGGTGTTTGTCCCACATCATGTTGTAAGGACGTACTTTGAACTTTAAGGAACATGTTGGGCTTCGAAGTAGGAAATGAAGGGTGGATTGCCAGAGTTGGAGTGAGCACATTTTCCAGATTAACTTCTTCCCTTTGACGGGTGTCATTCCCGTTAAAAATCCAACCCGAGTCTTCTTTCTTCAGCTTTCCACCCTCAATTTTCGTGACCTAGAAATTCCACACAAAATTGGACAGGTCAAATCTCATAATTCAAGCGTAATTGTCAAATTAATTTTAGAATTTTAAAAATTGATGCATTGCAGGAATAAAATATGTTAAAAAACACGCAGATTTTTTATAGTATTAAAAAACTAACATGAATTTGGAGCTTGAGTTCCTTTTCATGATAGCGATCCACTGGGAGGACCACGGGCTTAAATCGAATCCCGGTAATGGCATAACCTAAAGGTGCTTTCAAATCGTCCAGGCAAATAGTTCGAGCACTCCTTCCGAGCCGAAATACTTGAGCACTGTTAGCATTGTTAATGACTTCTGGACTGACCCAATTGGATTGACCTTTGACCACAGAACCTTGCTTCGTTAGCGGGGCATCGGCTATCTGCAGAGGATTTAAAATAAGAATATACAATTTCGTTTGTACAGTTTCAGGGAAACTAGTGCAATCATTAATTAAGGATCCCTGGATTAATTTAATCTTGGAGTTCAAGTACCGAAATGTGGATTTGATTTTGAATTTTAATAAACTGGACCCCAACGACCACCCTGTTGTTGGTGATGTCTGACATTTGAGGAACAATGCTAATGTATCGATGCGTATCGTTCCCAAGAGGTTCGTAACACCTGCAAAGGCAAACTTCACATTGCTGGGGTTCAAATTTAGTGATCCCCGACCTTTCGGAAATGTGCTCCGCTCGGAGCCTCTGTAGTTTCTGGGGACATACTGTTGCTGGAATTGGATTTCAAAAGAATTTTTATGTAAACTGACACGAGCAAATTATTTGTAGGGAAAAACTGATATCGGTATACTTGAATTTCGTTCGCCAAGACTACTGTACAGGGATCCGTCGGACTCTACCCAGTCGATGTACCGTCCTTTAGTTTTCCCAGGACACACTTGAGCGTTCTTTATTTTTGTTGTAGTGCACTGAAATAATAAATTAAACTTTTAGAGCACTCGTGCATCTTTCAAGAATTCTTAAATAGGACAGGGATGGAATACAAAATTCGGGAGCTTACAACAAGTCCCTCATTCGGGCAGATCTTACGAGCTGGAGCAGGACAAATCTTATGCTCCTTTAAATGTTCCCAGCAGTCAAAGCCATCATCCGACTCCAAACAGCTCCATTCATCCTGTTCGCAAGGAATGGTCGAAAAAGCCCCGTCGAACATGTCACAACTGTCCCTGCAAGTTTGGGTTAAGGACAATTCCCGTTCTTCGGCAAAAAATCGCTATTTGTATACCCAAAAAAGGACTTGGACGGAATGCATTTAAAATAAAAATATTCGTTGAATTTTTAATTTTAGAGTTAAATCAATACCGTATCGAAATCATACAATCTCCCGAAGGATTGTCCTTCGATGTAATTTCGAGGACTGGATGGCTTCATCGATGGGGGGTCACAACTCCATCGCCAGGCTTGAGGAGGTGCCTTGTTTACGGGATCCTCTGTTACAGCAAATGCTTTGATCATTTCTGTGACATAGAAATCGTAGTAAGTCTTCAAGTGACGTTCCAAGCCCGAGACCCTGTTCCAGGTACACTTTTGCACTAATAATACAAAGCCAGGTCAAATACAATTTCAAAATAGTTTCCTCTTATCATTACAAAATTACAAGCTTAAAAAGTTTTGGTAATAGTAAAATGTTTAAAAAATTCCCTTGGGAGAGACAGTACTTCGAACACATTTTTGCATCTCGGCAAAATTCTGAAGTAAGTAATACTTCATTTCTGCATTTAAGATGTAAAGTAAGACGTAAATAGGGATCTCGTAGTCCAGTCCTGAAATTCCGGCGTATTGTTGGTCCCCTAAGCACTGGGCTGAGTCGTTGTAGTTGACCACGTCTTTGTAGATATCTGTCAGGTCCGGCTGGGAATATCGAAAAGAAATTAAACCAATCAGGATTACTCGATATGTCTTACGAAATCCCTGGAATTTCCTCAATGCATATTTGTGAGCAATTAAAAAAATTACCCGAAGTTTTAATAAATGCCGAAGCCCCACAAACAAATTGTACTCCAACTTCTTCCCCACAATCGTGATATTTGTGAATCCTGCAACTTCGTCCAATGTCTCGACGAACTGCTCGTAAGATTTCCCTAAAGAAGAGTTCAAAATCTGTCACAGTAAATCGTCTGACACATTCTGCTCAGTATGTAATTGTCTCAATTTAACAATTATTACCTCTATCAGGCTTATTTATTCTCAGCCAAGCATAGTAGTATCGGTTCTTGTATGGCAAATCACTCCGTTCCAGGTCTAACAATGTTACGATATCGTCTATCAACTCATGGTCCAGGTTTTCAGGGAAGCCTTCTTTCTAAAAATTAAGACAAATACTCCACAATATATAAAAATTCCCAGAATTAACACGTTTGAATTTTTTTATAAAAACGGAATGAAACCCAGCTTACGTAAACGTGACTGAAGATCCAATCGTACTTATGATGCAGTTGAATCAGCAACGATGATAATTTTACCCAACCTTCCTTCCAATAGTCCACCATTGAGACCTTGTTTGACGTGCTTACCAATTTTGTAGCTTCTACGAGTTTTTTCCTGGAATTATAAAATTATAATTTCATCGTATTTTTTTAATAAAAAAGCTTTTAAAAAAATATTTTTGTCATTTGAGAAAAGGGGCTACAATTCAAGTAAATCCACGATTGTATTCAAAAATCTGGACGGCCGATGGTCATTCACGGTTTTGTCAATTTTCAGAAGTTCATCGTGAATGGGGCGCAGGAGCTTTCCAATGATGTCAGTCCAAAGTGTTTCTTTTTCAAAAGATTCTGCATTGGCCTCACCGCTTTCCACAGCTTTCTGAAAACGATAAATTTTTAAAAATAATTTAATAATGAATTTTTATTTGATGTGACCTTGAATAAATTCTTTAAAACCTTACCTTAATCACTTTCCAAGCCTGACGGGTAGCTGTGATCATGGACGTTCTAACACCATCCGAAATAAACAAGTCCTGGGCTTGATCCGCATTAAGTTCACATGACGTCAGACAAGCGTTGACCACAATGAGAACAAAGATTGGCGGAAGTATTTGGATTATTCTCATCTTTGAAGCGGAGACACAGAAGGTGGCATTCCACTTCAAAAATGTGAGCAGATGATGATCCGGTAAGGCAACGTTATAGAAAGTAGAAAGTTGAGCATTTTGTTTGTCCTCGTGTCAGGTTCAATGTTGAAAGCGTCAGAATAGTGGAGTTAAATTTTATGGTATTGTCAATTGTAATGTTGGAGCAACAATGAATTTGACATATGAATGGCCATTGGATCGTCATAAGTGAGTCATTTTTGAACGTAAGTATTTAAACTCTACGATTGTGAATGCATTTTCGAACTTGAGTTTCCACGTAATCTACAACTGCAGTCACATTTATTATCTGTACATATACGTATAGATATGTGTACTATATAAAATGCTACATAGTGTCCAACTATTCATTGTATTATACACAAATTGCACATAGAACCTCAATTTTACGCAAGTAGTTTCTAAATAAAAGGTTGCACATAAAAGTACTTATCGTACCAATTGGTACTATAGTGTCCCTCTTTGTATGCAATTCTTGTGAGGACGGCTTTGAATTAGTGTTCTAATTAAAATGTTTTCCCACAGCTGAATTTCCGTTCCAATATTTGGGGTTAAAATTTTAATTCTAAATTCTCTAGTTTTAATATTGAGGAAGCGAATGATGCGGCGAAAATAATTGTATCATGAATAAATAAAGCATAACGACATGTAAAAGAATTGCCAGCCAAGTAGGAGGCATTACGGAATTGAATAAGAATATATTATGTAATTAATCTGTATTAGGAATTTTCTATCGAAAGCGAGTTTTTCCTCTTAAGTGTGTGGATATTAGACACTTAAGCATTGATTGTATTGATGATGGTTCTGTCGGAACTGCCGCAATATATACATAGAACCCTGATAGAAACGTATCCCTTGTGGACCCATTACATGCCACCAGATTCTCGTCAATTGCAGAGCTGCGTTCAAGTCAAGTTATTTTAGATAACTTGGCTTGAACTTGACTTGAACTTGAAAAATTGTCTAAAGGAGGTATCCGTACTTGTACTTGATGAATAAAGTTTCTCAATCAAATTGAGTATTCAAGTACACGATTTTCAAGTTCATTTTGTAGAACTTGAACTTGATTAGAACTTGACGTTCAAGTTGGACACCTAACTTGACTTGAACGTGAACTTGAACTTGTACTTGAACTTGTACTTGAACTTGTAATTGTACTTGTACTTGTACTTGTACTTGTACTTGTACTTGAACTTGTACTTGAACTTGTACTTGAACTTGTACTTGAACTTGTACTTGAACTTGTACTTGTACTTGAACTTGTACTTGAACTTGTACTTGAACTTGTACTTGAACTTGTACTTGAACTTGTACTTGAACTTGTACTTGAACTTGTACTTGAACTTGTACTTGTACTTGAACTTGAACTTGTACTTGAACTTGTACTTGAACTTGTACTTGAACTTGTACTTGAACTTGTACTTGAACTTGTACTTGAACTTGTACTTGAACTTGTACTTGAACTTGTACTTGTACTTGAACTTGTACTTGAACTTGTACTTGAACTTGTACTTGAACTTGTACTTGAACTTGTACTTGAACTTGTACTTGAACTTGTACTTGAACTTGTACTTGAACTTGTACTTGAACTTGTACTTGAACTTGATTATTCAAGTATTTTTTCGTAAATGAATAAACCATACTAGAAATTTCGTCTACAATAATATTATATAGCTGATAATGGTTAGGCCGTAATTAGGATAAACTAAACGGACTCGGACGATATTCTTTACTTTAAAATTGCTAAAAAGTTTAAAATACATGGTCAAATAAATGTAAGCATTGTAGTCTAATTTACTAATTTCTATAGTTAACAGGTTAGTAATCATATTATTGGCCTGCTCACATTATGTTCCACTCGTTTGGTGAGTTTAGCCAGCAGTTATAATCATGAATATTTGTGGTCGTTAATTTTGCTTAACAAATATTTATTTATGATTGTTTGTAAGATTCATCCGCGCCATCATGTTTAATATCAGCAAAAATCATTCTTACAGGGAATCATAAACTATACTCTTAAACTTCTTCTTAGCTTCAGAACAGGTGAACTAAACAATCACTTCATTTGTATAACGGAACAAGAACCCCAAATATCAAGAACATCCTTGTAAAACAATAAGTCGGGACTTTTAATTACTCAAAGTATGGAAAAAGGACACAAGAATTGTTCTCGATCTAGACCACTGGGCTTTGTGGAGGCGACTTTAATGCCGATGAAATACAAACAAACTCAAAGATGTTATAATTATGATGATTCGCATTCAATATTGTTTTTAGTGGGATGCAAAGATGCCACTAATTCCGCAATGCTTACATTGCTTTTCAGTGACAAAAATCAAAGTTATATTCAAGTTTTATTCAAGTACTTCCATTCAGTGTACTTGAACTTGACTTGATTTTGCTATCAAGTAATAAATTATTAACTTGATCGAACTTGAATTTGAAAATTCAAGTTAAAATTATAATTTCACTTGAACTTGATGTTCAAGTTTCAAGTTACAAAATTGTCTGCACTTGACTTGACTTGAACTTGATACGCACTTGAACTTTTCAAGTTATACTTGAACTTGAACGCAGCTCTGGTCAATTGTACAAAAATATTCTAAATCGGACATATTTCCCTGTAACAATAATTTGAAATATTTTCACATCTACTAGCTTCATATCATACGAAATAATGTTTTTTGGAGTCTTTCTGTAAGCGCCCTCTACTGCAGTACTACCGGACACCAACCAGTAAAGCAATGGTTTGATTTGCCAAAATATTAAAGAAAATGAAAAGAGTTGATTTCTGAATATAATACTGACTCCCCATTTTAATCCGTAGTCCTGGGCAGGAGTGAAAGAATTTTGTCATTCCAGCATTACTCTCAGCCATCCTCCAAGAACAAATGAAGTCTTCGGAGTGTGATAGAATCCCTGCTGCATTCGGAGTGGAAATAGAGTAATAAATTAGAACAGCAATTGTCGTGACGGGGCTCAACATGTAAGCAAACCAATGCATGGTGCCGTAACAATGCACAGTTGTGAACGCGCACGTTACACAAATCCCACCCATGAAAAATGTGTGCAGGGGCTGGTAAACATGAGCCATTGTATTGTTGAACATTGTAGTTATTATCTGTAGCTCTCTGTAGGTGGTTCTAAGAGCTTGAAAATTCTTCAGTTCAAATTTGCCCCGGTCTGATTCACAATTTTTCAGACTGAAAATTATATTACACAATATTATTACATTTTTCATTGTTGACGCACATTAAAATACAAACTATTTCTTGTTACCTGAAACGCTGGAGCCAGTAATTCAAACTCATTTGAAATGTGAATGAGAGTAAAAGACTCCAGTAAACGGATGACCAGGCAGAAATAAAAATTATAATCTCCGGGACAAGCATTAAAATAGAAATTACGCTGTAAGGCTCCGTGCTCAAAAACGAGTTGAGAAAATTGGGACTCCTTGGATCGTAGAAATAAATTCCAATGTACAGAATCACTTGACTAAACACTATCCCAGGAAAAAGGCATCCTATGTAAATTCCTAGTACGTCAACTGTATTGCGTATTCTGTATTTAGCTAAATAAATAAATTTTAAGCATTTTATCACAGTAAATTTAATTAACTACAGAACGATGAATATTGCCTCCATGAGAATACGTTTGAGTCTTACAGGTGTAAATCCGGTCCAACCGCAAAAACATAGTCATGAGTGAAACCAGCTCTTTATAATTCACGAGAGAATTCAATTGGTTTGTGGATGCAAGACCAGCTGCCGCTACGAAGAAGAATCTAAATAGGAAATCCTGAATTCGTCCTTCATGGAAAAAAAAGTCCTGAAATATTCTCCATGTTATAAAAACAGTGTGAAAAATGAAAATCCACGAAATCAGAAACCATTTTCTCGAATTGGGCCCCAGCTGAATTTCACATTCGTCTTTGTTGTAGATGTAAGGAAATATATGAATGGCATTTGTCCATTGAAAGTAGCGGTGAATGATGGTGTGGCTAAAGTTTGAAATCATTTTAGAAAGCGAGTGTAGAAAATTGTCGTACGTTGTAGCTGGACTTCTTACTCGGGAATAAGTCCTTCAAAAATAACAGTATGACTACAATGGCTTACTTACAATTAGGGCTACTTTATATTTTAATGGCGTTTGTAGTGACGGGGTTTTCCAATTTTTTGAATAGGATGTATATTAAAAATATATAACGACCTATAATTTAAAGCAACCCAACGCCCATTAAATTATACAGTTACTAACCAGAGCTGCTCTCATGTATCAAGTAATACCTGAAAAATATGGGTTCGGTTCGGCCATCAATATGTACATACTTGATTGTCGAATCGAGTTCGGGCTGTTGGGGAATCCGAACCTGGAATGACATGTCGGATCAGGATCAAGTTTAGTATTCCAGTTTATTGTTTATATTCCTTGATTTTATCAATTACCATTATGATATTTATTTAAATGTAACCACCATGTGTGCTTGTCGCCGGTATGAGTTGCTGATTTTAGTACATTTTCTGAGTTGAATCAAGCAGATTAAATCTTATGCTAACTTAAAATCATGCCACTTGGGTGTTTTGAATAATTGTTTATGGACATCAGCTTCGTACAAGCGCAACGAACGACATAGTCATCTATTTAACAGAGAAACCATTTGCTTATCTACATTTGATAGGATTAGCACTGACAAGACAATTATTTTTAGTGTTTTTCAGCATTTAATAGAAAATTATTCAAAGAGGAACCAAATTGTCAAAGAATTATATGCATACATTAATTTATAAATCCGATGAGAGTTAAAGTGAAATACCTTTGTAAGCAATAATCGATAAAAACTTAGGCTATTCTATGAAAGGGAGCTCGGCACCAACAGTAGCCAAAGCATAAATGTAATGTAGGCTAATGTAGCCCGAAAACATTCATCAGAGGAACCCACAAGTGTAAATTTAAATGAGATTCGTAGAATTTTCGTAACCCTATCATTCGGATTCGGAATGTATTGGAAATGTGCTCATCATCACTTACAATGCATATTTCAGATCCTAAAATCAGGTATTTTTTCACTTGCGGGTAGCCAAGTTATTCTTGACCCAAAATACGTGCGAAGTAATGTATTGGTTTGTATCCGAGGAACCATTTTCGCACTGGCGAAATTATTCCCTTAAATTTCAGGTGTGGATCGTCATTTGTTGCTACTTGAAAGCAGCTTTGTTACAAACCAACCTAACATAGATATAACGTCTATACGCCTGGAATGTATGCGTGGGTTATTGTAAACTATTATTATTACGCTTGGCTTATCACTAGTTAAAATCTTACTGAAATATCTGACGTAAAAACTATATTCTTGAAGTGTATGTCTCAATGTTTCCAAGGAATGGGAATTCTTTTAGGAATGTGTCATTAGCCCTTGCTTTTACATCCATTGAATTGCCTAAATTAGGATCATTGCTTTAATTGACATTTGCCCATATGAAATCCTCTCACATGTACAGTCACTGTCCATAATTTTGCATTATGGGATCTCCAGTGTACAAAATCATGCATAAAAACTACACGGTAATAGATATCTTCGCAACCAAACCAAGGGTTTGTAAGTCATACGCTTGCAAAGAGTCAGGGCGATTTTCAACTACATGCCATAGCTAAATAATTTATACAGTGAAATCTCGTTATAACGGACGCCTTTATAACGGAAATTTATTATACCGGACACTTTTGCACATCCCCGCCATAAGTTGCTATGTTAACAATGTATAATATGTGCTTATAGCGGACATGTTTATAACGGAATATTTGCTATACCGGACCCTTAGTTATGTACCCTGGGGGATAACTTAGATAACTAAGAGAGTATATAGCGGACTTCGGTTTCATTGCTGAAACCAACGTTTGTTACACCGATTCACTCAATAGTCGTGTGGGTGGTCGTGGCTAGAAATTTATTTTGTAATCATAGTTTATTCATTTACGGATATATATCTATGTAAAGATACCTTAAAAAACTTAAATATTAGACATGACAAGCGCTAAGAAGCGAAAAACGTCGAATTTAGGTCAAAAAGTGTCTATAGTTTTTGAAATTCAAAATGGGAAGTCACAATCTGTAATTTGTACAGAGAAAAAATTGTCAAGTTCCACTGTTAGTGACATTTGGAAAAATCGAGAAAAAATTCTCGGCGACCATTTGAAGGTGGACACTAATTTGAAGAAAGTTCGTCCGTGTCAATTTCCCAATGTGGACCAAGAATTGATCAAATGGTTGGATCTGCAAAGAAGTAGGAACATTCCTATCAACGGACCATTCTTGCTGGAGCAAGCAAAGAAAATTGCTAAAAATCTAGAAGAGTCGGACTTCCAAGGAAGCGTTGGGTGGCTCAACAGCTGGAGAAAGAGACATGGTATCAGTTTTAACGAAGTTGTAGGTGAATCGAGAGCTGTTGATGACAACGTCGTTGACAATTGGCTTCTTAACGTTTGGCCAATGGTAAAAGAAGGATATCAACCAGAATATATTTTTAACTTCGATGAAACTGCCTTATTTTATAATTTGCTTCCAGACAAATCGATGAATCGCAAAGGTAAAGTTTGTACTGGGGGCAAATTATCGAAGGAACGTGTCACACTCTTGCTTGCATCCAATGCAACAGGCACTGAAAAGCTGAAGCCAGTGCTCATTAGTAAATATGAAAATCCTCGTTGCTTCAAGAATATGAAAAAGAAGTCACTCCCCATAGAATATTACCACAATAAAACTGCTTGGATGACGCAGCAGATAATTTCGCATTCTCTAAAATAAATTAAAATGTACGGATATTAAGGGCAGTTGAACCTAAAATTAGAATGTGAATGTTTTATTAACAAGTTTCAACTCTGCTTCTTAACTCAAGTGCTTAAATTTTTGTTCTTTAAGATCTTTTCGACATGGATAAAAAAGCTGGATTTAAGAATGCGCTTCAAAAAGAGAAAAATCCTTCTTATGGTGGATAATTGCACTCCTCACAAAATCCACGACAGGACTCCAAATGTGAAGCTAATATTTTTACCACCAAATGTTACATCCAAACTTCAGCCAATGGACTTGGGTATATTTAATGCTACCAAAAAACCCACTACCGAACTGAACTTGTGCGGAAAATAATTGATCGCATAGACAGCGGAGAATCGCATTTCATTGATATACTGGAAGGAATTTTGCAAATTGGTAGAGCTTGGAAGAAGGTCCGACCAAAAGTAATTGCGAACTGCTTTAAAAAGTCTAAGCTTATAACGTCGACGGAAGCTACTGCTGATGAAGTGGAGGAGTTAATAGAACCAGTATGGGAGTTAGTATCGATGACTCAAGAAAATTACACCGAGTATGTTCATATTGATCAGAACGTAAGTAATTTAAAAACAAATGCTCCCGGATTTGTTTCATTCATTTTAATTACACATCATTATCAAACATGTAATTCCTTTTGCTAAGGTTTTTACACACGATGAGGAATGCGTGGCCGATGCAATTGACGCTTCGGGTGAAATTTCTGGTGCGGATAGCGAGCAAGGAGATGATGATCCAGAAGTTTTAAGAAGTGTTTTAAGTATAGCAGAAGCCCAGTTGCATTTAACAAATCTTAAGACGTGGTGGCTAGCACAAGAGCATGCTGAAGAAGATTCGGAACTTTTAGATGCAATTTCTAAAGCCAAAGAGTTTATTTTAAAGTGAAAATTATCCACTTTTGTGCAACCATTAATAACTAAATACTTCCAGGTTTTGTAGTATGTGTTAATTAGTTTAAATTTGAACTGAGTGTAAATTAGTGTTTAATATTTAAGTATTTGGGAATGTGCCGTTTGATAAATATTTGTTTCAATAATCAATTTCTAAAATATAGTGTGACTGGTTACTTAATTCGTTTTCGGAACCTTTTAATACACAATTCAAGGTCCCATCACGTTATAACGGAATTTGTCCGTTATATGCTATAACGGAAAATTATTATAACGGACAAAAATACTAGTCACCCTGCGATTCCGTTAAAGAGATTTCACTGTAGTTGTATGAATTGACAAAGAAACTTTTCCGGTTAAAATGTGTGACAAAATATTGCATTATGCTTACTGCATCGCCTATATACCAGACCTCTTTTCGAATGAGAACATCATTCGAATTTTTGATTCGAAATTGAATCAAACATTACAACTGCCAAGTTTAAATAAATTCAATTTTCAAATTAAATCCGAACACCTAACTGTTCAATGCTTATATTTCAAGCCGAATACAATTCTAATACATAAAAGTACTTGAAATCCGAATAATTTAAAAAGACGAATGAAACCTTTAATCGGTTTGTATTCGAATTTGATTTTTCGAATTGTATCCATCACTTGCAAAACGTAGATTGGGCACACCAACATGTGGTAACTTGTCGTGACAGCAAGTAAATCTCTATGAGCACGAAAGCATGATTCACAAAATGGCGATTTCGAAAATGAAAACTGGTGAATAAGAGCTGTGGAAGGTTTGTGTCACTTAGTTGATTCTACTTACCTACTCTGTTATTGGAATGCTTTTAAGTAACTGCTTAACTTCTGCTTATATTACTTTTGATTTAACCGTTTTTTTCAAAACATGTCGAGGAAATTTTGGGGGTTTCTACAAGGGTGTTCCGATCGATAGCTTATTCTCCACATCAAAGATATTAGCAATGCTTGCTGCAACAATAAACATTTGCATGTGCCTGAAAGCTGGGTTGAAGTTTTATGAGAAATCAGATTTATTGCAATGCCAACTTCATGTCATTATTAGTAAAATTTTGGCTGAATAAGAAGTTTAGCGAGTTGAAGTAAGACGCACTGAATATGTAGTGTTCTATTGTTATTATGAGGTTGACTTTGATTTTTTTAGTTGTAATAATATAAGAATTTACTTTGAATACCAGTAAACTAAATAATTACAACACTGGTATTGACGTTACACCAAACACTTTCTGACGGTATTATGGATACAAACATGCAAGGTCTTATTACTAAAAAAATCGAATTTCTTTAGAAAGTTAAATCTCACCGAATCAAGTGTTATAATGTAGGTGTTGATAATTCGGAATATAGCTTAAATTAGAAAACCTTATTCAAACCGAATTCGAACCGAATCTGGAATTTTAGGTATTTAAAAATAAAATAAAATTCAAATTTTTATCTTATTCGGTTGAAGTATTCAATTAGTCCTATAAAATTGAGTTGAATAAAAAATCAAATACGAATTTACGTATGAAATAAATTTGTATTTGCAATTCAAAAACAAACCAAACACGAAATATGAAAATATTTGGTTCGAATGGAGGTCTGCTCTATACATTAAAACATGTAATTATTACAGACATGAGAATCAAACACTAATGTAAACATTTGTAATCTAAACTCATTACGGATCATGGGCGAAAACCTACAGGACCTTAATAAACAAATGCAAAATACAAAGATACTACGAGTTTTAACATAAGCACTGGGCTCGACCATATCTGACCAAGAATAATGTTGAGAATCTTCTGATTCTCATGAAAGTGTAGTACAGTACTTTTCCCAAAAAGACCCGAAATTACAGTCGGTATCCAATTAAATTCAGGTGCTTACTAAGGTGCTACTATTCTTGTGCCACTCGCTATTAAAACTAAACATCCGTGCACTGCACTGATTTGGGCAAACTTTGTTTGCATGTGCAGGAAAGTGAAACTTATATTTAAAGATTTTTAGTAGGGTAGGGAAATAGAGTTTGATTGTTATCTGTAAAGGACGCATGTCCATACGTCAGTCCGTTGGAAAGGTATAGCAAATGCAAGATTTTTTGATAATTGTATCCAGAAAATAATTTTCAGAGGTCAAACGGTTGACCCTGGGTCAGGAAAAATATCAAAAGGCACATTTAGAATGTATGTCCGATTTTTTGGGACAAGTCCAATGTCCGTATGTCATTCCGTTGTTGAGTTGTGCGACTCACAAGATTTTGAAGACGGACGGACGGACGGAACAGACTCGTCTATAAGAAAGTTTCACTTTCTAAAAAGTGGTAGTAATAATGAAAACTTTTGTCAAATATAATTCTCATTTTTTTTTTAAACTGGTTTCACCAATACAATCCTTGCTTTTCCCTACCTATCTCCTCCTAACATCTCGATTTGTAAGTTCTGAGAATTGCAGCCCCTCAGTACAAGTTCCATTGGAGTTATCCACCCAAGACAACTTGCACACATGTATAATGTAAATGTATGGGCATCGGCTGCACGTATGTGTCTTATAATACTTTCAAAATATGTTTAAGCATCAATACAGCAACCTTTAATAGCCTACAATAAAAGTAAAAATTTTCAGAAATAATTACTTATTATCGCAATTATTGACGTTAATAAGCGTTGCAAATATGTAATTTTGTTACATTACGGTTTATTACGACATCAAGCGTTATAATTACGAAGTATATTACGAACTCATCCGTTCGAATGTGCCTCTAAAGTTTAATCACTGAGTTATTATATCTACAGATAATAATAGGTAAATACTGTTCCAGTTACCATATAGTTATGTGTGCATACGGATTACGAGTACTCTGGCATTGTACCTCATAGTGTGTGAAAATAACAGGGATGCAACGTACAGCTAAGAACAATTCAGGATGTGTTAAGTGTAAGTAATT
The DNA here is from genome assembly GCA_947179485.1 of Allacma fusca. Taxonomy (NCBI): domain Eukaryota; kingdom Metazoa; phylum Arthropoda; class Collembola; order Symphypleona; family Sminthuridae; genus Allacma; species Allacma fusca. Next base: position 67,724,974 of record OX359245.1, read on the forward strand.
TTCACACGAATCATCACTGCGCAAATAGGAATTAACTGGGTTTGATATGCGGATTTTATTTGAAATTACTTGAACCAGGCTAACAATATTTCAGACGGGTGAACAGATTATTCACTTTTGGTTACGCCTTACTGTATCTTTACTATGCAACTTTTGTAACTAACAAGGAAATGACTGTAAACCATTTTTTTATTTTGCTGCAAGCTATTCTACATCAGACAAAATCCCTATAACATTAATTTTTAAACACCGCTTCATACCGTACGAACTAATGATTTTTTGGACTCTTTCTGTAAGCTCCCTCTAGTGCAGTACTACCGGACACCAACCAGTAAAGCAATGGTTTGATTTGCCAAAATATTAAAGAAAATGAAAAGAGTCGACTTCTGAATACAATACTGACTTCCCATTTTAATCCTTAATCCTGGGCAGGAGCGAAAGAATTTTTTCATTTCAGCACTACTCACAACCATCCTCCAAGAACAAATGAAGTCTTCGGAATGTGACAGGATCCCTGCTGCATTCGGAGTGGAAATACAGTAATAAATTAGAACAGCAATTGTCGTGACGGGGCTCAACATATAAGCAAACCAATGCATGGTGCCATAACAATGCACAGTTGTGAACGCGCACGTTACACAAATCCCACCCATGAAAAATGTGTGCAGGGGCTGGTAAACGTGAGGAATTGTATTATTGAACATTGTAGTTAATATCTGTATCTCTCTGTAGGTGGTTCTAACACCTTGAAAATTCTTCAGTTCAAATTTGCCCCGGTCTGATTCACAATTTTTCAGACTGAAAATTATATTACACAATATTATTACATTTTTCATTGTTGACGCACATTAAAATACAAATTATTTCTTGTTACCTGAGACGCTGGAGCCAGTAATTCAAACTCATTTGAAATGTGAATGAGAGTAAAAGACTCCAGTAAACGGATGACCAGGCAGAAATAAAAATTACAATCTCCGGGACAAGCATTAAAATAGAAATTACGCTGTAAGGCTCCGTACTCAAAAACGAGTTGAGAAAATTGGGGCTCCTTGGATCGTAGAAATAGATTCCAATGTAAAGGACTACTTGACTAAGAACTATTCCAGGGAAAAGGCATCCTATGTATATTCCTATTAGATCAATTTTATGTCGTGTTCCGTATTTTGCTGAAGAAAAATAAAATACATTTTGGTAAGCAGTTTATATCCTCCAAAATTTACTTCACTAAACCCATAGTCAAAAATTCTCATGTGCCTTACAAGTATACATCCGGTCCATCCGCAGAAACATTGTCATGAGTGCTGCCATCTCTTTATGATTCACAAGAGAATTTAATTGGTTCGTGGAAGCCAGACCAGCTGCCGCAACGAAGAAAAAACGAAACAGGAATTCCTGAATTCGCCCTTCATTGAAAAAATAATCTTGAAATATTCTGCAGAGTATAAAAACTGTGTGGAAAATTAGCAGCCACGAAATGACAAACCATTTTCTCATATCTTTACTCAACGTAAGTTCACAATCGTCCTTGTTGTAAATATAAGGGAAAATATGAGTCTCATTTGTCCATCGGAAATAGCGGGAAATGACTTTGTGGCTGAAGTTTGAAATCATTTTAGGAAGACAATTTCATTGATGAAATATAATTAAGCGATAGATATTTTTGGAAAAGTTTGCAAACGCTAATACGACAAAGTTTTCAGAAGAATTCTACTTTTAATTTTAAAACTGCAGCAAAAGTACCGCTGCCCAGCTCACACATAGTGCTGAAGTCGGGCTGGTTCTATGCAGGAAATATTCAAACAAGAACATACTTTTGCTGTATTGGAATAATTGGAAGATTGTCCTATTTAAAGTTATCAGGCGCTTGTTGAATGCTCGTCGGTATTTTTTACTGATACAGCCCGTTGGTTGTAAAATAATTAAATGAGAGCTCAGGAATTAACTGGAATTTAAGGAATTCCTTTTATTTAGGAAAATGTTTTAGCATATATGAATTCGAAGTGTTTGTAGTGAGTATTTAATTAAAGTGGAAAACACTACTCGAGTATATCAATTATGATGGAGACGAAATGCGTCGTCCTCATGTCTTAACGCACAGTCGGATTTTTAACTTTGGTTGTAATTGGTTTCCAATCATGATGACTTGATGGATACTCGTTATTTAAGAACTTTCAAAATTTGTTGGAATTAATTATACGTGTATCAATTTCATGGGTACAGGTAAAAAGAATCCTTCAGTCAAGTAAGATATAGTTCAAAATAATGGGTAACAAAGTTTACATATACTGATAAACAATTTACAGTAGCTACAACAGTCCCGTCGATTTTATCTTCGGTTTAAGTCATTTTTTCGTTTGTACTCACACTGCTCACGTCATACTTTTTCATTCAAATTTCCCAAATAATTTGGTAAAATTAACAGTAATTTTTGTTGTCAATTTATTTACTTGTTACACATTTGAAGGACATTGATTCCTGCGTTAATCGTTTATCTCACTATTTCGCAATTCCCTTGCGTCTATTTTTACTCCGAAATCCTGTAACCTTAACCGGTGAGGCCCACATTTTTAATAATTGGACGAACTTATTCAGAGAACTCCCTGCAAATTCAGTTAAATTTCCAACAAGACTGAAAACAATCTTAAAAAATATTTGTGAGAGCAAACAAAACGTCTATTGTAATTCTACCTTAAAAATAATTTAAATGAGACAATTTGATGACATTTGACATTTCAATAACCATTTTAATGTTATTTGAATTGCTGGTCATAAATGGGAAGCAAGGTCGGTATTGCTTGTAAAATTCAAAGATGTCTATACCCTCAAAAATTTGTTTCCAGAATATGAATTATGGTATTGTTTTTGGAGGGAATTTTATGAGCTTGCCAGAATGCCATTTAACAGAAACCTATGTACACTGAGAATTTTTAACATGACTGATACCAACTATGCAGTATGTATGGTAAGGATGAAGTCAGTCTCAGGAGCGAATGTCATGAAGATCTGAAGATGAAATTTCTCTTATCATGTAATTTTGTATGTTAGAAAAAAGTTGTCAAATAAAATACCCAACAAATTAGATGACACCTTACAGAAATTAAATTCCTTTCATTAACGTAATCAAACAAAATCTAAATGAAAGTGGAACCCTAATGTTTAATTCAGGAGTAAATCTGGATAGGCACCGATGCGTTGGACATTTTTATTTACTGGGAAAATGCTTTAATGGTAGTCTAGTATGACTATATTATATAAGTGCGTGCTTTACTTAAGTAATTTAATTTACGAAATCTGTGCTGTAAAGCTATTGGTTACGGTCATGTTTTTCATACATGTTCCCATTACATATGTGGAAAGCACTAATTTACTTTATCCTAAATATGTTTACTGTCTAAAAATAAACGATAATTGTTTCCTTTTATCAGATTTGTTTCCTGTAGGTTAATTTCAGTAGATTATATGCGTCAACAATCTCAAGGCCTAATGGATAAATTAATATTCAATTATAGGTAATTTTCGTCAATATCAAGTGTGTATTTAAATAAACAATCCAATGTACAGTATTCCTTGTGTTAAGAATGTTTTGCCTTCTTTGCAATGTATAATACCGCACCTGGTCGGAGCCCTTAAACAACGAAGGTACTTAGGCAGCTGGTACATACAAATGTACATACATGCTGTAACAATTACCTGATGTTTACCATCAGTTTCGGTTGAAATCATGCATTACTTTTCCCAAAATAGAAATAACAATTACTCGTTAGATTTATCTTAAAGATTTTGTTACAACAAACAAACATAAGGATTACAGCATTTCCCAGATATTATTTACGGGAACCAAAATTGTTTAGGAGCTAAATAGTAAACTGACCGGGCGAGGTCAAGCACAAACGCTGAATATCTTCCGGAGTCACAGGTCCATCTATATATTTTTTGTTCAACAAATAATAATTATTTTTTTGCTTTTTACAATTCAGATATTTTAAAGAAAACAGTAAATGCACAAGTGTTTTGAAAACTTACTTAAATTGAACCACTCCATGTTACCCGCATCCAATCTTGCAGCTATGATTGCATTTTTGATGGCAAAAAGAGCACTCACACTCATACATAAGGGAGCTTCGCCGGTTGCTGGAAAATTAACAAAATCGGATTTAAAATAATGTAAGTTCCTTTTTGTTATCAGCAAAACTGGGTATGAGTAAACTTCGTTACGACGCATTACTAGGGAATATCGATATTTTAAATTTGATTTGTTTTATAAAAACATTTTTCCACTCACCCTTGGACCGCAAAACACCATTGGGATTTGAAGCATTCCTCATCAGAGTGACTCTAAAGTCTTCTGGAATGTCCTTTGAAGCTGGGGGCTTGTATTCCTGTACAATTTTAAATTCGGGAAATTTAGGGACACCTTGTAACATAAAGTTTACAATACTGTTAGGAAATGTATGTCTAGAATAAATCTGGGCAATTGATAAGGACGCAAATTTTCACCCATGTGCAATTGGTCAGAAGCTCGCCGGTCTCTTGATCGTGCTGTATTTTTTCCGTCAGCCACATTCCGATACCAAAAATAAATGCCCCTTCCACTTGACCAATGTCAACATCAGGACTCAGACTTTGTCCCGCGTCGTTAATCAGGTCAACACGGATTAGCTGGCGTTAGAAACAGTAATGCGTTGTTCATTAAAAAAAACGGTTTTGGATAGACAATTCTGTTTTAATTAAAAAAAATTAAATGGTTAAATATTAACTTTATACTCCCCAGTGAGACAGTCAACTTCAACTTCACAGGCTGTGAGGCCCCAAACGGCATAGTCCTTTAATTGATCGCTATACGTTGTATTGTAATAGCTCGTTAAATCAATCCCAGCTTTGACACATTCTGCAACCAGAAGTTCCCAGGTTGGGTTTTCTAACTTCTGTTTGATTGGTTCTATCCTTTTGCTGAGTATGTCGCAAGCTTTGAGGGCTGCCTGCATATGCACAATCACAAGAATTAAGTAAGTGATATTGACGAAATAAATCCTAAAGGAAAAACAAATTCTAAGGGGTTATAGCACTCACGTAGCAAATATGTTCGCTGGTAATGGCTGCTCCAGTAAGAGCCGTATTTGCACCTGTTAGGACGTTGGTGGGCTTGACACGGACTTTGCTCAGGGGTATTTGCAATTCCTTGGCCACGACTTGCGCCACCTTTGTATTTATCCCTTGGCCCATTTCCACACCGCTGTGTGCTAAAGACACTGAACCATCCTTTCCGTAAACGGACAGGAATAAATTGTAGCCCGAAAAGAAATAATGGATGGCACAACGCATTGGGGTTAGCGCCAGCCCCCTTTTCTTCCAACGGTTGTTCTAGTTGTTGAAGGGAAATGTTTGCCATAATTATGTTGCAAGAAAATGTTTAGCTTAAAATCTGTTAAAATTTGTTTGTTTTCGAAAAATATGTACCTGGTTGAATGTTGCCACAAATTTCATCCTATCATCCAAATCCGCATTGGTTTTCATCTCTGTAAGGAGTGCTGGGATGCAATTGTCCTCTTCCAATACTTTGCCCTGACCAGCAAATATGGGATCACCTTTCTTAATAAAATTGGCCATGCGCACTTCCATCGGGTCTTTCTTCAAGGTTGATGCAATATGCTCCATGATGTTTTCAATACACCCTATTGCCTGTGGCGCCCCTGGAAAAGGTTACCGGCACATTGCATAAAACATTAAAATCTTAGGATTTTATTTAGGCGCTAAAGTTACATTACCAGGTGCGCGGCAATATGTATTCGGAGGCGTGTCTGTATTTGCTTGTCCAGGAATCAACTGCCAGCCGTCTGCAGCGTAGCAACTTTGCATGCACAAAAGAGCAAAAAAGGCTGTGGACTCGTTTGAGGTGCAACCAGGGTCGCAGGTTAATTTACAGTTGAGACTCACAATTTTACCCGAATCGTCAAATCCAACCTTAATTTTTGTACAAATTAAATCTAAAACCAGGAAGAATTGGGGCAGCTAGGAATGAATTTGACTATTAAAGAATATAAGTACATCATATGAAAACATATACGGCAGTCGCTTCCCCAACGTTGCCATGTTCGTCTCCAAATCCAAAACCATGCGCACAGGTCTTTTGGTTTTATTTGCTGCTAAAGCGCACGCAGTGACCATATGAGCTGCCCGTGCTATTTTCGAGCCAAAGCCCCCGCCTAATCTCTTGACTTGGACATTGACACTGTTAGGGATCAAACCGTAGACCAATTAAAATCAGGAATATTCTATAATTAAATTTTGAATGTTTTCTTCAAAAGTCAGTTTTTTTACAAATTGTTAGGGATTCCCAAACACGATGCCACAGCGGACTGTAGCTGCTGAATCCATTGGGACGCTGCAAAAATATCCATTCCTTCTTCCTTTGGAATACAAATACAAACTTGTGGCTCCATCTGGAAATGGTATTGGCTTCCAACATGAAACTGTCCTTGGAGATTGTGGGGTGCATCGTCGAAGTGCTTCCGAGGACTCCTCACAACCCGAATGCTATCATCTAATATATCCCCATCCTTCCAGTTAAAAATGTTCGAGATGTCATACTCGGGGCCCTTAAGTTTTCTGAAAGCAGCTCCAAGTTTGGTCTGCGATGCGGGTTTTACTTTTATGATGCAATCGTCCAATCGGCCTTCTTTCTCTGCTTTGAGTAACGATGTCGGAATGTCCAAAACGGGTTTTTGGATATTTGTGTAAGTAACCTTCACAAGTTTTGCAGCTTTCAAAGCAATACTGCGGGATTCAGCGACTACTACTCCAACAGGTTGACCCGCGTAAGTGATCTTATCTTTGACGAAGATCTTAGAAACACATTGCACACAATTTTTGCATTATTCAAAGTGTTTTGATTTTGAAACTTGATTGAATTTTTGAACGGTAATAAATCAGTGGGAAATCTTACCACGTCAGGGCCGGCCTGATCAGCAGTGACCATAAAGTTATTTTCCCCAGGTATATCTTTAACATCCACGAAGGTAATTACTCCAGGCATTTTCTATCCATAGAAGTTCAGAAGTTTACAATTTGGAGAAATAAACATTTGTGAATATATTCCCGTCCGATGAGCTTACCAATGCTTCAGAAGGATCCACTTTATCCAGCATTGCGTTCGCTACCTTTGTGATCACAAATGCTGCTGAAAGCTCTCCCAACTGAGGATGGATATCGTTAGTGTACTCTGCTTCGCCGGTACACTGCATCGGTGCTTCGAGTTTCACTACAGGTTCGTACAACGGCCATTGAGACTTGTCACTGTCGTAAGCTTGCTTTCCATAAGACAGACCTCGCTCTAAATCTGGCCCGCCGGATTGTATTCTTGGAGAGGCAGTTTCTCCACGAATACCCACGATACACTGGAATATTTTACCATCGTATATGAAAATCCTACTACGAGAAGCAATTCTAAGTGTCAACGATTATTCTAAGCGATTGATTTACTTTGTAGAGTAGAGCTTGCGCCAGTGTTTTCCGATACATCGGGTCCGCATCGGGAGGCCTGTGGTCAGGCTGTAATTCTTTGTCAAGTTCCATTATTGCATCTTGAATTGTTTTCGCGTCTAGAGTTTTCCCTTCTAAGAAGTTTTCAGTTGCCGTTGCATGTATCTTTGTATTTTTAATACCAGACATTTTTGAATTAAAAAAGAACTTATATCATTGGTTTACATCGAATTAAATACTTCAGATGTAAAATCATTGTTTTGCAATGCAATTTCACTACATTCTACACGTGTAATTAATATTTTGAAGTAAGACTAGGAAAAAATTTTTACAAAATTTGGATTAATCCCCCCAAAAACAATGGATGGCTTGGATAGAATACTGAAGTCACGTTTGGGATCAACTTGCATCAAGAACCCAGCATTGACATAGGCATGCGCATTTTGGTAGCGCCGAGTTATCTGCAAATAACGACAGCAAATACGCAGATTGTATTGCAGCTATTACTGTACATAAATCCTTGAAGCAATGATACATCGGAAAAGTTCGGCAAGAATAAGGAAATAACATGGCGAGAGAGATAACCTTGAAACTTCGGAAATGGTAACCTTTCAATTTAGGAAAGTGAATAGAGAAAATGACATTTCCTGCCATATTGGTCTTCAAAAACTCCTGTATGGTATACATTTTTTGAAGGGTTGGAGCTGAAGCTGCAATACGAAATCAAATTACAACCACAAAATCATTCTTTATTTTGAAGAAGGTTAAAAATCTAACCTATGGTCAACATAGCCCCAACGGTTTCCAACAGAAGAAAAATGTCTGACGGGAATTCCGGATGCGCATGCTTCAGCATGAGGTTCCCTGATAATGTTGCAGCGTTCCTGACTGGTGTGTTTGCAACTCGCTGCCAATGCTTGCTAATGTGTTTGCAGTACTCATACTCTTCCATCTCAGCAGCCTTCTTTAACGTTTCTATGGCAACACCGATGGAGGTAGCGCCACCTATGATCACGCTCACGGGATTCACGCTTACTTTCGTAAGTACTGCGATGCTGTTTATATCCACGTACGCCTGATATGGTCCGTCGTTTTTGTAGACACCTGATTATACACATCGGAAATATTAGCACTAGCAGTAATTAAAATAATACATCTACCTACGTTGCCAAAGTATGACTTGAATTCCTTACCTGTTCCAGTATTACCCGCCACGATTCGATATTTCAAACCCGAAGCTTGGAATCTTTGTATGGTCATAAATAGGGTATTCAGATCCGTCGCCTTTACCCATTGTTCACCAGACTTCAGATTTAAATGCAAAGGCAGGGAATCATTGCAGGTTTCGAACTCCTGCTCAAATCCCGTTACTTCCTGAGCTCTCTCAATTTCCTTCCCAGCTGAGTTTCGATCATTGCAAGGACAACCTGCGCATAGCTATAGCGAAACAATAGTTCTTAGAATATTAATTTAAATGGCCAAACATTCCTGCATAGTGTTTCATTAAATATATTGAATCGAATCGTACATTTATATCACCACATTTGCGTTTGAGCTCCTCGGTCGCATCTGGGGCCAAAGATTTCATGGCGTCGAAAATCGGTCGATATCCGGTGCATCGGCAAATGTTCCCGTCCATGCTGTCCTCAACATCTTTAGCGGTCAGGTTCTTTTTCGACTCCATTAACCCTTGCATGTTCATTATCCAGCCCGGAGTACAGTAACCACATTGGGATGCACTGAACTTTACCATACATTGCTGAATCGGGTGCAGAGAAGTTTTGACACTCCCGAGACTTTCAATTGTCGAGATATCCCAACCATCGCAGGCAAAAACAGGGATTAAACACTGAACAAATACAAATTCAACATTAAATTCTATAATACTGCATTATCCGGTATTTTATTCGGAGGAAATTTCTAGCATGCGTTCCGATGCACATGACACAAAGTTCATTAAATACTTACAGAGTTCACTGATCTCACAATATCTTCCCCCGTGTTCGGATTTTTGGTTTTAGCTGTCACTACACATGCGCCGCAACCGCCCTCCCTACACATGTACTTTGTCCCTTTGAGTCCTACATTGTCTCGAATGTAATCCACTAGGAGGCTACCCGTTCCGACTTTTTCTATCTCTGTGTTTACTGTGAACAAATTAAAACGTTCATTTAGGTACATAAAACCGAGGGTAGTAGCAAATGATAAAAATAATAATAAAATTTTGTTTTACGAAAATAAGAGAAAATTCTAAAGCAAATCCTAGATTTAGTTTTTTTCTTACCACTATACTCCTTTCCATTTATGAAGAAATTAACAACGGTACGTTTTGATACAGTCTCACTGTAACATCGAAAAATGCAAACCCATATTTCTTACAAATCCATTCAATTCGACAAAAAAAAGAGTTTCAAATGAACTAACCTCAACTGACTCTGCTCCGCACCCATTCTTTCCGAGGGATTTGGTTCTAATGAAAAAACAAAGTGCTTCTGAAAATGGTCAGGTAGGGTTGAACATAAAACCTAGAAGTTTTAGATATGGTTTATAATTGTCAAATGCTATACATTTTTCTCAACTTTTATGCCTTCCAGAGGACAAAAAGAATTTTATCAGGGATAAAAATATGACATGAGTTGAACCCGTTTTGTTCCATTTGGTAGTAATTATCCTCACGAATTTCCTCAAAGGATTTGATGCATTTTTAAATGTAAGTATACTTTTAGAAACAAAAGATTTAAATCGATTTGCTCATAATTTTCTCTTTTTTCCTATTTTCCTTTCAAAGAGCCCTCCAGCCATGTAGGGAGTTAAAATGCAATTCATTTTTATTTCACGGGGAATTCTGAGTATCATTTCCGCTAGTTTTGTAATTTACTTTAAAAATTCTTTGTGTCCATTCGCATGACATGCCACAATTTCCACACTATTGGCTCAATGACTACACACGATCTTTGTCAAAACAACAGTTGAGCGGAGTGAGTCAATGTGACAATTTTAATTTTCCTATGGTGATAATAAAGAATTGTCTTCGACTTCGTTTATTATTACAGAGTGACAGTCTTTCCTATTGTTCAGTCATAACTGGTTTACATTGTATGTTCTAATTCCAAAACACAAACAATTGGCGGTTACACCGGAAGAAAATTTTATTGTTATGTGTAATCCGTTTTGAAAGGCACATTTCAAATAGAAGTTCAACAATCTAAAATGCAGTAAGAACGATTAAGTTACATGAACAAAATATTTCTCTTTGATTACATTATATTGTTCCGGAACGGATGTGTGAGTAGAAATTCTCTGCAATTTTGATTATTCCTATACTAAAAATGAAGTCGGAATGATACAATTAAATTGAAAAATGTTCACTTAACTTCAGAGCACTTCCCCATAAGTTATTGCAGACTGTTTGGCAACATTATATTTGCTGATGTTAGAAATTGTATTTACAATATTTGCGGATAAAAACTATAGTTAAATGCATTTTCATTGGACCGAAATCTGGCTGCATTGGAGTTTGAAGTTTAAATGTATCCTGTCACAATTATTCTCATTCATGGGTCATTTGCAATGGCGGTGGGCAGATTTTTTACTTTAAAATCTTCATGGTAACAGATTATAGGGCTATAAAACTGTGGATACACCTCGAGTTCATTCAAGTGGCTATCAACGTGAGGAACTCTAACAGGAAAAATGGATAACACCCACATCTTATCTAATATTCAATTCGAGCACATACGACATAAAAACAATACTCACTGCATTGTTGAATCAAAATGCAAATTTCGGTATCATATTTTTTTAAATATTCAAGCCATTCTGTTGTTAAGAACAGTATTTTAATGTTCCCATCGATCCGCCGATAACGAATGGGCGATTATTCTGTAGAACCTTCATTACTTACTCCAACATCGCGTTGATCCGATTAGATTTTTTTTGAGTCCCTTTCCTGCCAACTATTCGGTAACGATTGGGCAATATGTCAGCTATAATAAACAGGAGAGTAAAAACAAGGAAAAGAAGTTAACCATTTCATTTCCCTGTGACATTTTGACCACCAGGATGGATAGCTTTGATAGGTATGAACAAGTCAAGTTAGTAAAGCTAGTTTAAAACAGGAAGGACATTATCATATATTTTTATTCGAGGATTAGAAGGGATTAGTGTTTCTGTATCGAGAATTCCCGAGGTTCCGGTTCGGTTTCGGGTCAACGGTTTAAAGAACCATTATATTTCGGTCCGGTTTTGGGGTACACAAATTCAGACCGAAAGTTTTCGGGAAGGGTTTATTAAAGGGTCGGGTTGGAGGTAAACCCGAAAGATGTATTTGTCAAGAATTTCGAAGTATTTTCGAAGTATGTACATATATCCTAACGTAGCAAAGATGGCTCGTGACTACTTGTGCATTCCAGGTACCAGGACTCCCGTTGAGCATGCACTTTCGTTCGGAACCGAACTTCTTACACCTATGTGCATGGCTACACATGGTGAAACAATTAAAACAGGGCTACTGTTGATTTGAGTATAACAGCCCTATTTTATGCACCGAAGTCGAAACCGGTTCGGGAAACGGTTTTATTTTCGGGATCGGTTCCGGGAAGGCAAAACTGTCCCGGACTCGAGCTTATCGGTTCCGGTTTCGGGAACAGAAATGGGATTTTTTTCGGTTCGGGACAACGAGTCGGGTCGAGTCCACGTTTTTGCATATTAAAAATGTGTGCGTATACTTGTAAGCAAAAACTCATCGCTTCGCGTACTGGCGTCAGCCACCGCCTTCAAAGTAGGATGAATTTTGAGCTTTTTTCAAAATTTGAGATTTTTTTTCAAAAAAAACTACCGGGTCGATTTCAACCACATAAGCAACAATCAGTCCGATTTACATAATCAATATTCAAAAACAAATTAGTTGAATTTGATTCAGTTGTTTTAGAGGTAGCTGTCATTTGATTTGAAGTTCAAAATTTCAAGAATTTTTTTCGAAAAAACTATAAGGCCGATTTCAACAAAATAACCAACAACTATTACTATTTACATAATCAATATTCACAAAGCATTTCATGAAATACATTTAGTAATTTTGGAGATAACATTAACTGTCATTTGACTTGGAGTTCAAATTTTCAATAATTTGTTTCTCAAAAACTCTCCAGCCGATTTCAACCAAATACGAACTCAGCCTTACTCTTGACAATAGTAATATCCATACAAAATTTCATTGAAATCGGACTAGTAGTGTTTGAGTAATCGTGTGGAAGGACGTACGGACATGGCTATGTTACTAGGGGGCTGACGCTACCCTAAAAATCATCTCTTCGCGATAATTTACTGCTTGCGCGAAAGGGCGACGTAGACGCTCCTCCGGGGTAAATCCGATTTGGTAGTAAGGTGGAGGTGATGTGTAAAATATTATGTTGAGTTCAGATTAAGAATAAAAAATTTCATCAAAATCGGTCCAGTTGTGCTTGAAATAACTGTCATTTAATTGAAACTTTGAAATTTCAAGAATTTTTTCTCAGAAACTATCCAACCGATATCGAAAAAATACGAACCAAGGTTACATGTTGACACAAGTAATGTCCAAGAAAAATTTCGTCGAAATCGGTTTAGTAGTGGTTGAAACCACCGTGATGTAATTCAAATTTGGAAATTTCAAGAATTGTTTTCTCCAAAACTATCCAAACGATTTCAACCAACTACAAACTCAGCCTACCTGTGGACACAAGTAATGTCGAGAAAAAGTTTCGACGGAATTGGTCCACAAGTTTTTGAGTTATCGTGGGAATGGACGTACGGACGTACGGATGGATATTTTATTTACTGATTTCCCACTTTACATTTGTATTTGCCTTGCTGAGCCAGCAATACCTTGCTAAATAAATGATTAAAACAGAAAATTTTCAACAATTATTAAAGCATTATACAGTAGCAAGGGCGGTGACACTGTCACGGGCATCAGTCACGTGACCTTTTGGTTTTCTTAATACTATAATTTGATGTAACTTTGCTGTGACGATTAACAAATCCCAAGGGCAAAGTTTGAATACAGTTGATATTAACTTATCGACGCCTGTTTTTCACATGATCAATGCATTTTCGAGAGGTAAGTCATAAGAAAATATTAAGATCATTGTAAATGACACTTGAGTAAGGTAAGCGGTCCTATACAAGTACTTGGGTATTTAAAGAAGTTATGTAATATGAGATTATAATCATACGAAATTGTATTTCAGAAGCAAAGATAATTATTTTAAAAATATTCGAATAAAAAATCATTTCGACAATAGAATCTTAATACAGATACCAGCGGATATTGCCGCTAGATTTCGTTGGTGTTGTTATTGGAAAATGGACTTTATCAACCCACACGGACGCAGGTGGTGGCATGACCCGGTCAAGGAGAATCGAATCGTATATTCGCTAAGGTTTTAACAGGAAGGACAAAATGGAAACCATGTTTCTTCCCCAAATTACACAAACTTCAAATGAGGGTGACTATCCGTTGGTTTTACAGTAAAGTTGACATTTGGTTATCACAACCCGTTTTTACTCATGTCGGTACGTGTGGTGAAAAGGCCTTTAATGCATGTAAATGTGAATGAAAATGAGCGTCAGGACTTCACTGCGTCTTCAGCAGACTTTAGATTTCAATTGATTCTTTATTACAGACTGGTTTAGTATTTATACACAAATGTTATCAATAAGGGCTGATTTAAGGGACTGGACCCGGAAAACATCAAAACAGTATGCGTTCATGCTTACTGTACGTGAACATAGACTTTCCTTTAAAGTAAACCGTGCGTTGATAAACTTGTTTTTCATCTTTTACTATCAACTATACAAATAAGATACCTTCTCTTTTATTTGGCTACGGAGTTGTATGTATATTTTTAATTCCTAATTCAATTTCTGAAAATTGCAATCTTTGGATGATATGGGCGCCGCCCGAAACGAAACAATAATAAATAAATCAATATATGAATATATGCAAATAAGATATGATATTTGTGATTGCCTTGAAAATATTCCATTCTCAACAGTACGCAAAAAAACGCTCATTTTCCCTTGCAATTTCTATTCCTATCATTCAAATTACATAATCGAACTGAAACTTACATTCCACGTGTATCCAGTCAGTTAAAATGAAAATTTGCCAATCTACAAAACTACATCCGGCTACACCAATCCAGTTTCTGCTGAGCAGTAGGAACAGTCATATTTTAGAAATTTCTTGCCTTATTATTTCCTTGTTGCAATGTTGAAACCATCCCGGTAAGTCATTTTCAGGTAAGGAATTATTTCTTTGCTTACACTTTCCGATGTAGTTCATTTTTTGAGCAAAGTTCAGTTCCAGCATTGAGCTTTATAACAATTAAATTTTTTTAAATTTTTACACGCAATGTGCGTCTTTTACATACTCCGGTTTTTAATATTTAAATAATTAGTAGTTATTACCGATTTTTCGTAGGAATAAATACGGCTTCCCAAAAAACTAGGATATTTGAAAACCAAATGACAAAATCCTAAATTATGACGTTTGTTAAAATACAAAAACAATTGGTTCGAGCACTTGCTTCGATCGGAATTCTGACTATGACATTGTTACATGTCCTGGTTGCCCTTTGCCTTTTACCACTCCGAGCTGTAGTTAATATTTTGGCTGCAATATACAGACCGGATTTGGAGAACTTAACGAGTGGACTGACCAGCACTTTCTCCTGCTTTCCCAGATTTAACATCGTTTACTACATGTATGTAAATGGACACCTTTCCTTAGAAGATAATCGAAGTCATTTGAAGAAAATTTTCTTGAACGATGCGAATCGAAATGAGTACATACGGTTGAGGATGACTTGGACGACCTTCTGCGGTTACATATTTTGGAAGGAAGACCCGGACTTTAAAATTGAAAACCACTTCAGGGAGTACGACTACACAGGTAAATTGGAGCTGCCCAAAAACGTGATGAGGGAGGATGCTACACGTGTAATGGGAGGACTGACTGAAGCTCCTTGGAAGGAAGGGAGGAGTCCCTGGGAATCGTTTTTGATCCCGCTGGCGGGAAACTCTGAGGAAACTCTATGGATCTTTCGGCATCACCATGCCATCATGGATGGCTTCGGTGCCACAGGATTTTTAAAGGCAGTTACTCAGACCGACTACAAGTTTTGTCCGACTAAGCATACATCAAGAAAGCACAAGTCCTTACTATATTCTACTCTCCGATTGCCGTCTGATTTTGTGAACATTCATTTACAAAAAATGTATGTACAAAATAATTGGGATTTGCCAGCTCTGGAGGGTCCTCGAGACTACCTTACTACTTCCGTCAGGGCCATTACAGTAGAAAAAGCAAAGGCGGCAAAAAACAAACTGGGGACGGCTTATGCGCCAACTGTGCTATCGATTCTGGGCGGAGGACTTGAACGACTGTTTGAAGAAGCGTGTCTACCAGTTCCGAAACATTTGATAACTGGCGCGCCTTTCCCGTTGCCGGATCATCCCGGAGGATTGGTTAACCACGTGTGAGTTTAAAATAGCAGTAAATTTGGGGTACCTACCGGCTAAATATTGATGTAGCACTTTTTAAGGATTTTTCTTGAAGACTGTTCTCAAACTTTTAGATTTGGTTTCACGGTTTATGAACTGTCTTTTCTTGTAGTGCGTGTAATTATGCATTACTCTATGTAATTATTACGGATATTTTACAGTACATTTTTTGCGCATATTTTACGTTAAACTATTTACGGATATTTTACCGTAAATTGCTTACGCATATTTTACGTTAAACTGTTTACGAATATTTTACAGTAAACTGTTTACGCATATTTTTAAGGATACTTTTTACGGATCTTTCACGGGATAATTTTTATGGATATTTTGTAGGATACCAACATATTTCCCTTGGCGGATTCAAGCGCGTTCCGCAGTAGAGAGAGCTCAAGATATTGAATCTGAGATGAATAAACTGTCCAACCCGGTGATAACTACTGTTCAATCAGCTCTGATCGAAATCACGGGAACACTCCCCACCTTCCTTTTAAAACCTATCGCCAGCTCCCTTAATTCAGGGTGTTCCGTTGGAGCCTCAATATTTCCAGTTTTTGATGCTATTAAGAAGCCAACTCTAAATCAAATACAGTATATGGAAGCTTGTGTAGGTTCCCCCGGGAAGAGTATTGGTAAAACATTGTCATAAATATCACATTATCTTTTACACAATTACATACAAGTACAGGAAATTCAAGGTGATCGCATATTGTGCTTGTCCTTTATGTTTTTATAGGGACCACAGTTGTAGCATGTGGGATAAATGGAGACCAACGAATTGTGTTTATTATGGACAGGAGAGTTTTTCCGGATGAAAAACTCTTCCAACTGTTCGGGAAATATGTGGAGGAGGAACTGGAGTCAATATTGTCAAATGCTCAAAACAATTTGAGTGATGTTAGAAATTAGAATGTGAGAGAATAAATTAACAAATGCCGACATTCATGCCGAGACATTTATGACTTCCAGTTCGTGGAGGTCCTGTCTATATGTACAATTGCACACAAAACTTAGAAAAATAGCCGGAAGCTTCAAACTGGGAGCTTATGAGAGAAATTGGGATAATCAGATTTGTAGTTGTGACCCTTCATCGGTTTAATAAATTTTTAATACTTGGACACAATCTCATACAGCCTGGATATGCTAATAGTTAATCTCATAGATTTGTAAGTTACCCATGGTCACTGTTTCAGTTTTACATATTCTAATGTATATATTAAATTCCATTGATTTTTATAAAATAAATGTGAATTTTTGAATTCACTAAGGCGAAGGATTTGTAAAAAATGAAGTTTTAAAAAAATTAAAACGAAGATGTTTTCACGGCTCTAAAATGTGAAAAACTAGCATTTAATTTGAGAAAAATTAGAGCAATAATGAACGAAACAAAGCAGCTCAGTTGCTAGCGAGTAATATAATATGTTTATGTATGTGTATGCATCCAAGAGATGCTTTATTTCGTTAAATATTACTCTAATTTTTCTCATATCAAATGCTCGTTTTTCGCATTTTAGAGCCTTGAAAACATGTTGGTTTGGGTGGACAGACATTTAAGCGACACATATCCGTCCGGACTGTAACCCATCCATATAAGTTTTGTGCCGCGACTTTTCTACCTAGTACAGTTCCTACATGTGTCGGAGCTGTATGCATTAGTATGTATTCAAATCTGAACTGGTCTAATTTCTTGCGGTCAATGGGGGTTTCTCCAAAATCAACAGGATTATGACTACGTATGCTTAACATCATGTAGGTTTCCCACAATTGCCTTCCCGTGATGAGGACAAAAGTGTCCCCTCAGGTTATTTACGAAATACTATGTTTAAGGTAAAACCAGCGACGCAAATGTGTTCAACACCATACCAGGAGCTTAAATAAATATTTTGGAACCATTCCGGTAACAGGAACCCCGGCTTAGGTTAGGATAGTAACATCACGATTACTGCCGATAGTGTTCGCCAATTAGGACCAAACAAAATGTAAACCGACTTATGGCCTATAGACTTGCTTTACTGCTAACAGAAATATCCGGTGGATACTGGAACCGGGTAATACAATACCCGATATTCATAAATATTGAAACATTCGTGAATTTTGCTTCATAAATATGTTTTTATGATTGTGGAGCGTCAGACTATTATAATGCTAATGATATCCGGGCGTTGCACCCGTGGTTTATAGTACCCGGCACAGGTAAAATTATTGGAGGCTGGAATACCTTACAGGGTGTGGATTAAAGGGATAGTTGAAGGGATACATTTGACATAATTATGTTGCAAGAAAATGTTTAGCTTAAAATATGGTAAAATTCGTTTGTTTTCGAAAAATGTTTACCTGCTTGAATGTAGCTACAAATTTCATCCTATTATCCAAATCCGCATTGGTTTCCATCTCTGCAAGGAGTGGCGTGTTCTCCTCCAATACTTTGCTCTGACCAGCAAATGTGGAACCACCTTTCTTAATAAAATTGGCCATCCGCACTTTCATTGGGTCTTTCTTCAAGGTTGATGGAATATGTTCCATGATGTTTTCAATCCACCCTATTGCCTGTTGTCCCCCTGGAAAAGGTTACCGGCACATTAAATATTACATTAAAATTTTAGGATTTTAGTTAGGCGCTAAAGTAACACTAAAAGGTGCGCGGCAATATGTATTGAAAGCGGTCTGTATTTGCTTTTCCAGGAACCAACTGCCAGCCGTCTGCAGCGTAGCAACTTGGCATGCAAAAAAGAGCAAAAAACGCTGTGGACTCGTTTGAAGCAAACGAGGTCTTGTATATTCCATTACAAGCTGGCGAGAGCTTGTCTGCTCGTATACCTTACAATCTCATTGTTTGGCGTACCCTTGAATTCTATTATGTATTATCAAAAAACCAGTTTCAAGCTTTTAATATATCCAGTTACCCTGTAGGCTTTATTGTAAATAATCAAAAATTAAACAACAAGTGGCGTCATTGACTAGGGTTTTATTATAAATCCAGTAAGAAATTTTTTTATTTTGATTCTTTTGGTAAACGTCCTTCAAAATACGGTATAATATGATACCTTATATGTAAAACTAATTATTGTGAGCTTCAGGTTTTGAAAACAGCTTTGTGTGTTATGTATGCGTTACTATTTCTGAACAGAATGTAATTCAATATGCATTATAATAAGTTTTTAAAACTTTTTAGTAGTAAAAAAACAAAGACCGATAAAATTGTAAAAGCGAATTTTAATAAGGTAAGGAAACGTGGAATTTATGTTGTGAAATGTGGGAACAGACAAACATGTTTAAAAAGGAATAAAAATATGTTGTTTTAAAATTTTATATTCATCGATGAATTAATAAAAAAGCCATTAGTTACAAACTAAAAATGTTGAATTGCCCTGCTTTTATTGAAAATTTCTGTCTCATCTATCAATTCATTTTAATTATTCCAGATCATTTTGATAATACAATACGTTAAAATATTATGAGGCGCAATTTTAAATTAACGAAATATTGAAATATATTACTTAGTTATCATAAATTACTGACACGAACGCTAAGAATAACATGAGATATGAGTGAATACGTCACCACGTTTAAGATCTTTGAATATGTAGTTTCCGGAGTTCTGAAGTGCATGAAGGATGTACGTTGTGGTTATGAGAAATGAGCCAGAGTGATTACTTGTATTTTGGAGCAGAATGGCAGTAATTCAATACACGACAAATACTACTTATACGTAATATCTACTATACAGTAAATACAAATTAGTTTGCTTTAAAGTTTACGTTTGTGTATTTTAAGTTTTTGTTAACTCCTCGACACTCAAAATATGTTTGTTAAACGGGAGAAATTACTGGGTTCGCAACTTTAGGTGTGACCGGAGTTTGTGGTTTTAGGTTTATTTGAATTTCAATTAAAACTGAATTTCAAAGGAAGAGTGACGTCTCTGTGACTCAGAAAAATAGTGTTGCAAGTACAGTTTACCCGTACACCATTGCAGCAACCTCGTCTTCTAAATCTAGTTAATATGATATGCATGTGCTAGCTGATAATGAGTCAACCACAAGTGAGCCTGTACTTGATGTACCAATGATTAGAAGAACCACCTTAATTGTTTTCTCTATTGGCATTGATGAAGCATCAGGTTGTCATAAGCTAAGAAACTAATGCTTACTAATTTTTAGTTCGAGGTCCTACATACTTACGGCTATTAAATTTCCAAAGAGATTTACACAACAAATTCATTTCCTGCGCAGCAGAATTAATTGCGTAGCTTGCTTCAAATTCTTCACCAACTATGCCAACAACTCTCAATGTTCGCTTCTGCACAAGCAAAGATACAACTGTATCAACTCAGTCACCCCTTGAAATTAATTTGTATGTCAATGAGTCAGTTAGTGAGTTGAATGCTAATAATGAAAATGGAAATAAGAATTCTTTGGTCGACAGTAAAGTTATTAGGGGTAATAAGAATAAACACCACCTAAGATTTTTAGCTACACCATTTTTCCATATTATATAGTTTTATCTTATTTTGTATAGCAAAAGAGTAGGACTGTTAACAAATTAGACGACCCGTTTTCTCTTATAGAATTGAAAACAGCTATTAACAGTTTATCCTCTGGGATAGCATCAGGTCCTGATTCAATACCAAACAGTATACTCAAATGCTTGCCTGACAACTTGCTTGAATCACACTTAGTCATTTACAACAATGTGTTTGTTTCTGGTCAATCACCTACAGAATGGTCCGAATTAGATATCGTTATGATTTTCAAAAAAGGTGACAGAGATGGCAGAAAATTACCGAGGTATAGCTTTAATTAATTTGATTACGAAATTATTTACTTCAATGATTTGTCAACGTCTTACAACTTGGGCTTAGGATGGGATGAAATTACCAGAAAGCCAGACTGGGTTCCGTAAAGGCAGGGGATGCCTTGACCAAATCTTCTCACTAATGGCTACTGTACAGCTAAAACTTAGATGTAAGAGCAGTAAACTGTTTGCACTTTTATATACTTCCAAACAGCGTTCGACACTATACCACATGTTAATCTTTGGCGTAAATTGTACTCAATAGGTATTAGTGCTAAAATAATATACGTGTTAGAGTCCATATACTCTAAAGATAGGATGCGAATACGGACAGCGGAAGGATACACCAAGCATTTTGATGTCACTCAGGGAGTTTTACAAGGAGAAATCCTTAGCCCACTTCTATTTGCTATGTATGCAAGTGACTTTGATCAGGCCTGGCCTCAAGTTCGGTTCAACTCATGATTCGCACTTGAACTTGACCCGAACTTGATTATATCACCATAATTAAGATCCGAACTTGAACTTGATTTTTTAAAAGTAGGTACGAACCAGAGTAATCAAGTTCACATAATCAAGTTAATTTCGGCGAACTTGACCATGAATGGAACTTGACCATGAACTTGACCATGAACTTGACCATAAACTTGACCATGAACTTGACCATGAACTTGACCATGAACTTGAATTTCTAGTTATAGTGTTGTATGTATACTCATAATTAGAAAGGCTAACAAATTATCTGAGATTTAATTTCCATTCATTTTTTAAAATTGAATATCAAAATTTAGAAGTAATGATTGATAAAACTTATAATAAGAGAATATAAAAATAACTAGATTTCCCGTAGAATTTTTTGAATGATGCATGGATTTCATCAAAATTGGTTTGAGATTTGAATTTCAACCATCCCTTCAAGCACAGACAAACACAAATGATGTCTTCTAACATTCTTTTAGGAGTTAGTAGGTCTGTGCCAGGACAACTGAAACAGGTATATATATATGAATACACTTACGAGCAGTGTTTGCAGCTGTATTTGTTTTGTAGAATCGCAAAATGTGAAATGCTTGTGGACCTTAGGTCATTTTTTCCGGCTACTTGATGCAGTTAGACTTCCAGGATCAGCATCTTCTTCGCACTGTTGAGACTTTTCAGATGTGCTCATTTTCCAGTTGTTTTTAAAATATGATTATTCAAAAATTTAAATCAAGTTAAAATTGAAAAGATGTTGTGAAGAAGAAAATACAACAGGATTTAGCTTGTAATATTTGAGCCCGGAGCACGTTGCTCGTTGAAAACACAGAAATACCGGTCTAGCATTTGCACGCGAAAACGCTGTAATTTAAATTAGCGTTTACAGCTTCAGCAAGGACATCTGCATAAGAACGATTATCTACAGCGTATTATATGAGTATAAGAACTTGACCATGAAAGTCAAGTTCATGTTCATGGTTTTGGGGTTATGTGATCCGAACTTGATCATGACATTGATGTCAAGTCTATAATGAAGACCTGACCATGAACTTGATTTGAGCCTTAAAATCAAGTTCAAATTTCATGTTGACCCGAACTTGAGATTTCAGTGTCAAGTTCAAATTAACTTGTAACCCGAACTTGACTTGAACTTGAACTTGACCCGAACTTGTCAAGTTGTACTTGAACTTGAATGCCAGGCCTGACCTTGATGAATACATGGCAAACAGAGGCTGCACGCCTATCGGCCTAGGAGGTACTAATAATCTAAATAACCTTATGCTTGCTGATGACACTATAACATTAGCTGAATCTAAACTCTCACTCCAATTTAAGATAGATCTACCAATACAAATGGACGTCTGTCCATTTGTATAAGCTTCACGTAATTACTCAACCGGGATTTCCGATGCAAAGTAATGGAGTGTATACATCTACTTGTATATTATAAATTTACAGTATTTTAACATACCCAGATTCTTGTTTTTGTCCTACCGTTTTCCAGAAAAATTGCTTAAAGGTTTTTTGCCTCGTTAAAAATTATTTATTTAGTTGTTGCAATATTAATTAAGGAAAAGCTGATGAAAAGGTCGGATGTATGTCAACTTGAAAGTGTCTATAAAACTGTGGATACCTCGAGCTCATACAAGACGTTATCAACGTAAGGAATTCGAAAGTGGAGCTTGTGTAAGAACCACATCTTATCTCCTATTCAATTCAAGCACCTACAACATGAAAAACAATACCAGCAATTTTTGAATCTATACATGTGCAAATCCTGAGATCATTTTAAACAATATTCAAACCGTGCTATTGTTAAGAGGATTATTTTAATGTTCCCAGCTACCTGCCGATAACACAGGAGATTATTCTGTAAAACCTTCATTACTTACTCCAACGCGTTAATTTGATCAAATGTTTGCTTGAGTTCCTTTTCTGCCAACTATTTGGTAATGATTGGACAATATGTAGGTTATAATAAATACGACAGCAAACGCAAGACAAAAAATTAAACCATGTCATTTCTTAGTGACATATTGACGGCCAGGATGGATACAGCCAGAATAGGTCTGAGCATGTCAAATTTAAAACAGGTTAGCTCGCTAACAGCAATGGAAGGATATTAGCACATGTTGTGATGAAATTAAGAGGGATTAGAAGGAAAGTGAAAGTCTAATGAAGTTCCTTTACAAATAAGATATTTATTAAGTTGTTCGAAAGATATTAAAAATGTATGCGCATACGTTTGTAAGCAAAAGCATTGCATTAATACTAATAATTTTACAAATAATTTTTATTCTGAAAAAGTAAACAACAGGCTTATTAATTCATGAATCCATCAAGTTATGTTAGACAACATACAGCAGATAGATGAGTTCAGGGTGGATTTAATATAATATTTTTTATCCTGGCCAAGTCTCGAAGTAGACAGATTAGCTTTTTTGCATGCAATCTAAGGGTCCTTCGTTAACTTATTTTACTCTGGTCGTAAACGGTATTCCCCTGGACGGGCTAGAAGGGTCACCCCGTAAATCCACCCCTGTTTGAGTTCAAAGACTTGCCAATCTGAAGCACTAAAATATAATTAATACGACCATGTGCTATATTACTGTTGTCGGTTCGCAAAAACACTTTCCTTTTCCCTTGAAATTTACATTCCTATCAAATTACATACTTCAACTGAAACTTGCAGATACGATGAAGATTTGCGGATCTACAAAACTAGATCAGGGTTACTACACCAATGCAGTTTCTGTTGAGCAGGAGGAACGGTCATATTGAAGAAGTTTGTTTCCTTATTAATGCCGTGTTGCAAAGTTGAAACCATCCCAGTAAATCATTTTCAGGTTAGGAATTATTTCTTTACTTATACTTTCAGATGTAGTTTAATATTTGAACCAGTGGTTGGATTTTTGTAAGTCTCCATGGAATATCATTTCTAAATTTCCCTGCAGAATCTTACGTCCCTGCAGGGAAAGGCCCTCAACGATTTCAAAAATCCCTGCTGAAAAAGGTGAACGATTTTCAAAATTCTTGTTGGCAAAACAAATTTCCCTACAATACTTCAAATCCCTGCCAAAATTGATGTCAACCATTATAAAATCACTGTTTTTATATCAAATTTCCCTAAAAGACGCCAACATATATGAAAATCCCTGTTCGTAGAAAGAAATCCTTCCCCTTTGTGATTTTATCTGCCAGAAATATTTTCTTGAGTCTTCCTGTCTTCCCACAAAAATCCGGCCCCTGATTTGAGCAAAGTTCAGTTCCAACATTGACGTTTGCGTATACAACTGAAGCACTAGGTATATTATTATCGCTTTGAAATTTCATATAAGAAATTAACAAAACATTTATTTGTTTTAACAGGCACTGTGTCCTTCGCTCACTCCAATTTTGATATATTTAGTGATTTTTGATTTTAATATTAGAGATTTGAGATATGTATATAAGTAGTAGTAATTACCGTTTTTTGTTGACCTAAATAAACCTTCAATTTCCTGAAAAGCTAGGAAATTAGAAAACCAGGGAGCACATTCTAGTTATTCCTAAATTATTAGATCTTCACCAAATTGATACAAGATCATGATTATAATAATAGGGTGAGTAAATTGTAACCCATGGTTTTTTAAACGTTTACAGTATTCCTAAGTCTACTATATTTGTACTCATTTCTGGAATACACACATAAAATTTGTTTTCAAAGCTTCAGGATTAATTTAAGAAACTATTTTTGCTAATGATTTGAAATATAAAAATCAAAATCAGCTTGTATAAGACAAAATCCAACATTATGGCGTTAGCTGAAATACAAAAGCAATTGGTTCGAGCACTTTCTTCGCTAGGGATTCTGACTATGACATTGTTACATGTTGTGGTTGCCCTTTGCCTGATACCACTCCGAGCTGTCGTAAATTTGTTGGCAAAATTGTGCCGACCGGATTTGGACAATATAATGAGTGGACTGACCAGTACTTACTCCTGCTTTCCCAGATTTAACATCGTTTACTACATTTACGCAAATGAACACCTTTCCTTAGAAGATAATCGAAGTCATTTGAAGAAAATTTTCTTGAACGATGCGAATCGAAATGAGTACATACGGTTGAGGATGACTTGGACGACCTTCTGCGGTTACATATTTTGGAAGGAAGACCCGGACTTTAAAATTGAAAACCACTTCAGGGAGTACGACTACACAGGTAAATTGGAGCTGCCCAAAAACGTGATGAGGGAGGATGCTACACGTGTAATGGGAGGACTGACTGAAGCTCCTTGGAAGGAAGGGAGGAGTCCCTGGGAATCGTTTTTGATCCCGCTGGCGGGAAACTCTGAGGAAACTCTATGGATTTTTCGGCATCACCATGCCATCATGGATGGCTTCAGTGCCATGGGATTTTTAAAGGCAGTTACTCAGACCGACTACAAGTTTTGTCCGACTAAGCATACATCTAGAAAGTCTTTACTATATTCTACTCTCCGATTGCCGTCTGATTTTGTGGACATTCATTTACAAAAACTGTATGTACAAAATAATTGGGATTTGCCAGCTGTAGAGGGTCCTCGGGATTACTTTACTACTTCCGTCAGGGCCATTACAGTAGAAAAAGCAAAGGCTGCAAAAAACAAACTGGTAACGGCTTATGTACCGGCAGTACTATCAATTTTGGGAGGAGGGCTTCAACGGCTGTTTGAAGAAGCGGGTCTACCAGTTCCAAAATATTTGATAACTGGTGTGCCTTTCCCGTTGCCGGATCATCCCGGAGGGCTGGTTAATCACGTGTGAGTTAAAAAGAGGATTGAATGGGGCCACAAAACCATTCCCGACGCCTCGTCCTCTGACCCAGGACACAATGTTACCAGATTCTAGAGACGTGTTTACGGGCAGAAAGATTCCATGAAATTTTGAATGAATAATTGATCCTGAAATAATGTTTTTACATAGGTCCTTGCTTGCGTGTATAGTCGGAATTGGTTTTTGTAGCACTATCCAAATCCTAGCAATATACTGGAGCTACGTACCGACTAAATATTTAAGTAACAGATTTTAAGGATTTTTCTAGAAGACTGTTCTCAAACGTTTAGACTTGACTTTTGATTTTACGGTTTATGAACTCTTTTTGGTAGTAATTATGCATTATTCTATGTTTTTATTACGGATATTTCACAGTCAATTGCTTATGGATATTTTCCAGGATAATTTGTACGGATTCTATTTCAAAGGATAATGTTTACGAATACTTCATAGGATACCAACAAATTTCCCTTGGCGGATTCAAGCGCATTCCGCAGTTGAGAGAGCTCAAGATATTGAATCTGAGATGAACAAACTGTCCAGGCCATTGATTATTACTGTTCTATCAACTCTGATCGAAATCACGGGAACACTCCCTGCCTTCATTTTAAAACCTCTCTCCAGCTCCCTTATGTCAGGGTGTTCCGTTGGAGCCTCAATATTTCCAGTTTTTGATGCTATTGAGAAGCCAACTCCAAATCAAATACGGTATTTGGAAGCTTGTGTAGGTGCCCCAGGGAAGAGTATTGGTAAAACATTGACATAAATATCATATTCACTTTTATATAACTACAAGTACTGGAAATTCAAGGTGATCGCATATTGTGCTTGTCCTTTTTGTTTTCATAGGGACCACAATTGTAGCATGTGGGATAAATGGAGACCAACGAATTGTGTTAATTATGGACAGGAGAGTTTTTCCGGATGAAAAACGCTTCCAACAGTTCGAGAAATATGTCGAGGAAGAACTGAAGTCAATATTATCGAATACTCAAAAAAATGTGGGGATGTTAGCAATTATGTTGTGAGAGAATAAATTAGTAAATGTCGACATTCATGCAGAAACATTTGCGACTTCTCGTATGTAGAGATCCTGTCTATGTATATTGCACTTCCAAATTATAAAAAAACAGAAACTTCAAACTTGTTACCCCACTGGGAGTTTATGAAAAATTATGGTAATCATAGTTTTGACCCTTCATTGGTTTAGTAAAGTTTTAATAATTACTTGGACATAACCTCATACAACCTGGATATGCTGATAGTTAATCTTATAGATTAGTAAATTACCCATGGTCACCGTTTCAGTTTTACATATTCAAGTGTATGTGTTAAATTTAATTGATTTTTATGTAATAAATGCGAATTTTTGCATTTACCAAGGCATATGATTTATAAAATTACGTCCAGCAGTATTGGGGTATGGAAGAACATAGAAGTTCAGAGTTCCCGAAACAGAGTTATCTAAATTGTCAATTGTTTAATTTTTGGTGTTTTGTCTTTCCTGTAAAAAGTGACTTGGGTTGGAAGTTCTGCATGTAGACCAGAATCATTTCCAAAGGAATAAACACATGAAGGGGACCTATGTCTCTGACTGACTTGACATTAAAGGACAAATTTACCAAATGGTGGACAGAGCTTTAAGCGAAACCTATCCGTCCGTACTGGAACCCATCCATATAAGTTTTGTGCGGGGACCGTTCTACCCAGGACAGTGCCTACATATGTCGGAGCTGTATGCATTAGTATGTATTCAAATCTGATCTGGTCTAATTTCTTGCGGTCGATAGGGGTTTCTCCAAAATCAACAGGATTCTGACCACGTATGTGTAACCTCATGTAGGTTTCCCATAATTGACGTCCCGTGATGAGGACAAAAGTGTCCCCTCAGACTATTTCCGAAATACTGTGTTTAAGGTAAAACTAACGACTCAAATGTGTTCAACACCATACCAGGAGCTTAAATAAATATTTGTACATAGTATTAAGTAAAGCAACAGTCTATAAGCCATAAGTCGTTTTACATTTTGTTTGGTCCTAATTGGCAAACACAAACGGCAGTAACCGTGGTAACTATGCCTATGCTAACCTAAGCCGGATTTCCTGTTACCCGAATAGGCCCAAAATATTTATTTAAGCTGCTGGTATGGTATTGAACAAATTTGCGTCGTCGGCTTAGCCTTAAACACAGTATTTCAGAAATATTCCGATGGCACACTTTTGTCCTCATCACGGGACGTCAATTATGGGAAACCTATACACGAGGTTGTTTCACGTGCACGTTACACGTGCCTGATTCTGACACATTAAATGTAGTGTCACTACATATTTCAATCGTGTGGTGACATTGGTTCGGCACTTGGAGTAGAGACAAGTAGACGTGCGGACAACCGCAGTCATCAAAACAATAACAATAGGAAATTAGGTTTCATTTCGCCCCTTAAAAATAATACTCGTGTACGTCGGAATTTCCGCAACCTGTGGAAGGTCAAACGTAATGCAATTCATTCACTCAACAAGAGACCTCCTCATAAGACACATTTTTCTGAAAGAGCATAAACGACGCTGGACAAAAAATTCCAAAATATTATTTTATCTCATTATTAGAGCCTGCTTGTTAACAGTCAAATTTTAAAAATCATAAAAATCCTCGTATGGTCATGTGTAGGTCACTGCAATACCGTTATAGTAAAAATCTACAATAAATTCGTGAGTCATATCCCGTTTACACAGTGCTATTTTTTCACGTTGAAAGGGAGATCCTCCAAATCTTACCCCATAGGTTCTCTTACAACAATAACAGTAGTGAATCATGCATCCATCCCAACTGGAAATACGTAAAAGGTTGTTGATGCTCATCCTTGGACATTGAACACAGAGTAAGTATAAGTCATGCTTTTTTACACCCCATTCCCAATAAAACAATGAATCATGGAAAACAGGTGAGGAAACAGGATTACTTTATTTTTTTTTACACAGTTGCATCTAACAGAGCTTGGAGTTCTAGTGTAGCGTACGTGCCCATATTTTCAATTATATCATCGGATGGAAACAAGCTCTTGCTCACGCTGAAGTACAGTCTTTGTCGATTATTTAAGCCGCCGGTGGTGATACAAATCCCTGCAAAAAAAAAACATAAATAAACTTAGTACTAAAGTCTTTACATTTCTTTTCTACACAAACTCGTCTCTGCCTTTCTGTCTGTAAATTGTGGATTTACCAACGGGCGGCATAGTCCCAGCCCCTCCATAATACTCAAGGAACTCATGCCCCTCAAAATAGTCCGGGGCTGTAGTAACAGGGAAATTTGATACTCCGACGCTAACCCCCAAATTCAGGGCTGACATTGCAAGTTTGCGAACGCTTATGGGCCAGTAAGCTCCAAATTGGGACGCGTAGTAATATCCAAGGGCTGCTGAAGAACGGTTTAAGTCCTTGAAGTTCCGTTGAATTTTCAGCAAGCGTTCAGTCGGGCAGGTGCTCTTAACCGGCCATTCTGCAACTACCAGGGCACTGTCGAACAAAATTATTTTTATTTTAAACCCACGAATTTATTATTACAGGCGCTCCTAAGCGGACGATTTATGCTAACATTTATTTCCCAAGCTTAAAATCAACAAGCAATAAAATGCTGAAGAAAAATTGTTACACAGCCAATTAAATTCTTCATAGCCTGAAGGCTAACATTTGTTGACTCTATTTGACAGCTCCGTATTCCTCCAATATGAATCCCACAGACTCCAATTTAAAATCATATAACTTTTCAAATAAAAGAGACCTCACTCACCAATGAACACACATCCCTCCGGGATGATTGGGTAATGGAATGATAAACAAAGATATTAACTTCTCAGGGACCTTGAGATCCGAAGCTGCAAAAGCGCGCTCGATTGCCCCAAAAATTGCCGCACAAATGACAGTACCATAATTCACTTGAAAATGATTCTTGATTTGTTTGACAATCCTCACATCCAAGTTAGGACTCACGCTAATGAGCTCACCCGTCAAAAATTTCCTCTGATGAGAAACCCCGGTCTTGCCCACAGTCACTACTGCATTCTTGGCTAAATCGTAGGGAATCTTGAGGAGCATCCCCAACCTGGCCCAAATATTCAACTTCCTCTGACCTAGTTTCACCTTCGGAACTGGGAACTCACTTCGGGTCACGCCCATCATAAATTCCATCCAACTGTACCCATCCCCAATTGCATGGTTTAGCCTGAAGATAAGAACCGTACAAAGCGGGCCTTTCTCCTGGTAATTATGAATGAGCAAAATTTCCCAAGGGCTTCGATTCCCTGTCCAAGGAACGCTTAACAATTCCCCCATCAGCTTCGTAATGTCACTTTCCCTGCAAGGACTTGGGATCCGATTCTTATCATCGTAGTCATAGTCCCTCACGTGATGGGCAAGATCAAAATTAGGATCCTTTCGCCAAAAAGCCCAGCCCAAAAAACTTGTAAAAGTTTCCTTGAGGGCTTTATATTTAAAATCCGGACTATTTTCCAAATAAAAGACCCTCTCTTGAACTTTGCTCCGAAATTCTTGGGAGGAAATTTCCCCTTCCGCGATGAAACAAGCAATGATATTTTTTGTAGCTTTGTTTGAATGGTTGAGGGCAAAAATTGAGTGTTGGCCTGTGACGAAGGTATTTAAATCCGGCCGGAAAAGTTTCGCGAGTAACCACACTATTGAGCGGAGTCCAAGATTTACGATAAAAAATGGTATTAAAAGTAAAATTACTGAGAGCAAAAACAACATGTACATTAAAACTTTAATTTCACGTATCACTTTTGAAAGGAGATTCATTTTTAGGTTTTTTTTTGTGTGTGAAAAAACAAATTAGAGAAAAATCCTTTGGGAATTTAACGACAATCCCTTGACATGCTCAGGGATATAAAATTAGGAGGTAGTGGAACTATTGAGTTGACTGTTGAAATAATAACCAAAGACATGTTGAGGTATGAGAGAGGAACAAGTAATGAGGCTTAAGCTTTTGGGCTCTGAAGGTCCAGGATTGAGAGCAAATGTTCCTCCAGGAAGGTTTTGTGTTTATCATATATATCTTGTCTTTCTCTTCCCTATTGCTCTGTCGCATACAGATTGAGGGTGGAAATTTGCAAGTGGGATTTTTGTAGAAACCGGTTTCCCTTCTGTAATTTGAGCCTTTAGCTATAGCACAGGTAACAGTGTCGCAAAAACAATAATAATTCTGGACAGGGGAATTTTCCGAATTTTATATCCCCCTTGTTTTCTGAAGGATTGATGACAAATATCAAGGATAATTTTATGGGTGAAAGGAAATTTGCTAACATTGTCAGGTAAAGTTGCTGGAGGCTGGAATATTTTACAGGGTCTGGATTAAAAATCCTGCCCATGGCCATGCCATCCTCATATTGTGAATTCCATCTTCATCCCAATGATCTTCCCTTATAAAATCGTGCGTCTTCACAGCGGCTTAATAAGCTCGGTTTTTTTGCCCTGCTACATTAAATTTGTTCGCAGGAGTAGCTGTAACCGCCGATACTGGATTTATTATTATATTTTTTTAAAAATCATGTCGTCTCTTACTGGAGATTCGACGAGAAAACGTGCGTGACTAAATTACGAGTAGTGTATTACAGGATTAGGTTTAGTATAATCATGTATAGGGTGTGTGGTATCCTTTTTTCCCCTTAACCTTTATAAGGGTGTGATTCTTCAAATATTTGATTCCCCCATGCAGTTTGTAGAAAATTCAATGTCAGTTTTTTAAATTCTTGCTTATTAACTGGAGAATTTTTACAGGAACAGGGGTTCCGGGCGGGGATCGATTACGAGAATTTAGGCTGGTTTTTAATTCAACATTTATTTGTTTGAGGAGACATTTTTTTAACAAATATATTTTGATGCTAGTTTTTAGTAACATTTATGGGCTTTCCAGCAAAATATGACATATGACAATACCTTGAGAATTGTGATCATAACGAGTATGGATAGGGGCCAGGAAGGGGAGATTTATCTTCAGGAGCAAAGATGCGGAGAGGAGAGTTCCTGGCCTTCTTATTTTTCATGGGCGGTCTGTTTTTTCCAAACAAAATATTCCAAAACGCGTAGTTTGTTGCAAATTTAATGGGGATTCATTTGAGTCTAATATTGTTTTTCTAAGTCTAGAATTCCGCTCAGGAAAATCAAATAGGCAGGACAAGATTGAATAAAAAATTTAATCTGAATCAATTCATAATTCTGTCTGACAATTTCAGCTCCTGGAACCAAAGTAAATATGAAACACCCTGTGTATATACCTCGGACTTGTGTACTTGTGCGTACAAAAAATTAAGGAGAAAAGTATTTGGGCTTGACACACGTGAAAATTTTAGGATTGCGTGAAACATCTCTGCTCACCATGGAGATATGATGCGCGTAGTTTGTTTCTCGTAGGATCCAAGAAGTAAATTGTCAATTTTTCTACTAAATATTTCCCACAGGTCTATCACATGCTGTTCCTTATATCATACGCGACTTACATCATGCTGTTTTTTCCAGTGTGAAGACTGTGCTAACTGCATAATGCATCAATCCAGAGTAAGGAGAAGAATTCTCAATTAGAGCCCCATGGAATATAAAAACACGCATGGGATATTATTCTGTCAAGGAAGACGTCACTTGTCCAGCTTGTGATTTATAGCTTGTACAATCTTCACAGAATTGAGGTAGACTTTTTTGCAGGTCTGTGTAATATATACAATAACATTTTTACATGCGCAATTAATTCACAGAGTCATATAATTTCATACCTATACATATATTTGCAGCAAAAAGTAAAATGTTCCGAATGAGTAACCAAGTCGTGTTGCATTCATTAAATGAGTGTCGCAAGAGGAGATTTTTACTGGGTCAACCTAACCTTGATCTGAGGTTCTATTCAATGCAAATATATAGGTAATAATAATAATTAAAATTACTATATAATTAATTTTCAATGGGTCAAACATTATTTGACCAGAAAAGGTCGAAAGTAATCAATGCTGCTACGAAGAATGTCTGAATAATTTTCCTTAAAAATAATTATTACAACTAAATTAAATTGCTCCAATAATTCTGGATTTTTGTTACAACCACAAAGTTTCCTTGTGTCTGTGTGGAAATACAAGAAACTATCCTGTAAATGACTCGTAAAGGACCACAATTAAGTTTGCGTGTTTTTGGTCCTACAATTGGGAACAACTGCCTTCAAACTATAGGAAACTTGTTTGCAGAAATGTAAAAAGTCATATTGTGGTAAATGACATTGTAAAAATTGTGGAGCGATCCACGTGTAATATTTACAGCATTAATTCCTTTCCCTACGATGCAGTATTTTTACGAGTGTTGTCCTTTTTTTTATGAACCTCTATTTGATATTTAGCTCACAATCAGACACGAAGCTCATTCCAGGGTTCGAGCTCGTAAGTATTTGATGGAGAGATTTTTTGAAGGAAAAAGTTTCTCCATTGTGTGAATTATTTGACCATGAGTGTGAAACTTGGGATACAAAAAAAATTTGTGCAAAATAATTTTATACAAGAAGTCCCAAGGGATAAAGTTTACTCACGTCGTATTAGAGATCTATCATTTTCTGCATAATGCAAAAATACATGTGTTTGGAAGTTTGGTTAGAATAGTGCATGCACATATTATTTTGTCTTTTGAGAATGGCTTAGGTTTATAGTAGGGACAAAAATAAGTACCATATTAAGAGAATGCACTCTGGAAGGTTTAAAATTCCAGCCTGTAACGAAATGGAAGTTTGTCAGCTCAAAAACAAAAGTAAGGGCTTGCCTTTTTGGCCGAAATACAATATGAGTTAAAATTTACATACAAAAACAGTAAGCCCGATATGTGGGATGACAATTCTGAAAGTTGTGATGTAACATGAGAGTCTAAGCACATCCCCAAGCTTATTTTTGTTATCTTCTTACGTAAATTGTGTCCCCTTCTTTTAGGCCTATTGTATTTATTGAGCTGTCAAAATTTACAGGTTTCTTCAACCCAGTTGAATTTATGACATCATTTTGGAAGCATCTTGAGCCGACAGCTATGGACTGACAATATGACTTTGTATAATAAATAACCCATGCAGTTCCCTGTCGCTATTGTAAGAGCTAACTAAAAGCCTTGTTTAAATTTCCCATTAGAGTTAGACATTCTTATAAAAAATGTATTCATGAGGGACACATCTCCGAGGGCAAATACCTCGAAATTTTTCAGCGCAGTTATTTAGCTCACATATCAATGAGCTTCAAAAATCTATCTATTTTCATTGTAAATATTTTTCGATTAGACACACTTTCATTATACCATCTCTGGATTTTTTTTTTGTAAATTCTACAAGCGGGGAATTTTAGAACGTTAAAAGTAGTGCTCCGCATGGGTACAAAAATGTTGTACCTGGACCTGAACCTGTACCTGAATCATGGGTATATGGATTTTTTGAACCTATACCCGTACCTGTACCTGAATACCTGGGTTCAATTTTCCTGAACCTGTACCTGTACTCAAACTAAATCGGGAGTACCTGTACCTGAAAAGTACCTGTACCC
The DNA here is from genome assembly GCA_947179485.1 of Allacma fusca. NCBI lineage: Eukaryota > Metazoa > Arthropoda > Collembola > Symphypleona > Sminthuridae > Allacma > Allacma fusca. The sequence continues at coordinate 67,759,624 of OX359245.1, forward strand.
AAAAAGTACCCAAAAAAGTACCTGTACCCGGGTATATTTTAAAAGTACCTGAACCTACCCGGGTATTTTCCATTGTACTAATTTAAAGGATTACCAAATATTTTACACGAAATAAAAAATTTAAATATCTGCGACATTTTGACTCAATAAATTTATTTATCAGATTAGATATATTTTTATTATTTATTCTTCAAAAGAATGACTAAGTACTGGAATTATCGGTGGCTAAAAATGATAACATAAAGGTAGAAAACGGTAATTGAAAGCAAAATCTACTATATGAATAAGTTCAATCCAACAATACAAATGCAGTGTAATATTTTCTAAACGTTCAATAATGGCGAGAAATTAAACGATTAAGAATTTGTTTTGCAATTGCTTTTGCAATGGAAAACATTTTTTTTAGATTCAAACTCCTCAGATTTTAACTTCAGCCAAGCTTTGCAACAAAAACATTTCCTACCGTAACTCCACTCTTATATAAACGTTTATGCGTCAGAAGATCTGGGCCATAAGAGAAGGCTCGCTCAATCTTAGATCTCTGTTCTTTAACAGTTCCAGGAACTGATAAAAAATCTCTGGTCATTCCAACTAATGCTGGGCAGGGTTGGAAAAAAACCGGATTTTATTAATAAAGGCCAAGCCAGTGGCAAGAAATGGTAACAACCGGTTTTTATTGGACAGTGGATTTATTTGGATAGTATTAGTTATGGCCATTTTATACCTACCTAGTTTTTCTGACTGAGCTTATACGTTTAAATTTTAATGTAAAATGTTTCAAGGTCAAAAATTCGGAGGAGTTTTTAAAGCTCAACAACACCTTTGCAGGCGTTACTTGGAAATTATTATTGACTGAAAATTACCTGAAAGTTCAGGTATTTTACATTCAGGTTCAGGTATTTACCCAGTGCGTACCCGTACCTGATGGGTTTGTACCCAAAAGATTACTTTTTGTACCTGTACCCATACCTGAACCTGAACCTGAATTTTCAGGTATCTAACGACTGAACCTGAACCTGTACCCAAATTGGATGGGTACAAGAAGTATGTACCTGATACGTACCTGTACCTGAACCTGTACCCAAATACCCGGGTAAAACCTGTACCCATGAGGGGCACTAGTTAAAAGTGTCCACTTAGTGAGTCGATTTGGACAGACTTTGAGAAACATCTTTTATTTACTCTTCAAAAGTTTCATTGTACAAAACGAAACCTGTTGGGTTACGAAGCTTGTAACGAGTAAGGTGTGACTACTCACAACCCTAGGTTAAGTTAGCTCTTTCTTAGAATTGACGATCTGTAATTATTAAGAACTTTTTTGTGAAAATGTAATTTGATGAAGCAATTCTCCACGGCTAAGGTCAGTGGATGTTAATGACCGGTTAATACCGGTTAAATATTGTAATGTACTTGTATATGTACTTAGTTACGTAAGATTCGACTCCAGTTAAATTAAATCACAAAATATTAATTTTAATTAATTAATTTAAAATAATTAAAGTTGTTAAAGTTAAGATTCTTCCAGACTCTTCAGCGAATAACGGAATCATTCCTGAAACATCTATTTTTAAGTTGTCAAATCTTATATGTTTCAGTCTCCTTTTGATTTCCTTTTAATAAAATGAAGTTAATCTTCTAATTAATGTAAAACACATTCCAAAGTTTTATTTTAGCTAATTCATTTCAGCACGATCAATCATTACTTACAATTAGTTGTTTGAGTTTATTTCTTCGACCAAGTTATAAGTGATCAAGAGTTAGACTTTATGGGTACGCTCACAAGCTATACTCTTATAATAGGGAAAAATATTCGTACTTGTATATAATTACTTGCCCATGTATTGATATAATTACTTATAGTAGTAAAGGCGATTTCTTGAAAGAGGATCTCTATAAGCTAGATATATCTACTAAAAGAGGATTTGGGAAAGTACAAAAGTGACTGTCTCTGAACAACAGGATATTTCCATCGTATGCGTATCATTACGTTACAAAATAATTAATTAATGTCACTAAACCTGTACTTGGCTCCAGGGCTAGGGGATTTCAGCCCATCACGAGAGAAGTAGGTAGTTAATACCACATCGCTAAACTTGACTCAAACCTCAACCAAAGCGGGAACTGTCACTATGGAGACATTTCATCCCAGCTTAATGCAAGGAACTAATCGGAATCGTCTATTCCTACGTAAGGTTGAAGGTTCAACTGTAACTTACGGGTTTGCTCTTATACAGATAGAGAAATCCTCATAAGATCCCTTTCAATGCTTTGAGTATTCATTTTGATGGAATGCCACTTACTTCAAAGGTACCTGTTAATGTCTCAAGTGTGTCCTGAAAGGGATTTTCTCTTTGGATATAACACAGCCTTACAATGGAGCTTGTTAGAGCCAGATTGCACTCTATAATTACATGCCATAATTACATGGCATTAGTACTTGTAATCATTTCCGGCGTCCTGTCTTCCCTCATATATGGAAGGCCCTAATTTTAAAAGGCGCCACAAACATGGGAAATATCCTCACGTCATTAGGATAACTTGCACATAACCTGCTCGTGCAATTATAATGCTCTACTGCACAAAATCGAATTTGTTCCTAGGACAGGGGATGTTCTCCAGGAGATTCTCAATGCCTTGATTTAACGATCCTAAGCTCCTGGAACGATCAAAAGCTAAACATTATTTTCATTTGGTACACAATTTGTTTTCACTTGAGGATTTACATTTTCTCTGTTATTACTTACAGTATTTTTCTCTGAAAGAATTTTCTGTTCTTATAATAATTACTATACAGTAATACACTCTCGCTATCAGGTCTCTTCAAGGGAGTGTTCTTTAGAAAGATTATTTTTGAAAAAAAATTATTTCGCCAAATTGATAATTTATAGTCAAATAATTTAGACTCTGGTTGTACGTTTCGTAATTTTACTGTAATAAATTATAGATAGACCCTTTTTAATGAGATTGAGATGATTGCCAAGCCTATAATGTAATGACTTATTGGAGACAGACATTTATGTACATGAAGGCATAATTTGTTTAGACTTCAAACACCTTGGAAATGGCCGTTGGTTTGAAGTTGACAGGAATTATTAGGGTTGGGAACAGATCCTAGGCATGTTTCTGTGAAGTGGGTGAAAGCATCGGAATGTACTTTAGAAATCCTTTTCTTCACACTTTGTTTACCTCGGGTTTGTATATGCACATCTAGGCTCAGGCTATGTATAGAGCATGAAGCCTTAAATTTATCCCGGTGTTCTTTCACAACGGATGTGAGGAAAAGTACGAGTGTCTTGTACAGTACTTAACGCAGGGTGTCAAAACCAGATTGAGGTGCATCTAGGGAACGTGAGGTTTTTTATTTTTCAGGAAAATCGACGCCGACGGTTCAGATTAAATTTTCACTGATACAACGCACAATTGTGTGCGTTGTGACCCTCTTGTAAAATATATGTACAGCGAATTTCCTATATAGTGGTTTTCTGTTAGATACCATTCCCTTTATATTGGCATATAGTTACGTTTTCCCCAACATTAAATTTATATAAACTATAATTATAGGAAATCCACTTGTTTTATACAGCTTCAATAGATATTTGAAGCTCGCACAATCAGTTTTCCACTCCACTAGCACCATGACTCGAAAAATTTGAATGGGGTATTTCCAGTCGAATTCTCTTTCGAAATTACACTTCGTTGATCGTGGACACATCATTATTGTTAGTGAAGTTATGTCAAGCAGTACAAATTTGGCATATTACGCTTAGTATTAGTTATTAATAGTTGGATAGGATGGAGCATTACAACGTGTGCTGTAAATTTCTAGGATAATAATTATTACCCTGGGATTTAACACTACTGGTTTCAATTAGGTTAGAAAGTTTAGGAAAACTACAGAGTGAGAAAAACTAACGCGGAGGTTACAAATGAGATACAAAAAGTTTTGTAAACGTAGGCTCAAGTTCTGCACGGGTGAGTCCACGAGTACAATACTAGGACTTTTGCCTGCACGTGAAAAAACTTTAAAATAATAGTGCAGCTGTATACAGCTAAAATATGAAATGAGCCTCTGAGGGGATCTCTGATCTTATCCCGACAAGTCAAACGTTTAAAGCTGTGGTTCAAATTTCTCACTTTTATGCACCTAAGGGACAGAATTTTTACCAGATATACATTTTTACATATACAGATATATATTTTATTTTGATTTAAAAGTTGACCCACTATAATGCATTATAATGTTTTGCCCTTCATATTAATCTTAAAAGATTTAAAGTATTTTGTTACAATTGATGTTACTGTCACTTTGTACCGCTTTTATGAAATTAGTAGGCATTTGGGTGGAACTCTCAAAAAAAAAACAAAAGCAAACATTTGTTCAAGCCAATCCTACCAATATTACAGTTTATGCATGGCCACGTTATAATTTTACATGTCGTTGCTGACCATGCGTATTTATTCCATATGAGTGTTATTTACATATTAGATGCGTCGCATTTACCAAGTGCAGAGGTTGCAAGTTTTACAATTAATATATTCCAGTGATGACCTACTTAAACCGGATTTTTCCTTTGAAATCCGTCTTGGAAGTGATACGTCATAATTGTATTTCCTTATCAAGAGCAGAATATTGATATTTATCTTTGAAGTTACAAATATCTACATATTTGCAATTGCAGTGCAAGCTGCCGGATATAAAAGGTTCTTTTGAAATACACAAATGAACTATGGTTGACAAATTCTGATGAGCAAAATATCACCAGCACAGAAATCCCGCCAAAATTTTATTTTGACGTAGAAGCACAAATATTTTTGTGATGTTAAATTCTGACCGTACAAGGACATCTGTCATCAAATATGTGTATTTTTCTCATGTGATGCAAATATTTGACTTTGAATAATGAACTGGTATTTTTAATTAAAATTACATGTTGAAAGGTTGGAGACACTTGGAGGAACTGATGGATTATTTCAAAACTGTGTTTCCACATTCTTATTATTATCTCCACAAAGAATCTCACACGTAAATGTACAAAGGCCTACATTTACGGATATATTTTGAGAGCCCACTCGACACAATTTCATCAACCAATTTTGTAAAACCAATCTTAATACAGACTTGTAAAGACAGTTGAAATAATTAATTATTTCTGTTTTCCGTAGATGTCCAGTTAAAGATGGTGGTCTGAATTGGGTTAGACATGTCTTGTGGTACGTAAATATCTCGTATCGTTCTCAACGTTATCGCCGCCCCAATTACTCCTTAAGTGGTTGGGTAGGATGTCCAGTAAAAAGTGAGTGCAATGGTTGTTGCGACGTGAGATGTTTTTAGTAATTGTTGTTCCACATCGATTTTCCCAGCTTTTTAGCAAAGACGTAGTAGATTACGTTTTTCGTTGGGCCATGAATAAATTATTAGTACTCGTTATTAGTAATGAGAAACGTCCTGATGTCTCATTAAGACCTCAAAATATTCTTTTTGTCTCTTCAGTTAGTAATATTGTTGTTGAGTTCTTCGAACGCGTTTCTTAGATAATGTAATGAAGTTTGTAGTATTCATTGTTGATGGGAGGATTATTGATCGTTAGTAGTGTTTCTGTTCGGTATCGGGAATTCCCGAGGTTCCGGTTCGGTTTCGGTTCCGGTACGGTTTCGGGTCAACGTTTTAAAGAACCGTTACATTTCGGTCCGGTTTCGGGTCATCGGTTTATTAACCGTCAAATTTCGGTCCGATTTTGGGTACAAAAATCAAAACCGAAAGTTTTCGGGAATTGTTTGTTAAAATTGCCGTTTTGGATGAAAACGCGAAACTTGCATTTGGCCAGCATTTGTCAACTATCATTTCAAAAGGAGACACAATTTTGGCTTCCATAAAAATGAATCATATACATTTTCTGTCAGTTCGGACAGGAACCGGAACCGGTTCGGGAACCGCTTTTATTTTCCGGATCGGTTCCGGGAAGCCAAAAATGTCCCGGACTCGAAAATATCGGTTCCGGTTTTGGGAACAGAATTGGGATTTTTTTCGGTTCGGGAAAACGAGTCGGGTCGAGTCCATGTTTTGGTACCGACAACATAGTTGTCTATCAATATTGGACAGATGTCCTTTGTGTTTAGGTTGGAGTTTTGAGCTGACTCTGGAACGTTCCACATTTGATACAATGTGTAAATTATCTTCGATACTTTAATCATCACGCCCTATTAAGAATAACTTATTCTGCAAATATTTCAATATTTATCTCAATCAGTGTTTTTGCATGAATCCAGTCTGATTATGGGAGAATATATGTCATGAGTGCACATAAATGTAGAACGATTATCAGGATTTGATGAAGATGAGAAGAGTGGGGTAAATAAATGTTAAGCTCGAATAGTTGCGCCTACTTTATGTGCAAAATGAGACTTTATTAAATATGAATGAATGGAACTGGACTGAGTAACTGTCTGGATGTGGAGAGGGAATACCTCCGAATGACATGTGCATTTCTTATTTAAATTTGTTTGGTTTCGCTTCATTACTGTAAGAATCATTGAATAAGATTTAAGGTTTAAGACGAGACAAGAGAAAGGTACTCAGAAGGGACCATTAAACATGTCCGTCTTTTATAATTATAATTATTACTCATAAACCTTCCATAAACAATAATATGCACACATAATATACATAGTGACAATACTCACATGAGTCATGTTTACACGATTACAACATTTTATGAACTCAAGATTAAGCTAGTTATGAAATATGAGGTCCCTTCCCTTCTAATTAGCATAACCAACCAACTTATTCCTATATAGCTATGCATTACAATGTGTTTATATGGAATGACTTTCTAACAAGGAAATAATGCTGCAGCAATAAATTACTCTTTCCAGATGTAGCTAAAATCTATAATGTTTAGATATGTATGTACATTAATTAATAAATTAACCTCTTGATCATTGTAAACCATATTCACGGGCCTGAACATACGAAAGATGAAATATTTGAGGCGATAGCAGCAGAGGTAGATTCTGTGAGACGGAATTTGGATGTGTATATGCACGATTGTATAAAAATAGTAGTGTGTGAAGACTATATTCCGAATGTGTGTGTTTTATTTGTTTCTCATCTATTTTGCTCTCCTGCTCCAGGACTGCTGTCCAGAGTTGGAGCGTCTGTTTTTTACATGATAGACGTCGGGGCCTGATTTTTGTAAAATTATTCCTGGAAGATACATTTTAAGTTTCCCTGCTGAATCTTAAGGATTCATTACACCGGATTTTTATAGAATTTTCTCTGTAGATGCAAAAAAAAAAACCTCAGTGCACTATCCCAGCCCATGCAATTCGCTGTTACTAATCATACTCTAAATTATCCTTTCTACATAGCTTCCCACTAACAAGCGTTTGAGTCATTCAACGTTCCAATTACTCTCCCCATTTATTGTGTTCATAAAGAGAAATTTTAACTATTTGCTTAAAAACCGAAAATATAGAATCAGATATTGAAAGATTTAATATGCAGTCATTTGAAAATAACAAGCAACTTTCAAATTTCAACCAATGCAAATATTATCCTACTCCCAATTTGCTCCAATCATTAGGGCTATGACAGGGATAGATGCATTAATTACTGGGTTCACTTTCAAATGCCAAAGTGTCCTGTGAACCATAATCGATTCCAAAAGTGAATTTTATGCATTCTAACATCAAAGTCCCCTTTAAAATATAATGTAATTAGTAGGTATGAACTTCATATTAACGGAAAATAGTATTTACACTCAACGAACTATGATGAGTAAACATACGGTAAATAATTATTTTTGCTCCTTAAACCAAAATGATTTGAAACAGTTGACATATTAGTAGCAATATAAGAGAACAAATAGTTGACTTTATGGAAAAAGTATCCTCGTAGTAAGTTAGTCTACGCCATTTGGCTGATTAAATTTTTTGCAGTTTGAAAATTTACATAACATCCTCAGGTGCAACTGCAAATTTCAGCTTCAATAAACCAGGTGGATTTTTTTTCACTAGTGCTTACAGGCTAATACATACACCTGTTGTAATATTTGTTTGCGACAAACCCTCAACAATAATTCCTTTCCCAACGAAATTGTTATGAGGGTTGAAATCGCTATTGGATTTTAATATTAAATAAGTAATAAAAAGTCCATCCAGCCCACACAACAGCATTCCTTAAAGAATACAAATTGAGTCACATATTATTTTACTCGGAACTGTTTCCAGTATATTTCCTTCATTGGAAAAATCCAATTCCTACAAGGAAGTCCCTAATGCAGAAAACACTCGGAATTTAAATCAGAATCCTGAATGTTGTAAAGACAGTGCTGAAGAATAGATTTGAAATCAACTCATATTGCATGCATCTCTGCATCTCCGTTCTGAAGTCTTCCGATGATGCACATTGAGCTGTCAGCCACATAGTCAAATATTTATTGATGTGAAATATCCACATCAATATAATTATCTACAGACCTTGGGAAATTTTATACCTCAAAATTGTAATCAGCCCTGAGGTTTATTAGCACTTGCATAGAAATATACATCCAATATACATACATACAGAAATATATACAAAAGAGTATATATTAAGAGCGTCTGGGACAGCCAGAGTTCCCTGCATATGCATTATGCTCGTAAAGTAAATAAGTGCAGGGAAAATTCAGAATCATAAAGAGACAGGGGCCTTGTCCCAGTGAATGGAGACTCTTTTGAGAATGCGCTTCAGAGAAACTGAATCTCTCCTCTCTTTCCAGTAAATGCACTGACAATAACCGCAGCTTTCCCCATTTAACTTTCCCTCAGCCCTCACTTTCCCTTCAGAGTCCTCCTAGACTTGGCTCCGCAAGGAAACATTTTTTTTTCCGAGGGAGCTTCCCTCCCAGTTTTTGAAATGGGACCAGTTTCTTACCTTCCAGCATTGGAAAACATCCTCGAAAAAAGAAATCCATTTTTAGTAGATACCCACAAAAGTGAGTGAGAAAAATTTTAGAAGAGAAAACAATTCCCAAATTTTGAGATGTGAGATAACTTTGCCTTCATTGATAATAATTATGTAAATTCTCTGAGGAAGGAATTCCCAAGAGTTACATTTCCCCCCAAGAAATGAACACCTCTGGGGAAAGTGAGATTTGGAATGGAACCGTTTCCATCCATATGGCCAGGAATGTGTCCGCTAGTGATATAGATTTATTTGAGGATGCGGACACGATTTTTGACAACATATACGTCCGTGTGACTTTGATCTTCCTCTACACCGCCGTCTTCTGCTTTTGCTTTTTTGGTGAGTCATTTTTTATCCTATTAATTTCGCCCTCCATTGAATCCTCCCCTTAACACAGGAAATGAATTAGTTCCTCTAATTCCAAGAAAATCATCCATTAAGAACGAAGGGAAATCGAGATATTATGTGAACTCAACATCTGCCCAAGGGTTTCCATTCCAAGAGGAATTTCGGATTTAGAAATTAATATCACATCACTTCATCCCGCATAAGCTTTTTTTAAAACTTGTGGGGAACTTCCAGGCAAATGCAGCTCCAGGGAATAATTATGTATATATTTACTTATCAACATACAGTGGAGAAGAACATTTCCTTGAAATTTTTCTAAAGGCAGTTATTCATTGCATTTTAATCTTTAAAAGGGAAAATACCTGAAACATTTTCTAGGGATTAGTCTCCTTTAAAAAAAAAATTTTAACGAGTCTTGTTCTAAGAACCCTTTTTTTTTAGAAAAACAAAATACAAAATAATTGAACTGTAGGTACATATGTACGTGCTCAAGTATGATTTTACTCGTGCCTTTTCATCCGCCCAATTACAGCTCAGTGCCAGGCGTTCCTACAGTCTCGGTGTTGGTTGAGACATATTTAATAAAACAGTTCCGTAGGACAGCGTCGGATTTATGCTTAAATTAAGGTCGTAAATCCACCCCAGAGATTCGTGAAGACTTGCAGAAGGCCACAATATTTAAAGCCATGATTGAAATTCCAGGAATTTTCAAAGGCAGATGTGTTTACCCCTTTTGTAAATCCAGGCCCTTGTTTGTTATTGGGCTGGCGTGGAAGTTTATGGTGAAGTGAGTTTCTCATGTGACTCCTTTTCAGTCATGCAACTTCGAGGGTTGAGTACAAATATTCACATAAGTGAAATGGAAGGGAAGGACTGTCACCAGAACCGCAGATGGGATCCTTTTCTGTGGTAGAATAATTTCTTAGGGGGAAATGTGTATGTACATGTCTGGTATTTTCACTATGAGGACCAAAACTACAAATGCACGCCTTCCAAATAAAATCAACTTCCGTAACTTTCTTTTGACTTCGGAATACCCAGAGGCACAACGGTGTAGGATTCTCAGCAAGTCAAATGAATTGCAAGGAATTGCTTAGGAAAAGCCCGCATTTGATACTGGCCTGTAGATTTTACCATCTCCACATTTCTCAGCTCATTATTTTCAGGGAAGTGAGAAGCGTAAATTCTTTAGGGATTACATTTTTAAATTACTCCCAACTTTCTTTCTCAGACCTTTCAGTCCTTAAATTCAAAATTTGCTGGTGTAAATTGCTCTGAGAGAATTTCCCTAACTTGGATAAATTCAGCAAAATCAATGCTCAATGTACATAATTATAATTAATTACGTACATACAAACAGTGTTATTAATTTTCCTACGGAAAATGTAACTTTGAAGTTTTTAATTTTTTAGCTAAATCCTCTACGACGGAAATCTACGGAAGAAGATATCATTAAAAATCCACTAATTTGGAGGGACTGTCCCAAATATTCACTTTTAATTTACGTAATCATATGTAGATACATAATTATGTATGCTTGGGGAGGGCATAGAATCAAATAGTCCAAGTCCCTAATTATTTTTATTTCTTATAGGAAAATATTCCAAAGGAAGTACTCTATAAGAAGTCATATATAATAATTTAATTATTAAATTTCACAGGTAAACTTCCACGTAATGTTAAAAGTTTGAATGAAAATCCCCACAAAGGTATGTACATATTTCATTAACAACTTCCAGAAGTTCTGGTCCCTCGGCTTGTGAAACTTGTGGAGTAATAATTTCAGGAAAAAAACATAGAATAAGTTAACAATAAATTTTTAAAAAATAATTGTAGGAAAAATATCTCAGAGAAGTTTTTTTCCTAAAGGTAGGGAAGGCGTCAGTAATTTTGTTGAAGGTTGTGCATAACTATCATTGTCAATATCTTTATCCCTGGAAATTCTGTATTTTTTATTCATTTACGAATACAAAAAATTTGAGAGTACTTGTGCAATGACAACGTGCGACAATTGAAATTAAAGTCGGTAGAATAAACTGGTATTGATAAAAATTTAATTGTGTGAATTTCGTAGGAAATTAATGCTGAAATTTAATTCCTAGATTCTTAGGGGGTACATATTAAAATGATTAATTACTTATGAGCGTAATTTAAGAATAATTACATAATTACGTGCATAGCTATTACTTAGTCTCATAATTAAATTTAGGAGGTCTCAATGTACAAAATCCGATAATTTGAAATAATTTATTCCAGGGAATCTGGCTGTAGTCCTTGTGGTCACATTACATTGGAAGATGCGAAGCATCCCGAAATTCTGCCTGGGAAACCTTGCATTTGCAAACTTTTGCGTCGGGATCTTTTGCATTTATCAGAATCTCTCTACGTTCCTTATTGACAGGTAAGGACAAGTCTCACTTCTCCCTCAAAACTTTCCCTCCATTCCTAGAAAGGAAATTGAATTGGGCTCATTATTTACACAACGTCAGTGAAGAGTACAATTCACGCCTCAAGTCTTCCATATATAATAGACACTGAGAATGTGCAAGTCTGAAACCCGATCCTTCCTGTACGTAAAGGAATTTTTGTGGAAGTACAAAACTCTTGGAAATTCCCAAAATAAAATAACTTTTGTTCAGAAATTCATTCTCACAGTGATTTATAAAATCCTTCAAGCAATTTAACTGTAATAAAATTCCCAACCAAAACTTAATACCACTCACAATCAGATCTTAAGCAGAATTCCAGAGCTTTGCAATTCACTACATTATTCCTGAGTGTCATTTTTCTCCCTGTAACAATTTCCAAAGTGAGATTTCCCAAAAACTTGTTGTTACGAATTGTACCCATTTCAAATGCACCAGTGATAAAAGCTGCACAAACTATTCTTCCCCTTTTATTTCCTCTGAAAAACAACTCCAGTTGTTACAATTCAATAGATTTTCGTGTAGAATTTATTACATTTTGTGTTCACACAACACTCAACACGGGTCTTATTCACTCAAGTGTAAAATTGATTGATATTTGAAGCAGAAATGTAGGCCTTTTTAATACCTTGAATATTTCTATCAATGTACCTATGTGTGTAATGAAATAACCCGAGTAGAAATTTTGGTCAGTACACGGTTATTAGTGCGTTAAAAATTAACGTCAATTGGTCAGAACAAAGTCCAGTTGTGGCGTCCAGCTGAATACAATATGTCCGCTTTGACAACGACAGCTGAACGTCACCACCTTGCGAAAAGATAACTATAGAAATAACGTCTGGTTTACGCCAAATACTATCGTTAATGCAACGCAATTTAACCTCCCTGTTCACGTGGGTTGAAATATAATTTACTGATTAAATTCCATCCCAAAAAAATAATTAAATAGTTAAAAAGTCATCATTCAAAGTTGTCCGCAGCATTCTTCTGTCCTTATTCCTGATTCCAAATCTCAATTTTTGCCCACCGATCGTCAAAATGAAACCTGAAAATAAGAAATATTTCGCTTTTAGATTTAGTTGCAACTTTAAGAAAGGTACAACAATTAATTATCTGTATCTTTTAAAAACTTACAACTAATTATAATATTTGAGGACATTATTTGCTTTGAATTCACAATTAAATTATGTATTGTTTATTTGTCCTTCTGCATTAGAAACTATTTGCTGGAAAGAATATATATGATAGGGATATACTTGATAGTGTTGGCGACACACTATCTATCAGATATTAAAAATGTTGAAAATTGTCACAAATTGAAACCCTATAATTATTCCAAATAAATATTAGGGTTTCCTACCTTTCAACATTAATAATAGCTAACATTAAGCGTTGCCTTACAAGTACATACTTCCTTAACCATAATCATTTAAAAATTACTTACCTTTGATAAACAGAACATATTTAGTATTTACATTCTAATAATAACTGTTATCATAAAACTCGTTGCTTCAAACAATACACACGACTTACACTTTGATATAAAATAATAATTTGTTTTGCTTACCTGAAATAATTGACGAAAAGAAGTAATCTTTGGCTGTTAGAAGTTACAGGAAAGTAACAGATCAGAGCCAAATCATTTAAAGTTCGGACTATACAGCGCTCTCGGCCAGTTTGTAAATACGCATGTGCCGAGTTTACTATGTTTGACCAAAATTTGACGTTGCATTAACAACCGGGCTTGACGTATGTATGTAATGGTTCTATAGAAGGAAATTGCTAGGAGGCACTATTATTTACGTCAAGTTTACGTAAATATAACCATTGGTATAGTTGCTGTCGTTATTTGGCCGGGATTTGGCGATAACAACACGTCGTGAATGTTCTACTGATTAACGTTAGGTCCTGATGTTAAAAGAACGTTGTATTTTTGTTCAGAATTGCGATAATATTTGTGATAGTCTCATTGACGTTCATGGGACATCGCATCTGTGACCAAAAATTTGAGCTTAGTCAGTTTAACGTCAACTAACGACAATTCCCATTTTCAGACGTAAATCTGACCAGTCATTTCTACTCGGGAACCCTTTAAATTCATTGAGTATAAAAACAAAGGGCTTTTTGAAACTCTGTATAAAATCTTATGTGAAATTTCCCATGACTTAATTATTTAGTTAAAACCCACTGACCCCAAGCCTATTGAGTTCATAGTGTCTTTCTGGCTTTAGGTGGCTCTTCGGGGCCTTCATGTGCAAAATGTACCATTTCATCAACAGCTTGAGTCACACTGCTTCCATCCTCATCCTTGTAGTGATCTGTGTGGAGAGATACTTGGCCATACTTCATCCCTTCAGGAGCAGGCAGTGGATCACTAAAACCAGGTTGAGGGTAAAAATGCTCTCAAATTTGAAATCTTTTTCCAAGATAATTATTGACTCCAACTATTTTTTTTCAGTGCTAACTCCTTTGAATTGAACAGTACCTCCCATACCCCTTTAATTTCAGATACTTTCCCAAATTTACTAAATTTGTTCTTTTGACGTGACTTCAAAATTTAGGGCAAAAGCATCGAAAACAAAGTATATTTTTTATAATTATTCATCGGCATACAAAATTGTAGGATTAGTCTAAAATCAAGTAAAAGAAATATTTTTTATTTCACTTATTTAAAAATTCTTTAGCTATACGTCACATTTAGTTTTTCGGTCCCTGATGTCAAAGTCCTTTACATACTTCTGGAGGGGTCAGAGTAGAAAATTTTAATTTACTTCATGACAGGAGTCTTCTTATACAAAGAGGCTTCAATGCAACTGACAATGTATAATTAATTACATATCTGAAAATAATTAGGAACTTCTGGGGACCAGTTCCTTTAAGCTTTGTCTTGGAAGGAGGGCTCCCAGAGTGACAGATCTTTGATTTCTACCGGAGCCAATTACGTCTGGAACAACTGGAGCTGAGCTTTTATCGTGTCCTTATAGATATAATTATACTTGGGTATTTGATAGGTTGCCATAGTGACGGTGTGGATATTGAGTGCTCTGGTCTGCTCCCCCCGCTTGTACTACATCAACATCATCTACTTCCCTGTGACGGACTCCCCGGGCGGGGTCCTCAGATATGACATGATCTGTGCTCCCCAACACAGTCGTTACAATGCCCCACTTGTGGACATGGTCTACTTCATCGTCCTCTTCCTCCTCCCTTTACTGGCCATCACAATCTTATATGCCCGGATAGGGATCTCAATCTGGAGGAGCTCCGGCCTGACCCGGAATCAAATGCCCAATAGTAGTAGACTCGGAAAAAAATCGAATTTATCCAGAGAAGATTACACTTCAGAAGGATCCAACTCGGGATCGGACTCCTGCTCCATGTCTCAAATTCCCAAAGCCGAGTCCTTTAAAATGGGGAAACTCTCCAGGGGATCCTCAGCTAGAGTTCCTCGAGGAAGACAGAAATACTCCTCCTCCTCCGAAGACGCCCATTCTTCAGGGACGACGAGAGATCTCAAAGAAGTGATTGCAGGGAGTGTGAATGACCCCGGGAAGAAATATCCCAGGGATTTCCACATTGTCTCTGAAACTCCCAAAGAGGAAACGAGAACCTAGAAAAAAAATATTGAGGTTTAATAATTTTTTGGGGAGGAAAAATTTTAAGAGGAATAGTAGTACAAGAGCCGTACAGTCACGCTTCAGGATAAAATCACGGAGTCAGAGCTGCTCAAGTTTTGAGGGTAAAATTTCAACGAGTGTTCAATGTTGTGTTGCTCCAAAAAGTGAGAATATTATGTTGGAGAGTGAGGGATTCCAACAGTCTGTGGAGTTTCCTGAGGACAATGGAATTAAATGTGGGGAGTTGGAAACTTTGGGACTCAAATCCTCGAAATTAGCTCTTCGGAAGAATATTATCTTACGGAGGAGCAAACGCTCCAGGAATCCTAACATGGTGACGGATGGCTCAAATCCAGAGACGTGTATAAGGCCCAGGCTGGCTGTTCTGAGGCTGCTCATTGTGATAGTCCTGAGTTTTGCGATTTGTAACCTCCCGTTCCATATCAGGAAAATCTGTATTTATTATTTGCCCAATTATGAAATTGGGAGTACTTTTAACAATGTCTCCGCCCCAATTACTTTTCTATTAATGTACACAAATTGCGCCATTAATCCCATCATTTATGCTTTCATGTCCAAAGGGTTCCGGTCCAGTTTGGTGGATCTGGTCAAGTGTCGATTCAAGAGGAATTTCCTTCGAAATAGGAGAAGTTCCAAGTCGTCCCTGTGAAATATTAAAATTATACAGAAAATATTATGAGTTTATGGGTGCTATTCAAATTAAAGATTATTAAATTAAAGATTTGCCAATGTATCATAAAAAATTTCCCTATTGTGGGCCTATATTAAATTCGATATTAAACATAAACATTTTTGACATTATGGAAGTTGTCCAAATATTTTTCCTTCCAAATAGTCAAAGTGCTCTTGTCAGGGGCACTCTGAGGAGATTACACTTTAAAAATTCCAGACATGAGGAGGAGCTATGGATTATGTCCTTGTCAAAATTAATAGGATAAAAATGTTTATTAAATTGTACACAGCAGATTGTAATAATTTAAAAACGAAATAAAGGAGGAACAATTTCGAATTCTCACTTCGGAGCATTGAAGTTAAGCACAGCCGACTTTTTATTTCTTTGGAAGGATCTCTTTAAATTGTAATTTTTAAATTGAGCCCGCAACATAAAAATTTGCTAATCAAGCGTCCGGAAAATTTTAATCATAAAGCCAGGAAAAATAACAGAAATAATTAGTTGTTTAGACAGCTGTCCTGGAATTATGCTCGTAGGAAATTATTCCCTGGTGCGTTTAATAACATGGGCCTGATTGTGAGCCCACTTCCGTAAACATGTCCGGGGAATAAATCTTGTTATGTAATAAGCGTCGAGGGGAAATTTGATCCTAGGATGATCCTGGTAAGAAATAAGGAAATGAAAATAAGCAATCGTCCAGGCAGGATCTTCTTCCTCCACTTGATGTTTGCCTATACTGTAAACCCAGGAATTGTCGGAATTTTTAAGGAAATGTTTCTCCTTGAGTATAAAGAAATCTGAAACTAAAATAAAGTAAATTGCTGGAATTACATAGGGTCAGGATATATTGCACGCGAGGCTCAAATATTTCTCCTAGAAACCGGATATGAGTTAAATTTCTCTCTGCTCTTGAGATCAACCGTAGTGGCCTGTCCTAATAAATTAACTTTCACATCCCAATTTCTAGGATCCTTCAAAAATCCAATTACATCCACTCATGCACATACAACCCTGGTTTAGGATTTCAGAGAGCTGGAACTGAGTGTACTTTTCCTGTGGACTGGAATCCGTAGGAAACTCTTTCACTTCCAATTGAAGTCTGAAATGTTTTATAATTTATTCCATTACTTTCAATACTGTCCATGGAAGTTTTGGCTCTGTTACAAAACACATTTGACGTTCCTAGAAAAAGAAAGTATTATAACAAGGGGGTTCTTTTAACTACAGGTCTCTTTACCATTGAATCCTTTTAAGTTACAACTCCGGAAAGTATAATTTTTATCTCTCCGGTTATTGCCTGGGATTCACACAATCTTCACATGATCTTTATGGAAGATCCCGTAAATATTTTTATCCTTAATTAATATGCTGTGAAATGATCAGATAACATTTGATTTGCCTATTATTCCTGTAAAAAATCTATAAATCTGGGATGGCTTGGTTAATTATAGGTCTTGAAAGGGATCTGTTCTGTCTGAAAAAGAGATAGGATGATTCAATCCATTCTGTTCCCTATAACAGACTAAAGTGTACATATGGCTTTAGTATGTTCATATAATTAGCTTAAGCTTGATATATAAAAGTGTACTTTTCCAATTTAAGGGACGCTCTAATAAAATTGGCTTTTACTGGATCGTGTGCAAAATATTTGAAAACACTTTCCAGAATGTATTTTTACCCCAAATATTATTGATTTGAAGGTATAAAGTACAGGACAATTTACTGAACAAGTGTGTTTTACCTATAAGGATTCCCCAGCCTCAGCTCTAATGGTACGTACAGTATTCATAGTGGGAAAACGCAAAAACGCACTCACGAAGTGCTCTTTCAACTTTCCCCGTCTCGGTCTTTTACAGTATTCCCATTCTGCAGAATAGGAAAAAAAATCTTCTTGTAAGAGCAATTTGTTGGGTATTTTTTGCTCCTTTGAGGATGACTGCTCTTACGGATATAGTGCCACTTTAAATACATATATGGAGCTGAAAACCTACAAACACTATGTATGTATCTACATTTGTCAAATTGCACGCTTCGATCAAACAAACAGTGCCAAGAGTTTTTTTTTCGCTTCGATGAAAGCGCTACATTTGACTGGACATGTCCGAATACAGTGATTTCTCACTATAGCCGTTTCCTCTCAGATATCCCTTTACATTGGTATCATTCCATTCCCACGAGGATTCCATATACAATGAGTACTAAGGTAAGTAGTTACAGAAGCTTCCCATGTTTTTTTGACATCTCTGGACAAACTATAGGAAATCCACTGTTTGGATTGAAACACCAATAGAAAATATGGTCCGTACAATTTGTGTCTCTGTGGCAGTGTGTGTGCTATTGACCAGAACAAAACAATACGAACTTCCTTTCAATATAAATGTCAAACTTGTTCGGAATTAATGAGCTGGCCGTCCCCTATAGAATTTTATTATTTGAGTATGGACCCTCTCTGCATCACATAAATTTCCCATGAGGATTCAGCAACTCTTTAGATTCGAATCCGGACTCATGGTTTGGGAGCCATGCATTGAGGAAATCTTTTAAGGCAACGCTTGGGACAATACTAAAGAATTCTTCAAGTTTCCCCCGTGTAGGGGTGAATGGAAGGATTTTTTTTGAATCAGCATCAAATAATTAATGAACGCTAGAAGATCTAAGGACGTAGAGCTAACAATAAGTAAGCTGCACCTCCAGCCTCAGAAAAGCTAATGTGATATGGATTGTGAGAGGGCAGGTCCGGATATTTCCTCGGAGGGAGTCAAAACCTACCGAACATTTTGTTTTCATAGGAAAGGATATTTATTATATGTAGCTCAAAGAACTTCTTTTCCCAGGGGTGTTGTTCCAAAAGCCGCCCATACAAAAAGTTTTGTTTCCCGTCCAAATGAATGACAATTCCAGGAAGTGAAACTTGAGGAGAAACAAGATCCAATAGCGTGTAATAAGCCATATATGTTTATGCTTGAAATTATGTGTCTATAAAACTGAATGATTAGAGATGATCTTATATGCTACTTATAATTATAATTAGTTATATAGTGCCAAAGGCTAAGTATATATATAGTTACAAGCATAAGGGATACTCACTAGACTAATTGTATGGAAGCACTCATCATAGGCTTCATTCAGTACTTTTTGATACCCCTTTCATCTTTGAAACGTCGAGGATGTCTGACTCGGATTTTGAACATTATTTCCGATTTCCAGGGACAGAGACTATAATTATATGTACACTTATAAGCCTGAAACTTTCAAATGAACAATGAGTTAGACAGAGACAAAGCTTCAGATATCATATCATATCCCAGTGTCAGATGAAAGTTTTGTCTGTGCAGAGGAGATCCCTGGAGTGGAATTTAACATTTAACACACAAGGGGTTGAGAATCTCCAAACAAAACGAACTTTCTCCGTTTTTTTTTAGAAAATTGCTAAAATAATACGGAGAAAGTACAATTTAATTAGCTGGCTCAAGAAAGATGAACAAGTATAGATACTTGAAATTGAATGTTAATGGACTTATTTTGAAGGTTCGCATCAAAAATAAAATTAATCTTTCCTCAGAAGTTCATTCCAGGTTCCAGCCTTTTGATTTCCCCTTAATTCAAAATTCCAGGGAATGTGACCCAATTAATAAAATCTCCGTAATTGGAGGAAGTTTTAATGGATTGTGCTATTCCTTTTGTTATTGAAGATAGTGTGCAGGGGTATAATTAGCATGGGATCAAATCCTGTTTCTAAACAAAACTTGCCTGAGTCAAAAGCATAGGAGCGGAGCTTCTCAAATTTTGGGATTAGAAGGATCTGAGTCAAAGGGCTGGGAGATACCATTTTAGGAAGCTTTGCTATTGTTCAGGGACAAAGACAAGATCCTGTGACATTAAGAGTCCGATGTCCAACTGATTTTTGCAAAAATGTTTTGACAATTTTACCTCTCAATCCTCCCAACATCCCAATGACAGTCAATTCTCTTTGTAATGTTCACAATGAGTTGTATTTAAGTTCAGCCTTTAATTTAAAGTAATTACTCCAAGTCTCAAATAAATATGAGAATTTTTTATATGAATAAAATTCAATTGGAGGTATAATTACTTATAATTTTCTCTGAGAATTTCCCAAAATTATAGGAAGCAAAGTTTCCAGTTCCTGAAACATTTGCTTTAATATGTGGAAAAGATGCAGAGACAATTTATTCTTATTTGTAATAAAAATGGTATTAAACTGGCTATGT
Source organism: Allacma fusca (assembly GCA_947179485.1). NCBI lineage: Eukaryota > Metazoa > Arthropoda > Collembola > Symphypleona > Sminthuridae > Allacma > Allacma fusca. Next base: position 67,779,885 of record OX359245.1, read on the forward strand.
GATTCACCATCATTCTTTGAGGCTCAATTTCCTTTATTCCCGTAAGACTCTTCAGATTATCATTTTTCTACTATGAATTTTAATAACGGATAATGTTCCCGCCTTTTGAAGTTCCTTCTTTGAAATCCTGTAACCCGTGAGGGAGTTCAGAGCTCATTGTGAGAAAATGAACGTGATATTGAAGGGAGAGCCGTTCCTGCGTACATGTGTAGATTTAAAACTTGTAAGAACATGAAATGTATAACTTTTCAGACTCCCTCCGCAGCTGCAGATAAAATATATAAATTACAGCAAATTTGACAATAACAGGGTCAAAATCTTTCCCGTCCTAGAATGTGACACACGACAGGAAAATAGATAATAGGGACAAAATCTAACAAAACTTTCCACTGGAGTATGTTTCTACTCAAGCGTTTCAAAATTGTTTCCATGACAGCAGGTTTGAATACAAATCCTTACAGTTTAGGAAATCTCTCTTTTGAAAACCATTGCTAAAATATTCTATTGTATGCTTCTGACATTTGAGTTCATTCCTGGGGCATTGGTACATACACGTTTTGAGGCACTTGTTGACATCTCACGTCTCATGGTACAAAAGAGTTTCGGTTTTGTAAAGTTATGGCCTGATTGGAAGTTACAAAAAATTCGGCACCAAATCCAAGTCAACTGATGTACTCTATAAAGTGTGGGGATCATTTTTGGGAAGTAGACCATAAACTTTTGAAAAATGGATCAACAGGATATCCACACGAGCTTGTCTTCTCTAAAAGGATTTGAAATCTTGTTGACTGGGAAATTGATTTTTTCTCTGTCTCATTTTGCCCCAAATTGACTTCCGCCGAAAAATCAATAAAGACGATTTATTCTGCTTCTCTCGAAACTGTTCTTTAGAGTTGGACTTTTTATATCTATGTAACAACGTATCTGCATAAAAGAGTTTTGCAGAGCTGTCCAAAATACATGGTATTTTAACTAATCATTTGTATTTCAAATAATTACGTGTATAAAATACGTTTTTATATTTTTGACACTTAGCATGCATTTTGTAGTTTGTATTTGGTCCTATGTAAAGTAAGTAATGTATTTTGTAGTTTGTATTTTGTCTCACGTAAAGTAAGCAATGTAGTTTGTAGCTCGTATTTTCGTAGTTGCACGGGCGTGTTTTAAAATTTATCTTTATAATAATTACATAGAATTATTGTAGTTTTGTAAATGGGCTGTGTTTGTTGAAAAATGTTTTGGATTTTTTAATAACGATGTAACTAGTAATTATTCTGTATTACTTGCTTTGAAAATGAGTATATTTTGTTGTTTGTATATTCTACGTTTCAAGTATTTTTGTATTTAGTGGTTTGTAGTTTCAGCGCCTGATGGATATGCATTTTGTAGTTTGTATTTTTCACGCCTGAAGAATGTGTTTGGTATTTTGTAATTTGTATTTTTGACTCCTGAAAGAAGTAGTTAGTATTTTGTAATAATTTGTATTTGGGATGTATGTACTTTGAACAGCTCTGGCAGTTCTGTAATAATATTATATTATTTCTAAAGTGAAAATAATAAAATTATCAAATAATACGACAATACTTTTAATCCTTTTGTTTTTAGAGCACACGTCCTTCAAGTTCGCAGTAACAAAAGCCCACACTATTTAGGTATAAGAGCAGTATTAAAAGAAGCAAATTTTAATATCTTCATAAAAGGCGCTTTTCAGTAGATACGAAGCATTGTAGTAAATAGCAAAAGAGCTTCTTTCTTTTTATTCCTATACACAAAAGGTATAGTTCAACTTCAATGCTATACTAATGGCCCTTGTAAAAAAAAAAGTAACAACTGACAGTTTGAATACAAATGTGTTCAAAGATAGATACTCAACCCTGCAAAACAGTGTTGTTGCAGGGTTCCCTCTCACAGGGTAACCTCACCGTGGGTGTAAAGTATTAATGAGCTTTTCTTCCTAACAGGAAGACCAAGTGTGCTGGAGCTATTAATATTTTAATGGCTCGTCGTGACTAATTTTTGTTCCCACATTTTGTTGATTGCATAATCCCGGGATAATTTCCAGCGTAAGGAACAAGTCCCAAACGAATTTTGAAGTTCTTTGAGAAAAAAGTTTTGCTTTTCAAGCATTTCCATAATGAGCTTTCCTTTTGTAAGGAAACTTCCTACAAGACTGTCTTTCTACTTTCGAGACGACTGTCGCCATAATAAACTACACAGGACTTTTTTTTTAACCCGGTGAATTGTAAATTGGGACTTTTTGTGCAAAATATGTGAAAGTTTGAAGCATTGGCGAGGATTACAGTGGATTTTCTACATGGTGGTTTCAAAAGTGGGAGCGGCGCAAAATTATTATCTAAACCACAAAAGATGAAAATAGATTCTACGCAGGGACGAAATGTTGCGTAATAAAGTTTTTAGATTCATTTTCGGTGCAAAAGTATCTATTATTTTTAGATTCTCTTCATTGAAAGTCATGAATGTTCGTAAGCATAATTTTTAATTGTGTCTTTTTTAATGACTATTAACTGGAATTTTTTAAAGACAAATTTACAATTAGCCACTGATAATAAGTTCTAAATTAGCTCAATACTGTAAATAAAACAGTTGAGTCAGAATGTGCAAGGTCTCAAGTCCTGCTTTAATAACTTATTTTATTTTATAATTTATTTGACTGTAAGTACCCACTGAATATCGTTTGGCATTGGCTTGGCAAGTCCTGGAAGATAATAAAGACTGCTTTGCTTTTTTGCTCCTTTGCGGAAAAAAATTCCAGTGTTCTTTTACAAAACTTTCAAAACCAAGTGTTTCCAAGCAAAAGTGTTTTTTTCAGCTTAATGAAAAAATTAGAATTTGATTCCTTCTACCACATTCATTAAAATTGTAGAATGTATATTCAAAACAATCTCCTTTATAAAGTGACAAAATCTTATCAAGTTGTGATGTCACTCTATGAGGATTCCTGTGTTTTTATTCTATCAAATTTTTTTTCTGAAGTTGCTAACCATCCCTCGATCAATGACCCCAAGGTTGGGAAAATTCCTAACCGTTCGTCGGGATACGCTTCCAAGTAAGGCTTCCCCAAGTATCTCTGAAGATTTGATATGTTACGCACATGTTCAAATATTGAAACTCAAGGACGGTCAGGTCATCAATTCCAACGAGTTTGACGTTTATACTGAAAGCATGCTCACATTCTATTATGATGGTCAACAACAGGCTGCTGGAAATAGAATTCATACAAATAGCTCCCCTGTGTTGTACTGTGTAGCTTCAGTTTGTATGAGGATCACGTTCAGGCTGTTCATAAAATGTAATATTTTTTTTCATCCTAATAAAATCCACGGGTCCTTTTTGTGAAAGGGGGAAATGTCTTGGCCGACTAGTCTTGCCTGTTGCTTTTAGTTCCACATATATTTACATTTTGCTTACCGTGTGTACGCTGTATTATAAAGAGCACAATTTAAAAAAATATTTTAAGAGATCAAAATTTTGTCCTCAGGATTGAAGTGAATGAAATGTTGTTCTAAGCAGGGACATTTGAATTCTGACGTGAGTGAAAGTGCATTTTATTACAATGGGATTTCCTTGAAAACTATTACAGTATTTTCTTATCCTCCGTTCATAATGGAAAGACACCAAAGCCAAATGCTCATAATAATGTATTCTTTCCAAAAATAAATAATTCTCCTCTTGTGGAATAAACATTAGTAAGTTGTTCATTTCAAAGGAAATTGCTTGTAATAATAATTTTGTGGGGATTCTTTTCAGAAGTAGCTGCCATTCCTGTAATAGCAATTATTTTTTCTTCATATAGAAAATAGGTCGTTTGTGGTAGATAATTGTGCGTTTGCGTTAAAGATCCAATTTGGTTTAGTGGTTCAATCAAATTCTATTCCTGCTTTTGAGAAGCACTTGAGTTCCCATAATATATTTTCTCATCAGGAGTTTCGTATTTCCCGGCAGTCGGATTAAATTAGGGGAACTTTCCAAGAATTTTGATTCTAGTTTATTATGTGAGCTCTAGTATTAAAATAGAGGATTGACTTTAATAACCATAATGTTTTTTCCCAAGTAAAATCTAAATCCAATTCCTTGGAAACGGATATTAAATAAGAGGATTTTTCTGTAATCAATTCTCAATCAAAACTCAAGTGTTGGAACAGGATTGGGCTTATTACGCAAAAAATCTCACTGTGCCCCATTTTTGCATCTACCAACCAATCACAACAGTATTTACTATAATTGTTTTTTTTTAGCATCCATTAAATATCATTGGAGTAGATACTCATTGTGTGACTTCTTAGTATATAATGAGCAATACCTCAAATTGTGAGTGTCTTGGAATATTTCCATATAAAAACGAAGGTCACTTATATCAACGGGATTCTTTACAAGTGAAATCCCGCTGAAGATAATAGCCTCCCTAAAACAAGCAATATAAGTATAGACTTTTGTTTTTGTACTGAAAATATTGTTACACAATACCAATTTTTCGCAATTTTGTTTCTTCACTTTTAAAGATGATTTCAGAAATCCCCTTCCGATTTCCCCGAAAAACCTTCCTACGAAATTGAATTTTCTGAGCATATTACATTAAAGATGCGTAGTGAAGCGTCTGTGTTTTCTTTTTTATTTTAGGACTTGGAATAGAAAGTATCCTGGTTTTTTTTACGAGAAAAATGAACTGTATTTTTTATTTCCTTCCAACTGCTCTGCCTGTGTCTAAATTCTGTTTCCAGAAATGGAGAAAAGGGTAAGCTGTAACAATAAATACATTTTGCTTTCAATCCCAGTCAAGTTACTGTGTGATACGATCAGTGGTGTGAAATATTTTGAGATATTGTATTTAAAATACATTCTGTAGTTTGTATTTAATCTTTTTCTTCCCATAAATATTTCACGCTATTTTGTATTTCGTATTTTACCAGCACCAGAATTTCTAGCGTATTTTGAAGATCTACGGACGTGATGGCATTTTGTATTTACTTATTTTATAATGTTTGTCCGCCCCGTATTTCAAATATAAAATATAATTTCAAAATACATAGCTCTGGCAACTGTCAAGGTTGTATCCAACACATGTCTGAATAGCGGTCTTTGAGTTCGAATGATTCATTGTCATTTACTTGTAAATTTAAGAATTTTTAATTTTTTTTTAAATATGGGATTTTTTTTTGGTATTTGCGGTTTTTGCTGGAAGCAAAGAATTTTATTTCGTATTTTGCAAAGATTCCTCCGGATGTTTGAATTTTATTTTGTATCTTGATTAAATTACTCTGAGTATTTGTAATTTATATTTATGTATTATGTAAGTTAATAATAAATTTCCTGTATTTTCCACACCTCTGGATACAATACGTGCAAATACGATCTTCCTCAAGGAACAGTTCTATTTGAGCAGAAAATATTCCTTAGAATTTTCTACTCAAAAATATCCCTCAAATAAAATCCAGGGGCTCCAGTGAATTACAGATATAGGGTCTTGTAAAAGCTAGATACAAAAGAACAGAAGTGACAATGTGTGCTATTTTTTACAGAAACGTTGTCCTTCATCTTATTACGTAAACTTGGATTAAAATACTTTTTTTTATATGCGGACCCCATATATGTACAATCTGTCTTTCCATAGTAAGAATCGTTTTAAACATTCCCTTTTGCGCCAACGATAATTTCCTTATACACTACTAGATCCGGCTTCCTTTTAGAGTCAAAGGTCCTCAGGTCCTCACCATAGTCTAACAATAAGCCCAACATTATCCTTCCAGAAGTCTGAACCTCAAATGACTTTTCTATTCATATTTAATGAAGATTTCTCTCAAAAGATTTTTCCTACTGGAAATTTAAATTCGTTCTTTTTTTGTTTTATCACTCCACAACTCATCATTTATGTACATACACACATATATATGTATGTCCATGTCTCTGTAAACAGGGAGACAGAGAAGGCTAAAGTGAAAGGAAGTCTCAGATTTTAGTCAGAGATTTAATCACTCTCTGGGTATATAAAAGTTTATGGTTTCATCCTCAGTCTGACTATTGCTTTACATGGGAATTCAAATCCATTGATAAAAAAGTGCTTTTATTTCTAAAAAAATCCCTAGGAAAGACTCCAACGTCTAATTTCTGCAAGCAAGATTTTAAAATCTCTTTTATGTACCGGACCTTCTTATTTCTTGATCGGTACTTTGGGATAAGCCCAAATTTTAATGATGGGCGTAAGGTCATGTGAAATTGTGCAGTTGTGAAGAGATGCTATTAAAAAGGCTCTATGCACTGGAAAGTTTTTTCCCCTCCCGGTAAAATCAATACTGTCATTATGAAGGATTATATACGGAAGGATCTACAGCAGATTCCCTTGTAAAATTGCAGTACAAAAGTTTAGAAAAAAAGTTGACAAATAGGCAATTGAAGTATTGCAGCCTCTCTATAATAATTATTGATACTGTCTTAACGAATCTACTGCATCTCGACTAGTATTAATAGCCCTGGTTTGAGGTAGCAATTCCCAAGGACCAGATCCCATATACAGGAAATAAGGATGTTTCTTTTTTTTATTTTGAACGCAAGGGTTTTGTAAGTCCAGGTGTCATTTTTGTGATTCTAGTATTACAAGAAAAAGCACTGACGTGAATTACAAACTGGGTTATTGGGTCAAAAAGATACTTTTTGTAAATTTACAAATGAGATTCACGTCTCTTAAGAGTACTTTAGAATTTTTGTTAAATAGTCAAGAGATATTTTTCATGTGGAAGGAACGGATTACTATTGCATAATTTAGGAGGTACTTCTGTGGTGACGGTAGAAATGCCTGTAGATATTTTTAATCTTATTAAAATTCCTGTCCTTAATGTTAACTTTCCTCGTGGGTGGAATTTTAAGAAATTTTTATCATGGGGAAAGATTCTGTAGCAAAAATTCTGGAAGTTACTTTTCTAGTCTCTAGGGTTAAAATGTTAGGTGTGGGCATCGTAAAATATTTGAAATGAGTATGATGGCGAAGGTTAGGAGACATTTTTAGGGAACGTGTTAGGGGTCTCAAAGCTGGTTGGGTATGTATTCTCAGGAGATTGTTACATATTTATGTTTACGAGATGTCAGGCACATTGTATGTCAGAGGGTGTTAGGACATAAGAAATGGGAGAGATTCTTATGGGTGCAGTGAAACTATACAGAAATGTGGTAAATAATGGGGCTGTACTGAGTTTAAAATATAGGAATTTGTTGAGGCTGGTGAGGGATGCTGGAATGTTCCAATATTTTGGTTTCTTTCCAGGAGGTATCTGAAATTTGTTTTTTGTTTATGGACAGCTTAGGGTAAAATATTACAATATACGCAAAATGGGAAATCCAATTCCAGTGTTTATACTTGGCATGGGTGCAACAGCATCAGGTTGCGATGTTTGCAAGGCGGCTCATAAAATTTTTCCGTTTCTAGTACACTGTAAGGAAATAACTTGTTATGCCAGTCCGTCATACTTTTTGTTTAGTTGTTTGGAGACCGCGTCGCATTTTTCGGTCATTATTCGGACATTGCACAATTATTTGTAGAGTTGATTTCTTTTGCAATGGTTTGTATTTGGTATGGTTTGACAAAAGACGAGGTAGAAGAGTGCGCCATGCGCGCAGCACAGGAGCCTCCGAGCAAAAATGTGCATCAGGGTGCAATACGAGCAACAAAGGATACTACGCACATCAATGTACAGTGCGAGCAAAGAAATTCAGTGCTACGAGCAAAAGGCGATGCGCACACCAGGAGTCCACACGCGCACCGCAGGGTCTAACGGCGCAACTGTGATCAATGCGCGCACCACTAGTTGATACGCGGACCGAGGGAAGATGAGCGCACCAAAAATCTATTCTGATACCAAGAGACGGTAAACACAACGGGAGTCAATGTGCGCGCAATGAATTAATGCGCTCAACAGAGGTTGATGGCGGCAGCAAAAATCAATGCTACAACCTAGAGACGATCCATGTATGTACCAGGAGTCGAAACACGCACCATATGGTCAAGAGGAGCACCAGGGATCAATGCGCGCAATAAAAACAATGCAACAACCAGAAGACTGCACAAACCAGGAGACAATGCGCGCACCATAGGGTCAAATATCGCACTATAAGTGAATGCGTGCACCATGGGGCAGATGCGCGCAACAAAAACTGCTTCAACCAATATGCGATACACACACCAGGAGTCAATGCGCGCACCAGGGGTCTATGTGCGTACAAAGGAACAAACCGTGCACTAGGAATCGATGCGGGCAACAAAAAACAACGCTACTGGACGAATTTATAATGCACTTTGTCACAAATTTGAAACCTGAAGCGTGCACATGTTATTGTGTCTGATTTTCTTCCTATAAAAATCTTATACCATCAGCGCAAACAGTTTTTTCTCTGGTAGGGGTCCTCCAACAGTTGAATTATTAGCGCTAATATATTTTTACGATGCAAGTCATAACATGTTAATAAAATACTTTCATTTTTATGCCCCTTGACGAAAATCGATTTGAAAGGAGCCCTGCCTAACCGAGCGTTTTCATACATTCTTCGTACATCTTTAAATTGACAGGGAACTCCTTTTTAGGGAAAGTTTCAAAAAAAACTCTAAAAGTGAAAGGTCAGGACAGACGTGAGCCGGTGAAAGCTAACACTACAATCCTTTTGTCTAGTCTCCCTCACATCAGTTACACATATCCGGAAACATATTACCAGGCCCACACCATCCGTCTTCTTTTTATCCCGCATCACGTTGTCAAACAAACCCGGCATCCAAATATCAGTTTCTCTGCACCCTTTCAAGCACTCAAAATTCTGAAGCCCCTGTTCCAGTACATTGCTTCAAGTATATACCTTCTGTTCAACAAAGAGTCCACTTACTTAAAATTACCCGGAAAAAGTAATACTTTCTCCTGAGCCCCTGAAAACACTCATAGCCGTAACATTTTTCCTCTACAAAAACAAATGGTACAAAATCTCTTCTGGAGCTTATCCAAGCGTTCAGTATCGGGGTATCGTGAGACCCAAGTTTTTACATGCTACGTTTACAGAAAACATTTCGAAAGGAACATAGCTCAAATTGATAAGAACTTTTTTGAAAGTAACAATTTTGACGTTTTTTTATTTCCTTCTCGGAACATCTGAATTGAGGGCACTATTATTGCAAGGGAATTTCTTTTCTTTTGATTAGGGACGTGTAAAAGTTCCTAAAATGTTACCTAATGAAATTATACCTGAGCCTGGAGGGAGCTGACAGATGGTAATTGAATTAGCTAATTGCAGTTCCTCCCTGACGAAAACTACTGACGCAGATTCCCATGTGTCAATTTTAATTATCAATGTCTATCGTTGCAATAAATCTCTCTCAATTAGCTACATAATAAGCAAGAGCATCACGTATGAAACAGTATATTCGAACTTTTCACAATTCCCAACATTACATATGGAAGGACCGTAAAAGCATCCTGCTCTGAAAAGTAGCTGGAACAGCATCAAGGTTTGAAGACATCTGCAGTGTGTAGTTGGTAAAGTTCATTATCATGTGGGAAACTGGCCATTGCAATGTAAGGGGGGTGCTTTGGGAACAAATTGAGGCTTCCGGTGATTAAATCCCACTGGGAATTCTGAAAGGGTTTAACACTCTGCTGAGATAACGGAAATTAAGCGGACACAAATATTTCTTTTATGCTGTGCTAGCCGCATGCTATTTTAATTTTATACGGGGATTCATTCTTGAGCGCTGGAGCTATTAAGTTTAATTGTCAGTTGTAATAGTACTTACAATTAGTGTTATTTGTAATAATTATCCCGCAAATGTGGAATTTAGGTTCCCTTAAGCTGTTCGTACCACATGAGCCGCATAGACTTTCGTAGCAGGTTCGTTTTTCGGGAGTAACATTTCCACATGGGCGAAAACGTTCTGAGATTTTTCTTTTTATGGCAGTGTTTATTTCTGGCGAGCATTTACAACTCCGTTGCAGTTTCCGCCGTATCAATAATGTACCCAAATGTATACTTACTACTTTTTTTCATCATGCTTGGAAGAGCCTGCGGGAACACTGGGAAGCTCCAGTATGGATTTGTTGTGGTCCATTCACGGTTTGAATTGTATGTATGTATATCCAATCCCTTGTGATGGAGCTATTTGCTTTGCCAATTCTCACATTTTTAAAAGCAGCTCATATAGTTCCACTTGAACTGACGTAAGTGCTCATTCATCTTGACCTATGATTTACAAAATAGTTGTTTTAGTACTGTATAAGTACAATTTTAATAATTGTGAATATCTTTTCAGACTTGAAAACTGGAGCTGTCCAAAATACATGCTTCCCAAATACAAATTACTAAATACATCCTTGAGGAGTCAAAAATACAAACTACTAAATACATATTTGAAACTTAGAAAATACAAACTACAAAATACTAAATACATATTTGAAACTTAGAAAATACAAACTACAAAATACTAAATACATATTTGAAACTTAGAAAATACAAACTACAAAATACTAAATACATATTTGAAACTTAGAAAATACAAACTACAAAATACTAAATACATATTTGAAACTTAGAAAATACAAACTACAAAATACTAAATACATATTTGAAACTTAGAAAATACAAACTACAAAATACTAATTACCTATACACTTGAAAAGTAGAAAATGCAAACTACAAAATTCTAAATACATACTTGAAACGTAAAAAATACAAACTATAAAATACATGCTGTCATACCAAGTCAAATACACAATGTCATACCAAGTCAAATACAAATTAACGGATGGTAATCGAAGAAGTACATTGTATTGGAGAGAATTATTCTACAAGACGAATTGACATTTTATGTTTTAATGAAGTAACCAAAGTAGGCTACATAATAGACCCAACTGTCAGATGGGAAAATGATAGAAATCAACCAACTGAAGAGGATCATGAAAAGAAGCAGATTCATCAACCATGTGTTCCTTTCTTTAAGCAGAAATACAATTTGAAAATATTGAAGTTATTGGACTATTAATCGGAGCTCGTGGAACTATTTGTGAACATTTTGAACAATTTAGACAACGATTTAATTTATCTAAGCAACTTATAAATGATGTTGTTATTACCACAATCCGTGGATCTTATAGGATAGCATTTTATCACTTGTACAATTAATATATTTATATCCAAGTTTGTAAGAAATATTTCTCTGTAACAAAAAATGTTTGAAATCATTACGTACTGTGTCGTAAGGCAAATACCATTGTGGTATCAGTGAAATAAATTATTTCTCTCTCTCTCTCACTTCGTTATTAAAAAATCCGACACTTTTTTTTTCAAACAGCTCAGATTCAAAATAATGGATATATCCTCAGTTTCTTAGACATGATCTAACATTGAGAGCGACGTACAGATATTTTTGATGGTGCATAAATTATTACCTATTAAAAAAGAATTGGCCTCATAAATACAATCCACACAATATAAATGTCAAATTTTTCCCCTTTGCTTCTTTGAAGAATTGCACCTCATGTTTAATAAATAAAGTATAAATATTATTGTGGCACCACAAAAATGCAATCGTCTTCCTTTCTTCGTAAATGTAAATGACATATTGCAGCAGAATGTTTTCATCAAATATCCAAAAATTCAGCGTAATACAAATACTGCAACAAACGCATCGAAACTTGGTCATGGAAGGTCAAAGGAGTATCAACATCTGACTCAGTTTCCCTGTACAAAAGCTAAGTTCATGAGATCCACAAAAACGCATAAATTCTTTTAACCTGTTGCTTTTCCATTGGCATGTAATACCTTTGGCGTAATTTAATGTAGTAAATAATTTTGATTTGATGAAAACATTCATATAATTCTTTTTCCTCTTATCTGGGCAAGTTAAGAAACACGTGCTGAATGTTTACTTAATTACTTAATTGAAAGTAATTATATTTACTAAAATTTTCCCAACATTAGAGTACAATACGAAGATTAGTCACTCTTGAAAACAATGAGCACAAAAGTAGGGCACTTTCTGGTTTATTATTTCATGGAAACTTTTCCTAAAAGAAAAGAATGTTACTTAACTCAATTACTATTAGTGATTAACAAACAATACGATTTAATAATTTTCAACATTTTGAAAGAACATACAAGAATTCGTTATAGAGTAATTATATTGAAGTTTCACGGGTAAAAGCCTAATGTCCTATCAAAATGTTCCGGGTTAACTTGTCTCAAATAATACTACTGTTCCTGTATCAATCCAGTTTAAAAACATTTTCTGTTCTAGGAGTAATCAGAGCTTACAAAAGTAATAATTGTGAAGGGGAAGCATTTGAAACGAGTTCAAAGATGGGTAAATTCCCGTTCCCTGACTGGAATGACTCAATATTCTCTGCTAGTATAGAAGGAGTGTTAGTGCCTGTTTTTCTAAAAAAAAATAACAAAAATTTACTTTAATAATTATTAATTAAAATGTGTAAGGATAAACTTTAATAATTTATTATTCAATATTAATAATTCCATCTTGCAGATGGGTTTTCTACGAAAATACTTATTTCAATAGTAGAGAGGATGGACTCGAGGAGTACATGTTTTCAGCCAGCACAGATTGTCGCGCCTTTCAAAAGGTTGGCGGGAAAATCTCTTCATTCCAGTACGTCGGGAACCAATGGGACTACAAAGCCAACTCCCTCACGCTCTTTAAACGGACGAATTTTCAAGGCGGCCATGATGAACAAGTATGCCTTGAGGGAAGCAATAATGAAATCCCTTTACCTGAGCATCAGTCCCTCATCATTACAGGAACTTTCCCTTGGATGGTTTTTCAACATCCCAACTACAGAGGGGCTTTCTTTTGCCTAATTCCTCCAGAGTCCAATGATGTAGCTCCGTATGCTATTTCCGATTTGACAAGTGCCGACATCCCTTATAATTTCATCCGTTCGGCCAAATTGGGATGTGATGAAATTGAACCACCATATGATGATGTAGAGGACTTCTAGTTTAATTTCGGAAAGTTAAATCGAGTGTCTCCACACGCAGTTAGGATTTTTGATAATTAAAAATTGCATAAAAGCTCTGCTTATATTTGTTAAATTCCTCAAAGATTTTTGATTACTTTCAGAAGAACTGTTCCGGCGATTTCAAATGACGATTTAACAATAAATATAGATATTTCATACCCAGTCATGTATTTTTCATTTCAACGTATAATTATTTCCAACACTTAGACATTTATTTAAGATTTTTTTGAAAATCAGAATTCAAATATGATTGATCCAGATCCAAAAATGTGGGTTTAATTTAATTACGCTAGCAGTTTGTGAATTTCTTTTAAACCCATTTCTCATAATAAAAGCAACAGAACAAGATAGAAATTATCAGAACTCTCTGGCATACAATTTTAATGTGGATTGTGCAACTTCAATGTTTTTATATTAAAATACATTTAAATTGGTACCCTGTAAGCCATGGAAATTATTATTTATTTGCAGAATACGACATATTTTAATTTCTTTGAGGTCAAATCAATGCACATATCCTTTTCAAAATCAATAGGGCTCTGATATATTAGATTAAGTATCACTGTAAAAAGTTTGAGCCTTGTGTTGATATTTGTTCGGTAGATATCATGAGGACTTACAAGCAAACACGCAGACAACCAATCGTCAAAACGATAGCAACAGGGAATTTTGTTTCCCTTCGCCCCTAAAAACACGTGTTGCAGCGTGCTGTGTCTCACGTTTACTGTCTTGGTTGCAATATTTGTAATTTATGTGGCTGCAGTAATATTGAGTAAATGAAGATTTCTAATAACATGCTAAAATCGAATTAGCTTAGAAGTCTCGTTGAACATTACGGAAATGTTTGACTTGTGGTTCATCGATTACGCTTGCACCAGGGAACGGGTTCTGGTTCAATGGGTTTGGGACTCTTTTTTGGGGGTATTGAGTTCAAACTCGTGAATTTATTTGCATATCATATCAGCCTTGGAAATAGGAATTAAATACTCGCTATGATATAATAAATTATTGAACTCCTCTCTAATTTATCAACTTATAGGGGTTTTCAAAAGTTTTTAGCATTCGAAGTAAGTATGAAATTTTACTCCTTTTTAGGGGTGCTTCTGCAGAGAGAGTTTACTTTCACAGTAATTTCTCAACGTCAGAGCATTTTGCATCTCAGGAGTCCCAATGATGAACGTACGACAGGGAGAAGTTTAAGCGTGTAAAATATAAATTTTCAATGATTCAGATTAACTGGATCTTACCTACATAGAGTCGGATCCAACTTTAATAATCAATTCCGGAAAAGTTCACTAAAACTGCCGGTAAATCCCAGAATCCCCTAGAATTCGCTTTTTATTACTAGCAAACAAAATTTTTGCGACCGCAGACTCGTAAATTTACTCAATAATTCAAGTGAGTCAAGGCGTAAAAATTTCCTGGGTACATTTTCCATTAGTTTAATGTTAACCAGGGTTAAAATCATAGCTTTTCCAATTTATTCTCTCTCAATATTTATCTCCATAAATTTTGTCCACATTTACATAACGTAAATATCATTCCTAGTTTAAAGTTTCGAAAGCGATAATTTCCTTCACATTCTGTTTCATCCTTTTGAAGTGGCAATGATTTTGAGCACAGATTCTATTCCGTCCTGTGACCACGAAATTATAGGTTCTAAACCTCAAGCAAGTTTCCTTACGTTAATTGCATACTGAAATGTCCTAAGTTCGAAATGAGTCTGGAAGGAAGCATCCGATAATTTTGTAACCCCATCTGTTGATACAAGGAGAGTCGACAGTTGTAATCAATTCATCAAATACGGATCAAGTCAGAAAGTTTCACATTTTCATAATCACTACACAAGTGTAAATATGTACATATGTAGAATCATCTGCCAGATTGTAAATTTTTTTAAATTTCCTAGGCTCTGTACTTCTACCCTAGAAATTTCGAAATTTATTTAAATTAAAATTAAGTTGCCTCAGTAAAGTTCGGTAAGGAAATCACAATGCTTTTAGCGTGTGTATGCATATGTAAACAAACGTACGTGTAATTGCAAGTACTCCATATCCTTTAAAAGTCAGATTTAAGGCACCCCTAACAAGGTGCTGCTGGGGAGGTCATCCAGGCCTGGCCTCAAGTTCGGTTCAACTCATGATTCGCACTTGAACTTGACCCGAACTTGATTATATCACCATAATTAAGATCCGAACTTGAACTTGATTTTTTAAAAGTAGATACGAACCGGAGTAATCAAGTTCATATAATCAAGTTAATTTCGGCGAACTTGACCATGAATGGAACTTGACCATGAACTTGACCATGAACTTGACCATGAACTTGAATTTCTAGTTAAAGTGCTGTATGTATACTTATAATTAGAAACGCTAACAAATTACCTGAGATTTAATTTCCATTTATTTTTTAAAATTGAATACCAAAATTTAGAAGTAATTGATAAAACTTGTAATAAGAGAATATAAAAATAACTAGATTTCCCGTAGAATTTTTTGAATGATGCTTGGATTTCATCAAACTTGGTTTGAGATTTGAATTTCAACCATCCCTTCAAGCACAGACAAACACAAATGATGTCTTCTAACATTCTTTTAGGAGTTAGTAGGTCTGTGCCAGGACAACTGAAACAGGTATATATATATATATATATATATATATATATATATATATATATATATATATATATTAATACACTTACGAGCAGTGTTTGCAGCTGTATTTTTTTTTGTAGAATCGCAAAATGTGAAATGCTTGTGGACCTTAGGTCATTCTTTCCGGCTACTTGATGCAGTTAGACTTCCAGGATCAGCATCTTCTTCGCACTGTTGAGACTTTTCAGATGTGCTCATTTTCCAGTTGTTTTTAAAATAATATGATTATTCAAAAATTTAAATCAAGTTAAAATTGAAAAGATGTTGTGAAGAAGAAAATACAACAGGATTTAGCTTGTAATATTTGAGCCCGGAGCACGTTGCTCGTTGAAAACACAGAGATACCGGTCAAGCATTTGCACGCGAAAACGCTGTGATTTAAATTAGCGTTTACAGCTTCAGCAAGGACATCTGCATAAGAACGATTATCTATAGCGTATTATATGAGTATAAGAACTTGACCATGAAAAGTCAAGTTCATGTTCATGCTTTTGGGGTTATGTGATCCGAACTTGATCATGGTATTGATGTCAAGTCTATAATGAAGACCTGACCATGAACTTGATTCGAGCCTTAAAATCAAGTTCAAATTTCATGTTGACCCGAACTTGAGATTTCAGTGTCAAGTTCAAATTAACTTGTAACCCGAACTTGACTTGAACTTGAACTGGACCCGAACTTGTCAAGTTTTACTTGAACTTGAATGACAGGCCTGAATTCTGTGATGACCAGGTCATCACAGATAATATGCATTGAATTATTAAAGTATACACTGATTGTAAATATTACATTTTAAAATTTATTTTATTTTACTGTTTCACAAGACGTTTTATTTCACTTTGATTCATGTAAGATGACAATTTCGTTAAGAATGCGTGGAATTGTAGCAGTTCAGGTTATAAAGTGGTGAACTGAACTGAGCTAGCCCATATTAGCATTGTTTTTGAATGAACTTGAACGAACTAGTAAAATGCAAAATTATGATTGAATGAATTTGAATTGAACTCAGCAGAACTTACTATGAATGTGAACGAACGTTCATCGTACGTTCAAGTAACGCAAACTGAACTGAATTGAACTTAAAAGAGTCCATATAAACTTTTATTTTCGTGAACGCAACACGAATACCAACTATGTATATACTATGTACCTATGTATATGTATATACCATATATGTATTTAATAGTTATAATCTCAAAAGCTAGCACGCTGGCTTTTGACTATTAATTTGAATGACATTAAATTACAAATCAAAAAAATAGTTATTTACAACCAAGCTGGTTTCTTATGTGTATTTATTAACGCATTTATTTGGCACATTTTGGGCGAAATCGTATAAATTAAAACGTGCGATAATTGTAAGCATATTTACATAATTTATTAACTTGTTTACCATAAAGTTCAAAATCAATACTGCTTTCAAGTGTTTTGAAATCAGTCATTTAGCCGAAAATAGTTTTTTAGTCAAAGTTCAAAGTCAGTTATAAAATTAAAACTAAATTTCACCTAAATATATCATAAATGACTTGAACTAATTGGCTCGCTAATTACGGATAAAGTGAACTGAACTGAACGACCGAAAAGTATACAATGAATTGAATTGAACTTTGAAAAAGTACTGCAAGGGTGAACTGAACTGAACGTAACGACTGGAAAGTACGCAGTGAATTGAACTGAACTACGACAGGCTTTGGACAACGGGAACTGAACTTAACTGAACGGCACCAAAAATTTAGGCATGTGAATGGAACTGAATTTGAACTTTGGGCCAAAACTGCAAGTATGCGTGGAAATATACAAATATGTGATCACAAATGAAATAATTTTTTGAGGTCGTACTGAACCATTGATTTCAATCAAAATCTACCCAGGAATTGAAGGGCCTACAAGGCTTTGTTGCGAAAAGTTTGATTCCGAGCGGTAAATAATTGTCATAGGAATACATGGAAATACATATGTTTTTAAAAATAGCTTTCTACCCACACCTTCCTGAAACCTGGGTTATAGCAGCCAATAAAATCGATACCGTATTGGAAAGGGATTTCATGAGAAATTACTTTAATACCTATTCCAACGTGTCCGTATGTTTTTCTTCTTCAGTTTCTGTTGCTGATGAGAAATGCTTCATGCGTTTGTAATTTCAATGTGAATACGGTTATGGTTATTGAATGAAATTCACATTGTAATTCCAGAGCCGACAGTTGCATTTACACTTCAAGTCAATATATGGCATATCCATCTCAACAAAATATCATTTCCTCCCTGTACAGTAAAAATTCATTGAGGAAATAACGGATTTTCTGGAATTCCCTTGTTGATACATTTATTTAGCAAGTGTCACCACTCCAGTTACTTTTTGTATCCTGATTATCTGTACTTGGAAACTGGGACTGGAAACACTTCTAAATTTCAGGTAACGGATGGAGAGGACTCAAAAAGTGCAAATATTTATTTTACCACTATAAAAATCCATTACGTTCTGAAATGAGAATATGTTTTCCCAGATGGTAAACAGTGTTCCAAGAATCCCTGCAACCATTATAAATGCTACTTATACATACTCACTTGAACATATTATCTTATTTGATCATCCCACTTTTGACATTTGTATTTGTTTAATGCAGGGCTGGAGTATTTGAAATATAAAAATAGATTTCCTATTTTCTAAAGGGTTCCGAGCCCAATTCAAATGAATTTTTGCAAAATAAACCAATTTATTCAAATATTTTCCATAAATTCCAAAAAATTCTGAATATTTTAAATAATCAATAGTAACATCTGGAGCTACTGTCGCCCCAAAAAATATCACAACTTCACAACTTCATTTAAGCTAGAAAGTGTCTGAATTTGACAATTGAGGAATTCCAAATGCAATTGGAGTTTTTTACCACTTCTGCAGACAATGGGAAATGTTTTACTGGAATTTCTTCCTCCTTGCCAAAATTTCTCCTCCAATTATTATTCCCAGTTGTTGCAAATACGAAAATAGGGACGAAGGTTCTTTCCAGCAAATTCCTTGAGGGTCATTTAATGGAGCAAATGGCGATTTTTTATTTATTTGTAAAGCTATAATCCTTGTAGGAAGTTGTGTCTTCCAAAGAGAAAGGCTAAGTCGTTTGGAAGTATCGCGAGGCAATTAGGAGTTGAAGCTTTTTTGGCGGATCTTTGATCTAAAAATTATTAGAGCCGTGTGCTCCATAAAAATAAGCCGTGTGTTGTTTCTGGGCATTTCCTGCACCTGACACTGTTACTTTGTGGAGGAAAAAAAAAAGAGCGAAGATACTTTAGGCATAAGCACTTTTACAAATAAAAATCCCCCGAGCGATCTAGGAAACCGCTCCAATTGATTTTGCCCTGTTGTTAGTGCAATCGAGACTGTTATTTATCCCCTTGTAAGGGCATCGTAACAGAATGTTTGGCAATTTCAAAATTTCATTTACTCCAGAAAAATCACTTGGTTTTAAGTGCATGGTGTAATTTTTGCTATATTGTAAAACTAGTCCCATAATTTATGAAAATCGTTTATTTGTTAGACTGGGGCACTGTGAGACTTTGGGTGTAAATGGTTTTAATACTATTACAAGTGTTGGAAATCCCGTTTTAGCTTTCAAGTAATAGTTGCTTTTATCCTTGTATCCAGTTTGCAGTACGGAGTCAACTCTCACTATAAAGGAAGCTCAAGGAACCCTCAAAATTTCATCTTAAAAGGACGTCTTTTTAGGACTCTGTAAGAGTACATGTGTGTGTTGTATAAAAAAGCACTTTCATTTACATTGAAGGGTGATTGAATTCTAACAAGGGTAAAATATCCAACGGTTTACTTCAAGCATTTACAATAATGTTAGATACACAAAAAAGCTTTTGAGACTCATCTCAGGCTTGTACAAAAAATCGATAGATAAATGCACCGTACGAAGCGCTGCATGGGTAATAGCTTCTCGTATACTTTCATATAAGATAGACTGAATTTAAGAGACTCGGCAGAATTATCAGTGCGAGAATCAAGTCAGGCAACACAATTATAAGCGTGCTGCTTATATGTGTATAATCGAGTGGAGATATCTGGGAGGAATTTGATCATTCAAATGTTTGTATTTTGTATTAAGAAATTCCTCAAGTATTTGTGCACAATTTACAATTCAATGTGTAGTAGTTAACTATTTTAAAGGGGGTAGAGCAAAAATGAAAAAACTGTAAGTGAATTGTGATAAGTCTTTTCAACAAGCATTGGTGGTTCAGTGGTAGAATGCTCGCCTGCCACGCGGGCGACCCGGGTTCGATTCCCGGCCAATGCAATAATTTTGTCCAGCTTAAAAGAAATGTTATGGGAGTATTTACCATTACTTATTTACTTATGGTTTTCATTTTTAAAATTTTGAAAGGAGGATTAGGATTACGGACGGAGTATAGGACGTGCCTATAATCTGGACCCCCGGAATATGTACGCCCAGCATTCCTTAGCATCATTTTATTATTTCAAATTTCGTTTACTTTAGTTCCTAAAACAATCTTTTCTTAAATATTGTATATAGAGCTCTCTTTCGAAATATACTGTTGATTATGTTTGTCCTGGTAATGGGCCTCATACGAAAATAGTCCAATGAATGAAAGCTTTCCCCTGCTTTATCGTGAAATTTTCTTACTATTGACTAAATCTCAGAATCAAAGATGGGATGGCGATAATTTTGGGACTGTCACTGGGGCAAAGTGTGATTCCATTTTTAAAGAATCCCGATAAAATCATTGACCCCACACGATGCAGATTT
This sequence comes from Allacma fusca, assembly GCA_947179485.1. Lineage (NCBI taxonomy): Eukaryota > Metazoa > Arthropoda > Collembola > Symphypleona > Sminthuridae > Allacma > Allacma fusca. Next base: position 67,800,318 of record OX359245.1, read on the forward strand.
ATTCATAACCGTGCCGCTTACATATAAAAGAAAAATCCGTCCGAGGAAACTCTGCTGGATAACAAAATTGGCATTTTTGAGAACTCAGAATGAATTACCATAAAGTGCAATAATACTCATGTTGAGTAAGTTTTGAGCTCCTTGTCTGAGTTAAAATCTTACTGCATACGTTCATATGTGGGACTAACAACCTGGTTCCACTTGTTTTTCTACACCTCTTTAGCAGGTAAGTGTATTTTAATCGTGCCACAACCGCAAAACAATTGTGAATTGACACAACCACAAGGGTCGTTAACTTTACAGCTTTTGTTGACGTGACACTAAAATCCCTTGCTTAATTGAACAAATATTTATACAACTTGTAAAGGTCTTTTGTTAATCTCAACAAGCATTGGTGGTTCAGTGGTAGAATGCTCGCCTGCCACGCGGGCGACCCGGGTTCGATTCCCGGCCAATGCAATAATTTTGCTTAATTCTATTTTGAGTTTACGTTTACAGTGACATTTATCGTCAGGTAATATCTATGTACATAATAACATATGAAGGTTCTAATCTATAATAAACTCAATTTTTGAGAGAAAACAAGGTTGAACATAAACGTTAAATTATGTATCAATAAATCCGGGCTGGCTCGGTGACCTCACGGCTCGCACCAAACAGCGTCCGCAGCTTTTTCTTTGACCCAATCTGTTAGACCTATATTTATGATCAGCAAAAAAAAATTAAAAACGAATAATTATACATTTAAAAAATCAACATCACCAAAATGCAAAAATGACAATAAATGTGTCATGTACTCTTACGCCCTAATCTCGGATATGAGTAAATATTTCAAAAATGGGTTCACCTATCATACGCGTGTAAACACCTGGAAGATTCGGACGTCCACAACCCCGTCCCCATGAAACGATTCCAGCCAAAGTATAAGTCTCATTTTGATTTACTACTAGTGGGCCTCCAGAGTCTCCCTTTTGATTGTATTGCAAAATTTACAATTTTAAAAATGGTTTGTAGAATAAAAGAAAATGCGGAATTCTTACTGTACCTCAAAAACGCTACTTTGCCAGACAAGTTAAACAATTTTGAAGCGCACAAGTAAATACATTTATAAAAATATACTGGAAGTAGTTTTTGTTGAAAAAATTTCAACCTTACCACACATGAATCCATTTTCCCCTCCGGATGTCCAACGCACATCATCTGCTTCGTAATGATATCTGTGGACTCATAAAATCCCTTGCAAGCTGTATCATTGAAAATACTCACTGTGGCTTGCATCATCGAATTTGCTGGAATTCCACCTACAAAAATAAAAAAACAAAAGGTTGCTACCACTTCTTTACACACAACTTTAAAATTTACCCAAGTAAGTTAAAAAATATGATAGAATTGAAATTTTGTAAAAACCTTCTTGAGTAAGGCCCCAGCCGGTCACAATGCCTTCCTGATTTTCTAGATCCAAATCCCTGGCTTTGAAGGGCAGGCAAACAGGTACGAATTGAGCATCAAATTCATTCTCCATTCTTGCAAATTGACTCTGTGAAAATAAGCCCAAAATAGCACCATAATTCCTACACGCGTAAAATATATGTATAATTTACATAAAATTTCTGTTTTAATTTCAACTTCCCCCAAGTTAAAAGAAAATCTTACCGTTGAATTTTTACAATGAGGATTTTGTAATTCAAAATCAATGGAAGTATCTAATTGGAGCAAGGCAATGTCATAGTCGTAAGTAATTTTATCATATTTGGGATGAATAATTATCTCTCTCACAGCTGCCCGAATCCTCCCACTGGGCAAAGGATTCACCTTGCTAACATCATGCTCATTTAGCAGCACTTGCATTTCAGACTCTGCATTCTGCCCTGGTTTGCGCCTGTAACATTCCCAGAAGTTCAAAACCCAACGCAATTAAATCCCAAACCGCTTTGAAGTTCAATTGTTTTTTTCAGCAACTACTGCAAAATCCCCTTTGAGAACAAATAATTTTAAATAATTTACGTGGAGACGCAGTGGGCCGCCGTAAGAATGTATCTGTTGTTAATCAAAGAGCCCCCACAAAAAGGCCTGTTCGAATTTTTCTTCACCAAAGCCACAGTCCATGGGAACTCTCCAGGAGAGGTTCGTTTCCCTCCCACAATTCGCCCTGCAGAGACATCCCGTCGAATCCCACATTCTAAAAATAAAAAAAATCAAATTAACTCCAAAAATGGAAATAATCCCCAAAATATTATATGGTCCGTATTTTCCCAGGAACTTCCCGAAAATTTTTAAAAGATTCCTTTGAAAATTTTGTACTCAACTGCATTTGCCGAATTTCAGTGGTTTAGGCTCCGGTTTGACTTCCAAGGGTTTTTCCGAAACTAGAACTAATCCCGAAATAATTTATGCAGGAATTAAAATCACATCGAAATTTATCTCAGTCTACATCGATGTCGCGGGGTTAAATAACGGAAAATAAAATCAAGCCAACAACAACAACATACGTACAAACAACATTATTTGAAGCGCACAAGCATATTTTAAACTGCATAATCTGGTTTTAAATTCAGGTAAGAAAAAATAAAATTTTAAGAAACATGTGTACATAAACACAATTTACCATTTGAAGCCGACTGGGGAAGAACCAACTCCGGGGTGCAAATTACTGAGCAATTAATAACGCTTGGAAGGGCAAAGGCGCGTGATTTGAATGTTACTTTCAGGTGTCCTGAGTCCGAGAGCAGTGGCTCGTGAACCTTTCGACTGGCACTTCCGCAGTACCTGAAAGGAATTGAATCAAACCCATTGTTTTATTTCCTGTACATGAAGATTGTGCCAAAGAGTTTTGTCAACTGAAAGTAAATTTATGACGCACTTGAAATATTTCTGAGTGTCATTGTACTCCATCACGTTCTCATCGCATTGGAAAAGGGCGGGAAGCTGGAGGTATGAGCAGCTGAATTTTAATTTACAGCCTACGGCCTGCAATTTTTAATTTTTAAAACACTTATTTAAATTTCCCAGAATGTTTTTATAGCTTCTTTCAATTATCGCGTTATTAGGTTAAAAATAGGAATTAATAGGATGAATCTAATAAAATTTACGTTAAAATTCCAGGAGCAGGTTGTTGGCGGGAAATTTTGAAAAGGCTGATACTGGGGGTAGCTTTTGCCATGTCTTTGTCTCCGTGGGCTCTGACCTTTTGGAACTTTTTCAGCGACATGAGACCCAGCTGTGTAGCGGATCCAGGCCGTCACGAATGGATATATGTTGAAGGTCCCGCAGGGAACGGCTAAAAATTTTTTTAAAAGCAATTTTTATTTAATATAAATTTTATAAATGGATTTTTTGGACTTCACAAGGACTTACTATAGCTAGTGTCCCATCCTGTTATAGAAGGCTTGAGATTATTATCACAGCAAGGGGGCTCCTGGAGAGGGAAATGGATATGTTGTTGGAAGGCAGGCCAGCCGTGACCTCCGGAGAAACTCCCTCCGTGACCTCCGGAGAAACTCCCTCCGTGACCTCCTGAGAAACTCCCTCCGTGACCTCCGGAGAAACTCCCTTCGTGAATACCTCCTCCGGGAATGACAACAGTACCTTGACCATTCCCTCCGTGAATAACTCCTCCTGGTATTAAAATTGGACCATGTCCACTCCCTCCGTGAATTCCTCCTCCAGGGAAGACAATAGGACCATGACCATGACCACTCCCTCCATGAATTCCTCCCCCGGGGAAATATACAGGTCCTTGACCATGCCCTCCATAAATTCCTCCTCCCCCAGAAATTACAATCTGACCACTACCTTGTATTCCAGGAGGAGGAGGAGGTCCCGGGTTTTGTGGAACCAGAAATTGAACCCCAACACTCCCTCCGGAGCTCCCAGAACCTCCACCAGAACTCACACCATGACTTCCTCCTAACCCTCCGTGATTACCAGAACTTCCACCAGAACTAATAGTGAATTGAGCCCCTCCTCCAGGATAAGGATTCTGAGGTTTGAAGACTCCCGGATGGAAACCGAAACCTATCCCCGACTCACCTTGGTAGACGGATTGGGACTGATGGGCAAAATATTCCTGCTGGTACGGGTAGTAGTTTGATGTGGACTGAAGAAACAAAATTCTCACTGAATTATTGACTATTTTTAAAAAATATTGCTAGTTAAAAAATAAATGAAAACTTTGTAAACACTTTTTGCAGATTTGGAAATCATTTCGCAGAAGAAACTCACCGCAAGTTGCGCCAGAAATTCCAGGATCAAAACTTGCACCAACATTTCCACACTGGACTAAATTACTAGTCGAAATCAAAAATTGAAATGACAGCTGTCAATAAAGAAGCCAGGAGCTATAATAGGTACGTGGATTGGGAAGTGAAATTTGAAGTCAGTCAACGATAAAAAATTAATGAATAAAAAAGACATAATTGACGAAAGTAGGTGACTCCAGCCATAAATTTTGCTCTGCCGAATTTTAATACAGAACTTGACTCATCCAAGTATTGTTCAGGAAAGGTCCCTCACATTACAAATCAAAGCGGTGCAAAGGTTGGGGAGTACAACCGTTGGGATTAATATTCATTACACGTAAGATCATACAGACTTTTGTCCTCCGGAGTGTCCTCCTGAATCCTTAATTCTAATGTTTTTGTGCGCTAACCCAAAGCATGATGCTGAGGCTGATTATTACAAAAGGCTTTTACTTTTGTTTAGCTTTCTCGCACATTTCCGACTGATCAAGGTACAAGGAATTATCCATGACAGATATGCTTCACAAATAATTTCCATTGGGATGAAAAAAATCTAAAACGCAGTTTTTGTAATAATGTAACGTATATTTTTAGATTTATACATTTGTTTAGATTCTGTGTCCGTCCATTTCTAGAGAAAATATCGTATTTACAAATTCCTTTGTTTCCCTATTGAGCTGGGAGTTTTATATGCACGTGATTATGGTTCTTTAATTATTATTATTTTTGTACAATAAAATAATTGTAATTTTCCTAATTACTCAACATGTATACAGAAAACTCTCACCACAAAATTCCTATTCTATGTAATTACAAGAGCATGACATTTTAAAGGAATTGTGTCCCTTTTGTGAGGACGCTCTTATAAAAGGTAACTCTAAGTTTTAAGCTTCTATTTAAATATCCGTTCAATTTCTTCCAGAGTTTTCCCTCTCGTTTCTGGGACGATGCAAAATGAGAAGATGCTGGCGACAAAGCAACACGTTGAAAATAACCAATAGACTCCTGCCATTCCCAAAAACATTTTCAGGTCTTCGAAACATTTGATCATAAGGAAACTGAATAGCCAACCGAATGTTGCTACCACAGCGGAAGCTCCTCCTGAAAAAAAAAACAGAAAAATTTAGAAGAGATCAAAAAGGCTTAAAGAACTGTTCTTAAAAAATAATTGCACAAGCTGTGTTTTCATTATTTTTAGTTACCTTTCACATGCGATGGAATCAGCTCACCAATCATAAGCCAAGGGATTGGACCGTACCTGCAAATTTTATTAATTAAATGTTATTCGTTTAAAAAAAATGTGTAGGTAAAAAATAAATATTCCGGGGAGTTTATTGAAGGAGAATTCTAAACTCACCCCCAATTTAATGCAATGATAAAAACCAGCAAGCATACAAGAGGGATCCAATGGAAATTCTCATCAAAATTTCCTTTCTCTTTCAGGTACAAAAATGTTCCCATGGACCCTAAAGCCAGGGACATTCCGGCAGCAGACGTAAAAAGCAAAACACGCCTCCCCGCTTTATCAATGAAAGGAATTGAAAGACAGCAGCTGAGGAGGACCAGAACCCCAAGAAGTATGGAGGATAGATTTGGGTCCAAATTGCTCCCAGCGTTTTTAAAAATCTCCACAGCAAAGGACAGTATCACATTGACCCCTGTAAGTTGTTGTGCTAAAAGCAGCCCCAAAGTTATAAGGATTGGTTTGAATACTTCAGGTTGGAAATAATCTCGAAAGCCAATTTTGATATTTGGAGCCGCTGATTTTTTCTCCACATAAATTCGGATCTATACGTAAAAAAATAAAAACTTTGACATTTTGAGATACCTAACAATTTATGAAGTATAAAAAATATTTTTAATTAACTTTACCTCCAGAAACACATTTTCAATTTCCTCAATGGAACTTGCCCCCCGAAACCATTGAAGGGCATTTCGAGCTTCTTTATCTCTTCCCTTCTCCAGAAGAAAAATTGGGGACTCCGGAACAAGACACATCCCCACAAGAAGGCCCAATGGATAAATTGCATTAGTTAAAGTGAGCACTTTCCAAGAGCAAAATGCACCCACTATGTACCTAAATAATTATAAATTTCAGAACATTTCCCAGGGAAAAATTTGTGTCTAAAAGGAAATACCTTGGGAAAAAAATTACGTGTAAAGCACTCCCATGGAAGTTGAAATGGGGTAAATGAAACCCAGCATGCCTCGTATATGATCTTCGGCTATCTCAGCAATGTACACATTTATGAAAATTGCGTAAGAGCCAATGCAACAACCTGCAACAAATTCCGTTAAACTTTCATTTGTATAATTATTAAAAATTTGTTTTTGTTTTGTATGTGTATTTAATTTTTATAATTACCCAAAACAAATCTTCCAATGTACAAAAAATGAACTGACGGCCCAAGTCCAATAAAAATCCAAGCCAGAGTGCAAGGGACCGAGACCCAAATTAAGGATCCTCTTCTTCCAAAGTAATTCATCGCTAAGCCCGCAAACGGCCCGGAGACTAATCCCCCAAACTAATGTTGTAAGTTAATTTTCTACAAAATTTTATTCAATGCCTTGAACAATCTTTTTTGATTTTTGTAATTACGTATATCAGCGACGCAATCCATGATATTTCATGAGATGACAATTGCCCGAAATCGCCCGTTTCCTGCATTCCGGGCAAGGCCGGCGCTGTCCATACAAAAACAGTGCCCAAGGTGAAGGATCCCAAACATGCTGGACATTAAATATAAAAACATTATTTTTTTTTGGGACAAATTAAATTTTTTTGTAATAGTTAGACTTACCTATACAAGTTGCCAGAAACTGGTGCGTTTTTCCTGAGACTTTATTTACGTCTAGCCCCATTTTTTCCCCCAGGGTGCTGTCTTCCTTAATTTTGAATTTCCAATACGCACTTCAGAGTCTCCGCAATATTTTGAATAAATCCTAAAAACTATAAATTAAAATAATAAATATAACTGTTTTCACTTGTTCAGAAACCAAATAAGGTATCTTAAAGATATTGACGTCTTTCTTGAAGCATAAATGCATGGGGGATGGAAAGCTTCTAAGAAAGGGATTCAAGTTCAAGGAGACTAAAAGTAAAGTGAGTACGTCAAATTATATTAGTTGCAAATCAGGATTACAAACTGCTCAAGGCTTGAGCGCCGGAGGTCAACGTGGATCAAGGAGATGATTATTTTGATGACTTGCGACATACTTTAATTGACGTGTGGATTTTTGTCAACAGCTCATGTGTGGTTGCGTTGCATGAGACTGGATGTACAGATATTTTGACTTCCCCAACCCCTAACATGCCTACACAAATGTATAAGGAGGACTGTCTGCATATAATTATTACCTATACAAGCATGTCAATGCACAGAGTTTATTTTGGATTTATTTTTGATGGCCAAGGTTAGCCTCTGGCATTAAGTTTCCTTATCTGGGATTTTATTTTGCAGTGACTTACGCTCTGACTTTTTCCAATAGGGCTGTGAGTCACAATTTACTGTGTACACTCTCCTTACAGTAAAATGTGGACAAGTAATTATGTATCGTATTTTGAGATAAGAGAAATAATAAAAACTTTTGTCTACAGTACTAAAAACAAATAAGTATATAAAAATGAGGCAAAACCATTCCGTAGGAACCAATTCATAATTTTTAAATGAAAAAATTAGGAACTAAAAGTAAACAATTGGATAACAAGCTAAATAGACTGTTAAGAAGCAGTTGTGAACACTACTGGACACGCTATAAAGAAGGAGAGCTGTATCTTTGATTCATACTCTTAATCTGGGTAAAGATAAGTCGGTTTTTTTAAAGATAAGTCTGGTTAAAGAGCCGAAACCCATCATCCGCTAATCCTGAGATTCTAAATTAACAAGTAGTGCTATTAATAAGCGTTACGAAATTGCATTGGAATTCTTTGAGGAGCTCACTTTCCTGACCGCCCCTGATTGTGAGTGCCTGTTCTGAGTCTTAGCGAAAGATATGTGACACAAGGATGCAATTGTGTCTGAGATGGTAATAAATAATACTAAAAGTCCAGACGACACGGTTACAAGTAAATAAATATAATTTATTGCTATATTTCCATAACTACAAACGGACAAGCTACACCGTGCCCTTCTCGTGTATAGATTGTAGAATAAATATTGTTATTGTAATAAATGTAATCATGATTTTTGAATTAAAAAATTAATATAAGGGCGAAGTCATAGTCAATTCTTTGTATGCTGACAGCCCATCAATATAAATCTTTGTGTCATTATCAGGGCGGTGTTGTTAAAGGGGCTAATGCGTTTAGCATAGGGGTACTTATTATTAATAATAAATACAAAAAATGGGAAATTAAACACATTCAAGGGCATTCTTTTAGGTGTCCTCTGGAGCGAGTGCGCGTTATGAGTTTTGGGGCAAAGTGAAACGAAGTTCCTTATCTTTATGGGCTGATGCTTGTTTTTCCGTTGGTCCGGCTCCAGTGCCAAGTTACCTGGTGAGCCAGAACTTGAGAAGATTGGTACATCCCTTCGATCTTGTGACAATTAAAATTGGTAACGTTAAAAATCCTAATGCAATCGTCTCCCTACAGAGGCGCTGCCCTTTGTACGAAGGTCGTCTTACGAAACTTTTACGGACGTTGTGATATTATAGACCAATTGAAGTTGCGTAAAAATCCCTCCGACCGTTGGTAATTTTAATTCCGTTAATCCTAATTTGGTCAATTTTTTCCGGAGTTCTGAATGGCTAAGGGTAATGAGCAAGGAAATCCTATTCCCCGCAAAATTGATACTGGCAAAAACATCCAAAGTTACATTTAACATGGTGCTTACCTTCTGTTTACTTCTTTCATTATTTGATAATTTAACAATACTTAAACTTCTATGGGCTCATCTGTATTGAGATCCTTTCACAACTCTAGAGTGTGGGTTACCTGATATGCACCTTTTGTACGTTTAGCTTCGAGCTCTTTGAACCTATGAAGACTGTGCTGTTTGGGAAATGTACTCTTGTTGTCCCCTGTCCCGAGCATCTGCTTTCCGTCTTGTTCCAACAGTATTCCAATTAAATCTTTTCACTTTGACATAGAATCAGCAGGATCAGATAACCTCACAGACGTCTCCTGTTTCTGTGTTTGAGATCTGATGTAGTCAATTGTTATTACACAGCCTCTCCTGAAGTGAAACTGTTTTTAATGAACTGAGCATATGCATCAAATAAGTGTCAAAGCTCTCCCTTAAGGATATGTTTGAGTAATTTACGCTACTTGTATGTATAAGGATACATCGTACATCTTGAATATCCGTAAACTTATTCACGACGATGAGATTTGGTCTAGGCATGATCTATTGTGGATCTACTACGTTGATATTAAATGTACGTTTTTTCTGAAATGTATCCGTTGCAAGCTACTTAATTTTAAATATCGTTTACAAAGTTAAATCACAGGACTTAGCAGTAAATTGAAGTACAGTGTACAATAATGCTGTGAGAAACCCACTGTTTTAAGGAATTTTTTCATTTGTACGGGTGCCAGCTCTTTGACGCATTACAACGAGTGCCTCTGATGTTTTGTCGCATATTAACCATCGGATTACAACCTCAATTTTGCTTCTTACAATGATACTCTGATAAAGAGTGTCCACTTTATAGGAATTTCGACATGCTGTACGGATAACACTTTCGATCCCCAATTTTTAAAAACGCTACCCAACGGAATTGTTGGCAACATATTCGATGCAATTACTCTTGGATTACAAAAGTACAGCTGCATGCGGTACTGTATCTCTTTTCCATCAAACGTTTTTAATGACCTCCTTGGCTTTCACGTGTGAAGAATGAAATCATGTTGGAAATGTTATGCTGGAGGTTAAGAAGCACAAATGATCTTCTGGAACAACTGTGTAAAGCTGGTCTCAAAATTGGAAACAATAATTTAAATAACCTAGATTGATTATTTCTTAAATAGAAAAACCAAACCAGTCTTCAGGATTTTCATTTTTGTGCAATTATTTAATAAAATTGTACAGAGACTTCATTTTAATTCTTACCCAGAACTGTACAGTCTGTTTGAATGGGAATTTGAAGCTCACAAGGAGTAACGTTTAGAGAATTAGCGTGCTTCCCCTATCATTGGTTACATGTTCCTACACATCGCTCTTCGTGGAGCGTACATAACGGTATGATTATGACACAATTTAGGTAAGTGGTTACTAAAAATTGTGACCAATTGTCATGTATAAAAGAGACTGCTGCTCTTGTTGGTTCATTCAAACAGTCCATCCGTTCTGACAACCAGCAAGTTTCGTCTTCAGAAGTATTCCTTTCAAAACTCAAGCACTATGAACTCTGTAAGACTTACCATACAATTTCCAGAAACATCAAGCATTTGAATCGGAGCTTCGAATTTTGATTGTGAACTAATTTCTGAGCATTTAAAAGAAAAGGCAAAATTATTTTTAAACTTGCTTTGTTTCTATAGTTTTCAGTTGCCCTGTTTGCTGCGGCCTTGGCTTACGCCAGCGCAGGTGTGTTGGAAGCTCCCGTTGCCTACGCCGCTCCTAGCTATGCATATGCTCCAGCTGTGGCCAAGGTAGCAGCTCCCGTTGCTTATGCACATGCACCCACAGTTGCAAAGGTTGCAGCAGCACCGGTGGCCTACGCCGCAGCACCAGCTTACGCCAAGGTGGCCGCACCAGGCGTATATTCCGTCCCAGCTGCGTATGCCTACGAGACCCCGCTTGTGATCAATGCCTTCTCCCCTCAAGGAGCCTTCGCTGTTGCACCGGTAAGAGATTAAAAATTTCCCAACAAGTACCCGCAAGAAAATTAAGACTTTTTCGTAAAATTCAAGGAAATTCGTATTGGTCGTTTCCATATTGAAATTTTTTTGGGTCTCACAGCAACAAGGCTATTTCCTGGACCAACTCGCTTATGCCGCCCCTGTCATTAAAACACCTGCTGTTGCTGTGGCTAAGGCTGTTGCACCTGTTGCTAAAGCTGCTGTTGCCTATGACGATCATCACCACCACCATTAAACCATACATTCCGAATCCATGTACCCATAAAATGTGTACTACTTGCCTGCTTTACACGAAATAAATAATAGCGAATCACAAACTTGAGCATTTTTCCGCCGGATTTACCATCAAAATGCGCATTTTGTTGTCAGTTATTTGGAATAAACGCTGCAAGTGCATTGTGCATAAAAAACTAGAGTAGAATTGCAAACAACACGAAACACTTGAAAAGGGAATTATCTTTCCAAATATTGTTTTAACAATTGCAAATGAAAAATGATCCTAATTTTATCCAGAGCTCTAAAAACTTGGATCGTTTTACCAGTATTGATAAAATTGGAAAAGTCAGTTCTGTAAAGAATATAATTACCTTTAATTGTGAACCGTAAAAATTAATGCAATAGTGCAAGGGGAAACGTGGATATTTGTAGAGAACGTTTGGCTCTAGCAAAAGCATAAACATTTGACCTAAACCAGGAAAACACAATACGGAAAATCCTTGTTTCATAATTGTATAATGGTTTTTTTCCGCTAGCTTTCATTTCCTACTTAAAACTATATGCCACACAACAAATTGGCATCCCTACATAGTTGCAGTCACATTGACTTTTGGAGCTGTAAATTTGTTACGCTCAAAGTAAATATCAATTTCTAATAAAGAGACACACTTTAGCTTTACATGTATTCTTTTTATTCTGACTTTCGTCTACGAAGGTGCGAGAATTCTCTGGAGTCAATTTATTTCGTTATTATTAATTGAAAATTCTCCAAATAATGTTGTATACACCAGACCTTCATGCTTATTTCCGATATTTAAATTTTTTCTCAAAATGGTATTTGCTCCCATTTGTCCTACAGTTTGGTCAAAATGGTCAGATATCCATGGTCGCAGGAGGGACCAAGCACAGAATTATCTGGCAGGTTCTGTTTTTGTACGGGACCTTCAGGACACTTCACAGTATCTACTTCTCCATCTTTTCTCTCGTTTATTTTCAAGAGTTCACATTCTATGAAATTTTGATTCCGGGTTTGTTTTCCCTTGGCATGCTGATTTGCTCACTATTGGAATACATGTCTTTCATTAGGGCGCCGCATATAGTGCGGACTATATTTAATTCGTTGTTTTCTGGTGAGTGGGATTCATATTTTAGCTCTGTAATTTTTCTACCGAAAGATTTTGAAACGGTAATTTCAATTTTATATTTAGCGCCTGTCAATACCTCCAAACAACCTCTGAAGAAACTTTCATTCCAGGAGATTTTTGCTGTGTACATGGTCCCCGCTGCAACCCCAATATTATTTTCATGGAGTGTTATAACAGCTTCGCTACGAACCAAGACGGATATTTACGAGTTCATTCCAAAGGGGCTTCAAAATCCGTTCACGTTCTGGATTCTGTGGATTCATGAAAACATATTTACACAAACTAGAGGGGCGGTTTTCCTCATGACGTTTTGTCAATTGCTGGCGTTCCTTGGGAATATTAGTGAACATTTGGCTTTGGAAATAACATCGCTGGGGTAAGCTTTTAGCGTTAGTATTACTCAGTTCAATTGTCATATTAATTGAAGCTAAACAATTTTTCTAAATTTTTTCATTCATATCTAGACGTTTAGGAAGCAGTAAATGTTCCTACGAAAGGAATTTCAAAAACGTCAGAGAGACCCAACTGCTCGTTATCATTTTCAATGCTGGCTACGCTCCAGTAGTGTACGTGCTAAAAATGTTCTCCTTAATTTTAGCAGTACTATCTGGGTTTTTTGGGATCCGATGTTTTTCATCAAAATTTAGTTTCGCATCGTTTTTGCTGGTCTGTTTCGTCTACTACATGGTATTTTACGTGGCCACTTTCGGAAGAGCATTCTCTGTTCCGAGCCGAATCCAAGCCCTAAAAACGGAGCTGGTAAGAAACGTTAGGCTCCAAACCATTGGGCGTTTGGAAGGGAAATTGGCAGAAATACAAGTGGCTTCAATCGCTAATGTGGGTATCAAAGTTGGGATATTTCACACAATGGAAAGGGAATCCACTCCTGCGTTTATAAACTTCGTTGTGAATACCATTTCGTCTTTACTCATTACATTCCGTTGACTGTTTTTACCCGCAAATTATTTTGCAGCTCTGGAATCGCCCTCTAACGGCATAAAACCTTTATGTATATAGTTCACGTGCTGAATTTTGCATTGCTTACAAACCTTCATTCAAACCTTGTATTGTTATTATTGTGAGTTGATACTCTTATCAATAAAGTGGGATGCATTCCAAATATTTTACATTGTTCTCTGTAATGAAGTATAGGGTGAGGGTCATTAGTTGTAAAATTGAACTGAACATGCAATATCTGGCTTATTTGGCAGAATGTTGGGTTAATCATTTCTTAGGTACAGTTCTTTAAATTTGGGCGCTGTAATTTAGAGGATATAATTTCAAATAATAATGCCCAAATTGATATGAATTATCATTATTAAATCAAATACGGTGAAATTGCAAATAATCAGTTCATGTATTTGCTATAACGTTATTGCAATACCATTAAATTACCTTACGATTTTCGCGTTTGTAGGTGTCAATTATCAATTGTGAGAGGAGTCATATTTTATCATGTTTTAAAAATAAATCAACAGCAGAGCATTGAGTAAGGCGATTATGGGCAAACAATTGTCTATTATTTTGTAAATACTCTGAATGGGTTTTCAATACGGGTCGGAATATGACTCAATTCCGGAATTATTGTAATTTTAAAGACTCTATATACAAGAAATATAGAATCTTTAATTTACCAGAATGTCCAGTATTTTTGCACAGGCGTAGTGAAGCCATGACGCTCCAATCTTGTGAAACGATTTTAGCAATTATTTTACTGCCGAAATTGGGTAAGCTGGTAGTAATTAATCTGAGCCAAAACACTATACACCATTTGACTCACTTGAGAAACATATTTTGTCATTTCATTTGAATGAATTTTCTATTTAATTTAAAATTTACCCCCCTAAGAATTATACCTATGGAGAGGTGATTTGTATAGAATAATGTGAACATAAATTTGTTTGTAGTTATTATTGTTTCGAATTTCCATAGCCGCTCCGGAATTAAGCTTGTTTGGTGTTAGCTTCCAAATCGCTAAAAAGGTATGCAATGAATTGGAGCCTCAGGTGAATTACGGGATGAAAATAGAAAACTGGCTGTCGGGATTACAAGGATCCAAAACATGTGTTTTAACGTTAAAACCGAGGTAACTGACGTTTTATAATAGTTTTTTGTAGCCCGATTTTTAAATACAATGGCGCTAAAGTTGAGGATCGCATTTTTTTTTGCAGATTCCAGTCAAGAAGGAAAGGGAATATGGAAAATTGGTTGCTCTAACAAGGCTTCCTCAGTAAGCCATTCATGGTTTTTTTTATTCACCACGTGTCAATTCACGTGCATCGTTCTTGTGCCAAAATGTTCATTTGAAATTTCCCTCGTAAGTATCTTTTTACTTCTAAACTAGTAGAAAGCCCTGCTCAGCAGGGATAATTACTTATACCTAATCCACCAGGTACTAATGTACCTACTCCACCAGGTACTGATGTACCTAATCCACCAGGTACTGATGTACCTAATCCACCAGGTACTGATGTACCTAATCCACCAGGTACTGATGTACCTATACTCCACCAGGTACCAAAAGGCCACCTCTCGTTTCCACCCTTGGTTAAACCAATGGGTCACCTCTCGTTTCCACCCTTGGTTAAACCAATGGGTCACCTCTCGTTTCCACCCTTGGTTAAACCAATGGGTCACCTCTCCTTTCCACCCTTGGTTAAACCAATGGGTCACCTCTCCTTTCCACCCTTGGTTAAACCAATGGGTCACCTCTCGTTTCCACCCTTGGTTAAACCAATGGGTCACCTCTCCTTTCCACCCTTGGTTAAACCAATTGGGTCACCTCTCCTTTCCACCCTTGGTTAAACCAATTGGGTCACCTCTCCTTTCCACCCTTGGTTAAACCAATTGGGTCACCTCTCCTTTCCACCCTTGGTTAAACCAATTGGGTCACCTCTCCTTTCCACCCTTGGTTAAACCAATGGGTCACCTCTCCTTTCCACCCTTGGTTAAACCAATGGGTCACCTCTCCTTTCCACCCTTGGTTAAACCAATGGGTCACCTCTCCTTTCCACCCTTGGTTAAACCAATGGGTCACCTCTCCTTTCCACCCTTGGTTAAACCAATGGGTCACTACTCCTTTCCACCCTTCTTTTCTACCAATGGGTAAAAACCACGTCTAAAAGATGTTTAAAATTGGGTAAATCCAAATAATAATAAAATAAAAGCCCAACAATATCCTAGGAAAAGTCCCCACAATGCCTAAACACACAAAAATCCAACTATATCCGGAGAAATGTCCAAGCAATTCCCAAAGCAAGTGTAAAAATATCCGTAAATCCGAACATGAAAGTTCAACCATATCCAGGAAAGTCCACACTATTGGAAATTCTCGTTGAAAATGAAGAGCGAAGCAGGAGAGTGGTTTCGAGTTTCGACTCGATAGAAGCTTCGGCTGGCTGGCTTCGGCTTCGGCTACTTAGCTATATAGTACTATATAAGCCGGTGGTGTATAGTGTATACTATACAGCAATAAGCCGAACCTATTTGAGTGCGATTATGTGATGCATGCTATGATGCAGGAAAGGAAAGTCGGTGAGTGGTAATTTAAAGCTTGCTCGCTTGCTGCGCTGATAGCATGTCTATGTAGTATACAACTTCACTATATATTGAAGAATTAGGCCAGCAGTCGGTGGTATATACACAGCAAGCAAGCTATTTTAACCGAGAAGCACAGCGAGCTGAAAAATGTCTCCTCTGCAACAGAGTTTCAGCTCGCTCAGCTCGCTGTGCTTGTGCTTCTCGACTTGCTTGCTGTGTGTATACCACCGACTTGCTTGGCTATATAGTCAAGTTGTATACTACATACGTATTAGCTTGCTTTATAGTGAAATGAGCGCGCCAAGCTTTAAATTAACAGATCCCTCAGAAGTGGCCAGTAATATAGAGATTATTTCGGACGTTGAGACACAGTCCCGAAGTAAACTTGAGCCTAATCTGGTTGCAGTGCTCTCATTGGTTGTTATATTTATACTCCAAACTCCAATAAATAATAGGAAATTACATTTGTACACATGATCGAATTTGTTTTATTTTTTAAATTCCAATATCTAAGTTTCATTATTCCTATGAGTATAAATATTTCCGTAATAATTATTTCTAGGTGTTAAAATCTTTCTTTGTTTTTCCAGGAGGGTAAATCACGGAAGGGTGAAAATGGTAATGCTTACTAACGCTGGAATGCTTTAAACATTTTAGTTCTTCTAAAATATGGAGCCATGTAGATACATACATAATAAATCCTTACGCTTCCAAATATGTAATTCGCGTTTCGAGCCCATATAAATATCTTGGTAAGGGTTTAGAAAAAAAACCCTCAATTTTCTTTGAGAATTTTCTGAGTGTGAGAATGTGGTGGAATTAAGTCAAGTACAGTGAATTTCCTATATAGTGGCTTCCAAGGGAGTGACAAATTCCTGCCACTATATAGGGATGCCACTGTATGTGACTAATGGTTAACTATGTACTATTAATGTTTATAGACAATAACTGTAGCTAAATACATTTACAGAATATTCAAAATTATGAGGTATCAGACTCATTGAGTTTAAGATGTTCAGTAACTTTAGTTTTCCTCATACTATTAATATTGTTAGTTGTAACAAATATTTCGACTGTAAGGTCACCATTCCAGAAACCAAATTCCTGGAATTATGTTAATGGGAATTACTTCCACTGAGTACTCTGCGGTTTTATCACTACGAGGTTTTGCTTTTTCATTAATTTTATTATTTTGAAAAGGTTTTTTAAAAAAATCAACACGAATTGAAACTTATTAGAAGTGAGCCCAGACAAAAATGGCAATGATTTGTGTTATAACTTCGTTTTAACTTAAGTCACGGATCATATGACGTAAATCCAGCTAATCAAACCAGGGCTTCAGTAAACCAGAATATTATTCAAACTGTATTAACATTTAAAATTAAAATTGAACCAACCGAGATAAACATTATTAATCGCCCGCACATTTTATACCATCATGTTATACTTTTGTAGCCATTATCTAGCTAATTTTATGCCCACTTCCATTATAATTTCACATTGTCTGAGCCACCGTAACACATAATAGTGCCATTATAGAGGGAATACCATTATAGAGGGTGCCACTATACTGTATACCTTTAACATTGCAAACCTCTAGGGAGGGTTTTTTGATGCCATTAAAGAGGGAATGCCATCTAAGAGGAAACCACTATATGGGAAATTCACTGTAGTTGATCTTGGCAGGGGTGGAGTAATAAAATAATTTTTACTCTGGCCATAACCCTCAAAATAGTTATATGGGCCTTTACACATGATATCTGCAATCTGAGGGAATTAGTCAAAATTTTTTTTACCCTGGCCTGGCCAGGGTAAAAACCCCGTAAATCCACCCCTGGTTCTTGGAAATATTTAAAAAAAAGTTTTGGAATTTTTGTAAAATGTTTGCTTTAAAGTATCACTTCTCTTGGTCTTTATTCTCCTCTATTGACAATAAACCACGCCACTGTCAAAATTGATACTGTTAAATCTTAAATTCTATGTAGAAATTATTTCTAACAGCAACCAACGAGTAACTATTAAAGCAGTAAATTTTAACAATTTTTTCAGATTGCTACGACCCATGCGCGAATGTTGCTCCTCAGAATCAGAGCCCTCTAGATAGGAAGGAGAATATTCTTGATGGGAAAAAAGAGTGTCCCAACAATGGCGAGTCTCTCGCCAGCTTGTACTACGGCAACTACTACCAGTGTTCAAATTCACGGGGAGGAATTATCCTCAAATGGAACGAACACACATGTGGGAGGACCTTGTACTGGAACCCCGATAAAGGAAACTGTACCGATTATCCAGAGTTATCAATGAAGACTCAAGAGAAGCATTGTCGACAACGTTAGTATACTCAAGATCCTTTCTAGTGCTAAATGGCATCTCATATTTTATATTAAATTGTGATAGTTTTCAAGAAATTAACTATCCTTACTCCAATATATCAAATTCGGAAGATTATCCCCAATTCCTTCCAAAATTTGTTTAGCCGTAAAGTTAATAAGGACTATTTAAAAAAAAATTACCTTAAACTGTATAGGTTGTGGACCCCGTTGTAAAAATATTGGCTCCACCCAACGCAATCCATATCCGGACGGACCTCCGCTCTGTGGCGACCAATCGGAAAGATGCGATGTGGGTGCTCGTCGGAACCATTCCACCTATTGTCGGAACTATTTCGAGTGCAAGCTTATCAGTGGTGATAGGACCGTATGGGAGGAGCGTGTTTGCCAGGATGCGGAGCAATTCTATTATCAGACAAGTCGATGCAAAGGAAGCTGTGTGTATTGGGAGGAGCTTCCGCCGGACCTTCAAAAATATTTTGCAGAAAGTTCCTGTTGTAATGTGCCTGACCCTTCAGCACCAAAAACTACTCGTCCACCTGGATCCTGTTGTAATCTCCGAGGATACTGCAACTGGTTTCAACCCTGTGTGAATGGAACGTGGGCACCAGTGCGTCTCTGTAGCAGGGGCTTGTACTGGCTCCCGAATGCCCTTACTGGAGGAACCTGCGTCCTATTTGACATCCTCACTCCGGATTTGCAGGAAGCTTATAAAAATGATCCCCATTGCTGGGGTTGTGACTGGTACGAGAAGGACAAGGACCAGTGCAGTCCCAGATATACTTTCAGGTACCCCAACGGTACAGAAGTGGATTTGACCTGTCCGTCATCTTCGGGAAAAAGCCCACTGTACTGGCAATTAGATCTTCGGACCTGTGATGCTTGTATTTATGCCATTGATAATCAGGGGAAACCATGCAGTTGTTAATTTTTATAAAATAAATTTATTATTATTTATTTATTATTAAATTTTTAAATTTTTATTATAAATATAATTACTCTTGGATAACATGTTGAAGGTAATGCTGTCAAAATAAATTCTATATTCCATCAAATTATGGATACTGAGCTACTGCAGCTCTTGAACATACACATGTCCTTGTGTTAATAAATTTCCCAAAAGACAAGCTAATTTGTGGCTACATCCTCATTTAATACATGGAGTGTATCTCTCCTGAGCCCAAATACAAGGAAATTGTGTTTGTAAGATTGCATTAAAAAATACCAAATGTTTGAGACATTCAAGTATTTGGAATATTTCAAGCGTATACAAAACATGTATAGCTTGTTTGAGCATTAAGTGTATGGGTTATAAAATCTCGCGTATTTTAATGTAATTTAGTAAAAATCCACTAATAATTCAATGAATGGTTGTTGACTGCACGGTGCTTCTTTTTCATCCTTTCCTAAAAGTTTATACTTTATTGAAGACATGATTTTTTGAAAAAAAAATTAACAATTCAGTAAGTACAATTTTAAAGATGTCAGATATGAAGAGCAAATCATGATTCATAAGGTCATATTCTGCAGATATGTTGTTCGTTATAGTGAATATCTTGTCCCATGTATATTTTAATTGTTTCCATATTTATCCTAAAACTCGATTTAGTCAGGCTCTTGTTTAGCATTCCAATAATTGTACTCCCCCTCGAAAACAATTGGCAAGGGAACGAATGGGAATTAAAATACCGCAAAACGGAGGGCATTTTATCAGAGAAAAATACAGAAATAAGTCAACATCCAAAACTTAACCCTAAATAGCATGATGATGTGGAACAAAGCATTGTCTAGTATTTTGTAAATAATATTTATTAGCACTCAAACACTAGTGGGAATTTGACATCCTAACATAATTAAATGTCATTGAGAAACATCTTCATTTCATGATGAATAAGTCCGTCATGAAGTCCAAAATTTGGGTAGCGATTCTCGCGACAATATTTCTCCCAGAATTGGGTAGGGTCACTTGAAATAAATTATAGTATTGGAATTAAATATGTAGAATTAAAATTTAACAAAATCTCGGCATACTCTTGGCCATTAAATCTAGATCTATAGTTAGAAGATTCTACCGTAAGAGTCAAAAGTATAGGATATGCCCCATCAAATTTTGTTCAGCAGACAATAAATCCACTGTTAAAATCAGATTTTGGTTATTTTGTAAGCGATCTTTTCGCAAAATCTCCCTGCATGTATTTTTGTGCAAATCTTCAACATTCAAACTAATGTGGCTGAAAAATAAATTCATATTTATGAGAAATTTTAATTTCAAACTTGTCCTACAAAAAACAACAGATTATACACAGTATAAAGTGCATACATTTCTGATGTTTCCAGATATCCTTGATATTAAAAACAGCTAATTCTTCAACAGTTCATTGGTTGATGAGCTCTTGTTATTTCTATAACTATCCCTAATTTTGTTTTTAAATTATTTCTTCCGTTTTTTAGCATCCCCGAAAGTCAACATGTTGGGAGTGAGCCTAAGGGTAGCCAAAAACTTGTGCGCAAGCGTCCAGCCTGATGAGACATTCGGTTCCATGTCAGACAAGTGGACAACAAAGAAATGCGCTTGGGCGTTAAATAGGGGTAAAGTAACATATTTTTAAAGATTTTTAGGGGCGGATTGAAACAAAACGTCCTTTCTCGATGGTTGCCTTTGTTGATGTCCGGTAACTTCATTTTCATGTCTGAGAATTCGGTACAACCTTTAATACTTCGTAAAGTTCTTCCGACGATCCGTCGGATTGGGGTAAACCACATCGGAGGTTGGCTTCTGTAAAAACTGACCCCCTATCAAAGGCATTTCAACTGAGGTCGATATCATTTTTAAGCGAAGATACTGAAAATACTCCTGGGCTTAATAAAATATTCGTCTTTACTCAAAGAAACTCTTGTTTTAACTTAGAACTATTTTATCAAATATTTCTGAAATTCTACCGATGAACCCAAATGATCCTTTCCCGAACAAATATGGTACTAAATGATGCTTTCATTTTTCCTCTGCAGAATCCTGGACGTCAAGCAAAGGGAAGAAAGGCATCTGGCAGCTGGGGTGCAGTAAAGACTCGGTAAAGAGGAGTTTTGTGTGACCTTTGACCTGAAACTCTTTTTTTCTTTGGGAAACTCTTTCGAATCTTCAGTGTCTTCACTATCTGCATTTGTTTTCCAAAATTATTGATTAAATACAAGTAGCTAGTTCATTTTGCTCTCAACTCCCGTTGTCAGTATGGACAGTATCTTGATGGGTTGCGACATCTGACAATGAGACTCTTGACGAGACTCGGACATATTTCTTCCCCAGTCATCTTTTCCTTTCTTAACTTCCACAGTCTTCTGGTGAACTTAAGGATAAATTTATGTATTATTTGTGTTTTCCAGGGAAACAAGGGATCACGAGTAGATAACGATAAAGGTACGCCCTGCTCAGCTGAGATTTTAAATTTTCTGATGTCTTTCCGAATTTGCGAAGTGTTCCTCATCAAAAACCTCACTTGAGTATCAATATTTAAAAACAGGCTAAACAGGTTTTTTTTTAAACAAAACCCCAACCTTCTTGGGTTAAATAAATATTTAAGGACCACCTCTGCTTCAAAGTATAAATGAATAATAATAAGAAACCCAATGATAAAAATCCTAGTTATTATTTCTAAGGCCCGTAACTTGGTTTAAATTCAAATTAGAAATTCTCGATGAACTGTTCCTTTGAATTTCAGATTGTGTTGACCCATGTGAGACCATCAACCCTATCTCCCTTCCAGATGACAAACCCAACGAAAATCTGTACGAGACATGCGAGTACGGCGCCTTCAAAAGTAGCTTATACTGCAGGAACTACCAATTCTGCAACCATAGCTCGACTGAAAAATCAGACGCGCATTTGTGGACTGAGATTGTCTGTCCCAAGCATTTATATTGGCACCCAGAGGAGCAACGATGTGCAAATTTTAGTGTATTGCCAATCAAAACCAAGGAAGAATATTGTGCTCAGGGTATGCATCTTCATTATATTCATATCAAATAGCACTACGGTTTGTTTTTAAATGATCTACAACCTAGTTTGGGAACATTTTGAAGAAAATGTCCAGGTACATTGAGACCCAGTCAAATTTTTCAAGTACCAGGTGTATTTTTGACTGATATTAAAAGACATTTAACGCAATAAAGGCTAACATTTATAAAATTACGTAAATGATGATAAAATTTTGGATCCGTCAAAACCGCTCTACTTTTTATAGTTGATGCTAATGGGTTTCAAAGGAAGTTCTAGAACTGTAGTCTGTTTTCAGATGTCTGGATGCGTACAAAAGCACAGGAGACAAGTTAATTTTACAGAAGAGATGTTAATTGTTAATGTAGCTTTAGAACAAAATTTCTTGTACTTTGTGACAAATACATAGAACATGGTGAATTTTGCATTTCAGATTGTATACCTGTATGCAGTAAAGGGACACCAAAGCATATAAGAAAAGGACAAAAGGACACGCCTCCATTTGAAGATGGGCAACAACAGTGTCGTAACAATTCATGGGATTGGTGTAGATTGATGGAGCGTCGAAATAATACTGACTACTGTCGAAATTACCAAGAGTGTCAAATAAATGAGACCGGGGGTATTGAGTGGATAGACATTGCTTGCAGGAGAGATCGATATTATTATCAGACGGAACTCTGCATGGGAAGCTGCGTACTTTGGGATGAGTTACCGTACAAACTTCAAGAATATTATCGAGATTATATGTGCTGTCCCACACCACCAAGAACTTACACAACCAAGCCAATAATAACCAGTCGGTCGACAAGATCAACTACAACAACAACAACCACAACAACAAGTACGACACCTTCAACTCGTCCAATTTCAACTACTACAACAACACCCAGGACTCCTTCAATTTCAACACCAAATTCAACTACTACGACAACTTCAACTCGTTCAATTTCAACTACAACTCCTTCAACGACAACATCCACAACAACAAGGACTCCATCAACGACGACTAGCACGACCACCAGGACACCTTCAACAACGACAAGCACGACTACAAGAACACCTTCAACGACAACAAGCACGACTACAAGAACACCTTCAACGACAACTAGCACGACCACAAGGACACCTTCAACAACGTCAAGCACAACCACAAGAACACCTTCAACGACAACAAGCACGACTACAAGGACACCTTCAACCACGACTAGCACCACTACAAGGACACCTTCAACAACAACAAGCACGACCACGAAGACACCTTCAACAACAACAAGCACGACCACGAAGACACCTTCAACAACAACAAGGACCACTACACCAACTCCCAGCACTACTACGAGTAGTACGACCACTACTAGTACAAAAACTCCAACAACTACTACTAGTACAACTACAACAACTCCTCGAACACCTTCAACCACAACTCCTCGAACGCCTTCAACCACAACTCCTCGAACACCTTCAACCACAACTCCTCGAACACCTTCAACCACAACTCCTCGAACGCCTTCAACCACAACTCCTCGAACGCCTTCAACCACAACTCCTCGAACACCTTCAACCACAACTCCTCGAACACCTTCAACCACAACTCCTCGAACGCCTTCAACCACAACTCCTCGAACGCCTTCAACGACAACTCCACCAATTTCAACTCCAACAACAACTCCAACTCGGTCAACTACAACAACAACAACTACTACGCCCAGTAAACCTCCAATTTCGACTCCAAATTCAACTACTACAACAACTCCAACTCGTTCGATTTCAACTACTACATCAACTTCAACTTCTACAACAACTTCAACTCGTTCAATCTCAACTACTACGTCAACTTCAACTCGTTCAATTTCAACTCCAAATTCAACTACTACAACAACACCCAGGACTCCTTCAACGACAACTAGCACGACAACAACAACTAAGGGTTCCACACCTAGTAGACCACCCGGGTACTGCCAATGCTTGCTCTATGGTTATTGTGACACCTATCAACTTTGTACAAATGGTACATGGGGACCAAGGATTCGATGTCGTCGAGATCTATTTTGGCTCCCTAACACAATAACAGGTGGAGCGTGTGTGCATTTTAACACCCTTCCGGATTATCTCAAGAAGCAATATCTTGCTGATCCTCACTGTAATAAATGTATATGGTATCAGAAGAAAGCTGATGAATGTAGTCCTAGGTATACTTTCAGACACACCAATGGCACAGAGTATGACATGACCTGCCCTCCACCTCCCATTGGTCAGAAACAGCTGTTCTGGCAATTAGATTACATGACATGTGCTAGCTGCAGGCATTGTGTTTACAACAACGGTAGAAGATGTGACAATTGTCCGTAATTTGTCAAGGCTTTGGGTTTTGGAGCAATAACGAACTAACAATGAGTATACCTTCGAATCATTACATAATTAATCGAATTATTACATTAATTATTAAATTACGTATAATTAGTTTTGCTCAACAACATAAACACACGTTAAAATAAAAATTAATAACTCCTAAGTTTTAAGCTTAGTTTATGATTTGATTACTAAAGTGCGGTATTCGTCGTTGTATAACAATTTTCATGGAAATCCTAATAATTATTTTTATTGTCATCACTCTTGGCTCATTTCATTTGAAAATTTGAAAGGACTTTCAAATAGCTTCCCGCCGTCCAAAATGTTTCGCAGAAGTAATCATTTGTCTTGAATACATTTTTGGGTAGGTTGCAACTTCCCTTACCAATTGTTGCTTCTAAAATTGTAAGCACGAAAAATTCCCGCCATTTTGCAAAATACAAATAGACTTCTGATGAAATATTTAAACAGCGTACTTGACGTGAATTAAAAATTTTCTGAAAATGTTTTCAATGAAATTTGACCGTAGAAAATCCCAGTTCAAAAATTTTGGTCCGAGGTCCTGATCGTTTAGTAAAATTTTATGGAATTGCCAAAATTCTTGCACGTATCCCTAAGAAAGAATATTATGATCTGCAACAAATGCCTTAATTTAAAAAAAAAATCAAAGTTAATCTTTTATTATTTAACAAAGTTTTCGCCGTTATTATTTTAATTTACAAAATCTAGACAGCTACAAGTATTTCAATCAATAAAATAAAAGTGAAGCCTTATGTTTATAAGCCAAGTGTAATTTTTCACATCTACTCAATTACATTTATTTCTGGCATTGCATTATTTAAAGATGGCCTGGATTTCTTCCAATGTTTTCCCTCGGGTTTCGGGTACAATAAAATAAGCAAAAAATATTCCAACGAAGCAGAACGACGAGAAGAACCAGTAAACACCGTACATGCCTAATTGCATTGCCAAATGCTCAAAGGTTTTAATCATGAGGAAACACATGAACCAATTGAGTGTCGTTACCAGAGCACTGGCGCTCCCTGAAAAAAAAATCCGTAAATTTGATTATCCATGACAAATTTTTAATACATTCTGTTTTACATTTCAAAAATTTAAGAAAGTGTCTGGAAAAAACTCCAAATTTGAAATAATCCCCCTACCTTTCACATGCGTTGGGATCAGCTCCCCCAACATGAGCCAAGGAATTGGGCCGTAGCTGCGTCATAAAAATTTCGTTAGTACAAACTTCTGGCAGTCTTTTTAAATATGCACTCAAATTACATAAACTATTGGCGGAATTCCAAAACAAGGTTTTCTTTTTAAATTACAAGTGAGCTAAACAAATGAAATTAAAATCCTTACCCCCAGTTGAGGGATAAAATGTACCCCATGAGACTTGCAAGTGGTAACCAGCCCAGATTTTCCGGAATAACGTCATTATTCCGTTCTTTCAAATAAAAGAAAATCCCCATGGCCGCCAAACTGATGCACATCCCGATTGCAGAAAAAACCAGTAAAATCCTTCGCCCCATTCGGTCAATGAATGGGGTTGAGATTAAACAGCTCACCACGACAACAACGCCAACTATAATAGTGGCAATGCTGGGGTCAATGTCGCTGCCCGTTGATCGGAAAATATCTACAGTGTAAAAAAGTATAACATTGACTCCGGACAGCTGTTGGAAAAAGAGGAGCCCGAAACTTATCAACGTGGGTTTTACAACTGCTGGTGCTAGAAGGTCCTTGAAAGAAACTTTTTTTCCAGCTGTGTCCTCAACGAAGTGTTGCATCTAAAAAAAATTCCAAAAGGAAACACTTCGCAAATGTCTGGCAAAATTTGGTTTTAATCAACAATTTTTAAAATATGGCGGGTATTTTTGTCTCATTAATTTTTTCAAGAGAATTTTAGTTTTAGAACAGTACCTGCTGAAGCTCGTTTTCAATATTGTCAAAAGTAACCGCCCCTCGGAACCACTGTAATGCTTTCCCCGCGATTTTCTTCTTCCCTTTGCCAAGCAAGTAAATGGGAGATTCAGGCACGAAATACATCCCCACGAATAATGCCACAGGGAAGATGATATTTGCGAGGGTGAAGTACTGCCAGGGCAAAAACGCACCCACAACGTATCTGCAATATTAAATTAAAACAGGATTTAAAATCAAATATTTCTAGTAAAAGGGTGAATTTTAAAATCGGATTTTAATCTTGGGATTTAATCTCTTACGTGTACAAAACTCCGCTTGAAATGAGAATAGGAAACATGAATCCAAGCATGCCTCTTATTTTATCTTCCGCAATCTCCGCAATGTAAACATTCACAATGATTGTGTAACAACCCACGCAGAACCCTAAATATTATACAATTTTGAAGGAACGCAAAATATCTGGAGGTTTTCTTAAATCGAAAAACAAGTTTCAAATCGAGTTTGAATAATTTAGAGCTTTTACCAACTAAAAATCTTCCAGTGTACAAAACGTTGACATTTGTCCCTAACGCGATGAGCAACCATGCAACGATGCAAGGTATTGCCAGGAACAGCAGCGCCCCTCTCCTACCGAATCGATTCATGGCCATTCCCGCGAAAGGTCCTGAGACAAGCCCTCCGAGCTATGTTTTACAATTTTTAACATTAATTAAAAAAAACAGGATTGAAAATTCTGCCTTTAACCAGCATTATGACGAAAATACGGTAAATGGTGTGGTACATAGAAATTGTACAGTTTTATATTTACCGTCATTAGCGCAGCTACCCATGTCGTTTCGTCAACGGTAAGCTCACCGTAGTCTTTAGTGCGCTCTAATTCAGGGAGCGCAGGCGCAGTCCAGGCCACAGCAGTGCCCAATGCAAAGGCTCCCATACAAGCTACCAACAAAAAATCCTATTAATTTCTTTCACGGTTAAAAATTTTGATAAATATTATAAATAGGGTTTAGTAGGGCTTAATTTTCTTTAAAACTCGGATATTTTAGCATAAAAGCACTGAAATTAAGAATGTTATTTATTTTTGATGGGAAATTTTTGAAAGGAAAAATATTTTAATAATTGTATGTATCAATTTGGGCTAATCTTGAAAATATTTGAATAAATAAAATAAATGTTGAGGTACTCTTTCACCTGCACATGTTGCAATGAACTGAGGAGCTTTCTTCGCTACAAAACTGTCAACGTCCAGTTCTACCATCACCATGATGGCTAAAATTTGTCAGTGTTTATAGTCAAAAGAGTGGAAATAATTTTGAGGGAAACTTGAGCAAAAATATACACTTGGAATGAGAGCGTCTCGTCCACAGTGTAAATTCTGGTTAAGAACGCATGACGTCCGACCTGTTCCCAGAAGATTTAATTGAGAGTGCAAGTGTTGAGACTAGTCTCACTTGTCCCCTAAAAGCTGCTCAGAGCTGGCAAAAAGCCCCATGAGTGGAGAGATGCTGTGGGGCGGCTTGCGTCCGTAACTTTCTGCGAATTGACTTGGCTTTAACTCCAAAGGTAGAGACAAGATTTTGCTTGGAATTAGCTGCGAATTTGTAATTCGGCATAGCTATGATGCTTATAGGTACTAAATGGCTAGGGTGGTCTGATGCTCCTTCTCAAATTGAAGCCAATCAGATTTCTTTAATTCAGTTTAGTTTTAACTATTCTATAGATCTGGACCTATAGATACTATTTCCACAATTATTCTTATAACAATCTCCAAATCCATCTATAATATTGACATGGGCAGTAATAAATTAGAACCCAAGTTAAGAACTAATAATTTACACAGATGTAAATCCTGATGTGGATAAATTTATTAAATTTATTTTTAATGCTGTATTCCACTATAGGCTTGGCTTAAACATTTTGCACAGAGCTTCAAATAACTTGTGCAAAGCCCAATCGCGTGGGATATGACAATAATTATTTGATTGGACTAATGATCACAAACTTCCAGACCCAACACTGATCTTGACCACTGCCTAATAATAACTCTTTGGACGTTCTGCTCCGTCACTTACCTTGTTCTACTTATTTATCCACACGAGTTCAAGTATTGTTTAATACAAAGATTCCCTTAATTAGCCAAGTATACGCACTGGTTCATTGCAGACAATTAAATGCACGCGTTGGGCATGTCAAATAATTAACTTGCACAGTCACTGTCTATCGTACATATGTATGTACACATATTCATTTATTAGAAAATCATTTATTAGCCTACAAAAGTTCAATTTTATTTTATTCAATTTTTTCCCAATTCATTTAGGATTGTTAGAAGTTTCTCTTTAGGAAACGTCGTTAAATTTATGTTAAATCAATGAATATTTGATGGATTTACCTGGAAAAAGATTCCTTAAAAACTAAATACGCTATAATTATACAGAGGGCCAAGACACAGTATGCCCCTAGCCCATATAATGAGGGATGCTTAAAAATAATAATTTTACCCATAATTTTGCACATTGTTTCCCAGATTCTTTAAAATTTGTGTCATCACATTGGTTCAAAAACTGTGGATTCAGCGGTCATGGAAGTGGAGCAAAGCGAGGAATTTTTTGAAGAAGGTAAAATTTTCAAAGTTTAAAATTTACTATTCCATACTAATTTATTTTTCTAATGAAGTTTCTGTTTAGCACAATTTCTCATGGACGTTCTGTCGTTCCTAAAAACATTTCCGGATACTTTATTTGTAGTAAATTTTAAGGGTAATTCTTCCGAGTCTAGTATCGTCTTCTTAATTAAAAAATATCCCCCGTGAGGACCAAAACTGTAACACCAGATTGATAGGCAGAGAAAATAACTTTACTTAAAGCTCTTCATTAACACTGCCTCACATTTCCAGTATCTCTGAGACCGCGCGGGAAAATTTGGAATTTGAATATTGCAACAATAACTAGCAAGACAGACTCTGGCCATCCTAAGCAATTCAATGGAAATATAATATGAAGCAAGAGTGAGTCGCTTGACTTAGCCAGAACTGACCAAGGTCAGGATCATCAATTAGACCCCAACACACCAACAATGACAGGAACGTGTTTTAATATCTTCCCAGGTCCAGGCTCTGCCTTATCACGTCGTGCCTTTGTAATTCCCAGTCTCGGCCTTATAATAAAAATTGAATCCCCATTTACAACTTGTTCCACAGCCCATGAGACAATAATAGTTTAATTCGGAAAAAACTCCCGGCAGTATAGTAGTAATGCCCTGGGACTTAAAAAAACTGACGCTTATTTCACTTTAAAAAAAAGGATTTATTTCCTCCTTGCCTATATGCTCATGCCCAAGCTCAACATTACCATAAATGTAAAATAGTCCAAGACGGGGGGAGACATGCAAAAACAACAATGCGTGTAGTCAATTGAGGGTTAAAATCCATTGTTACTATATATTGTAATGTCTGTAATATATGGCAATCCTCACAGACTACAATCAGGTGAAAGGTAATAAGCACACGCCGCACAAATCATCATCCCAATAACGATAAGAAAGCATCACAAGGTTATTGTGGTGAAGGAGTCAGTGCTCAACTTGGATTTTAATACTTATGTCAAATCATGTATTTGTATACGTGTCCCGAAATTGCAATCAACCCCAAACCCAATCATTTGTAATTCCTCCACGCCAAAAAATATTTTTGACAATGGTAAATTACCGTCGAAGTTTATGGCTCATTAGTGTGTCCCATGCGTAAGATATTATTATTCTTTGTATGGAATTAAATTCCTCGTGGGAAATTGTCCTTAGCTCATTGAAAGGTACAAAAAGCTAGGGCAGTTATTTTGATTGTAACAAATTTGAATATTAAATTTTACAAAAAACAAAACCATTACAGTTTGAAGAGTTACAAAATTTGAAGATGATCTTTCCCCAATTTGTATTCTCTGCTCATATATTTTGCAGGCTAAGAATTTGATGCTATTTGCAAATCTGCCCTACTCCTTCTTAACCTAAAAGCTATGTTTTTGTAAAACAGTTTTAAAAACTTCTTAATAAAAATTTCGTGGAAGTTGCAGAAGTGTTTAACAAAAAAAAATTTGAAAGGAGAAATGAATCTTCGACAATTTTGTAAAGGTTGCGTTTTTTAAGGGCGCCATTGAAATAAGGGCTAACTGTACAGCCTCACAATCCCCAACATTACAAGGGAAGGGGTAATGCAAGAAAAAGAGTAAACCTGTAATTTGTGTATAATTGTGAAAAGCTTGAGTGCAATTAATTGACATGTATAGACTGTACCTGCACATGCATAGGTAATTACTTCAAGTTCATTAAAACATATTATGCTGTCATTAGTCATTATAAGTAGCAATTTTATTTTATTATTCGTAAGCGAAAACCCAGACCCTCAGGCACGATTCTGACCATAAAGGAAAATGTGTAGAGGCAAATGAGGAAAAACTGAGAGTGCACAAAAAATTAATACAACGGCTCCAAACCTATGTATGAGAAACCGTTAAAATAGACATAAGTCCTGCGGCACAGCATGGGTCTAATATTATAATTAAGGCACAAGGCCGAGTTGACAATGGGGGCCGTATGAATGAACAATCGATTCATAACAAGACACTATTTATGGGTTTTGTACGTGTGGTGGATTAAATTCCCTCTGCAATTTGTCATGTGTATAGGATATGAGACTTTAATATAAAACTTGACAGGAAAATGCAAAGGCCTTAATAATAAGTGAGGCGTACATATGTATGTGTATATAACAATGAATAAGCTACAATTTATGCAAAAAAGAAACAAACACGAACATAATCATTACGTCAGTTTTTTGTGCCCAGAACTGTGCAGACGATGAGTGGGGTGACATAATTTCGGGGATGCTTAATATCAATTCCTTTACGTGTAAAAACCGGTCTGGACATACCCAAATACAAGTTGTTCTAGGGGTAATTAAATGGAAAGTGTTGGTACAGTTTCAATGTACAGCTATCATTTTAATTATATTAGAGGGAGAAATTAGGCATAATTATTGACATCATGGTCAATTTATACATTTCCTGACCATGACCTGAATGCTCAAGTTATAATTATTTTTTAACTTGACCATGACTTGAAATACTCATGGTCTACTTGAACTTGTGCGCAACACTGTCCACGACACAATCAACAGCAATCTTATGAACAGAAAAATAACTTGAGTACTATTTCCTGTACTCAGGTTGTAAATAGCCCTACTGGTTAACGTACATTACCTGTGGGGTTACCCGGGTTGATTATAACAATAGTTCTAGGACCGATGTGGAATCTAGCAACATGAATTGCACGCCTCAATTCTGCTGTGTCTAGAGACCAAGCTTGAGACTCCTTCAAATAATAGTCAATCTGGAAAAATACAATAAGGATGATTCCTTTTTTTTGTTGTATGTTTTATTGTCATATTCTCCAGAGATTACGACTGCATATCCAGCATGCTATCTAACCTTCTGCGAATTGTTTTTTGCATTTATCCCATAATTGAGAAAATTACTGTTAAATGTCTTTCAACTATAGTTCATATTTCTACTTTGAATACCCTGATTGTCGGTCCATGGTTCCGGTGCTTTAGGCTACACAAAGTACTTCATCAAATTAAAAGCGACCGGTGCAGATGTATTAGTGTTACTGTTATTATTATTGTTGATTTTCCTCTATACCAATAAAATGTGTCCCATCGAACCTTGACAAGTTAATGTGTCATATAGATACTTGTGTACAGTGAAATATTAAACCAGAACTGTACTGCCACTGGATAACCAAAAATCTCACGGACAAGTGAAAACCTTTGATGGAAAAAACGTTTTTGCGGAAAAAGATGTAAGACTTGAATTACCGGATACGACAACATGACCTGAAGAAACAAAATCTCAAAAAAATCGTAAAAACTTCTAAATCTTTTAAGTCGTAAATAATTCAAATTCAAAAATTCATGGCAAATAATAGCAAAGGAATAAAATAGTAGTCCTCTTATATTTTAAAGGAAAACTGATATCTGCATGTTATCTGACATTTGTGTTCAAACAGATAAAATTATTTACCTCTTTATCTGACGGAATGTCTTGCCTACAAGTTCTCAATAATACAATCTTTATTTTAGATTATACCAATATGCAAATATGATTTTATTGATAAATTCCACAGTGATAACTATTACAGCATTATGTACTTTAACCACAATATACAAAGTGATATCTTGTCACTTATTACCATGGTATCCTGATTTGATTTGCTAAACATATGTAATTTTTTAGGCGAGATGATCGTTTCTTTAATTTCCGAAGGCATTAACAAACCTCTGTTGAAAATAATTTTTTTCCCTTATTGAGGTTCTATTACATCCAACTGTCTCTATAACGACACCTCAGTGGCACCGATTTTTCTGACGTTATAAGGGGAATGATGTTATAACGGGTGCCTTAAACATTGAATATTTACTTCGGGGAGATTCTCAGTGTGTCGTTATAAGGGACGTTTCGTTATTGGGAGAGACGTTATAAAGAGAGTCGACTGTATTCATTATGTGAAGATAAACCGTAAGTGAAATTAAAAATATTTTCTCTGCAGATAACATTAAATAAAGCTTGTTGGCGCAATCTGCCAAGCACGTTTCATTTGTCCTTAGTTTGAAACATTCACAAGCTTTCCAATAGTGCCCCGCATGGGTACAAAAATGTTGTACCTGGACCTGAACCTGTACCTGAATCATGGGTACATGGATTTTTTGAACCTGTACCCGTACCTGTATCTGAATCCCTGGGTTCAATTTTCCTGAACCTGTATCTGTACTCAAACTAAATCAGGAGTACCTGTACCTGAAAAGTACCTGTACCCAAAAAGTACCAAAAAAAGTACCTGTACCCGGTTAAATTTTAAAAGTACCTGAACCTACCCGGGTATTTTCGAATGCACTAATTTAGAGGATTACCAAATATATTACACTAAATAAAAAATTAAAATATCTGCGACCAAGACATTTTGACTTAATAAATTTATTTATTATATGGGATTCATTTTTATTTTTTATTCTTCGAAAACATGACCAATTCCTGGAATTATCAGTCGTTATAAATGATTACATTAAGGTTTCAAAATGTAACAGATAGCAAAATCGACTATATGAATAAGTTCAATCCAACAATACAATTGCAGTGTAATATTTTCTAAACGTTCAATAATACGGAGAAACTAAACGATTAATTTGGTATGCAACCTGCAATTGCTTTCGCAAGGAAAAAAATTTTTTAGATTGAAACTCGTCAAATTACTACCGTATCTACACTCTTACATATATAAGCGTTTATGCGTAAGAGGATCTGGGCGATAGAAGAAGGCTCGCTCTATCCGTACTCCAGTTCCAGGAACTCCTAACAAATCGCTGGTCATTCCAGCTAACGCTGGGTAACTAGTTACGTGTTCCGTGAAATTAGTTTTCATGACTGAACTTATACGTATAAATTTTAATGTAACATGCTCCATGGTCAAAAATTCGGATGAGTTTTTAAAGCTCAACAACACTTTTACAGGCGTTACTTGGAAATTATTATTAACTGAGAAGTACCTGAAAGTTCAGGTATTTTACGCTCAGGTTCAGGTATTTCCCCAGTCTGTACTCGTACCTGATGGGTTTATACCCAAAATATTGATTTTTGAACCTGTATCCATACCTGAACCTGAACCTGAATTTTCAGGTATCTAACGACTGAACCTGAACCTGTACCCAAATTGGATGGGAACAAAAAGTATGTACCTGATATGTACCTGTACCTGAACCTGTACCCAAATACCCGGGTAAAACCTGTACCCATGAGGGGCACTACTTTCAAACACCACTATGAAATGATCGGTGGCTGTACTATTTGCCACATGGCTTGCATTTATTTCATTTGCGGCAGTTAATAATTTACTTGGGATACTCCCGAAGAGAACCCGAAATATTGTCTTGATCCCTGAATTAAAACACCAGCATAATTCAAATGAATGTCAATATTTAATTGCGCAATTATCATACATTTTGATACTTTATGCGTTTATGTAGATACCCTGTACTGTTAACAGATATTTGGTCTTGTAACACTCAATAAATGTAACACTAACATTAACGTACATATATGTTTTGTTAAGATGTAAAGTTTCCATGAAATTACGTTAGGTACCTGCCCTAACTTAATATTATTGGTTAAAATGAAAACTAAAGAAAATACTGGAGGTGGGTTCTTGTGTGATCACCTCCGTATAAAACTTCGTGCCTCCGAAGGCACGAAGAGGAGAGTAACTTCAGATCTAGAGCTAAGCAGAGCAAAGGAACGCGAGAGAGACCAACTAAGTGTATCCATCTACGCACTATAGATAAATAAAGTATATCTCGTGAGTAACTACATATACGCACATACGCGTCTTATTTCTCGTATCCTTCCATACATGAGACAAACCCGCAATCCCTCACTCCTAGCAAGTGACTCTCTACCTTCTACACTTTCCCCCATCATTTTCATCTCTCTCTCAATTCCTATAATTTTCTTCATTTAATTCCATTATCTTGCTATATATTCATTTTTCCTCCGTGGGCACAGTGATTACAATTTCCACAACAACATTCATATTAACATGGTCGAGGCGCGGGTTTTGATGGTCCTCAAAATAATCAGGTTCGTACGGCAATTATAAACCTACTCTTGAACTATTTTTTGAACAATTTCTGTGCACAAATTACTCGTGGCGTCAGCCGCTAAACAGAACTCTGCCCAAATTTTCCATTTTTTCCTATCACATTATTAACCAAAATCCTCGTGGCGTCAGCCGCCGCCGAAGGCTATGCCAAAAATTTCTCAAAATTGTCTCACGTCTCCAATGTCTCATGTCTCCACACGATATACGTTTTATTAGAGTAATAGAACTCGACAACCATCCAGAATTTATCAGTTGTAATAACCAGAAATATATAGCTCTATTATTAAGTGAAGCAGCACTCGTTGAACTTACTCCTGAAGACCAAGTGCGTGCACGTGCAAAGTATAGTCATTTATCCTCAACACGTGCTTTATATCTATACAAGTTTTACAAACTGTTTAAGCAAAAGCTGCCTCGTTATATAAACTCTGACATTGAACCCGAACCAGTTGATAGAAGTGACATTAAAATTATACTGAAAAATCCCAGCCGCATTCCTCGGTCTATTAACACCTCAACAACCCTGCCTGAAACAACCGTGGTGACCGTCCCAGACGACATTCTCACTCACGTACTATCGAGTGAAGGCGAAACTGACACCGAAGGACCAACTCCGGAGCCCACAACACCTTTTGGAGGATTTGCAAGTTTCAACCCCAGTAGGATATCCACCCCTGCTGTCTTCTGGTCCAGCAGCTCATGACTCGATCTTCGATCAACGTTACACAGTAAGTAACAATCTTAATCTTTCTCACAATCACACACTCACGGGCACCCCTGTTGCTCCACATCCACAACCCACATCATCTCGTCTTTTCACTCCCCGAGACTACCTTGAAGACGTCGCACAAAAATTAGTGGATTACCAACAATTACTGCATGATCTTCACCTAACAACAGAAGTTGCATCTGACGGTACCTTCCTCAACACCAGAGAAACATTCAAACGGATTGTCGCCCGAATTCTCCGCATCTTTACACTTTGGCAAACAAATTCCACTGAATTTGCATCCATCATAGAAGAAATTGAGGACATACAAACGTCCTTATTGGTTTCTGAATTTTGTCCAACAGTGACTACAACTCCAGTCACAACAACTACTCCTTCCGTGTCCACAACTAAAACACCTACATTTGTCATAGAAACACACAGCTACACTCCAGTCATCAACGCCTGGACCACACGGACTGGACCAAGTAGCACAAAATTCTACTCAGGACATTACCCATCTTCTCAGTTACGCATATTACTTAAGCTTGGTACAGGAATTTCATCTAACCTCCAACTACACCCACAACCATTGTCATTTCTCATCTCAGCAAGCCTACAAAGAAGGACTCTTTCTCTTGGACCAGGAATTTACCCAAACCTATCCTGACATTTTTTCCACTCCCGTCATTATTCCGGACGCTCAAGACAATACTCATTGCCGTACAGCTCCACAAGACAACACAGCCGTCCTTATCCCGGACGCTGAAACCACAGCCGCATATGACAGTGACAATCCTCTCTATAACATTAACGTAACTCCTCCTCCTCTTTCTGACTGTAACTGTGATTCAGGGTCACTCCACTCCGAATCCCTCCATTTCACCACAGCTACGAACAGCTCTTCCTCTTCACGCTCCACTTCCCCTCTTCCTAATCCTCCACCTATTTCTCCACCTATTTCTCCACCTATTCCTCCAAAAAATCCCCCCATGGATAACACCAGATTTCTTTTCGATAAACCGGCTTATCCTTCTTCCAAAATTTCCTCCGAAGAATTGTCGAAATTCTTACTACGTTGTAATGATTTTTTCAACACCTTTCAAACAGACGATAAGATGTAAAAGTCTTATGTGTACAGGAAACTATCTGATGCTACGAAAACAGGCAAGGATTATTTATCTCATTATTACAACCTCACATCCACTTTTCGTCAAACTTTCCCCCAGTTTCGCGATGAAATTTTGAACAAAATGCCACGGGATATTCCAGACAGAAAAAGTAAACTTTTAGATGCATTATCAATGACTCCATTTCCACATGAACAGCCAACCAAGTTTGTACTCCGTGTTAAATCAGCCGCAAACACAGACTGGTCCAAATTTCCAGAGGCTACTTCAGTGAAGACATTGTTTGAAAAACTCGACAAGATTTTCATAACAAGTAAAAATCTGAAAATTAAAAATTTCAACCATCTCTTGGATGCTTTACGCGACTATGAATCATGCACCACTCCCCATACAGACCACAGTGCTGTTACTCTTGCAACTCCAGTTCTTCCTACATCATTATAAAAAACCCTGGCCACGCTTCTAGAGAAAATCGAGAAATTGGAAGCTAAGGAAACTCCCATTATGGCAGTCACTCAACATGCTCCGCCACAGCGCTCACAGCACAACAATTTTCAACATGGACAAACTCCTAACATTCAACGAACATACACATGTTATAAGTGTAACCAAACCGGCCACACAGCACGGTATTGCCCGACTCAACCTATTCTGCCTCAGAATCCAGCTTCTCAATCCCCAGAAATTTGCGGTCGTTGCTCCCGTCCGGGACATCATGCAAACCGTTGTAGACAGTCCGTCCCAATGCACTATCAACGCTTTCCACAATACCTTCAACAACGACGTGAAGAAAGAGAACAGCAACTACAGAACCAGCCTTTAAACTCGAACGGGCAGGCTCCACAAGGCCTGCCCCGACGCCAACTTCTGCCTATACAAGCTGCAGAACATCAAACCTCACAAGACAGCCACTAATCATACCTTCCATTACAACGGAACGTACAATTCCCATCAACGTACACTCCTTATCATGCTCACTTAAAATCATTGTCAATATCAACGGAACCGGCCTCCCGTGTCTTATCGACACAGGAGCAGCCGCTTCTCTCATCCACCCATCGTATGTACCTCCTGGTACACAGATCACAAAGAGCAAACTCACACTCATAGACGCATCAGGCAACAATATGCCCAACACAGGACTCGCCCTTGTAAAAATCAAGATAGGAAAATGTACATTTCTACACCCTTTCATCATTGCTCCTTGTACAGCTATTCGCTGCCTCCTGGGAACAGATTTCCTATACTCCAAAGGAGGCTTCGTTTTCAATACTCAACAACATACCATATTTAACAAGTTTACCGGACACATTCCGTTAATCCATACGCTCCTACAACACGATCATGCACATAAGGAACAATGCGAAATACCAGTGGAACCCCAAGAAAAGTCATCAACCAGAACACAACTGTCAAATAATTCTCATTCTCACAAAGACCAGGAAGCTAACTTCCTACCCGACCCTGGCTTATCATTTTCTACACCACCTGTGACCTCTTTTCCAGTTTCCACGTCTACCCAAACTCTTCCCACTTTTCAAGACACAGCTTCTCAAACTATTGCAACAACGAAAGATAAAACTCAACATGGGATTAAATATTCACGGCCTACAAAAAAATATTCTTTAACTCCAGACACGTCTTCTGATGAAACAGACCAGGCATAGTTTCATAGCTCAACCCATCCTCTCCGACGACGTATTTCTACTTCCCAAAGAATTACTCTCAAAATTCCACCTACTCCTATATCGTCCATATCAGCTAAACCTTCTAAACCGTCCAAATTTCCAACCATTCCTATTCTGTGTGTCTCCAACACCATTGCTGACGATGTTCTAAGAGTACAAGGCACACAAGTCATTCAACCTATGTCTCATGTCACCATTGCAACTATACACTCAATTGAACAAACTTCGCCTTTATATTTCCAACCTCATGACTCCTTACATACACAATTTCATACCCTTGCTCCTCATGCAATACTCTCTCCCAACTCTAAATTCTTCCTTCTCACAAACCCTACTTCTATGACTATTACTTTACCAGACGGTTTGGGCCTAGAGAACTTAACCCCTTTTGACACACACGATAATTCTATGACACCGATACATATCAATGCGATCAATACTTCCACATTGGAGATTGAAAAAGCATCATTTAAAATTAATCCCGAATTACATCCGGAAGATCAAATTAAACTCCATACATTGTTAAGAGAATACAGGAACTCTTTCGCTTTCCACCCTCATGAGCTCGGAAAATGTTCCACAATACCATTCAGAGTAGAACTACAGCAAAGAAGCATAGTCAACCATAAGCCCTACATGACCTCCTCATATCAGGACTCCATCATCGACGCCGAAGTTAAGAAATTACTCGATATTGATATTATTGAGCCCTCCACGTCACCTTTCTCAAGTCCCGTCATCATTGTTTTCAAAAAACCCAATGACCAGGGCATACGAAAGCCACGTATGGTTATTGATTTCCGATCCCTCAACGCTATTACTAATGCAATGCACTGGCCGCTGCCGTCCATTGATGAGATACTCAGAAGACTACAAAATCAACGATATTTTTCAACTCTAGACCTCGCGTCCGGGTTTCACTAAAAAACTGTTGAGGACAGCTCACGCGAAAAGCTCAGTTTTATCACACGTAATGGACAGTATCAGTATAAGGACATGCCATTCGGTACCAAAAACTCCCCATCACATTTTTGTAGGGTCATCGATGTTATTCTAGCCGATCTAAAGTATAATACTGCCATGGCATATGTTGATGACATTGTCATTACTAGTCAAACCATTGACGACCATATCTCTAAACTCAGGAAGATTTTTATTCGTTTTCACCAACATAATCTCAAATTCGAACCGACAAAATGTCGATTCGGATACGAACAAATAAATCTGCTCGGCTTTACCATCAATGCCTATGGAATCCAGCCCTACGATAAAAACCTCAATGGTTTACGGATGATGCCAGTTCCAACTAACATCACTACAGTCCAATCCTTTCTTGGAATGGCTAACTTCTTCCGCCGCTTTGTGCCCAATTTCGCACACATAGCAGCCCCGTTACGTGAACTCACGAAAAAGAACACACCGTTCCTGTGGACTCATGAATGTGATCAAGCATTTCAAGCTCTCAAGAATCTCTTATTATGCAAACCAGTCTTAGCACACTATGATCCCCAAAAGGAAACATTTTTATACACAGACGCCTCCTACCAAGGACTTGGCGCTTACATGACACA
Organism: Allacma fusca; assembly: GCA_947179485.1. Classification (NCBI taxonomy): domain Eukaryota; kingdom Metazoa; phylum Arthropoda; class Collembola; order Symphypleona; family Sminthuridae; genus Allacma; species Allacma fusca. Next base: position 67,840,665 of record OX359245.1, read on the forward strand.
ACTTCACCCCGACGGACTAGAACATCCAGTTTTCTTCCTCAGCAGACGTCTAAATAAATATGCGGTTAAATATCACATTCGCATTTTAGAACTACTGGCCATAACTTGGTCCGTTATGAAACTAAAGGAATATTTACTAGGAATACACTTCACCGTCAAGACGGACCACCATAGTTTGTGTTATATTCTCAAGAGCAAAGATGATCTCGACCCAAAATTACAGCGCTTACAACTCATGTTAATGCCTTACGATATTAAAATAAAATACGTCAAAGGCACAACTCATAAGGTCGCAGATTGCCTGAGTCGGAACCCATTTCAACAGCCCACACACAGAAACGGACGAAGATGCGTGTCTCTCTATCCACACAATAGACATTGATATTCTCAGGCAAGAACAAGAACAAGATCCTGCTCTATTGGAAATCATTCATAAACTTCCAACAAATTGGAGAGTACGCTCAACGTACGCTCTTTATAATAATATTTTATATAAGCACAACAAAAAACTTGGAGAGAAATCTCTACTCATGATCCCTCAACAGATGATACCAGACATAATTAAACGTCACCACAACCCAGTGTCCCACACAGGACTCACCAAGGCTCTGAAGGAAATACAACAAAGTTACTACTGGAAAACCATGAGTAAGGACATCAAGGACTTTATACAATCTTGTAAATTTTGTCAAGAACGCAAAACTCCCCGTGGACACAAGAAGCCAGGCGAGTTTCAATTTATTCCTATCCCTCTCAGACCCTTTGAAAGAATCCAACTCGACGTACAGGGTCCATTAACAAATAAAGAAGGACGCCCAAGATATATCATAACTGCAATTTGCTACCTCACTAAATTTCTCGTCGCTGAAGCTGTAGCTACAGCTGATGCTCCCGCTATAGCAAAATTCATTTTCAACAAAATAGCCGCAGTATACTCCCTTCCAGAAACAATCCAAAGTGACCAAGGTACGGAATTCAACAATGTAGTTATTACCGAACTTAGTAAAATCTTCGACTTCAAAATGCAGTATTCAACAGCCTTCCATCCACAGAGCCAAGGAATCATTGAGAGGATCCGTCAGACATTAGGAGACTGCATTGCCATGTACAGAGCTGAATATAAGGCCGACAGGCCCCAAGCACTTCCAGCTATTACCTTCCACCTCAATAACACTCCACATAGCTCACACGGTTTCACCCCATTCTACGTGTTGCATGGTTTTCATGCACGCACCCCGTTGAGAAATGCATTCCCTACCTTTACTCCAGAAAACCGGAATGTCCAAGACCTGAATAATCTCTGGAAAACTACTCAGGTCATCTTGACACGTCACCGAGCAAAGTACGCTCAACGCGTAAATAAGTCTAAATGTACAGTAAACTACAACATCGGAGATAATGTACTCCTCGAAGACACGTCCATAATGCCTGGAACGAGTACAAAATTACTACCCAGATGTAAAGAACCATTTTCTGTTATTGACCGACCCTCCGAAGTTAACTACACTATTAGAGGATCTGTTGGTAACACTGTTGAAACCCTAACAGTTCACGTGTCAAGATTAAAGATATTTCATGAACGCCCCAATGTATTCAATACTAAATCTCTGCTCAATAATGATTATGAGCCTCCAGAACAAGACCCGTCTACAAATCTACAGGACATTCCTAAGGAATTCACTGCATCTACAGGAGAACTACCCTCTCCGGAACCTGATGTAATCCCCGAGATTATTTCTGAAAAACCCTCAAGTCCGAACTCTGACATTATTCTTGCACCAGAATTACTAATAAATGAAGATCGTGCATTCCCATTACGGGATACAGTGCCTCCATTCCCTGTCTAAACTACTCCTACTCCTATTCCAGAAATCCAAGAGCAACCTCATAAACCTAAGTATAGAGACGCTCTATTGTCTGTCCCGAAGGACTCCACAGTGGAGATTCCTCATTCCTCCTCTATAACAATTCCTAACAAACGCGTTAGGAGGACCCAACACCAAATATTAGAACTAGATTCTCACCAAATTATCCCCTCAGATTATTATACCCGTCAAGATTCAGAATTCAGACGTAGCACACGGACGAATATTCATGCCATGGATAATTTATTCAACTTTAAAATGATTCATCCTACAAATATTCATAGTTACTAACTATAACAACATGGACGCTGTTTTCAGCCTTCTTTATCCATACATACAATATATATATCCTCTTTCACCGACTACATGCTACACGCATATTACACAACAAGTCAAGCATCCTGTCCAAAGACTGGATCCTCAACTACCCTATGGATCTTATAATTAACATTGTCAAGCATCCTGTCCAAAGACTGGATCCTCAACTACCCTATGGATCTTATAATTAACATTGTCAAGCATCCTGTCCAAAGACTGGATCCTCAACTACCCTATGGATCTTATAATTAACATTGTCAAGCATCCTGTCCAAAGACTGGATCCTCAACAACCATATGAACCTTAACCTATGCAATGTCAAACATCTCATCCAAGCACATGATCTTCAACAATCTTATGATTTTATTATATTACACCGTGTCAAACATCCCATCCGAAGACGTGATCATCGACTCACCATATGATTTACACGAGTTGTTGATACGGAACAATAATCAAGACATGCAAGAACCTTTAAATCTACACATCAACATGCTTTTCCGGAAAATTATACCATGCACCCTGTACAATACCTATCCTAACTTAATGTCTTGCTCTGATATCTTGACTAGTTCTGCGACGAGATCCCACCTGCAATAACAATAAAATTGCACCAAAAAACATTACATTTGTAACAACATTACTAATATGTTTTTATTCTAAGTTCCAGAACAAATTTCCACTGCCTATAGCGGACTTCACAACATGACCCACATTCACGGATGTTCAGGCCAGCACCCTCTATGATGACAGCTCCAACTGCAACCACACATGGGACGCCATGACATTTGCAAGTCATCTACAATCAAAAAACAAATACAAAAAAAATATTATATTCAATAACTAACAATTTTCCCTAGCTTCACAAACACTTTCACATAATACCCACACATCACACTCTTATATTACACAAATAGGAATTTTTATCTTAGATTTACGCATACGTACTATGAGCGGTAGCTCCCAATACATTTTTCTTCATTTCCAGAAATTGTAATTGATCACTACACTTCGCCACTTCTAAATTAGACACCCTGTATACACACAAAAAATTCTGTAAAATCTATTATACACACACTTTAATTTCATACTATAAGCTCCTTTTCAATTTAAATCGCACAAATCCAATTGGAAAAATTTTTACTCACCGTGTATAAACTCTCCATCTTGCGAATCCCCTCTCCAAATTGTACTCCATACTATCTTAAGAATTCTGGGGACAGAATTTTCTGCCACTACAGGAAGTATATACTGCCTATTTGTTCTACTAGTGTCTACAACTAATAATGTTCTAATGAAAATATACATTTCTATACGAATATTATATGTTAAAATGATATAACTAGAGCAACTAATATTTGCAGAACCAAAAATTTTGTATTTAACCCCAGTGGAAAGACTACAAGTAACGAAGACGCAAGGAAAAAGAAACTGCGTCGTCCCGGTCCAAATTGGGAGCGGCCAGAAATATCAACAACAGAAACAATTCCATGCCAAAGGTCAACAAGTTATAGTTCCTACCCTTTAGAACGATGGGGACATCGTTTCCTCTTCCTCAATTCATGTTAGCAGATATTTGGTCTTGTAACACTCATTAAATGTAATATTAACGTACATATATGTATTGTTAAGATGTAAAGTTTCCATGAAATTACGTTAGGTACCTGCCCTAACTTAATATTATTTGTTAAAATGAAAACTAAAGAAAATACTGGAGGTGGGTTCTTGTGTGCTCACCTCCGTATAAAACTTCGTGCCTCCGAAGGCACGAAGAGGAGAGTAACTTCAGATCTAGAGCTAAGCAGAGCAAAGGAACGCGAGAGAGACCAACTAAGTGTATCCATCTACGCACTATAGATAAATAAAGTATATCTCGTGAGTAACTACTGTAACGTACAGAAAGTCTAGGGCTCGGTTCTATACGATACGGTTAATTTAAATACTGCATGAATATTTATTAAGCAATACCAAACGTTATTCTTTTTACATTGAAACACATATAATGACTACAGAAAGTATTGAACATAATGCCTATATCAGAACAATTACAAATCAGAACAATTACAAATCATGACAACTACAAATCAGGTTTACAACAATAAGGTAAATACTAATATGTAATATGAGCATTTATAGAGATCTTTCCTTTATATTTAATACCGCCAAATTAATACCCATTTGGAAATAACAAAATGACAAAGTAATACCCCTGGGAGGATTTGGGAATAGGAAGTATACAAAGTAGCTCTGTATACTTCCTTTTATAGCCTTTGTTTCCTTTCCTTTAAGTAGCTCAAAGGTCAGGAGCAGACTAAACTCATCCCTACTATGACAGTGGTATTTATACCTTTTTGAAATTAAATTGATTGGTTGAAACTATCGGGTCGAATTCATTGGATCAACCCTCAATCTCACACAGCATAAATTATTCTATTCTGGATTATTGATAGTTACAAACATTCTGACTCTTACCAACTCAAGTAACTATGGTAACTATGTTACAATCACATCCTCCTAAAATTTGAATGAAGTAAATAATTTATAAATAAATGTTAAACTGTAACATCCTATTCAAACTTATATTATACCATGCAAGGTTTACATATGTCTATTATACTTCCTCTAACAATCGTTTAAAACGTAATATCTTATTCGTATCCCATTCAACAGTGTGTATGAACTTTGCTGTGGTGCAATCGTAAAATGGACCGTGTCTATCTTTTTCTTCATAATCGAACCAAATGAGAAACTGTACTTCGGTAGCATTTGGAAATTCGATGAGTATCTCGGTTTAAGTATGACCCGATGTTTCTGTCATCTTTACATTATGAAAAATCTTAGGGATATGTACCATGTTATTGACGTTGACATACAGCACATTTGGTACGGGCATGAAGAACAACTTTGGTTGCATGTCAGAAATGATGGCGATAGTCGAAATAAGTTGGGTTTTGGTCGATGTCATCGATGCGGACCCAGTAATTTTTGCTTCACCTTTACACATATCTTTTTCAGCAGTAGGATGATACGGATAGTATATGGATGGGCATACAGGACGCGTTATTTTTCTCTTCGGCACCACTTCCTTCAACTCATTAATTTTTCTTTCTTGCTCAATTTTTGAAAAACTCTCGAACCTCTGCAAGGCTGCTGCCTTTTCTATTTCCGTTTCGGAAATGCACTTCAGAATAAGGTCATACTGTCGAATTTCTTTATGGGCGGTCTGGACCAGTTCTTTATGAAGCTTGGATCGAAAATAATTTCGACGCTTCTTTCCACTCATACCCACAGCTTCGTGATTATTCCCAGGATCGTTTGCCATTTCACGGGACTTTTCGTTATAATAATTGCGAACTAAATAAAATTACATATCAGTAATAAGAATAACGCTTTGTAAGTAAAATTAAAATCTATTGCAGTAAATAATATATTTATGACAAGAAACAATTAAACAAGATTTACTCATTTGTTGGGCCATTATTGTAGTTAACTTAGCCCCGTTATTTTGAAACACAAACTAGGAACTTCAAACGAAGGAGAGACACAAGCAGTCAAAGAAAACCAAAACTTAAACAGTTGTGTAAATCGAGTGGAGATTCTTTACAATAATAGAAAACTAGATTGGACTGAAATATGTAAGGTCAATTCGATTCGATTCACTACTCCTAATCGGTTGCATCGGTCTATGGCTGTTACGAATTAGCCGACACCTTCTGTGGCTGACGCTAATAACCGATATTTGACGTACTTCTTACATACACAACACAAGCTTACCCATATCGGCCAATATGTAACATTTGAATCATTTATTTTTTAATCTATTCAAATCCAAACATGATTTTACGCAATCCAATGACATTATTAATGATTTAAATAACATTTAAGGCATAGCATATAACCCGATGAAACAAACGCATGAATAAGCAATAATTGGAATAATTATTGAATTAGATTTTTCAAAGTAAACAGGAACAAGCAGATCCTAACCGTTAACCTAACAAACTTGTGAGAACATTATTGCCAGCTTTCACAGACAATAATGAAACTCGAATTAACTTATCAGAGCATTTTTTAGCCTGCTCCTCACAGACCAAAATACACTCCTTGTACCTACAGGTATTAATATTGAGAACATAGTAATGCATTCATCATGCAAAATCATATCCCCTTACGTTAACTAATACTGAACTATAAGTGCACAGCCGCTTGCTCCTCACAAACAACAGTAACACTTGTAACAATTGCTAACCTAGACCGAACATCCAATTTATACCAATATATCGTATTTCTATGCGGGTTTCAATCGTGATACATGCACTATGCCAATTTCTTTTCCAGATTGTATACAATTTAATTTGACAATATTCGAAAAGATCATTTTTGAGATCCTAAAAGGGCCACAATACTTTTTACACAAGGAACGTGTTATGCCTTTTTCTGTATTAGATTTATTCAGCGCTAACGTATACACCAAATCGCCAGTTTGGTATAACGACGCTACCTTATCTTTATTGTAATAATTTAATGATCTGGATTGATTATCCTCAGTTGTGGATTTTGCAACAGATTGAATATATTTTAAACGGTTTGGATCATCGATTAAATTTATTCCTGGCATTTGGACAAGCAAATGTAAATCAAATGGTGTACGAAACTCTCTTCCAAAATTAAGATATACTGGTGAGAAAGAAGTTGAATCATTAGCAGATAAATTCATTGAAAACGCAATTTCGTCCAATTTAGTATCCCATTCATCACAATTCTCTATTACTGAAATAATACGTTCTTTGACTGTTCGATTATATCTCTCACATACATTACTCTGCGGATGATATGATGCAATTTTCCACGATCTTATCCCAATTGAATCACACCAAAGATTAAAACGTTTACTAGAAAATTGTGTAGCATTATCCGTAATAAGAGTAAATGGAAATCCCCATTTAAGAAACACTATCCATAGTTTTGCAATAATAGATTTTGCTGTAGCGGATCTCAGACCGAATAATTCTACATACTTAGTAGAATTATCAACAACTACTAGTAAATACCTAAACCCCCTTTTCCCCTTGATATATGGGCCGCAAAGATCACAAGCTATATTTTCCCATGGATTACCAATTTTTAAGAAGTTCCTAAACCGACTTTATATGATGACGCAGATTTCGTTCTTTTACAAATATCACAATGTTTTACAAATTCAGCAATATCTTTGCGCATAGATTTCCAATAAAATCGGCATTCAATTTTCTTATAGGTTTTACTAACTCCAGTATGCGCGGATAAGCTGGAAAGATGAAAATATCGTAAAATATTTGATACTAAACTTGAAGGAACCCATAATTCCCAAAAATTAACATCGTCTTCCCAAGGCTTAGATAGTGTTCCAACATATTTATACAACGCTCTATCCTCTGATAAAGTAGCATCACGGGCTAATCTGATTGTAATATCACAAGAAGTAACAGCTGGATCTTTCAAATGCAATATAACTTTTGATAACGTAGAGTCATTAACTTGGTGTTGAATAAATGTAGGTCTATCAATGAAAGTGAATTTGTCCTCTATAAAATTAACTTCAAACATTCTACTTAATGCATCGGCCACCTGATTATTAGTACCTTTACGATAACGGACTTCGAAATCATATTCTTGGAGTTCAAGCATCCATCTAGCTAATCTACCAGTAGGATCTTTAATAGTTTTAATCCATTGCAGAGCTTGGTGATCCGTTTCTACAATAAACTTTGTGAATTCAACATACATTTTGAACTTGCGAATGCCGTATAGAATTGCTAAAGCTTCTTTATGTGTTGTAGAATATCGTGATTCAGCTGGAGATAAACTTCGACTGCAAAACCATATAGGGAAACGTACATCATCTCTATCTTGAGCTAAATGAGCAGAAATACCTGTATTAGAAGCATCAGTCATTATAACAAAAGGTTTTTCTAAGTCTGGCATATAAAAACAGCTAGCTTCATTTAAATGATTTCTTAATATCTCAAAAGCTTGTTGACAATCATCTGTCCACAGAAATTTAACATCCTTTTCAAGAAGTCTATACAATGGTCTGGCCTTATTTTCAAACGATTCATACATGTGTCTGTAAAACCCTACCATGCCTAAGAACTTTTGAATGCCTTTTACAGTTTTTGGAACGGGATAATTCTGCAAAGCTTGAAGTTTTTCGGGCAGAGGTTTGTACATGTCGTCACCCACAATGTAACCCAAAAATTTAACTGAGGTTTGTGCGACTTGCATTTTCTTTGGATTAATATGGAAACCTTTAATTTCTAGTTGTGTTAACACCCAGTCGATGTGACTAATATGATCATCCATATTTTTCGAAAATATAATAATATCATCAACATAAGGAACCACAAAAATCCAGATAAAATTTCCTAGTGCATCTTCAATAGCTTCCTGATACGCGGCGCCTGCATTTACTAAACCAAAAGGAGTAACTTTAAACCTATATAAGCCGAATGGTCCGCGAAAAGCGGTTTTATCACGATCTGATAACCGAATTGGTATATGGTAGAAACTCTTTGGACTATCAAGTACTGTAAAATATTTTCCATTACTTAGAGCCAACAGGATATCTGATAAACGAGCTGGTGAATTTTAATTTGCCTTAGTGACTTTATTTAATGCGCGAAAATCGAAACAAGGTCTCCACGACTCAGTCCCATCAGGAGACATCTTGCGTACTAGCACAGCTGCTGAAGCCCATGGACCATCACATTTCTCAATAATATCCATATCTAATAATTCTTGGACTAAATTCTGAAAAATCAAGCGTTTATTAACATTCATAGGCCTAGGTTTACAAGCAATTGGAGCTGCATCTCCTGTCTCAATGCAATGTTCTTTAGTATAACATACTCCAGGTTTCGAACTTATAATCCCTTGATGTTTTTTAAAAACATCATATAATTTAACTTTGAAATGATCATCAATCGAATTTTTATCAATCATTGTCCTTATCATTAAGAGATACTCAGATTTATCCTTCTTAATCTGCCTATCTTTTACTTCCCGAATAAAATCATTTACATAAAATATTCCATCGCTATCACTTTCTATATCTACTAATTCAGCATCAACGTCATCCACAGTAAAACTACCCTTTTGAACATGTACAGAAATCCCATTTTTCCCAATAAAATCTCGTCCTAATATAATATCTCGCTGTGAACCAGGAATAAGATAAAAATTTTGAGAAACTAAACCCAAAGGAGTGACCATATTTAACACACACGTACCATCACTACTACAATCTCCTGAAATGGTTTGGAATTCTTTCGAATCATTACAGATATTAATATGGGAATCATAAACTAACTTAACCAACTTATTTCCTAAAATTGAAGACGAAGCTCCAGGATCTAGTAAAGCATTAAATTCAACTCCCAAAATTTCAACTTGCATACATACGTGTGGATAATTAGACTGGTGAGCTTCCGACGACACCTGAACTGCTCTCACCTCCCATTCAGATGTAGCCCGTTTCCCTCATTGAAACGAACACTACGATTTGCAGATGATTCCCTACTAGCACTGCGTGAATTATTCTTATTATTTGACCAATCATCATGTCTATTAGGACGCTCAGCACTTTGTTCTCTGGAACTTGAACCTCTTCCTGTACTATCAGATTTAGTATTTCGTTCCTGATTTGATTCACGTTGTGAATCATTTCGTGCATTTTCCCGGACAGCATTACGATTTTGATCATACCTATCTTTGTTTGGATGAGGACTATTCTCGCGGTTATTTCGATTTCGAAAATTATTATTGTCACTTCGCCAATTTTTGTCATTGTCACTGCCTTGTTTATTACCTTGCTTGAAATTCCCCTACCATTGTTTACCATGAAATGAACTATATTGATCATATGAACCACGCTGGATTTCAGGAACATTTTTATTTCCCCAATGATTTTCTGTTTTGCTTTCTCGATATGACAGCGAAGGTTCTAATCCCTAATTCTCTCGAGGGGTGCAATAATCTCTATCTAACACCACACTAGCCTGTGCCTCGTAAGCTATTACCATCAAATCATGGATGCTCCCGAAATGCTGCCTAAACGACATTACTTTCATTCTGTAATGAGGATGCATTAGTTCTAAATTTTGTCAACTCGTACCATTTCGTCAATATTCGGGTCAATTCTTTCATAGAAATCATCTATTATACAAATGAACTTAGTCAGCGGCTCGTCAGGTCCTTGATACCTATTGTCAAGATCTCGTAACATTCTCTTGTTGTAATTTCCGGATTGAAACTGCCTACGAAAATAAAATTTAAAATCTTCTAAACCCCTGAACAAGTTCATTTTTGCGATTCGTCTATACCATAAGAATGCGTCATCTGTCAACGCGTAAGGAATAACCAGTCGCATCAAATCATTATCATTATACCCCACAGCTGTTTGATACTTCTCTAGCTCTAATAAGAAGTCATACGGAGTTTTCTTTTCCTGAGATCCAGAGTACTTTGGAATAGTAATATCTTTTCCTTTCAATCTGATAAGCTGATTTTCACCAATCCTACCATTTCTAAACGGACCCCTATTTTCCTCATTATCTGCATTAGACTCATTATGAACCACGCCATGTCTTAGTATCTCCAAATTACTTAAACGCTGAGTAATTGCATTAAATTTTTCTTGAACGCTATTCTCGATACGCTCATGCATATTTGCCAAAAGTCTCTCGATACTCTCAATTGTAACAGTACTACTACTGCTTGGTCTTTGATTCATAGTAGAATTAGGAGTTGGAACATAGATGGAACTAGTTCTAACTGTACGACCTTTTCTACCCATAGTATAACTGAGTAAATACAGCAGATATAATTTATATTGTATTAGAGGATGATCGGGAAAATCGATCCCGGCCGAGCTATTTGTAACGTACAGAAAGTCTAGGGTTCGGTTCTATACGATACGGTTAATTTAAATACTGCATGAATATTTATTAAGCAATACCAAACGTTATTCTTTTTACATTGAAACACATATAATGACTACAGAAAGTATTGAATATAATGCCTATATCAGAACAATTACAAATCAGAACAATTACAAATCAGAACAATTACAAATCAGAACAATTACAAATCAGGACAACTACAAATCAGGTTTACAACAATAAGGTAAATACTAATATGTAATATGAGCATTTATAGAGATCTTTCCTTTATATTTAATACCGCCAAATTAATACCCATTTGGAAATAACAAAATGACAAAGTAATACCCCTGGGAGGATTTGGGAATAGGAAGTATACAAAGTAGTTCTGTATACTTCCTTTTATAGCCTTTGTTTCCTTTCCTTTAAGTAGCTCAAAGGTCAGGAGCAGACTAAACTCATCCCTACTATGACAGTGGTATTTATACCTTTTTGAAATTAAATTGGTTGGTTGAAACTATCGGGTCGAATTCATTGGATCAACCCTCAATCTCACACAGCATAAATTATTCTATTCTGGATTATTGATAGTTACAAACATTCTGACTCTTACCAACTCAAGTAACTATGGTAACTATGTTACACTACATATACGCACATACGCGTCTTATTTCTCGTATCCTTCCATACATGAGACAAACCCGCAATCCCTCACTCCAAGCAAGTGCCTCTCTACCTTCTACACTTTTCTCCATCATTTTCATCTCTCTCTCAATTCCTATAATTTTCTTCATTTAATTCCATTATCTTGCGATATATTCATTTTTCCTCCGTGGGCACAGTGATAACAATTTCCACAACAACATTCATATTAACAGTACGTATAGATGATTATACGTTTAGATATCTTAAACGTTTAGCTGTTATACGTTTAGTTTTTACGCATTTAGAGGTGTAATCAAATGGTTTATTAGAATATCAAGATGCTCACAGAACATTTTACGAGAGTGTAACTATTAAGGCTAGCCTCACTTACACCCAAAAATTTGTTGATAGCTATAGCTCCTCACGGGTCGAGTAGTTATCCATACCGTACTGGTACTTGGAACCGTACTCGAATTGTCGGGTTAAATTCCCGCTTGACCCGGACTTGTCTTTATGTACGCGTAAAAAATCCGTTACTCGAAGTTCGGTATTATATTTCTTAATTCTTAACTGAACTTACGAGTATTAGACGTTTATACCGACCGACCCTTACTTGAACTCGTACTCCAACCGTATTTGAGTACCAAGTACACCGGAAAAAAATAGTTTTGTCGACTTTATTATTTGTTACGGTAAAGGTTTATTCAATCAGTATCAAAAAGAGCTGATGTATAGACTCTGATAAGACATCCTGCTTATACGCGAATCTTTACAACGGGAACGTTATCTGTTCGTATGAGAACGATTCCGCCGGAAGGTCCCAGTGATTAATTTACCTGCACGAACTATAATACATTATTTCCGAAATAGTCAATTCAGTCAACCACAGTATAGTTTATTTTTTATTAGTTAAAGACGCGAAGTGAAATATATATAATATTAAATAGGGGTAGAGGTTCACTTTTTAACACAAGGCTTATATTTTATTCGCAGCAACGTTAACGCAGCCATTTAAAAAATTTTAAATGGCTTAACTAATTCATATTTTTTAAAAATAACAGTAATGATTATTTTAAATAAGCGAAAAATCAATTTTTTCAATTTTTCAATTTTTATTGATTGTAATATGCAATATATTGAATGTTACTACTAGTATATCATTTGCCTGACGAAGAGTAAAAGCTCGAAACGTTGCTGCGAATAAAATTTAAGCCTTGTGTTAAAAAGTGAACCTCTACCCCTATTTAATATATCACAGTATAGTTTAAGATAGCTTTCGAACATGAAACTCCAGACCAGTGGGATATAACGTCGGAATAGTTTAATTATAATAATTTTATAATGGAATAGAAAACAAGTCAGACACTTATTTTCGTGTTCTCCGGATATTAAGTTATTCTCTACAGGATGACCTAAACACCTATCTTTGTTCCGGATATTCTGAAATGATTTTGAATAAGGTCATACAGAGCAAAGATTTTATCTACATATGATATATTTTGTCGGATCCCGTTTGCGATTCCGGGAATAATTTACACCTGTCCGACAATGTCAGGATTCCATTTAAAATAATCTGCGTGAAACGTTTTATGACGATGTTTATTTTGAGGAATAGGAAAATGTTTTAAAAAGACGTGATAGGATTTTTCAAATTCAAAGCCCAGCCCACTCTGACATCCAGAATGTAAGTAAGGGTAGATCTGGGAAAAGATAATAAATTACAGGAATGAGTGTCAAAATTCCTATCAAGTGGGCACAATTAAATAAAACGAAAGACGGCAAAGCTCCGGAGAACGCGGAAATCAGCTCTAAAGTCTCGGCTGTCATAACGTTGAACAACAGGGAAATGATCCGCTCACAAGTGAATCTCATTAGCTGGAAGGTGTAAATCACAGCAAATTTTCCGAACTACTGACGCTTAAAATTCCATAAATGATAGGTGTAGAAAATTGTGAACAGACTATGGACCGCGTTGTAGCCCAACCATTGAGATTTTTTGGAGAAGAATTTATATCGACTGGGACTTTTGCAACTTGCTTCGTAAGATCAAATTGACCTCACACATGACCCTCCTTTAAATTCAATCCTAAAGATGTTTTGAGCTAGTACAACTACAGTCAACATTTATTTTATTTATTTGCAGGACTCACAATTCTTTTGCTTATTGATACATTTATCTACAAATGTGTAATCTGTACTTTTAAAAGAAGTTCATGTGTGACTTGAGAGAACTATTGGCTGCCAAGCTGAACAAACAAAATTTTCAAGAGTCATGTTCGAGGATCCCGCAGACATGCGGCATTCGGAAGAATCGATCCTGTTTCATGATTAACTCAGAAAGATATTCTCACTCATTCAGGTTTGTGAGAACTCAGAATATCTGCTAACTCTCTTTGAGGAAAGTGATTTAGCTCTACTCAATGGGTGAACTATAGACTTCTGTGTTGTTCGAAGCTCTGTAACCATTCATTCAGAAATACAAAGAGTGGAAGTTTCATGTTGTAGTTAATTTATGCCGGGATATTAAAAAAAATATGGCGATACATATCTATTACCGCAATAAATCCGTTAGCTCTATGCTTGGTTTGTATTATTGGAATTTAAAATATTCACTTCGCAAAAGAATACACTACTTTATTTATTCCTTGAACTTAATATTTTGTGTAAATTGCTAAAAAAAAATTCAAAATACAAGTAACTGCCGATTGAATTTTTTATTCAGTTGTAAACAAAATTAATAAATTAATGTTGGAATGAAGTGTGCACAAGGATAGGATTTATATGCTACTTTGTATAAATAACAAAAATAACAAGTTAATTATTAATTTTGAAAATACATATCACAAAAGTTAGAGTACAACAAGCAATTCTATACGTTTGAGGTAAAAGACTTTTTACGTCTGCTCAATGTAAGTACCTAAAACAATAATCCTTGAAAAACTGCTGACAGTCTTCAGCCATGGAATATCTGTGTGCAGCAATATTTAGCTCCCCAGCATTGTCATCTGTCAGCAGGGAACACAATTTTTGGAAGGCTTTGAACTTTAGTGCCACCAAATCATATTTTTCGGCACTGTCTACCAACTTCAAAAGCACTTTGTAGTCAGTTGGAAGGTCCACGGGAAGGAAGTACAAGGTTTTGAGAAACATTTCCAGAACAAATGGCTCCGTATCCGAAATGACAATCTCCTTGTTTAGCGACTCCTTCATTGGGGTTGAAAACATTGCTGCAAAAACAGAGCTCCGACCTGAAAGAATTATTGTTACGCTCAATTTAAAATCAAATTTTCAGGGAAAATAATTTTCACGGTATAAAGCAAAGGTGCCCACCTATCCTATTTATAGGCCTATATATAGGATACAAATAGGCAGGATGCAAAATCCAAGTAATTATAGGTAGTAAAATAGGGTGCAGTAATTACCGCTAAAATTAATCCTATATTATATGTAGGAGCTGCAAGAGTTCCCCTTTTTATTTAGAAACAAGGTAGGCAGTTTGCGAAGGTAAAAATAGGCATATTTAATGATCTATTGACAAATTTGTCAACCTGATTGTCAATTTGATTAACTTTAAAATAAATCTCAAAAATATTCTTCAAATATGTGACATTTTAGTAGTTCGATTTTTTTCATGTGTTACGATTGCTCGTGCATACATAGAGGATTTTTGTTGAAACAATAAGTCTTTATAGGCTAAAAAAGGTCTTTATAGGCTAAAAAATAGGCCTTTATAGGCTAAAATATAGGCCGAAACATTGCAGGAGTATATATGCAGGCAAATAGGTAGGCAATTTATTTCTGATAAATAATATAGGTTAATATGTAGGGAAGGCAAAGCTGCAAAAAAAATGTGTAGTATTTTAGGTAGGCTAAACGTTTTGGACACCTTTGGTATAAAGTACAACTGAATATGTCATTGGGGATTTAAAAGTACATGGGAACATTATTACCCAAAACGTTTCTATGACATGGAAAAGTCGTGCCTTGGCATTTAATGACAATGTCAGAATATAAGCTGTTGTTGTACAAACTAGCTATCCAATTAGCACTTGAGGCTTCCAAAGTATTTTCGAAAACTGGGAATACTCTCGCTCCAATCTTTGTCGTTCGGGGCAACGTTACGTGTAACTTAGCAGTGATACGTAAAATTCCCCGAGGGTATATCTTTGCTCTTTGACTGGTCAATGCATTCCGTCGGATCTTCACAGGTTTTTTGGGAGCACTGCTGTGGACGGCATAAACTGTTGCCGAGGTATTATGAGTATACTCCTGTTCACCTGTTCCAATTTCATACGGGTTTTATATTAGAAATGCAAACAATTATCACGTAAATTATATTTAAAAATTCAAAGACGATCCCCAAATATTATTTGTATCAAAATCAAAAATAATTTAGAAGATAACCACAGAACGAAAAGCAGTACTAATTTTCAGTCCCTTACTTCGAGTGATCTAACAGAATCCCGAGCGTGCATAGAAAGTTCGGCTAGAATACGTTACTTACCTTCCTTTTCAATGCGAGTCCCACCAGGTTCTCCCAAAAGTATTTTGTATGAACAATGTATTTGATCTTCCGAATTCATGGGCCCACAATAAAGTTTTAAAGAAAATGTCAGGTCTGACTTGACCCTTCGAAGATTCATTATCCTGCAAATATTTACAACCAGATTCCTTTAATAGCACCCAATTATAGTGGAACGGTTTGCAATAATGTATGTAATACTGTAATTTTTGTAAAACAATACAAATTTCAATGTATTTCAAGTTACCAATAACATTTCGAACCCAAATTTCCCATTGATACATTCAAGTTTTGAGACGTTAGCAGTGAATAATTGCCCTTCAGAGTTTCTTCAAAGTTCTCTATATCCCAGATCAGCTCGACATCACACATTGGTCTCTGGAAAATTGAAAAAATATAGTAAGGATAGACAAGCAGTCGTTTTTAAATTCTAGGCATATGTATAAATGCTAAGTATTTTTCCTGCTAAGCAAAAGGGCCCCCATGTCTAGGAACATGGTGCGTTTAACATAACCCCAATTTTGTAAATCTGTTTTCGAGATTTTCCACAATTTTACTCATTGATGCAGGTCCGGAATTGCTTCCAGAATCATCAAATTCATTCAGCCGTATAATATTTTAAAGCATATTAGACAAGAATCTTCATGTGACATTGTGGTGTTCAATATCAAGTGTTCAAATATTGCTTTAAATATCTTTTCATGCTTGACTCGGAAAGCTTTAGAGGCATTGAAAGGAGTTTAATAACGACCCTGGGTTAAGTTTTGTGAGAAAAATAGGAAGAAAATTCATACTCAAGGCGTGATGTGAATTTCCCAGAACAATAGTGTTGTGCGTTCAAGGCAAGGTATTTAATTTTCGACTTTTAAAAATTATTTGTTTACGCACCAATGACAATATCTGTAAAATGGACTTACGTAAGTTGTAGTGGCAGCAACAATGTTAGCCATCCTCTAATATTTACTTCGACCTTCCTCACAAATATTTATTTGCCACTACTGGACGATTGAACTTTCAAACCTAGACTGGACAGGATATTGATAGTTGTAAAACCTTTGTATTTGTTGTATGTGATCCAAATAAGGCATAAATTAGGTCTACATATATCTATGTCTAACTGTAAGCTTTTAAAATCAAATGCCAATGCCCAAACTACGTATTAGTCAAACTTGCAAAGTCATTTAGAGGATAAACCAAAGTATACAGAGTTTTGTAGAAACTTAATGTAAGATAAAGCTAAAGTCGCAGGTAGAACATTTATCAGTAAACCATATAGTGATTAAATTGCAAGATAATTCTGGGACCACTTAATGTAAATATATATTATGTGAACTGTAGGTAAAGCGTATATTTCAAAAAATGTATCTGTACTCTGCAAATAGATATACATTTGTGTTCAACCTTCGAAGGCTGAATTTTGGCTGAAAATACTTGGCCTTCGAAAACAATACAAAAGAAAATACCTTAAATAAAAATAGTGAACATAAAGTAAATTAACACATGTCACATTACTAAAATCCAAATAAAAGTACAAAACATGCACAATACAACAATATTACAACAAACAATACGTTTCTTAAAATACCCATATAATGCTAACTCTTTTCGGTTTCTGGAGCATAAACAACGTTAACAAGCAACCTTTTAAAACAATCCGATACCTAACCAATTCAAGGACTGCGTGCAACGCATGTGTAGTATCAAATCGTTGAGCTGTTGCGAATAGGTTAGTCCATTATAGTGCTCCGCATGGGTACAAAAATGTTGTACCTGGACCTGTACCTGAATCATGGGTACATGGATTTTTCGAACCTATACCCGTACCTGTACTTGAATACCTGGGTTCAATTTTCCCAAACCTGTACCTCTACCCAAAAAGTACCCAAAAAAGTACCTGTACCCGGGTACATTTTAAAAGTACCTGAACCTACCCGGGTATTTTCGATTGTCCTAATTTAAATGATCACCAAAGATATTACACGAAATAAAAAATTAAAATACCTGCCACCAAGACAATTTGACTTAATAAATTTATTTATCACATTAAATTTTTATAATTTTTTATTCTTCGAAAGCATGACTAATTGTAAATACTGGAATTATCAGTAGTTATAAATGATTGCATAAAGGTTGAAAAGGTAACGGATAGCAAAATCTACGATATGAATAAGTTCAATCCAACAATACAAAAATGCAGTGTGATATTTTCTAAACGTTTAATAATGCTGAGCAATTAAAGGGTTACGAGTTTGTTTTGCAACCTGAAATTGCTTTCGCAATGGAAAACATTTAGATTCAAACTCCACAGATTTTAACTTCAGTCAAGCTTGTAAAAATTTCCTACCGTATCTCCACTCTTATATAAACGTTAATGCGTCAGAAAAATTGGGCCATCGGAGAAGGCTCGCTATGTCTGTACTCCAGTTTCAGGAACTGCTAAAAATTCTGTGGTCATTCCAGCTAATGCTGGGTAACCAGCCACGTGTTACTATATGGTGGAATTAGTTTTCACGGCTTAGGTTATACATATAAATTTTATTGTAACATGTTTCAAGGTAAAAAATTAGGATGAGTTTTTAAAGCTCAACAACATTTTTACAGGCTTTACTAGGAAATTATGATTGACTGAGAAGTACCTGAAAGTTTAGGTATTTTACATTCAGGTTCAGGCCTTTACCCAGTGAGTACCTGTACCTGATGGGTTTATACCCAAAAGATTGGGTTTTGAACCTGCACCCATACCTGAACCTGAACCTGAATTTTCAGGTATCTAATGATTGGACCTGAACCTGTACCCGAATTGGATGGGTACAAAAGTATGTACCTGATACGTACCTGTACCTGAACCTGTACCCAAATACCCGGGGAAAACCTGTACCCATGAGGGGCACTAGTCCATCATTACCCCGGTTGATTACAACAATGGCTCTAGGACTGTTGCGGAATCTAGCAACCTGAAATGCGCGCCTCAATTCTGCTGTCTACTGACCAAGCTTGAGACTTCTTCAAATATTAGTGAATTTGAAAAAATACAATAAGGATGGCACATGTAATCTTTATTTAAAATATACTTCGTTAGATAATTCATGTGTAACAAAAACGCCCGTGGGGAATAGTAGTATCTGTAATACTTGATGCATACCATATTCCTCAAGGGTTACTGCATAAAGGGGAAACTTTGGAACAGGTGTCATTACGCAGGACTTCTTCTCGTTCATTTCTCCCTTGAAGAGCTTAAGGGCGGATCGGATCCCATCCGATGCACCTGCTACTAAAAGGATGTCATCGGCGTGGGAAGGGATGCTGCCACCCCTTCATTCAATGTACTCAGCCACGAGTGCTCGGATGCACGGGAGCCCACTGGCGTCCGAGTATGCCCCTTTGTAATATATTTAGAGATGCGCATCCACAGTTTCGTTACTTTACGTTACACTATTATGATAGGTTTTAAAATTGTCGTTAATTATCATTACATTACTAAATATCGTATGAAAAATTCAGCGTTACCGTTCCGTTACTACAAGACAACGGTAATACTCCAGCGTTAATTTTCGTTACCATTAAAAATATTATATAGCCGTTACTTTTCGTTATCGTTACTATTATTGTCCGCTCGTTATGAATTAAAATGTCAAACAACTAGTGTTGCCAGACGTACCTGGTATGCAGAAAATGTAGCAAAAGGCAATTTACAGTTTTTGTGTAGTTCTTGATTCACTTGCAATGTGATCCGCATCCCGACTACCCGGTGTGGTAATCTCAACATTTGTCCTTTTTTCAAATTCATTTTTCTCCTTTTACTAGCAGCAGTATTCTACATGGTTAGTTCTTATCTACTAAAAACTTCGTTTGAACCAAAACTGAATTCGTAAGCCGATCACACATCGTTTTTTTTGTGAGCAAAAGCGTGTGGATTGAGCAAAATAAAAGGTCAAAAACTTCCTATTGAAATTTGCCATGTTTTCAGTAACGTATACATAAATGATGCTCAGGGATCAGGGTACAACCAACTCAAGTTGTTACTGTTTCCCCCGTTTATTTGCACACACAGTTACTCCAAGCAAAGCCAATAATATATATATAATAATATTATAGTATATGATAATGTAAATGCAAATATTTATTTGATAGCGTTACGTTACGTTACAATATCGTTTTCTGTTAACACACGCTTAAGCGTTATAGTTATTCTGATAAATGTTTAGCACACCTTAGTTCCGTTACCGTTACGTTATTGCCTGCTCCAAATATAGGCCGTTACGTTAAAAAACGGCGCTATTCCGTTATTGTCGGTAAAAGTAACGTAACGGGCGCATCACTGAATATAATTCATTAAAATTCACAGCACCTCTGACACTGCGATCACAAAAGAATTTACTATGGTATTAGAAATACCTGCATTTCCCCCTCGAGAGTCCCCTAAAATTTCCAGCTCAGGTTGGGTTACTAATGCAATAACCTAGAAAATATGTAGTGATTGATTAAAAAATAGTTCTTCCTAAAACGATTTCCACGCCATCTTTTTTCTATCCTTGTTCCTTGACGAAAATGTGGTCCGAAACCTTTTGTTCCTAAAATATTTTTTTGTGGTTGCATTTTTATAAAAAATTATTATGGAATTGGTTTGGGGATGTATTTCGGAGTCCGGTATTTGACTAGCAACTATTGCAAGTGTGTAAGTGACACTAGGACGTTGACAGAGGCCACAACATTTTATATGGCTGACGTATCTTAATTTGCCTCTTGTAAATCTACGCGGAATTACATTCAGTCGCATATTTGCACGTTTCGGTGATTGAGATACTCACGAGATGGAATTTTCCATCTTTTCGACTTAAGACATGACCAGTTTATGTCAATTTGTGGAATTAAATTATATTTCAGTCATCCGTCTCATCTAAGTTTGTTGCCACAAACTGTACATAGTTAGGATAAGGACAACACTCAAAATAAAATCATTTATGAGGACGGAGAAATTGTTTTATTGTAATTGATGCAGGAACGAACACTAATTTATTGTATTTATATTTATTACAGTTTTTATGGAGTATTATTGTTTAGTGAGCACAATTACTAAGCATATAAATGAAGCAGGGTTGTTCTCAAGCGTATCGATTTCCTCCCTTGAATTGTAGTTTGTAACGCTTTTTTTTCTAATCACCACAGGATGGATGCAGAAGTCGGATTTATGTGTGAAGACGGGAAGAATCTTCCCAGAGAAATAAATTTTTCAGCCGGGAAATTTTCAAACAGGATTGCAAACAGGGATTTTCGAAATTGCTGAGGTGTTTTACGGAAAACAATTTTTGTAAACAAGGATTTTTGCAATTGTTGAATTGTTTTACTGAAAATGATTTTTGTCAGCAGTAATTTTCAAATTTGTTAACCTTTTTTCAGCATTGATTTTTGAATTTGTTGGGGTGTATTACGAAAACTAATTTGTCAACAGGGAGTTTTAAATTTGCTTCGAGCAGGGACATCATGACCAGCAGGCAAAATGAAAAACATCTTCCAGGGAGATTTACGAAAATCTGACCCCTGGAGGGATGTTATTCCAGTGCCTGTCATGGGAACGGGTCACACCCGGGTGTTAGGGTGCAGGAACGGGAACGGGTATCATATGGGTGCAAAATGTTTTCACCCAAAGGTATGGGTACAGGTTTGGGAATCAACCTTTCCAATTATAGTATGTGGGAACAGGAACCCGTATGGGAACGGGTGCAATACAGGTTGAATGGGATCTGTACCCAACAGGAACGGGAACGGTATCCTCAAAACCCCGTTTCTGTTCATGCGTACCCGTGTACAGAGGAATCTTGCGAGCATAACGATAATTACATGATTGATTTGTTTTGGCATGGTGTGACCGACTATTTTTGTGTCGTTGTTGTAGTTTAGAGGCAAACCCTCTTTGTTTGAACAAATCATCCCACGTCGAATGATGAAATGTGACATATTAATTAATTAAATGCGTTTGTTGCGCTCGTAAGTATATATAATGTATAACTTTTATCCTTGAATATATGAACTTCCGTTTCGGGTACGAGAACGGATTCCAGGGTTTTGGGTACGGGTTTGGGTACACCCAAAATTAATTTTTGGGAACAGGAACGGGTTTGGGTGCTCTAATTGTCAAAATTTCGAGTCTTGGTGCGGCACTTTTGCTCACAAGATTTCGGGTGCAATTTGGGAATTGGGTTCCGCCTTGTACCAAAACCCGAACTGTGGGAACGGGAATGGGAACGGGGACAACTTTTCTGTTCCCATGACAGGCACTGTGTTACTCTGCTAAAGCATCCAGCTTATACGCAAAGATTTATGATCTGTTAATCTGAGAACGATTCCGCTGGAATTAACCAGTGATTATAGTTTACCAGTACGAACTATAATCTATAATACATTATTTCCTGAATCTATTTTTCTCAGTCAGCGAGAGTATGATTTGAGATAGCTTGCGAACATGAGACTCCAGACCAAATTACATCGGAACGTAAGGGCTATAATGGAATACAAAACAATTAAGATACTTATTGTCATATTTGCCATAGATTACGATTGCACATCCTTGCATAGATATTTCTTCGGGATATCGTCCAAAGATCATAAACATTCATCCTATGGTTGTGTCAGAGATGACTTTCCTAATTCTAAGTTCCTAACTAAATTATAATTATGATGGTTCCTAAAATTATGAAGACCTAATGTGAGAGGGCCCTATTTTAATAATATTGAGAGGAGGTTCAAGTGTAGAGCCGTTGAGTTCTTGTGAGAGACTGCCTTTATTACATATAATAGTGGTCCAAGAGGACTACGAGGAGGAGAGTGGGAACTAGCCGTTCCAACTCACCTTAATCTAAATATACAAATACATGTAAGGGTCCAGTAGACCCGCATATCAATTAATGATAAGATCTCCATAGTTTGGGGCCCCATATAAGACTGTGAGAGTCACTCTCACATTTTCCCCCCAACAGGGGAATGAGTCGTCCCCGACTCATGGCGGTGGAAATACATACATGTACCAATATACATATAGAAATAATTAAGTTGAATTACAAGAATGGGTCAAGTGACCCCAAAAATCCCCAAAAATTAGGGAACACACCAAAAAGGGACCCAAAGGTCAACAAAAAGTAATAAAGCACATACAACAAAAACAAATAGAAGGTATAAACCCCCAAAAAATGAATAATTAATCAAGTCAGTTAATACATTAAAGTACTTAATACAATGTGTATTAAATACCTGAAACATACCGTCGTAAACACAAACAAAAACATACATACATACCATATGAGGCATTATTTTGTCATGTAATTATCAATTAAACGTAATTAAATTGCATGGAACCGAAGGTTAAGAATCCCATTCCTGGGCCCTGTGTAAAATCCCATTCCCACACATTCATGTGCATCCTGTGACATTGGGCCCTGTGTATCATCGAGTTCCCATATAGCGAAGGTTCTAATATCCCCAATAGTGAACCGATAATTTAAAAAAAAACAAGGTAACCCCATAAATCAAGGAAGGCAAAGTGAGAGCCGTCATACTTATAGGGTATTTTTTACAGCGCCAGACCTTATCCACGCGTGATATAGGGTTTACACGTACGGAAGCAAAGGGTAATTATATTTAAAGGGGTAAAGAATTCAGAGAAATTTAGCACTTCACCTTATCCTAACCTGGCCAGCACACCCTCAATATCTAAACATTGTGTGGATCACGCTAAAGGCCGCGCAACCTTAATATGGTGCGGCTCACACACAAATTGGCCATAATTGAGTTAATAAGGTTAACAGCTAAAAATAATATTACATATACTACAAGATACTCAATACTGACAAGACCCCATCGCAGAGGCCCATAAAAGTGAACGGGATAAAGTCAACATGGTCCCAAAACTAGATCCAACATTCAGTCACATTACAAGAGTCCTCACACTTATCGAAATGAGGTAGACATAGTACCAAAAATAAACAAAATAACAATAATTAGGTATGTATATTTACAAACATATCGCATTATTGACGGAAACTGTCTTGATTAAATCCTTCAAAATTCGGGGGGTCTACTTTCCTCCAGCGGTATACTGCATCTGTAACGAAGATGCGTCCTGGTCTTGACTTTTAATTTCTTATTTGAGATTAGATGACAAGACTTCTTTTTAGGACCCATTCGTGATTCCCTTGATGAGTATCCGGAGTCTGATCCATCCGAAAAATTCTGAGAGGTCATGGGTTTGCCCATCGTTCTCCCCGGTCTACAGCATTGTAGGACCCCAACAATGGAAGGGTTATTAGAACCATCCGTAGGAAGTCCCTGCAATGATGAAAGAGTAGTATTAGTATTCCCTTTCACATCACAATTAGCAGATTTATCGGGACTAAGTAAGTTATAAAATAGGCCCGGTGAACATAACAGAGCCCGGACACTGGTTTCAAAATCAGCAGTCCTTGGAGTGATTGAGGATAAAGGCCCATCAACAACATCCTCACGAGGCCTTTTTATACACGAAGGCTGAACCGGCGTTGGATCCTGTTGGACCCGCTTCAGCTGCGATAAAGTTTGGCTATCCCTAGAATC
Organism: Allacma fusca; assembly: GCA_947179485.1. NCBI lineage: Eukaryota > Metazoa > Arthropoda > Collembola > Symphypleona > Sminthuridae > Allacma > Allacma fusca. Next base: position 67,865,516 of record OX359245.1, read on the forward strand.
TTTAATTAGTGGAACAAGACAAGCCACACCCAAATTGGCATCACATCTAGCATAATTATTATCACATTTATTTATAACATATATTATTCTATTCTTTTGCTCTTCATTTATGTTTGGACCTAATTTTATTTCATCCTTACTAGAACAGTGTCTTGGTTTATTTACCTGAAGGACATCAGCTGTAGGACAAAATTTATTATTAGGTTCCTTATATGAGGCAAATTGAGAATCATTTATATTTTTATAAATATTATTAAAGCTTATTGCAGGAGACGTAATGTCATTAAGTATAGTCATATCAGTGTGATTGGATAAATGTTTATTATAGATCTGTGGGGTCTCCGTAATTGAGCCTTCAGATACGGTGGTTAAGAGTGAAGGACAGACTAATTTGGTCTCATCCCCAGAACCTGAATTCATTAAAGGTAAATTATCAACACTCAGTATTGCATTATTACGAACAAAGTATTTGCAAGGAGTATAAAACGTCTCTGAGACTTGCTCCTCCTGGGAATCAATAATATTAGGACCCAACTTTATTTCATTTTTATTCAAGGAGTGCTTCGGAATCATTGCCGGAAGAGCTTCGACTTGGGAATGAAATTGTTGTTGAGGAATAACGGGTGATTTCTCAAGGGGCATATCTAGAGGTTTGTTGTCCTTGTCAATATGAATGGAACGTATCAAAGTTGCACTGCGTGGTGATTGAGTAGATTTGAGAGGAAAAGCTCGGGGAATCTTTTCCATGAATTGTGCGTTTTCGTTCACCCTAGTAGATGAGACAGGTGATTGTAGCTTCGAAATTTCATCGGGCATATCTATCACTACATCCCTAGATACTTTGGGGCATGAAGAAATTAAAGGCACATATTTGTTAGGATCATAAATGCCATGACATTGAGGCCTACACGAAATATGCCTAACAGTTGGAGGAGGCGCATGTTGTTGAGCCTGTAATGAGGGCGGATTAATCTAACTTGCTAACTTACTAACTAAAATAGGAATTAAATGTGGGAAAGGCAGAATAGTCTGAACACCCCCGTGTGCCAGACTTACCCGTTTCCCGAATTGCCAGGAATCTGAAAAGGCCCTTGTGCCACTGGAGCTACTGAAGGAGCAGAGAAGAATTGCTGCTCATTCGGGCATCCTCCGTTGACCCAATAATTTTGAGGTCCCTGATTCTGGGAATTATAATTGTGTTGTGGAGGGACTTGATAGCTAGTATGTTGTTGCTGGTAGTTCCGTTGAGGCTGATAGTTCGGTTGAGACTGATTACCCGGACTCTGATAATCGTCTGGAGGACAGTCATGGAACTGAATCAGATTATTTGGATCCCCGAAATTTTGAATAGGTCCATTGGGTGCTGTCTGTGATTGACGGCTTGGATACTGACCTGTGTCAAAGTGGGTAGAACCTTGCACAAAATTAAATTTATTATAATTATGGTTACCAGTTGAACGGTTGGTCCGAGTGTTAAATAGACCAAGTAGTTTATTAGTGTAGCCATTCTCAATATCCGTATGTAATTCCCGACATTGGCGCCAAGTATGACCAGTGCGGTTGCAATAATCACAGGGTTGAATTTTGACTGCCCTGACGGAACTACCCACAAGCTGTGGAGACTGGGAAGCTGATGTCCCTGTAGTCCGGGACCGGGCATTATTGTCTCCAGTTGTGGACCTCAGTAGGCCCCGAATGTTTTTGGTGAACTCTGGGATGTTCCTAGATAAAGTAACAGCAAAAGAGTCAATTGAGGGAGGTAATTTGCCTCTATCATGCTCAATAATAGCATCGTCTGACATCCGAGGGTCAAGATCCAGGCATAGGTGTTGCAACTCTGCAACAAAGGACTCCGCCGACATTCCCGCCGTGTACCGGAAGGCTTCCAGGGCAGCTTGTTTGGCTGGCCGAAGGTTTGAGTGATCGAACCTCTGGATCAGGCTGGAGGCAACAAACTGCCAGATTTCCTTCGCAGGTTTTCCCATCTCCTCATATAGGCGGATCCGAGGAAACTCCGAACAGAACCACTCCTGGACGGCCTTATCCGGAGAAAAAAAATTGAAAAAATTTCCTTAGATTAAGGACCACAGAGTCTGGAGTGACGAACATGTCCTTGGAATAAAAGTTGACATGCCGGACGAATGCCTTGGGGTCCTCATCGCTGTAGTACTGCTCCACTTCAGCCCTAAACCGGTCCAGACGACGATATATTTCGTCAGAAGCCTTGGGGTTGGATGGCACAGTAAAGACGCCCTGAAAATCATGAGGAGGCACATAAGTATGCATCTGGGACTGTTGTTGGAAATTAGGAGGGGGATCCAGAGGAATATCAGGAGCAGCACCAAACAAATCACCAGCAAAAGGATCAAAAGAAGTCCATGGTGGGGCATTTGAAGTGGCACTTGTGTCCATATCTAATATCTATGCAATTGGGATATTTGTAAAAAATGATAACTAGGATTGGTATCAAGTAGGTAATGTATCTCTTTGCTAATATATGGAAAGCTCTATAGAAATGAATTTCAAAATAATCTTGACGTTGATAGTCAAAGGTAAGATAATTGGTATTGTGATAGGGAAACTGCTTGGAACCTAAAACAGGACAAACAGGAATAATTATATATTAATTATTTAATCATGTAATCTCACGATAATTCAAAAAAATTGGATAATTGTAATTGTGAATAGAAATGTGAACCAAATGTAATCTGGAGTTGAATTTGTAAAGATGTCGTTATCGGTATGGCCTCAACCTTCAAACGTTGATAAGGAGTAGGTGAACCAGGAAAGGACGCTCCCACTTTTAGTCAAAGTGACGCTTGATGTTGAAGCTCCCCGAATATGTACTTTCTTCAGAATTAAATGGACGAAGGCGTGGTCTGCCAATACTGGACAAATATTTAAAGGCCCAGAAAATGCCGAAACTAAAAAAAAATTGACAGCGATTAGTTTCGAATTGTTGAATTTGTGTAATTATTGGCCAATGTAACTATTGGCTTGGTCACAAAAGAGTAATTCCAAGATTTCAAAATTAAATGAGAGTCCTGAAATAAGGATTTCAAAAATGTAAGGAAACGGGAAGTATGTATCGCAGGGATAAATGAGAACTGCAATTCTCTCAATAATAAGTCTTTCCCTAAGTAGGAACTGTAAATGGACTTATTGTTAAGTAATTAAGTTAGGAGTCCAAAGCTTATCAGAATTGGTTAATTGTGACCAGAAATTATTGATGGAATGATAAATGATAGGACATTGTGACAGTGTGATCAAAAGTTCTCTTATTTGGAACAAAAATCAAAAGTGCAATACTAAGGTATGTCCACCGTTTAGACCAAAAATGAACCGGGGCAATGTGAGAAGATTTATGAAGTATAAATTCGAAAATTGGTAGAAATTACGAAAATACAGAGCAGTCACTATGGAATGTAAGGAGTAACAATGAGTGCGGATGGATGTGGGAAATGACGACGGAACAGGAATAAAGTTCCCAAAAATAATTATGGATGTGTAGAAAGAAGGAACTACCTATCCAATTATTTTGAGAAGGGAAAAAAATCAATGGGACTCAAAAGGAGGAATCAAAACTGTAGATCCAAATTAAATAAGGAGCCCTTGCATAATAGGCTGAAGCACTTTATGGTTGGAGCCGAAATTATGAAGTGGGTTACAACAGAAGGTCAAACTTGAACAATTATTGAAAATATGAAAAATTAAACGGGACTGGGATACGCGAGGCACAATTCCAAAAACAAATACACAAGAGGGAATAACTATATCAAGGCTATTCCACCGTATGGACTGAATCGGATGAAAAAGTAGTGAGGGCAATGTAAGACGGGCACAAGCAGGAATAATTTCGAAAATATATTGAGCTTATGAAAATATGCTGAATTCACCAGAAATTATTGTGCCGAATAATCGATTCGGATATATGGAAGAGTGATTATTGGTCAAAAATTAAGGTCCGAAAATAAGTATTGGAAAGTATGGGCCAGAGAATTACAAGCCGGTTATTTGTTGAACAAAAATAATACGGGAACTTGATGCTGTTTCATGCGTTTAATTAATTGATTCAAAGTGATGGAAAAATTATGGAACTCAAAAATAAATGAAATGCCGTCAATTCAAAATTAAAGGGGAACTGAATTGAAGGGATTAATAAAAATTCTGAAACGCACAAATAACTCAATAAGGTCACCAAATGTATTCTCAATTTTTTTGAAATAACGAAAGGGCTTATCATCGGGTCCATAAATAACGGGCACCAAAAATAATGACCGAGTTCAAAAAATATTCGTAATTACTTACGTACACCGGAATAAGCACCGAATATTAGCCAAAATAGATGGAAAAATTGAAACGATACATAAACCTTACCCGACGTTGAGGAGATCCTGGTATCTTTAGATTTTACAATTAATAGGACACTTTTCACGAAGTATTTATTTTGGCAAGATTTCTTTAGGAGAATTCACCAAAACTATTTTTACAGAAAAAGAGTCACTTTGGGGATTTGTCTAAAAAAAGATCATTTCACTGGGTCGAAAGTTTTACAGGAAACACTGTTTTCACAAATATTAAGTTTTTGTCACAATTATTAATATTTATTTGATGGACACTGAAATTGAATTCCCAACGGATGAGAGGGCCTGGAAGCTGGAGACCTATAATGGAGGTCTGCTCCGTACGGCGTGGTCCAGGTAGTGCCGCATATAGGCCAGCAGGAACATGTGAGGACGGCGTGAAGCAAGATGGCTGCCGTGTGTGAGAAGCCGGTCTTCCGCGTGGGAGAGGCCTTACTGCTGCAGTTTTGGTCCTGAGCCGGTGGGGCAATATGAGCCGCGTGCACTGAAGGCCTAACTTCTTCCTAATTTTAAAACTATTTCCTAAAATTAAACTAAATCTATTTCTAATACTAAAAAATAATTATGGGAGACTCGCTGGCTATGTAAGAGGACTGGGGGAAGGATACCACGCCTCCACCAAAATGTCAGAGATGACATTCCTAATTCTAAGTTCCTAACTAAATTATAATTATGATGGTTCCTAAAATTATGAAGACCTAATGTGAGAGGACCCTATTTTAATAATATTGAGAGGAGGCTCAAGTGTGAAATCTTGTGAGAGACTGCCTTTATTACATATAATAGTGGTCCAAGAGGACTACGAGGAGGAGAGTGGGAACTAGCCGTTCCAACTCACCTTCATCTAAATATACAAATACATGTTAGGGTCCAGTCGACCAGCATATCAATTAATGATAAGATCTCCATAGTTTGGGGCCCCATATAAGACTGTGAGAGTCACTCTCACAGTTGTTACTTATAAGATCCCATATGTTTCGAGTGACAGGGTAGTGACAAACAAAATTGGAGCAATAGGAAATTAAAATGGCTAAGCATGAAACAAAGTATAACTGATTGTCAGAAATTTCAAAGAGATGTTCTAATCGCCAGTGTTAAGCAATACCCCAATTTTTATGAATATTACTTAAATTTTCCTTTAGCCAAAACACTATTTGTATATATGTTGATATTTAATGTGCTCACTAGCGCACTGCGCACTCATACACAAACTTGAGTTGAAAACAGTTATTCAGGTTACAGAAATTGTAAACTCTTGCTTTTAGTGTAACATAATAAGATTACATTTTAATGAAAGAAATAAATTAATTTAAGGATATTTTTTTACCAATATAATACGCAAACTTGTTAGCGACGTATGATAATTTTCAGCTCGGTGTTCTTTGGGATTTACACCTTCGAGCTAATGTGCTTCTTTTGTAAGGGAATTTCCGCTCTTCAATTTTATGAGACGGAAGCTTTCAGCAATCTCTGGAGTTTTCCGTTGTATTTATTGCCGCAAACTTAATTTGATTTTTGACGCTTATTCCTGCAATTTATTATCTTTTCCCAGATCTACTTGTACGGACATTTTGAATGTGTCAGAGTGGGTTGGGCTTTGCATCTGAAATATACTATGAAGTATTTTTTCCTGTTCTTTATAATAAGCATCGTCAAAAATACTTGTTTCCTCGGTTATTTCTCCCTCCATTTTACTTCCAAGCGTCTGATGTAAGTCACGTAATATTTTCAAAAAATGCCAATTACATTCTATTAGACATTTGGGAATAAATAGGATCTTTGTGAACAAAAAAACCAGTTCCAAAACTGAAGTTCTCTCCCAAGCAGGGCTTATACGGGGACATTTCTTTTGTCCTGCAGCAAATCCCGTCCCGAAATCCTCGGGAAAAAAACTTTAGTCTTGATTCTGTCCTGAAACAACATGGGGACACACATTTTGTCCCGAAATTGCCCGATCCCGTCCTAAAAACCTCCGGACGCCCTGTCCCGATCATAATTCTAGTCTTACAAGAAATGCTCCAAATTTCACTATTTATAAAAGAGCGCCTCCAATAATAACGAAAGTTTACTTTAAAATGTATTCACATATAATTAGCATAACAAATTTTAAAAGGAACAATTGCCGTACACAATAATTTTTACAGCAATAGTATACTGTGGGAATCACAGAGGCCTATTGGAATACGTATGGGAGTGGGAGTTAAGCTTTCTGGGAACTTGGTATGGATTTTAGTTAACTTCATTATAACAGAACTGGTACTTTCCTTACACCTTTAGTGAAGAGTTTTAATCAGTCGCGTAATTACTCTTAACTTGTATGCGCTTCTTACAACATTTTGTCTTCCTTAGACAATAAGCAACCTCGAATTAATTTATATATTAAGCACGCATCATTATGTTTGCCTCAGGGATGAAATATCGGAAAAATAAAATTCCGATTCCAATTATAATACCTGCTTAAATTTATTTCCGATTTAGATTCCGATTCCGATATATCCAAATAATTAATTTTGAATTCCGATACCAATTAATTCGAATACTTTTAAATAATTCCAATTCCGATTCTATGCATGTAACCTAGAATTTATTCCTTTTGCCATTTTCAAGTCATTCGACCACGTCATTTAAACTGTTTACTCGAACAAACAACATGTTTTGCAGAGATTGCTCCGGTAGTCGACCTATAGCTCATAGTTTTAAATTAAACATAATGCAGAGAAAATTCTTCCCACAGTAACCTAATTGTAAGTTGCTGGAATGCTCAAGATTACAAATGTTACTTGCTGGAGAATTTCAAAAAATTCGGAATCATTCCACCACTTGAACAAATTATTTCATTTGTCCTTTGTGCGGTCCATATTTGTTCCACAGAATACGTTGGAACATGTCTTTCATTTTTTGTTGTATTCCTAGATTTCTATTGTAGTCGTAGTAATCATAAACAAATGATTCTGTCTTTCTTTCCATTTTCATTACTACGATAAAGAACTATGGAGAAGTGTAAAATGTGAAGGTACTATATAAAAGGTCGTAAATGTCTCTGTATAGCTGTATAATGCAATATCACAAATGGAATCGGAATTCATTGGAATATCTTTAAAATCTAATACCAATACCGATACTTACTTTCCAATTCCGATTAGAATTCCAATACCTAATTTTACAGTATTTTTAATTCCGATTCCGATTCTAATACTTTAAATTTTCCGATTCTTTTTCGATTCCGATTCCAATTCCGATTCCAATTTTCAACCCTGGTTTGCCTAAATACACAATAACATTATGAATTGTTTACACAATTAAGCCGAAAATGGTTTTCAGGAGCTGTTTATTTACCTTTATTAACTACTCGTAACAATTACCAATACCACAGTTCTGAAGCCAATCGGCTCACGTAAAACCATTACGTATTAACACAACTTTGAATCCGAATACTTCTCCAAAAACCTGCATTGGAAGTCCTAGAATTTGTGTAGCATTTCTTGCAGGGTTTCCGTAGAAGGTAGTATTGTAGTTCTATTTAAATAGGTGCCCAGGAAAATAATACATTTAGCGGTTTATGGCCAAGTTTTCTGGGAACAATTGAAATCAGAATAGTCGGATTTAAAAAAATTACCGAAAATGATAAGCCCCCTCAATTCGCCCAACACCAATAACAGGAACAAAAGAGATCCCAGTTGACTCCAAATCCCTTTCCTTCGCCGCTTCAATAGCTTTTTCCGGGATGGGGATCTAAAAATAATAAAAAGCATTGTATAATTAACACGATACTTACATAGATACATGGACAAGATAAATCAATGACAATAGTGTCAGATAGGAGATATGGAGTTTAAAAATAATCAAATGTTTACCCGAAGGAAAACATACATTGTCCCTTGAATTGGCTGGCACTCGATGCCACTTATACTGTCAAAACCCTCCGTCACTAACCTCACTTTTTCCGCCAGACCTTGCAATGTTACGGTAAGGAATCGTCGGAGGGCTTGGGAGGGGGTGTTGCTTAAATCCATGGAAACATTCCATGGCCATGGAGACCTTGGAATGGTGAAAAGATGCCAAATTTACAACGATGGATTCCATGTCCATGGAATACCCACGGAATGGCTGCCCATGGAAGACCCATGGAATCGCTGCCCATGGAAGGCCCATGGAATGGCTGCCCATGAAATACCCATGCAATGGCTGCCTATGGAATACCCATGGAATGGCTGCCCATGGAATGGCTGCCCATGAAATACCCATGGAATGGCTGCCCATGGGTAACCCATGGAATGGCTGCCCATGGAAGACCCATGGAATGGCTGCCCATGAAATACCCATGGAATGGCTGCCCATGGGTAACCCATGGAATGGCTGCCCATGAAAGACCCATGGAATGGCTGCCCATGAAATACCCATGGAATGGCTGCCCATGGGTAACCCATGGAATGGCTGCCCATGGAAGACCCATGGAATGGCTGCCCATGAAATACCCATGGAATGGCTGCCCATGGGTAACCCATGGAATGGCTGCCCATGGAAGACCCATGGAATGGCTGCCCATGGGTAACCCATGGAATGGCTGCCCATGGAAGACCCATGGAATGGCTGCCCATGGAAGACCCATGGAATGGCTGCCCATGGAAGACCCATGGAATGGCTGCCCATGGAAGACCCATGGAATGGCTGCCCATGGAAGACCCATGGAATGGCTGCCCATGGAAGACCCATGGAATGGCTGCCCATGGAAGACCCATGGAATGGCTGCCCATGGAAGACCCATGGAATGGCTGCCCATGGAAGACCCATGGAATGGCTGCCCATGGAAGACCCATGGAATGGCTGCCCATGGAAGACCCATGGAATGGCTGCCCATGGAAGACCCATGGAATGGCTGCCCATGGAATACCCATGGAATGGCTGCCCATGGAAGAACCATGGAATGGCTGCCCATGGAAGACCCATGGAATGGCTGCCCATGGAATACCCATGGAAGCGCTGCCCATGGAATACCCATGGAAGCGCTGCCCATGGAAGAACCATGGAATGGCTGCCCATGAAAGACCCGTGGAATGGCTGCCCATGGAATACCCATGGAAGCGCTGCCCATGGAAGAACAATGGAATGGTTGCCAATGAAATACCCATTGAATGGATGCCCATGGAATATGGATTCCAGTTGTCCTTGGAAAGTTCAAAGAATATTTGTGTGCAAATTAATAATTTACAGTTGAGATTTTAGGTTGAGAACGACATTTGTACGCGATCAAGAAATTTTTAAACATACAGTGAAGGTTTTATGTAGGGTTTGCTGTTAGTCTTCATTATCTTTATGTTGGCATGTTTCCAACGCCAATGTTTTGTCCAACGGATGGACCAGACCATGTACTAAGTAAATCTGTTGAATAATGTTCCTTGAACCTAGATTGTGGAAAATTTCTTGCCTGGGCCTGACCAGACCAAAATTCCAAGGCCAGATCGAACTATTCCTGTAGCTAGTTCACAATCAATGCATTGAATCTATGGTACCTCTATTTGAAATCCAAAAAATTTTGCTAGTGTCTAGTGTTTGTACGAAAAGGTTTCTAATATATGAGATTTGTGTCTTTTGTGAAACCTCGTTCTTTTAAAGCTAATTATTTAAAAACACAGAAGATCTATAATTTGCATGTTTATATGATTAGCCAGCAAAAAACTATGTGTACCCTTATATGTACATACATACATACGTTTGTATATGGTCACTAGCGAAGAAACTAAAACAAATTGAAAAATGTTGTACCCCACTTTGTCGGACGTTCCGGAGGGCCTTTATATAACAATATTATTTGAATTAAATAGCTCATTGTGTATAGGACATGTGTAAGCAAACATAATTATGTTGGAAATAAAAAAGTACTCACTTGTCCCAGGACAGTTGGACAGAGCTTGGCTGCAATGCTAGATATGAGGATCTCCTTTACGTCATTGTCCACGTTGAACATTTCAAAATATCCTCCACGGTAGTGCCCCTCATGGGTACAAAAATCTTTTACCTGGACCTGTTCCTGAACCCATATAACAGGTACTTCAAAATTGTGTACCTTTACCCGAACCTGTACTCATATTAACAGGTCCACATTTTTTGTACCCGTACCTGTTCTCATTTTAAATCATTGTACCTGTACCCAAAAATAACCCAAATACTTGACCCATGGGTACAGGTATCTGGCTGTACCTGGACCTGTACCCAGGTCCTTCTTTTAAGATTCTCAGAATTTGTTGTAACTAATATTTCAATTTGTAAGAAAATTATTCGTTGAAATCAAACTTCATGACTTGCAGCTCTTCTGTATACACTCTTTTATGTTCAACTGTCAAATATTGTAGTACTGTTCAAGTAGTCCTAAAGGATTCCATTACAACCATCTTATTTGTTAATGATTAATTTGACATGTTTTATATCGAACACATGCAAGCTTATTCTATTTTGATTAGGTTGGATTTATAAGGTGGGGAAATCCTAAATTAAATTGCATTTGTGGCCTTTTTTGTTGACCAATACTTAATGGTTATTAATTAGTGCAATGTATACGGCAGCTGTCACATTAGCCCATGTAAATAAGTTACTGAATAAAATATCTGATTCCCTAATTTTGTAGCAAAATTCGTATCAGGTTTTTATAATACAATATTTGCAATACGTTATACTGTTGATTATTGAAACTTAATATTTTCAACATTACCACTTCCTCCTAAACAAAGTAACTTTGGATTCTTGAAATAGTCAATATTATTTTCACATTAAATTTCATCAAATGTTTGTAATAGCTTGTCAAGTAAATTTGTTGGAATTCCCGTAAAACAAAGGCATAAACAATATCTACGAGAATGAAGAATCTACGACCCATGGGGCATTATAAAACAAAAGAAGGCTGCACCCAGGAAAAAATTCAAATGAGGTTCATGAAATATTAAATTTGTGTTGTGCTCAACTCAGCACATGTTGTAGAGTAGGATGCTTTTATGATTTTACGTTTTTATAAAAGTACCCAAAAATTTCAGGTATTTGGAGATCAGGTACAGGTATTTCAAACACTCGTACCTGTACCTGATGTAATCGGCTCAAATAGGTATTCCACCGTACCCGTTCCCATACCCGTACCTGTACCCAACTTTGTGGGTGCAAATTGTGTGTACCCAGAAAGTACCCAAAATGTTTGGGTACAAAATTTGTGTACCCATTTTGGACCTGGACCTGTACCTGTACCCAAATACCCGGGTACTACCTGTACCCTTGAGGGGCACTACTCCACGGAGTCCACACTCACAAGCGAATCCTGTGGGAATCAAAGGTTTCGTAAAGACAATCGTATTTTTGGTCGTTATGAAGGGAGATTTCAGGGACATAGTTTCATTTACATAAATAAATGTAAGGCAAGATTTCCTCACCTTTACTGTCAAAAGGCTCCGTCACTAACCTCACATTTCTCGCCAGATCTTGCAATGCCGCGTGCTTCTCTCCGCTCGTAGAGCTCAAAGGAATCGTCGGAGGTGTTTGTGTCGTTCAAAACTGTTTATATAAAAAATTCTTCACAAATCCCAATTTGCCTTCATGTTTGTATTAGCATTCCTAGACGTGCGTTAATGAAACAAATAGTGGAAAATCTATCAGACATAATTGACAAATTGTGGCACCATGAACAACATTATTTTCCAAGATGAGGGGGTCCTTGTTAAAGAAGATTCAATACTATGAATCCATGCCTACAATTTGGAATAATGATTTTCTTTGTTTTCAAAATCTGTTTTTTTTTCAATTGATTTGAACAAAGCTGGGCAAAGTATTCGCATACAATAAATCCTACATATTTTTACATTCTTACGTACAACATACATTTTAGCCTACATAAATCCCTCCCGAGACTTGACCCAACCTACAACCTACATATGTACATCCCTCCCAAGAGTTGACCCTACTTATAACCTATACATACATACATCACTCCCGAGATTCGTCCTTACCTACAACCGACATCTCTTTTTCGTAATTGAATCATACCTGCAAACTAAAATGAAATTATGCATGCATAAATTAAAGGTATTTACAATGCTCTTAATTTAAAACTAAACAATATATACGTAGTTGGCAATGAAAATTCTTCAAGTTACATAATTTAAATTTTGTTTTCGAAAAGTTTCAGATATTATTTCAACAATGTTTTATGCGTGCTACTTATTAAAAATCAATTTGTATTGGTTGATTTATAATTCACTGATTTCAATAACGAATAGTGAAGAAATCGAATTTTAGTCAGTCAATTTTAGAAGACGTTTCTGTTTAATGCCCTATTACATTTAATATACAAAGAATAAACATGTATTATCATGTACAATGAAATGCACGTTTTTCAAATATAATGTAACGAAAGGCTCGAACATACATACCTACATTTTTATGCCTAAGTACCTGCCTTTTTTATGTAGGTACGTATTGATTATTCCCAGCATACATATATTGCAGATTCGTTTCCCTCGAAATAAGCAGCCAACACACAAATGCCTACAAAATATGTAAAAATTTGAGCATAGCCTACAATTTTGCTTACTGGTAGGCATACACGTAGGGTATGCGCCCAGCTTTGGATTGGAGAAAAGAAAATGATGCCCAGGTGCTCTGGGATATAGTGGAATTTGAAACTACTCTGAAAGGTGGGTTCTTTGACAATAACTTTTCCAACCTTGAGAGTAGTGGACCTTCCAACGGACCGTACCTTGTACATAAATCAAAATTTAATAATAAATTCTTGACCTGAAACATACAATTGCTTGCTTGTACTCTCTCTCTCTCTCTCTGTTGGGTTTTTTACATATGACTCTGAATACGAAACCCACTTACGCAAAGTTTGGTAAACAGGGCTGGAATATATTATTTGGTTAAAAATATGAATAATTCGTCCGGAAAGAACTGCTTAATAATTCACCAACATTATTTCATTACAACAACAATTAAAAAATTCTTCTTTTTGAGCAAATTTATAAGCACGATAAATACAAGTAAATGCATATTTATTTATCAAGATAGTATTTTTTATCCCGCCAAAACTTAACAACGACAAGAAATTTCCACTTTTTGTAGTTTTTAATAAATGGGAATTATTAAAGAGCTTTTAAAATATGTAATAATATCATCCGAGATGCGACATCCGTGAGAAAAGTTATTTCAGTATTTGAGGATATTTCGTCGTCTCAAAATCGGTAATTTCGAATTTTTTTTCCATGATCAATATGTGCCGAATTTATTTATAAATGAAAAATTGCGTCAATAAATGATTATTCCCGGTGATTGAGGCAAGATCTCCAGTTATTAATTAGTTGAGAAAAGCTATGTTGTGAAATTTATGTGTCATGTTGTAATTTATAAGAGGACGCAATTACAATTATCAGAGATTTCATACATGTGTCGTAAAGAAAGCAATCCATTTAAACCAGATCCAGAGGTGTCCAAATAAAATGGATTTCAAGTAAAGTCGAATTTTTATAAAAACACATGCAATCCTTCGTCGTTAAAACGGTTGGAACTTGTAAAATCATTTGCCTTCCCTCAATTTCCGTCAATTTTTAAATGACTTCACCCTTTCTTCCACTTTCCTTAAAAAATACATTCCTTCATAGCAAGCCTTTATGCATTACAAATTTTAGAAATTCAGAACTTGCATTAATTTTGAAAACGAAGAAGTTTTGATAAATAGTATCATCACATTTGAATGTAATGAATGAAAGTTCATGCAAATATATATTTAACAACGTTCCCACTTCTGCCTTGAATTTTATTCACAAGGCATCTTTAGAGTGAAATCTTTAATACGTCCGAAGGCTACTTCTAGATCAGCTCATTCATAATTCAGTTCATTCGCCTACAATTTTTGGTAAATTTTATGAAGCTCTCCCTTCAATCTTAATGATAAAATTAAGGCTCTCTTCCTGCAGTTGGCAAGTAGTTTGGACTTAATATTTGAAGAGCCGGTAATTACAACGGTATTTAGTATTTATTTCCTCTAAACCGCATATTTCAAATAAAGAACTTGCGTCAAAATGCTTTTCACCATCATGATTATGACTTTGATATTGTATGAAGTTAGGATGATGTGCAATATCTGGGAATTACATTCACGCAATGGAATAATATACGCTGGAATGAATACTTTTTACTGTATCAAACATGTTCAGGTTCTCGATATTACATATCGTCGTTGAAGATCCAAAATATAATCTATACATGTTTTTTAGAGCATTCAGACCTTTTTGCCTCTTCAAAAACGATATTTAGGATACTTCGAAGACCGATTCAATTTAATTTTCATATACAAAATCCCTTTTATAACAATTATTCCGAAAATGCATTTAATTATCAATAAAGCAGAATATCATTAATCTACATAATTTCAATAACAATTAAATATATAATTATATGAAGTCAAACAACTTGAAATATAATTATGATGGACTGACCTATTCAGCAACAGTTGAAAGATTGGACACTACACATGCCTTGTATGCAGTCCTTGAATTGATTAGGTATCTGATTGTTTTAAAAGGTTGCTTGTTAACGTTGTTTATGCTCCAGGGACCGAAAAGTGTTCGCATTATTTGGGTATTTTAAGAAAAGTATTATAAATATGAAATAAAGTATTTTTGGCAATTCAGTATTTTAAATTACCACCCATGTTTTTTATTTTTATTTAGATTTCAGTAATATAACCTATGGTAATTTACTTTCTATTTTCTATTTTTATTTCAGGTATTTCATTTTGTATTATCATCCAAGACCAGATGTTTTGCATAGCTCTGTACAACGTTCACCCTTCAAAGGTTGGGGTTGGACACAAATGAATATCTATTCTAGAATTCTCTTGTAATTTAATCCCTATATGGCTTACTGGTAAAGGTTCCACCTGCGACTTTATTTTTAACTTACTTTAAGTTTAGACAAAACTCTGTGTACTTTATGTTATCCTCTAAATGACTTTGCAAGTTTGACTAATACCTAGTTTGGACATTGACATTTGATTTTAAAAGCTTACAGGGAGACATAGATATACGTAGACCTAATTTATGCCTTATTTTGATCACACACAACCCAGACTAAAACATTGTACCCCTACCAATATCCTGTCCAGTCTAGGTTTGAAAGTTCAGTCGTCCGGCTGTCTGGCAAATAAATATTTGTGAGGAAGGTCGAAGTAAATATTAGAGGATGGCGAACATTGTTGCTGCCGCTACAACTTACGTAAGTCAATTTCACAGACATTGTCATTGGTGCGTAAACAAATAATTTTGGAAAGTCGGAAAATAAATATCGGGTCTTGAACGCCCAACACTATTGTTCTGCAAAATTCCCATCACGCCTTGAGTATGAATTTTCTGGACCTTGCTTCCTATTTTTGTCACAAATTTTAACCTAGGCTCGTCATAAAGCTCCTTTCAATAACACTAAAAATTTCCGAACCAAGCGTGAAAAGATATTTAAAGTAATAATTTTGTCACATGAAGATTTGTGTCTACAATTCCTTAAAATATTATATGGTTTTATGATTTTCACGCTTTTGGCAACAATTCCGGCCCTGCGTCAATGAGTACTGCACTGTATTCCCAGACGTGAGGGTTCCTTTGCCCAGAAGGAATGCTTTGCAATCATATTCCTAGAATTTAAAAAAATACTGTTTTTCTATATATATTTTTTTCAATTGTGCAGAGACCAAAATGTGATGTTGAGCTGATCTGGGACATAGAGGAATTTGATACAATTCTGAAGGATAATTGTTCATGGATAACTTCTCCAAAGTTAAATGTAGTAATGGGACCCTTGGATATGAAATGCTATTGGTAATTATTGAGATTCGTGTACTTATACAAAAAATTTAATTTGAGGATAAATTCTTGCAAACCGTTCCTGTGCAACTGGGTGCTATTAAATGAATCTGGACGTAAATATTTTTAGGCTTATGGAGCTTCAAACGTACAACTCAAACCTGACGATTTCATTAAAACTTCATGCCGGACCCATGGACTCGGAAGATGAAATACACTGTTTATACAAAATTCTTTTGGGAGAGCCAGGTGGGACTCGCATTGAAAAGGAAGGTAACTGAAGTTACGTATTCTAGCCGAACTTGCTATGCACGCTCGGGATTCTGTTAGATCACTCGAAGTAAGGGACTGAAAATTAGCCCTGCGTTTCCTTCTGTGGTTACCTTCTAAAATTCCCTTGGATTTTGATACAAATAATGTTTGGGGATCGTCTTTGAATTATCAAATATAATTAACGTAATAATTGCTTGAATTTCTAATATGACACCCGTATTAAATTGTAACAGGTGAACAGGAGTATACGCAAAAGACCTCTTCAACAGCTTACGCCGTCAATAACAGTGGTCAAAGAAATCCTGTGAAGATCCGACGGAATAAATTGACCAGTCAAAGAGCAAATATATACCCTCAGGGCATTTTACGTATCACGGCTAAGTTACACGTTAGCTTGCCCTTTACAACCAAACCTGGAGCGAGAGTATTCCCAGTTTTTGAAAATACTTCGGAAGTCCTAAGTGCTAATTGGATAGCTAGTTTGTACAACAACAGCTTATATTCTGACATTGTCATTAAATGCCAAGGCAGGACCTACCCTTGTCATAGGCATATTTTGGGTAATAATGCCCCATGCGCTTTTAAATTCCCACTGCGATATCCAATTATACTTAATGAAAATTATTTTTCCTGAAAATTTGATTTGTAATTGAGTGTAACAATAAATTAATATTTCAGGTCGGAGCTCTGTATTTGCGGCAATGTTTTCAACCCCAATGAAGGAGTCGCTAAACAAGGAGATTGTCATTTCGGATACGGAGCCATCTGTTCTGGAAATGTTTCTCAAAACATTGTACTTCATGCCCGTGGACCTTCCAACTGACTACAGAGTGCTTTTAAAGTTGGTAGACAGTGCGGAAAAATATGATTTGGTTGGACTAAAGATGGAAGCCTTCCAAAAATTGTGTTCCCTGCTGACGGATGAAAATGCTGGGGAGCTAAATATTGCTGCACACAGATATTCCCTGATTGAAGACCATCAGCAATTTTTCAAGGAATATTGTCTCAGGTACTTACCTTAAGTAAAATTTAAAAGTCTTGAACTTAAACATATGAAATTGTTTGCTGTACCCTAACTTTTCTGGTATTTATTTTCCTAATGAATATATCTGCAGGAGGTACGCTACTCTGATTAAGAATCCCGCGTACGCAAAAATTTACAAGGAGAACATCCATATGTTCATTTGAGAACAATTCGTCCGAAACGTAATAATTCACCAGAATAAATTACTTCAGTATTTTTAAAATTAATATTATTCCAGTCAATGAAGGCATAACCTAAAGTACCTTTGGAAATACTACATCAAGCCAATTCGACTACGTAATGTCGGATCTGAATCTAAATTTAATTTAAGAAATGAGGAGCCAATAAATTTAAATATGCTTGAATTAATTTAATAAATTAACATGTTATTATTGTAACTGAAAAAGGATCGTTTATAATAGGTTTTATAAAGCAGGTTAAAATTCGGGAATAATACATTTATACCATGTAGCATATAAATCCTATCATTGTACAACCTCCATTCTAGTGCCCCTCATGGGTACAGGTTTTACCCGGGTATTTGGGTACAGGTTCAGGTACAGGTACGTATCAGGTACATACTTTTTGTACCCATCCAATTTGGGTACAGGTTCAGGTTCAGTCGTTAGATACCTGAAAATTCAGGTTCAGGTTCAGGTATGGGTACAGGTTCAAAAACAAGTCTTTTTGGTATAAACCCATCAGGTACGGGTACTCACTGGGTAAATACCTGAACCTGAATATAAAATACCTGAACTTTCAGGTACTTCTCAGTCAATCATAATTTTCAAGTAAAGCCTGTAAATGTGTTGTTGAGCTTTAAAAACTCATCCGAATTTTTGACCTTGAAACATGTTATATCAAAATTTATATGTATAACCTCAGTCATGAAAACTAATTCCAACATATAGGAACACGTGGATAGTTACCCAGCATTAGCTGGAATGATCAGAGATTTTTTAGCAGTTCCTGGAACCGGAGTACAGATAGAGCGATCCTTCTCCGATGGCCCAGTTTTTCTGACGCATAAAAGTTTTTATAAGAGTGGAGATACGGTAGGAAAGATAGGTTTTCTACAAGCTTGGCTGAAGTTAAAATCTGGGGAGTTTGAATCTAAACAAATGTTTTCTAATGCGAAATCAGGTTGCAAAACAAATTCTTAGTCGTTTAATTTCTCGGCATTATTGAAAGTTTAGAAAATATTACACTGCATTTGTATTGTTACATTGAACATATTCATATCGTAGACTTTGCTGTCTGTTACCTTTTCAACCTTTATGTAATCATTTATAGCTACTAATAATTCCAGTAATTACTTATTGTTAGTCATGCTTTCGAAGAATAAAAAATAATAAAAAATCTAATATGATAAATAAATTCATTAAGTCAAAATGTCTTGGTGGCAGATATTTTAATTTTTTATTTCGTGTAATATCTTAGGTAATCCTTTAAATTAGTACAATCGAAAATACCCGGGTAGGTACAGGTACTTTTAAAATATACCCGGGTACAGGTACTTTTTTGGGTACTTTTTGGGTACAGGTACTTTTCAGGAACAGGTACTTCTGATGGAGTTAGAGTACAGGTACAGGTTCAGGAAAATTGAACCCAGGTATTCAGGTACAGGTACGGGTATAGGTTCAAAAAATCCATGTACCCATGATTCAGGTACAGGTTCAGGTCCAGGTACAACATTCTTGTACCCATGCGGAGCACTACGCCACTCCAACATTAATTTTATTATTAATTTTTTTCTACATTTGAATAAGAAACTTCAGTCGGTAATCGCTTGTATTTGGAGAATTTTTTAGCAATTCACAGAAAACATCAAGTCCAAGGAATAAATAAAGCAGTGTATTCTTTTTGCGAACGGAATATTTTAAATTCCAATAATACAAACCAAGTACACAGCTAACGGTTTTATTACGGAAATAGATGCATATCGACATATTATTTTTTAATATCGCGGCGAAATTTAACTACAACATGAAACTTCCACTCTTTGTATTTCTGAATGAATGGGTACAGAGCTTCGAAATTTTTAACCCTGATCAATAAACCGTGTATTCCCTTCAATCCTCGTGAGGGATGGCAAAATACCCGTCAATATATGTGTAATTATATGGAGATGCCACTATATACATAGTTTTACTTTTACGTAGTTAATTAATCCTAAAAAAATTATTGTGCCAATATAAAGAAATGCTATCTAAGAGGACACTGTATAAGAAATTCACTATACATTTGCATTTCCAAGGGGAGGGTATACAAGTTTCTGGGTGTAAACTTTATTCTCACATTATTCAAAGGTAATACTAATAAGCCACTGATTGTGAGTGAAATTGCCTTTATTAATGTTTAGACCCAAGATAATACAAATTTGACTTATGTAAGCGTTGTTAGGTATTATATTAACCCAGAAATTAATTACAGAGTAGTTGTGTTTGAATGAGAGTATCTTTCCGAATTAACGATCAAAGCAGGATCGATTTTTCCGCATGCTTGCGGGATCCTCGAATTTGGTTTATGAAAAGTATGATTGTGAGTCTTGGCAGGCAAAAGTCCTCTCAAGTCACATATGAACTCTTGTCACAAGTACAGCTTACAATTTTGGAGGTATATAAAGAAACTGAAAGGCAAAAGAATTATGAAAGACTTGATTCCTACAAATAAATAAATAAAACAAAAGTTGACTGTTGTTAATCAATATTTAACTTTGCAACTTTTAATACATGTAATCAGCATACATACCTATACTACCCAGTTATAAAAACATGAAAATTACGTTAGGTACCTGCCCTAACTTAACATTATTGGTTAAAATGAATTCTAAAGAAAATACTGGAGGTGGGCTCTTGTGAGCTCACCTCCGTATAAAACTTCATGCCTCCGTAGGCACGAAGAAGAGAGGAATTCCAGATCTCGTGCTGAACACAAGCAAGAGCACACGCAAGAGGCGAACACAGTGTATCAAATCTACGTACTATATGTGAATAAAGTATATCTCGTGAGTAACTACATATACGCACATACGCGTCTTATTTCTCGTATCTTGAGACCATAACCCGCAATCCCTCACTCCAAGTGTGTGAATTCCCTACCGACTACACATTTCCCCATCAACTCACTCTCTCACTCTCAATATCATCAATATTCCCTTTTTATTTCCATAATCGGCTCTTCATTACATTCTCCTCATTACGAACCATCAACTAACTACAACATTAATAATAACATGGTGAACGGTGCGGGTTCGATGGTTCTCAACAAAACACTCAAATTCGTAAGCCCTTAATAACAATTATTTTCCTCTAATTTGTGAACAATTTCTGTGCAAATATATTTGTGGCGTCAGCCGCTAAACAGAACTCTGCCCAAATTTTCCATTTTTTCTACCACATTGTCAATTAAATTCTTACGTGGCGTCAGCCGCCGCCGGAGGCTATGCCTGATTTTTCTATAAATTGTCTCCAGTTTCCCCGTGCCACATGTCACCTCACGATATCAGATTTATTAGAGTAGCTGAACTCTTTAATCATCCCGAATACATCATCTGTAATAATCAAAAATATATAGCACTATTACTCAGTGAGGCCGCACTAGTTCAACTAACTCACGACGACGAAATACGTGCACGTGCCAAATATAGTCATCTATCCTCCACACGAGCACTCTATCTTTACAAGTTCTACAAACTGTTCAAGCAAAAACTCCCTCGTTACGTTAACTCCAACATTGAGCCCCAACCAGTTGATAGGAGTGACATAAAAGTTATCCGGAAAAACCCAAGCAGAATTCCGCGATCAATAAACAGTTCGACTACGACCCTGCCTGAAACCACCGTGGTGACCGTCCCCGACGACATCCTCAACCACGTACCATCCAGTGAAGGCGAAACTGACACCGAAGGACCAACACCGGAACCCACAACACCTCTTGGAGGCTTTGCGAGTTTTCACCCTAGTAGGACATCCACCCCTGCTGTCTCTTCCGGTCCAGCGACTCATGACTCGATCTTCGATCAACATTACACAGTAAGTAACAATTTTAATTTGTCCAACAATCATACTCTCACCGGCATACCACATCCACAACCCACATCTTCACGCCTTTTTGCCCCCCGAGACCTTCTCGAAGACGTCGCCCAGAAACTCGTTGATGACATTAAGACCAAGCAAGAAACAGACTCTTCCGGGACTAGCATCCTTACGTACTCCCATTACCAACAATTGCTGTATGATCTCAAGTTAACCACAGAAGTTACATCTGACGGTCATTTCCTCAACACCAGAGAAACATTTACAAAAATTGTAGCACGAATCCTCCGCATCTTTACACTTTGGCAGACTAATTCGACTGAATTTGCACCCATTATTGAAGAAATCGAGGACATCCAAACTTCATTACTAGCTCAAGAATTCTGTCCAACCGTAACTACTACTCCAGTCACAACAACTACTCCTTCCGTGTCCACTACTAAGACCCCTACCTATGTTATCGAAACACACAGCTACACGCCTGTAATCCTCGCTTGGACCACCCAACTCCAAGCTGCCCACAATTCCACTCAGGACATTGCCCATCTTCTCAGTTACGCGTCTTACTTAGGCATAGTACAGGAATTTAATCTCGCCTCCAAATATGCCCACAACCACTGTCACTTCTCCTCCCAACAAGCTTACAAGGAAGGACTCTTTCTTTTAGACCAACAGTTTATTTCAATTGCAACACAAACCTATCCTGACATTTTTTCCGCTCCCGTCTCTAATCCAGACAATCACACCAATACAGCTCCCCACGACAATACCGCTGTCCTCATTCCTGACATTGACACTACCGCACAATACGACAGTGACAACCCTCTCTATAACATCAACCTAACACCTCCCCCTCTTTCTGCTTCCGACTCTGATTCAGGGTCACTCCACTCTGAATCTCTCCATTTCACCACTGCCACCAGCAGCTCTGCCTCTTCTCGTTCCACTTCTCCTATTCCAACTCCTCCACCTATTCCTCCAATTATTCCTACGAAAAATCCTACAATGGACTACAACCGTTTCCTTTTCGACAAGCCGACTTATACCTCTCCCCAAATCTCCTCCGAACAATTGTCAGAATTTCTCCTACGTTGCGACGAATTTTTTAATACCTTCCAAACTGACGACAAGATGAAAAAGTCTTATGTCTACAGAAAACTCTCCGATGCCACCAAAACAGGAAAAGATTTTCTGTCACATTTCTACCATCTCCCATCCACTTCTCGCCAAACTTACGCCCAATTCAGGGATGACCTTTTAAACAAAATGCCACGGGATGTGCCCGATAGGAAGAGCAAATTATTGGACGCGTTATCCATGACGCCATTTCCACATGAACCCCCTACCCGGTTTGTATTACGTGTAAAGTCTGCTGCCGGTACGGACTGGTCAACATTTCCAGAGGCTACTACCGTGAAAACGTTATTAGAGAAGCTTGACACCAGTGTCAAGATTTTTGTCACAAGCAAGAACCTAAAAATCAAGAATTTTACTCATCTCCTGGATGCTTTGCGCCAATACGAGGCTTGTACTACTCCTCATCAAGATCACAGTACCGCCACTCTTGAGCCCCCCGTTCTTCCAACATTATTAGAAAAAACACTGGCCACGCTTCTCGAGAAAATTGAAAAATTGGAAGCTAAAGACACTCCCATTATGGCAGTCACTCCACATGCTCAGCCACAGCGCCCACAGTACAACAACTTTCAACCTGGACTCGGTTCTAACATTCAACGAACCTACACGTGTTACAAGTGTAACCAAACGGGTCACACAGCACGGTATTGCCCAACTCAGCCTGCTCAACCTCAAAATCCAGCTGAAATCTGCGGCCGTTGCTCCCGTCCAGGACATCATGCTAACCGTTGCAGACAGCCAGTTGCTATACATTACCAACAATTTCCACAATATATGCAACGACGACGTGAAGAAAGACAACAACAACTACAAGGCCAGCCTTTAAACTCCAACGGGCAGGCTCCACAAGGCCTGCCCCGACGCCAGCTTCTACCTATACAAGCTGCAGACCACCAAACCTCACAAGACAGCCACTAATAATTCCTTCTATTATTACAGAATGTACCACTAACATCACTGTACACTCACTTTCATGTTCACTTAAAATCATTGTCAGTATAAACGGTATAAGCCTCCCGTGTCTTATCGACACAGGAGCAGCTGCTTCGTTGATCCATCCATCATACGTACCTCAAGGCACACACATCACCAAGACCAACCTCACACTCATAGATGCCTCAGGAAATCCCATGCCCAATACAGGACTCGCCCTTGTAAAAATCAAGATAGGAGACTGTACATTTCTTCACCCTATGATAATTGCTCCTTCCACAGCACTTCGCTGCATCCTGGGAACAGATTTTCTGTACTCCAAAGGAGGTTTCGTCATCAATACTCAAGACAATACCATCTTCAACAAATTTACGGGACACATTCCGTTAATCCATACGCTCCTACAACACGATAATGCACTTAGGGCACAATGCGAAATTCCAGTAGATACCTTACAACACTTACCAACGAGAACACAACTGTCAAATAAATCTCATTCTAACAAAGACCAGGAAGCTACCTTCTTGCCCGACCCTTGGTTTGCATCTACTACACCACCTGTGACCTCTTTTCCAATCTCAACGTCTACTCAAACTCTTCCAACTTTTCAAGACCAAGCTTCCCAGACTCTCACAACAACGAAAAATAAATCTCAACATGGGAATAAATATTCACAGCCTGAAAAATATTCTCCAACTCCAGACATGTCTTCTGATGAGACAGACCAGGAATACTTCCATCGCTCAACCCATCCACTTCGCCGTCGTATTTCTACATCCCGCAAAATGACTCTCAAAACTGCACCTACTCCCATATCGTCTGTCTCAGCTAAACCTGCTACACAAGCCAAAATTACAACAATTCCTATTCTATGTGTTTCCACTACCATGGAAGACGATGTTCTCCGCGTCCATGGAACACAGGTCATTTCACCCAGGTCTCATGTAACCATTGCAACTATTCACTCCATTGAACAAACTTCGCCTGTATATTTCCAACCTCATGAATCCCTACACAAACAATTCCATATCCTTGCTCCTCATGCAATACTCAGTCCTGACTCTAAATTCTTCCTTCTCACAAATCCAACTTCTATGACTATTACCTTACCAGACGGTTTGGGTCTCGGAAATTTAACCCCTTTTGACACACAAGATAATTCTATGAACCCAATACATATCAATGCGATCAATACTTCCCAATTGGAAACTGAAATAGCATCTTTTAAAATCAATCCGGATCTCAATCCTGAGGATCAAACTAAACTCCGTTCATTATTAAGAGAATACAGGAACTCTTTTGCATTTCACCCACACGAACTCGGTAAATGTTCCACGATTCCCTTCCGAGTTGAACTACAGTCTGGAAGGATAGTGGCTCATAAACCTTACAAAACCTCCTCATACCAGGACGCCATCATTGACGCCGAAGTTAAGAAATTACTCGATAATAACATTATCGAGCCATCCACGTCACCTTTCTCAAGCCCTGTCATCATTGTCTTCAAAAAACCCAATGACCAGGGAGTCCGCAAGCCACGAATGGTTATTGATTTCCGATCACTCAACGCCATCACTAAACCTATGCATTGGCCCCTGCCCAGCATTGACGAGATTCTCCGTCGTCTCCAGAATAAAAAGTATTTTTCAACTCTAGACCTCGCGTCAGGGTTCCATCAGATAACCGTGGAACCCGCCTCCAGAGAGAAACTCAGCTTCATCACCCGAAATGGACAGTATCAGTATAAGGACATGCCATTTGGAACACGCAATTCCCCCTCTCATTTTTGCCGGGTGATAGATGTTATTCTGGCAGATCTCAAATACAATACCGCTCTAGCATATGTAGACGACATTATTGTTGCCAGTCAAACTATTGACGAACATATTTCTAAACTCAGGAAAATCTTCATACGCTTCGCACAGCATAACCTCAAGTTTGAACCAACCAAATGTAAATTTGGTTACGAAAAAATAAATCTCCTTGGTTTTACAATTACCGCATATGGAATTCAACCATACGATGACAACCTCAATGGATTAAGGATGATGCCTCCCCCAACTAATATCACTTCTGTCCAGTCCTTTCTTGGCATGGCTAACTTCTTCCGAAGATTTGTGCCCAATTTTGCACATATAGCAGCGCCATTACGAGAACTCACAAAAAAGAACACCCCGTTCCTGTGGACTCACGAATGTGATCAAGCATTTCAAGCTCTCAAAAATCTATTATTATGCAAACCAGTCTTAGCACACTATGATCCCCAAAAGGAGACATTTTTATACACAGACGCCTCCTACCAAGGACTTGGTGCCTACATGACACAACTTCACCCCGATGGTTTGGAACATCCAGTTTTCTTCCTCAGCCGACGTCTAAATAAATATGAAGTTAAGTATCACATTCGCATTCTAGAACTACTGGCCATAACTTGGTCCGTAATGAAATTAAAGGAATATTTACTTGGCATACCATTCACGGTCAAAACGGACCACCACTCTTTATGCTATATCATGAAGAGTAAGGATAGCTTGGACCCCAAGCTACAACGACTACAACTTCTACTGATGCCCTACGACATTACCATAAAATATGTCAAGGGTACAACTCATAAGGTCGCCGACTGCCTCAGCCGAAATCCTTTTCAACAACCCACACATTCACAGACGGATGAAAATGCATGTCTCTCTATCCATACCATAGACATTGGTATTCTCCAACAAGAACAAGCAAAAGATCCAGCACTCACGGATATAATTAATAAGCTTCCTACAAATTGGAGACTACGTTCGACGTACGCCTTATATAACAACATCTTGTATAAACATAACAAAAAACTTGGAGAAAAATCCCTACTCAAGATACCACATCACATGGTCCCAGATATAATTAAACGACATCATAACCCCGTGTCCCATTCAGGACATACTAAGGCTCTCAAAGAAATCCAACAAAGCTACTACTGGAAAACAATGAGCAAAGATATCAAAGACTTTATACAATCATGTTCATTTTGTCAAGAAAGAAAATCTCCCCGTGGTCAAAAACAGCCCGGCGAGTTTCAATTCATTCCAATTCCCCTCAGACCTTTCGAAACAATACAACTCGACGTTCAGGGCCCGTTAACAAATAAAGACGGACGCCCCAGATATATCATAACTGGCATAGACTATCTCACTAAATTTCTCGTAGCTGAAGTTGTAGCTACAGCTGATGCTCACGCTATAGCAAGATTCATTTTCAACAAAATAGCAGCAGTCTATTCCCTTCCTGAAATTATACAGTCAGACCAAGGTACAGAATTCAACAATACAGTCATTACCGAACTTTCAAGATTATTTGACTTCCAAATGAAGTATTCAACGGCGTTTCACCCCCAAAGTCAGGGCCTCATTGAGAGGACCCATCAGACATTAGGAAACTGCATTGCCATATACAGAGCAGAAAATAAGGCCGACTGGCCCCACGCCATTCCAGCTATTACATTCCATCTCAACAATACTCTTCACAGCTCCCACGGTTTTACACCATTCTATGTGCTGCATGGTTTTCATGCACGCACCCCGTTGAGAAATGCATTTCCTACTTTTACTCCAGAAAACAGAAACGTCCAAGACATGACGTCACTCTGGAGAACTACTCATGACATACTAGAGACCCAAAGGAAAAAATACGCCGCCCGCGTAAATCAGTCTAAACGAACAGTAAACTATAATATTGGTGACAATGTGCTCCTCGAGCACACGTCCATACAACCTGGTACGAGCACTAAGTTACTACCCAGATGGAAAGGACCATTTTCTGTTATTGACCGACCCTCCGAAGTTAACTACACTATTAGAGGATATGTTGGTAACACTGTTAAAACCCTCACAGTTCATGTGTCTAGGTTAAAAATATTTTATGAACGCCCCAATGTATTCAACACTAAATCTCTGCTCAATAATGACGATGCACCTCCAGTGCAGGAATCTTCTACAAATCTACAAGACATTCCTCAGGAACTTACTAAATCTACAGGAGAACTACCTTCTCCAGAACCTGACATTACTCCTGAAATTATTGCTGAACAACCCTCAAGTCCACCCGACGTTATTCTTGAACCAAATTTACCTACAGCTAACACTCATGCATTTCCACTACGGGATACAGTGCCTCCATTCCCCGTTCAACAACCTCCTACAATTCCTCCAGAAAATCAAGAGCAGCCTCATAAACCTACCTATAGAGAAGCACTATTGTCTGCACCTAAAAATTCTACTGTGGAAATTCCTCGCTCCTCCTCTATAACACTTCCTAATAAACGTGTTAGGAGAACCCAGCAACAATTATTGGAACAAGAATCTCAACACATATTACCCACAGATTTTTATTCCCGTCAAGATTCGGATTTTAGGCGTAGCACAAGAACTCATATCCACGCATTGGACAATTTATTTAACTTCACAGTGGTTAAACCTACCACTAACCATAGTTATCAACTATAATATAGCCTTCTGCTTCATTTAAAATACATCCTATATGATCAACAATTTCAATGAAAAAACCCTTCAATTGCAATTTAACTCAACACACCACAACCCTAACTCCTATTTCGAGTCGTTTACAAATCACAACTTCAAAACACTACATGATGCTACTATAGGGTCACTGACCTCTCCTACCCTCCAAATTTTCAAAGTATTAATTCCAGAAAAAATTTGGCGTGACCCCTGTACGACAGGCTCACTCATTCCGCAACGTCAAGCATCCTGTCCAAAGACCGGATCCTCAACTACATTATGCATCTTATAACTATCAATGTCAAGCATCCTGTCCGAAGACTGGATCCTCAACTACCTTATGCATCTTATAACTACCAATGTCAAGCATCCTGTCCGAAGACTGGATCCTCAACTACCTTATGCATCTTGTAACTATCAATGTCAAGCATCCTGTCCAAAGACTGGATCCTCAACTACCTTATGCACCTTATAATCATCAACGTCAAGCATCCTGTCCGAAAACTGGATCCTCAACAACCATATGAACCTTAACCTATGCAATGTCAAACATCTCATCCAAGGACATGATCTTCAACAAACTTATGATTTTATTATATTACACCGTGTCAAACATCCCATCCGAAGACGTGATCTTCAACTAACCATATGATTTACACACGTTTGTTAATACGCAAAGATAATCACGACATGCAAGCAAATTCAAGTCTACACATCATCATGCTTTTCCGGAAAATTGTATCATGCACCCTATACAATAACTATCTTAGTTAAATATCTTGCTCTGATATCTTGACTATTTCTGCGACACGGACCCCACCTGCAATAAAAATAAAATTGTACAACAACATTATATTGCTGACAGATTTACTAATATGTATTTATTCTGAGTTCCAGAACAAATTTCCATTGACTATAGCCGGCTTCACAACATGACCCACATTCACGGATGTTCAGGTCAGCACCCTCTATGATGACAGCTCCAACTGCAAACACACATGGGACGCCATGACATTTGCAAGTCATCTACAATCAAGAAAAATACAAAAAAAAAAATTTTTATTATATTTCTTTACTAACAATTTTTCCTAGCTTCACAACCACTTTAATATAATTCTCACACATCACATTCTTATATTACACACTTAGTAATTTTGTCCTAATTCCATACCTATGTACTATGAGCTGCAGCTCCAAACATATTTTTCTTATTTCAAGAAACTGTAGCTGATCACTACATTTCGCCACTTCCCATTGGACACCCTGTATACACACAAAAATTCTGTAAAATCTATTATACACACACTTTAATTCAATAATATAAACTCCTTTTCAAATTCCAATCTCCATAATCCCATAGAAAAATTGTTACTCACCGTGTACAAAGTCTCCATCTAGCAATTATCCCCTTCCAAATTGTACTCTATACTATTTTAGAATTCTGTGGACAGAATTTTCTGCCACTCCAGGAAGTATATATTGACTATTTGTACTACTACTGTTTACAACTAATAATGTTCTAATGAAATTATACATTTTAATATGAATATTATACGTTAGAATGATAATACTTTAAAGAATAATATTGCGGAGAATGATTTTCGTGTTCAAACTCAAACAGAAAGACTACAAGCAATGAAGACGCAAGGAAAAAGAAACTACGTCGTCCCACTTCAAAATAGAAGCGGCCTAAAATAACAACAACAGCAAAAAATTCCATGACAAAGTTCGACATTTTTCATTGCCTAACATTTTAAACGATGAGGACATCGTTTCGCCTTCCCCAATTCATGTTAATCAATATTTAACTTTGCAACTTTTAATACATGTAATCAGCATACATACCTATACTACCCAGTTATAAAAACATGAAAATTACGTTAGGTACCTGCCCTAACTTAACATTATTGGTTAAAATGAATTCTAAAGAAAATACTGGAGGTGGGCTCTTGTGAGCTCACCTCCGTATAAAACTTCATGCCTCCGTAGGCACGAAGAAGAGAGGAATTCCAGATCTCGTGCTGAACACAAGCAAGAGCACACGCAAGAGGCGAACACAGTGTATCAAATCTACGTACTATATGTGAATAAAGTATATCTCGTGAGTAACTACATATACGCACATACGCGTCTTATTTCTCGTATCTTGAGACCATAACCCGCAATCCCTCACTCCAAGTGTGTGAATTCCCTACCGACTACACATTTCCCCATCAACTCACTCTCTCACTCTCAATATCATCAATATTCCCTTTTTATTTCCATAATCGGCTCTTCATTACATTCTCCTCATTACGAACCATCAACTAACTACAACATTAATAATAACACTGTATAGTTGCACTAGTTCAAAAAATAATTATTTAGGATTGAATTTAGAGTACGGTCATGGATGAGGTCAATTTGCTTCTACAAAGCAAGGTGGAATATTCCTAGGCGGTATAAATTCTTCTCAAAAAAACCTCAATTTTTGGGCTACTACAGAACCATAGTATGTTCACATTTTTATACGTCTATCATTTGTGGAATTTTATAAGCGTTATTTCGGAGAATTTGCTCTGATTTGTACCTTCCAGCTAATGAGCTTCACTTGTGAGTGGGTTATTTCCCTGTTTCTCCACATTAGGGAAGCGGAGACTTCACAGCTGATTTCCGCTCTTCAACGTTTATTATGAGATGGAAGCTTTCAGGGAGTTCTCCGGAGCTTTGCCAGCTTTCGTTCTATTTAATTGTGCCCACTTGATGGGATTTTTGACACTCACTCCTGTAATTTATTATCTTTTCCCAGCTCTACCTGTACTCGCATTTTGGTTGCATCAGAGTGGGCTGGGCTTTGCATTCGCAATATCCTATGAAGTTATACTGGTTATTACTTATGTGAATTATAATCAGCCACGTAATCCTCTCATCTTGTATGAGATTCTTACAACATTCTGTCTTTTATGCATTAAAAAACCTCAAATTAATTTAAAGATTCAGTTTGGAGTATACATATTATGTTTCCCTAAATTCACAATAACAATATTCATTGTACACCAAATCATGCCGAAAATTATTGAGCCCTAAATATACACCTGGCTTTCAGGAACTGTTTTTTGTCTTTATTAACTAATATTGGCAACAATTAAAAATACCATGGCTTATAAAGCCAATGGTCTCACGTACAGTCATAACGTATTAATACAAATTTTAATCCGAATACTTCTCCAAAAACCTGCTTTGAAAGTCCTTGAATTTGTGTAGCATTTCTTGAAGGGTCTCCGTAGGAGGTAATATTGTAGTTCAATTTAAATAGGTACCCAGGAAAATCATACATTTAGGGAATTATGCACAAGTTTTCAGGAAACAAATAAAATCAAAATAGTCGGAAATTTTTAAAAAATTACCGAAAATGATAAGTCTCTTCAATTTGCCCCACACCACTCCCAGGGACAACAGAGATCCCAGTTGACTCTAGAAGTTCAAAACAGTAAAAGACATCCGGCTCCAAATCCCTTTCCTTTGCTGCTTCAATAGCTTTTACCGGGATGTGGATCTAAAATTAATAAGCATTGTATCAATTAACACGAGACTTACATGGAGGAGATAAATCAGGGACAATGGTATCAGATAGGAGATATGAAGTTTAAAAATAATCAAATGTTCACCTGAGGGAAAGCATACATTGCCCCTTGAATTGGCTGACACTCGATCCCACTCATGCTGTCAAAAGCCTCCGTCACTAACCTTACCTTTTCTGCCAGGCTTTGCAATGTTGTGTGTTTTTCTCGCTCGTAGAGCTCAAAGGAATCGTCGGAGGGCTTGGGAGGGTCCACGATACAATCAACTGCAGTCTTATCAACAGAATAATAACTTGCAAAATATTTCCAGTACTCAGGGAGTGAATGTATTTAATAGATACATAATAGAATATTAATTGGATTAAATAGCTCATTGTAAAGCCTCTGTGTATGGAACATATGTGAGTAAACATAATTATACCGGAAATACAAAAGTACTCACTTGTCCCAGGACAGTTGGACAGAGCTTGGCCGCAATGCTTGATATGAAGATCTCCTTCACGTCCTTGTCCACATTGAACATTTCTAAATATCCTCCACGGACTCCACATTCGCAAGCGAATCCTGTGGGAATCAAAACTTCATGAAGTCAATCGTATCTTTGGACGTTATGAAGTGCGATTTCGGGGAAATAATTTTATTTAAAAAAAATTAAGGCAAGAATTCCTCACCCTTTGAGCAAGAGAAGAAGGATATCAGCTCCATTTTGTTATATGGACTGCCCATCTCTGTCATTACTTTTTTGAAGGAAAGAAATTCCGAGCCTTCGTAAATATTGTCCTGGTAAACCTGGAAAAATTAATAAATTCAGACATACAATTTATTTTTGGAGATAGTGTATTGAGTGCTAAATTTGGCTACTGTGATACCTCATCCGCTAAAATAAAGAGACGTTCTTCGTAAGCAAACTTTATGATGGACACCATACTTTTTCTCGTTAACACATTTCCTGTAAATACAAATAATTTTTAAAATAATGTGTTAGCGCTGTCATTTGATGTGGTTTAGCTCCGCTCTAAAAAGTATTTGACTAAAAGGGCATTATACCTGTGGGGTTACCCGGGTTAATTATTACAATGGCTCGCGGACTGCTGCGGAATCTAGCGACCTGAATTGCACGCCTCAACTCTGCTGTGTCTAAAGACCAAGCTTGGGACTCCGTCAAATAATAGTGAATCTGAAAAAAGACAATAACGATGGCACATGTAATCTTTATTTAAAAGATACTTCGTTGGATAATTCAAATGTAAAAAAAACTTTAATGGAGTATAATAATATCTGTAATACTTGATGCATATCATATTCGTCAAGGGTTGCTGCATAAAGGGGGAACTGTGGGACAGGTGTCATTACGCCGGATTTCTTCCCCTTCATTTCCCCCTTGAAGAGCTTAAGGGCGGCTCGGATCCCATCCGATGCACCTGCTACTAAAATGATGTCATCGGCGTGGGAAGCGATGCCCCCGTCCCTTCTCTCGATGTATTCAGCCACGTGAACTCGGATGCATTGGAGCCCTCTGGCGTCCGAGTATGCCCCTTTGTTATAATAATACATTAGAAGTAAACACACCTCGAACACTTCGATCAGAAAAGCATTTACTCTGGTATTAGAAATACCTGCACTTCCCCCCCGACAGTCCCCTAAAATTTGCAAAGCTTTCTTCTTCACATCCTCAGGAAATTTCGGATCTTGCAAAAGCTCAGGGTGAGTTACTAATGCAATAACCTAGAAAAAATTTAGTGATCGCTTAAAAAATGGTTTTTCCTAATAATAATGTAAAAAGGTGGTTTTGACATTTTTTCACAATAGGTAACACTATGGATATTACTTACCTGTCTTATAAATGTCATAGGTTTCTGCCCCATGGCTTGAGCGTCACCGACGTTGGCTTTGATCACAGAAGAAAACGGCATTTTCACCCCCTTCCATAAGATCCGTACAAATTTTCAGGTTAGAATGTCTACTGTCTTTGCAAGTAATAATATAAGCAGTAATTTGTAAAAATATATGCAAACGAAAATACCTTGCGTAGTTCCGCTTCAATTTCCATGGATCTGGAAATAACAGGCCCCCGAGCAGCGTACTCCAATTTTTTGAAGGCCAGGATACTTGGGTTTGTGGTTCCAATGGTGAGAGTCTTCCCTAATTGTCTTTCAGGGAGAACGATTTCCACGCCATCTTTTTTCCATCCTTGGTCCTCGATGGAAATGTGGTCCGAAAACTCGTTATAAACCATTTTATTTGTAAAGTATTTTTGGTGATTAGAGTTATGCCAAAAATAGTTGGGAAATTGGGACTGGGGATATATTTAAGAGTCCGGTATTTGACTAGCAACGTTTGCAAGTGTGTAAGTGACACTGGGACGTTGACAAATTCCACATGGTTTTATATTACTGACATATCTTAATTTACCTTTTGTTAATCTGCGCGGAATTACATTGCAATCGCATATTTGCACGTTTCGGTGATTGGGATCCTCACAGGATGGAATATTAATTATTTCCCATCTTTTTGACCTAAGACCTGACCAGTTCCTGTCAACGTGTGGAATTAAATTATATTTTAGTCACCCGTCTCATCTAGGGACAGAATTAGGATAAGGACAACACTCAAATTAAAATCATACATGAGGAGGGGGAAATTGTTTTATTGCAATTGATGCAGGAAATAACACTAATGTATTTTATATTTATTCCAGTTTTTATTGAGTGTTGTTTTTTATTAAGCATAATTACTAAGCATATAAATTAAGCATCGTTGTTCTCAAGCGTATCCATTTCCATCCTTGAATTTTAATTTGTACCGCTTGCATTTCTAATCACCACAGGAGGGATGCTACTCTTATAAGGCATCCTGCCTATACGCAAAGATTTATAATCTGTTCATATGAGAACGATTCCGCAGGAATTAACCAGCGATTAATTTACAAGCACGAACTATAGTATATGCTACATTATTTCCGGAATATTTTTTTCTCAGTCAGTGACAGTATAGTTTGAGATATATTAAACCAGAACAATACAGCAACTGGATAACCGACAATCTCACGGACACGTGAAAACCTCTGATGGAGATAAATGTTTTTGTGGAAGAAGATTTAAGACTTGAATTCCCTGATACGGCCACCTGACCGGACGAACCAAAATCTCAAGAAAATAATAAAAACTTAGATAAATACAAATATTCTTGGCAAATAATAGCAAAGTAATAAACTACTAGTCCTCTTATATTTTATAGTAAAACTGATATCAGCACGTGATCCGAAGTCACATTTGTATTCAAACAGGTAAAATTATTTACCTGTTTGTCTGACGGAATGTGTCACCTACAAGTGTAGATTAATACAATCTTTATTTTAATTTATATTAATATGCAAATATAATTTTATTTATAAATTCCACAGTGATAACTATAACCACATTACTTAAACCTATATAAACCTATATAACCAATATAAAAAGTGGTACGTATCTTGTCACTCATGACCACGGTATCCTAATTTGATTTGCTAAACATATACATTTCCAGATGATCATTTCTTTATTTTCCAAAGGCATTAACAAACGTCTGTTGAAAATAATTTTTTCCCCTTATTGAGGTTCTATTATTCATTATGTGAAGATAAACCGTAAATATATGTAAAATAATTTTTCTGTAGATAGCATAAAATAAAACGTGTTGGTGCAATATGCCAAGCAAGTTTTGTTTGTCCTTAGCTGGAAACATTCACGCGTTTTCCAACACCACTATGAAATGATATGTGACTGTACTATCTTCAACCTTGCTCGCATTTATTTCCTTTGCGGCAGTTAAGAATTTACTGGGAATATTCTGAACTAATTAGATTGTCTTATGCTACTATGCAAGGCGGTTAAATGTTAATTTTAAACCTAGCCGAACTTTGTACTCCCGAAGAGAACGCGAAATATTGTCTTGATTCCCGAATTAAAACACCCGCTTAATTCAAACGAATGTCAATATTTAATCGTGCATGATCATACATTTTGCTACCTTATAATAATAAAAAATTATAATAATGCAAAAAAGGATTTCTAGATCAATAGATTTCTATCGCAATGGAAAAACATTGCGATGCTATTTTCGCGCGTATGGACGGGTCAATTTTTTACGGGAGGAGCCGTGGGTAATCAATCAATCACTAACAAGCTGTCACCAATTTTTTTTTGATTTTAGAGTATTCAATCAGTATCAAAAAGAGCTGATATACAGACACCTAAAATTAACAATGAGTTCAAATTAGGAATGGGTCTGTTCCTGTTCCGGACCAGAAATTTTGGGCCATTCTGGTCTGTTCCGGTCTGCTCCCTGGTTACGAAATGATCAAATGTAGCTGGTTCAAGAACCTTGATAGACCAATTAAACCTGGTCCAGCTCAAAGAACAGACCATTTGGAACGTTCCAAAAAACATGTCAAATGGTCGGACTCGTTTCGATAGATGACCATTTATGTATTTCCAATTCCCGCGAATAGAATAGAATTACTAGATTGTACGGCATGATACGTTCGAGAGACGATACAATACATGCTGGATGAAAAACAAAGGAGAGTTCTCATTCAACGTGCTGTGGAGAACATTCTTGCCTCCTGAATCATTCATTGTGTCCGTCAGACGTTAATATATGTATTAGTTAGTAAGGAAGACATTTGTGGAAATTCCCGATATAAAAATAATAGAGAATATTTAAAAATTAAAATTTTCAGAGCTGTATACGTTCATTAGCATTTTGCTGACAATTTTTACACTTCGTTTCAAATAATCAAATAAATTATTCAAAACATTATCTAAATTGTCAAATGCTTGCATGTTGAGATCACATTATGAACCTATTCGGTCCTAGTGGTCTGGTCTGTTTTGTTCCGGTCTGGCCCGAGTTAGTTTGACGAACAGAACTATGAGGCATTATTATGAGGCACTTGTATCCTACAAATAAATAAATAATTCAAACGTTGACTGCAGTTGTATTACCTTAAAAAACCTATAGGATTGAATTTAGAATGGGGTCAGGGGTGACGTCAATGTGCTTCTACGAAGACAGTTGCAACAGTCACACTCGATACAAATACTTCTCAAAATCTCAATGGTTGGGCTACTATATGATCCATAGTATGTTCCCAATTTTCTACGCATCTGTCATTTGTGGATATTTAACCGTCACTTCGGAAAATTCTTTGGGATTTGCACCTCCCAGCTAATGCGCTTCTTTTGTGAGTAGATTTCCTCTCTTCAACCTTATGAGCCGGAAGCTTTCAGTGATCTCTGGAGCTTTGCGTACTTCCGTTGTATTTAATTGTGCAAACTTCATGGGATTTTTGACACTTATTCCTGCAATCTGTTATCTTTTCCCAGATCTACTTTGAACGTGTCACAGAGGACTTTTCTATGCATTTGCAATATCCTACGAAGTATTTTTTGCAATTTCCTAAAAAATACAGTTTACTCCCAAGCGTCTGGTGTAAGTCACTTTGTAATAATGCATAAAATGAGAACTTCCGCTCCACTAAAACGTTTGAGAATAAATTGGATTTTTGTGAACATCTCCACAACTGAACCCCAGGGAAGGTCCCAAAATACAATGCCCTGCAAGTTCTCTCCCGTAGGTGCATAATGAGCTCATACCAATTTTCACAGCGCCGCTGCTCGTGTTTTCGGTCTACGCGTTCAGCATGACCTTCACCCAATACAATGCTCTGCCCCTGTTAGTGTACACCATCTGCCAATCTATTTTCCTGGGAATGGTTAAAATTTTCGTGAGAATTGCCATAGTCATACAAATTTCAAAACAGTTCTATAGCGACTTCAATCGTGCTCCGAAAGATTTAAGAAACGGAAAGAACGTCATAATGTTTTAGGAATCCTCGAACCAGTCTTGGTATGGATTTTAGTTAACTACATTCCAACTGATCTGGTACTTTTGTTACAACTTATGTGAAGAGTTGTAATTTGTAATCACCCACGTAATTGCTCTCAACTAGTACGAGCTTCTTACAACATTTTGTCTTCCTGTGACAATAAGCAACCTCGAATTAATTTACAGATTAAGCATGCAGCATTTTGTTTGCCTAAATTCTCAATAATAATAATATTTATTGTACACAAAATTATGACGAAAATAATGGAGTCCTAAATATTCAAACGTTTCCCAGAAACTGTTCATTTATCTTTATTACCTAATGGTAACAATTAACAATAGAGTAGTTCTAAAGCCAATGGGCTCACGTAAAGTCATAACGTATTAACACAAATTTTAATCCGAATACTTCTCCAAAAACCTGTTTTGAAAGTCCTTGAATTTGTGTAGCATTTCTTGAAGGGTCTCCGTAGAAGGTAGTACTGTAGTTCTATTTAAATAGGTACGTTAAAAATAATACGTTTAGGGAATAATGTACAAGTTTTCTGGAAACAAATGATATAAAATAAGTCGGAAATATTAAAAAGTTACCGAAAATGATAAGTGCCTTCAATTTGCCCAAAACCACTCCCAGGGACAACAGAGATCCCAGTTGACTCTAGAAGTTCTAGACAGTAAAATACATCCGGCTCCAAATCCCTTTCCTTCGAGGCTTTAATAGCTTTTTCAGGGATGTGGATCTAAAATTAATAAAACGCATTGTACGTTTAACACGAGATTTGCATACATGGACGAGATAAATCAGGAACAATGGTATCAGATAGAAGATATGAAGCTTAAAAATAATCAAATGTTCACCTGAGGGAAAGCATACATTGCCCCTTGAATTGGCTGACACTCGATCCCACTCATGCTGTCAAAAGCCTCCGTCACTAACCTTACTTTTTCCGCCAGACCTTGCAATATTGCGTGTTTCTCTCGCTCGTAGAGCTCAAAGGAATCGTCGGAGGGCTTGGGAGGGTCCACGATACAATCAACGACAGTCTTAACAACAGAATAATAACTTGCATAATATTTCCCGTAACCAGGGTGTGATTGTATTTAATACATACGTAATAGAATATTAATTGGATTAAATAGCCCTAGTAGTCTCTGTGTATGTGAAATGTGCAAGCAAACATAATTACCCGGGAAATACAAAAGTACTCACTTGTCCCAGGACAGTTGGACAGAGCCTGACTGCAATGCTGGATATGAAGATCTCCTTCACGTCCTTGTCCATATTGAACATTTCTAAATATCCTCCACGGAGTCCACACTCACAAGCGAATCCTGTGGGAATCAAAACTTCATGAAGTCAATCGTATTTTTGGACGTTATGAAGGGAGATTTCAGGGAAATAATTTTATTTGAAAAAATGTAGGGCAAGAATTTATCACCTTTTGAGCAAGAGAAAAAGGATATCAGTTCCATTGTGTTATATGGACTGTCCATCTCTGACATTACTTTTTTGAAGGAGAGAAATTCCGAGCCTTCGTAGATATTGTCCTGGTAAACCTGGAAAATAATAAATCCGGGGTGCATTCTGTGTTTTTAAAGAGGAGTTGTTGCAAAATTGGGGCAAAGTGTTACCTCGTCAGCTAAAATGAAGAGACGTTCTTCGCAAGCAAACTTTATGATGGACTCCATATTTTTTCTTGTTAACACATTTCCTGTTAATCGTTTGTGAAAAACATGAGTTAGTACTGCAATTTAATGTGATCAGCTCTGCTGCTTGATGTGCATTACCTGTGGGGTTACCCGGGTTGATTACAACAATGGCCCTGGGACTGCTGTGGAATCTAGCAACCTGAACTGCACGCCTCAATTCTGCTGCGTCTAAAGACCAACCTTTGGACTCCTTCAAATAATAATGAATCTGAAAAAATACGCGAAGAGAAGGGCACGTGTAGTCTTTATTTAAAAGTATTTCTAAAAGCTAAAGATACTTTTCTTTAGAAAATTTATGTGTCACAAATAAGTTCACGGAGAATAGTAATATCTGTAATACCTGATGCATATCATATTCCTCAAGGGTTGCTGCATAAAGGGGGAACTGTGGCACAGGTATCATTACACTGGACTTCTTCCCCTTCATTTCCCCCTTGAAGAGCTTAAGGGCGGCTCGGATCCCATCCGATGCACCTGCTACTAAAATGATGTCATCGGCGTGGGAAGCGATGCCCCCGTCCCTTCTCTCGATGTACTCAGCCACATGAGCTCGGATGCATTGGAGCCCTCTGGCGTCCGAGTATGCTCCTTTGTAATAATAATCAATTCAAAGTTACAGCATCTGCATCGCTTCGATTGCAATATAATTTACTGTGGCATTAGCAATACCTGCACTTTCCCCCCGACAGTCCCCTAAAATTTGCAAAGCTTTCTTCTTCACACCCTCCGAAAATTTCGGGTCTTGCACAAGCTCAGGGTGAGTTACTAATGCAATGACCTACATTAAATTAACTGTTAAAAATGCTTATCCCTGATATTAATTGTAAAAAGTTTTTTTGACATTTTCTTATAATAGGTGACTATGAATTTTACTTACCTGTCTTAAAAATGTTATTGGTTTCTGGCCCATGGCATGAGCATCTCCGACGTTGGCTTTGATCACAAAATAAAACGGCATTTTGTCCCCCTTCCAAGCGTATCAGCACAAATTTTCGGGTTAGAATGTATGTTGTCTTTACAAGTTATAACATAAGAAGTAATTTGTAAAAATATACAAATAAAAATACCTGGCGTAGTTCCGTATCAATTTCAATGGATCTGGAAATTACAGGCCCCCGTTCAGCGTACTCCGAATTATGTAAGGCCAGAATACTTGGGTTTGTGGTTTCAAAGGTGAGAGTCTTCCCTAATTGTCTTTCAGGGAGAACGATTTCCACGCCATCGTTTTCCCATCCTTCGACGGAAATGTGGCTCAAAAACTCGTTAAAAACCATTTTATTAGTAAAATATTTTTTTTTGTGGTTAGAGTAGTACGAAAAATAGTTGGGGAAATGGAGCTGGAGATGTAGTTTGGAGTTGGATATTGCACTTGCAAAGATTGCAAAAGCGTAAGTGACACTGAGACGTTGACAAAGTCAACATCGCTTTATATTACTGACATATCTTAATTTGCTTCTTTTAAATCTACACGGAATTACATTGCACTCGCATATTTGCAAGTTTCGGTGATTGAGATCCTCGCGGGATGGAATATTAAATATTTCCCATCTTTTTGACTTAAGACCTAACCCGTGAATGTCAACATGTGGTTTAAGCTGTTATTTTAATCTCCGGTCTCATCTAAGTATGTTGCCATCGACTGTACACAATAAGAATAAAGACAACCCTCAAATTAAAATTATACAGGGAATTTGTTCCTAGAATCATTACCCATTATTATTTATATTAAGCAAAATTATTAAGCAAATAAATTAAGCAGGGTTGTTCTCAATCGTGACCATTTGCTTCCTTGCATTGTATGCTTGCTTTACAAGTCACCAATGGAGAGATGCTAGTCTGATAAAGTATCCTGCTCCTGCTTATATGTATAATAACATTACTTCCGAAATATATTTTTCTCATACAGTGAAAGTATAGTTTGAGATAGGAATTGAATAATTATAGATATAGGATATAAATATCATCGCTACGCGATAATTTGAGGCTTCGCGTGGCTTATAAAGTTACATTTAAGTCAAGTTATTTCAGACAACTTGACTTGAACTTGAAAAATTGTCTAAACAAGGTA
Organism: Allacma fusca; assembly: GCA_947179485.1. Classification (NCBI taxonomy): domain Eukaryota; kingdom Metazoa; phylum Arthropoda; class Collembola; order Symphypleona; family Sminthuridae; genus Allacma; species Allacma fusca. The sequence goes on from OX359245.1 coordinate 67,906,826, forward strand.
ACCGCACTTGTTCCTTATGAATCACGATTTTACCATCAATTAATAAATTATTAACTTGTACTTGATTGAACTTAAAAATTCAAGTTAAAATTATTATTATTTCACTTGAACTTGATGTTCAAATCTCAAGTTATAAAATTACCTGTACTTGACGGGACTTGAGCTTGATACGCACTTAAACTGTACAAGTTATACTTAAACTTGAACGCAGCTCTGGTGGCATCAGCTACTGCCTTCCAAGTAGGTTGAATTTTGAGCTTTTTTTGTTTCCAAATTTTTTTCGAGAAAACTATCGGTCTATAAACCATAATCACTATAATTTACATCAGGAATATTCACACAAAATTCTGTGAAATCGATTGAGTATTTTTGGTAATACTAAACTATAATAATTTCCCTTAAAGTTTAACGTTTCAAGTATTATTTCTCAAAAACTATCTGGCCTATTCCAACCAAATACGAACTGAGGCTTTAGGTTAATACAAGTAATGCCGATAAAAAATTGCATTGAAATCCCACGAAATTTGTTTAACGTACGGAAGGACTTACGAAGGTACTGACGTACGGACAAGGCTATTTTACAAGGGGGCTGACGTCACTATAAAAATCAATTAAGATGCTCATTCTCATATTCCCCAGAGAGTACGATTGCATATCCATCATTCAATCTAATATTTTGCGAATTATTTTTGGCATATATCCCATAATTGAGATAATTATTCTTGAATGTCTTTCAACTATGACTGTCAACCCACACAGTCATGACGCGTTAGACTTGAGTACAGTGAAATATTAAACCAAAATAACACAGCGACTGGTTGAGCAAACATCTCAAAAAAACAGTAAAAATTTATATTAGGTCAAATATTCTTGGCAAATAATATCAAAAAAATAAACTACTAGGTCGCTAAAGCTAGTATATTTTATATTAAAACTGATATCATCGCACGTTCCGCAGTGACGATTGTAATCAAACATATGAAATTATTTACATACTTCTTTATCTGACGGAAGATCTCACCTGCAAGTACTCCTTAATACAAGCTTTATTTTAATTAATATTAATATGTAAACATAATTTTATATACAAATTCCACACTGATTACTATAGTTTTTTAACATAACTCAATCCACAATATACAACGTGGTACCTTGTCGCTCATGATCACGGTATCCTGATTTGATTATTGCTGTACACACAAATTTATAAGCCATACGATAATTTATTTAATTTCCAAAGGCATTAACAATGCAAATTATTTCCCCCCATATTGAGGTTCTATTATGCATTAAGTGAAGGTAAAAAGTACTAATATGTAAAAATAGTTTTTTTTTTTGTAAATAGTGTAAGAACAAGGGTGTTGTCGCAATACGCCAAAAACGTTTTGTTTGTCCTTCGCTGGAAAATTCAAGTTTTTCCCACACACTTATCCGTAGCCTATCATATCCGCAAATTCTCGGATAAATTCAAACAGAATCCGATCCTATCCGCTAATTTAAGATTAAATTTTTATGTTATCTGAAAATTTCGGATGGGATAGATATAATATGTATCCGTGTCGGACGGATAGTTGCAACGAGCAGTCCAAACCTATCCGCGCATATCCAAAGTCATCCGCGGATACGTTGTTCTAATTTGGAAATGATTCTTACTTTAAATTCATTGCAAAAAATATTTATTCAAATACAGTGTGTCGAAAAAGGTCCTCCGGTTTACACGGAGTCAATAAATGATTACATAGTAATAAAACTTCGCCTTCGCTAATTCCCACCTAAAATATTCATTCTTGTATTTGTAACATGAAATATACAAAAATCATAAATATAGGAGCAACACCAATTGTGGACCGTAAATCCTCGTTAATATTGCTGATTAACATAAATTAGTCCATTCATTTTCGGCACTTTTCCACCAACTGTGTGAGCGTCGTGTAAGCAGTACAGGTCGCTGATGTCAATTTGATGCCGGTTTGGCAAACTAATTGTAATTCCACTCCATCAGAAAATTCCGTCCCTGCAGATACTGAGATTCGTTTACTTCAAATCAATTTCCATGGTTGCTGAACTGTCGGTCAACAATTTGACTCTCATATTTGAACTAGATAGCTTTGCATTTCCTGTATGACAATTATTATCGAAAAGAATATTCCGATCTGGGAGGATAAATGCGGATAGGATAAATTAATTTATTTATCCTATTCCAAATTTATCCGACCCACGGGTTTGTGGATATATCTTATCCGTGGAAGAACATTTTTTGGGAGAACTATTAAATTGCAACCGGAAAACCAATTGGTGCTGCGGGAACAGACAAAATGTAAATGTAGTAAATAGATTTTCAGAATTTCTAAATGATCACCGAATAATTATCGAAAGTGTAACTGTTTAGACTATTCTCAGTTGTCCCCTAAATTTGTTGATAGCAGGAAAAAGCCCCATAAGGCAATGCGTATGAATGTAGAACTACATATGAGGCTGCTTGTGTGCGTAACGTTTTGCAAATTTATTTGGATTTAACTCCTGTGTTAGAAGAGCAATATTTTGCTAAGAATTATTTGGTTCTCTTTTCATTTTTCCTGGAAATGGTTAAACTTTTCGTGAGAATTGCCATATAGTCATGCGAGTTTCAAAACAGCTCTATAGGAACTTCAATCGTGCTCCGAAAGATTTAAGAAACGGAAAGAACGTCATAATGTTTTAGGAATCCTCGAACCAGTCTTGGTATGGATTTTAGTTAACTACATTCCAACTGATCTGGTACTTTTGTTACAACTTATGTGAAGAGTTGTAATTTGTAATCACCCACGTAATTGCTCTCAACTAGTACGAGCTTCTTACAACATTTTGTCTTCCTGTGACAATAAGCAACCTCGAATTAATTTACAGATTAAGCATGCAGCATTTTGTTTGCCTAAATTCTCAATAATAATAATATTTATTGTACACAAAATTATGAGGAAAATAATGAAATCCTAAATATTCATATGTTTTCAAGAAACTGTTCATTTACCTTTATTAACTAATGGTAACTATTAACAATAGAATAGTTTTAAAGCCAATGGGCTCACGTAAAGTCATAAAGTATTAACACAATTTTTAATCCGAATACTTCTCCAAAAACCTGTTTTGAAAATCTTTGAATTTGTGTAGCATTTCTTGCAGGGTCTCCGTAGGAGGTAATATTGTAGTTCTATTTAAATAGGAACACAGGTCAATCATACATTTAGGGAATAATGTACAAGTTTCAAACAAATAGCATAAAATAAGTCGGAAATATTACAAAAATTACCGAAAATGATAAGTGCCTTCAATTTGCCCAAAACCACTCCCAGGGACAACAGAGATCCCAGTTGACTCTAGAAGTTCTAAACAGTAAAATGCATCCGGCTCCAAATCTCTTTCCTTTCCGGCTTCAATAGCTTTTTCAGGAATGTGGATCTAAAATTATTAAGCAGTGTATCAGTTAACACGAGACATACATGGAGGAGATAAATCAGGGACAATGGTGTCAGATAGAAGATATGATGTTTAAAAATAATCAAATGTTCTACCTGAGGGAAAGCATACATTGCCCCTTGAATTGGCTGACACTCGATCCCACTCATGCTGTCAAAAGCCTCCTTCACTAACCTCGCCTTTTCCGCCAAAACTTGCAATGTTGCGTGTTTCTCTCGCTCGTAGAGCTCAAAGGAGTCGTCCGAAGGCTTGGGAGGGTCCACGATACAATCAACGGCAGTCTTATCAACAGAATAATAACTTGAGTAATATTTCCCGTACTCAGGGTATGAATATATTTAATACACACGTAATAGAATATTAATTGGATTAAATAGCTCATTGTAAAGCCTCTGTGTATGGGACATACATATGTGAGTAAACATAATTATACCGGAAATACAAAAGTACTCACTTGTCCCAGGACAGTTGGACAGAGCTTGGCTGCAATGCTAGATATGAGGATCTCCTTCACATCCTTGTCCACATTGAACATTTCTAAATATCCTCCACGGAGTCCACACTCACAAGCAAATCCTGTGGGAATCGAAGGTTTCATGAAGTCAATCGTATTTTTGGACGTTATGAAGGGAGATTTCAGGGAAATAATTTTATTTGAAAAAATGTAGGGCAAGAATTTATCACCTTTTGAGCAAGAGAAAAAGGATATCAGTTCCATTGTGTTATATGGACTGTCCATCTCTGACATTACTTTTTTGAAGGAGAGAAATTCCGAGCCTTCGTAGATATTGTCCTGGTAAACCTGGAAAGTAATAAATCCGGGGCGGATTATTTATTTTTGAAGAGAATCAATTTATTGCAAAATTGGGGCAAAGTGTTACCTCGTCAGCTAAAATGAAGAGACGTTCTTCGCAAGCAAACTTTATGATGGACTCCATATTTTTTCTTGTTAAAACATTTCCTGTAAATAGGTTGTAAAAACATGTGTTAGTGCTGTAATTTAATTTGAGCAGCTCTGCTGCTTGATGTGCATTACCTGTGGGGTTACCCGGGTTGATTACAACAATGGCTCTGGGACTGCTGTGGGATCTAGCGGCCTGAATTGCACGCCTCAATTCTGCTGTTTCCAAAGACCAAGCCTGGGACTCCTTCAAATAATAGTGAATCTGAACGAATACACAATGAGAAGATCAGATTAAACTTTATTTAAAGTATTTTTAAAAGCTGAAGATATATACTTACCGTAAAAACCCCAAAGATGGCCCCCGGCCAACTCTCAAACATTAACCTAAACCCAAGCTATCTTTAGAGACCCGACTACCTTTAGGAGCCGGCCATCTCTACTAAACATAAAAGTGTAATTTACAAAATAGGATTTTTTTTATGAAAACACGTTTTTTTTAATATTTGGATCTATTCCAGAATAATGAATGTACGAATTCTGTTAGGATCGACTTTAAAATGTCAAAGAGCTGCTTCGCGAGATTTTTCTTATGCAAATTTAACTGCAGTCAGTTTGAACTTTAAATCAAATGATGTTCGCATTTTGATTACTATAATTAAGTCTAATATAATAATTAACACACATTGAATCCTAAAGCGTAGCTATGAGTTTCATGCTAAACAATCAAAATTATTGACAAACTGCACGTGTTGGTTTATTTCCCACAACAGATTTTTATGCGGAATTGTTTAGACTGCATTATAGAAAAAAAAACTATTGTATAAAAAACCAGGCCATCTTTGTGGGCCCGGAAATCTTTAGAGACCGGCTATCTTTATACATATGTAAGGGGTAAAACCCAGGCCATCTTTAGGGTCCCGGCCACCTTTGGAGGCCCGACCATGTTTAGGGTTTTTACGGTATTTAGATAATTTGTGTCACAAAACGTTCTTGGTAAATAGTAATAATTATATGTAATACTTGATGCATATTATATTCCTCAAGGGTTGCTGCATAAAGCGGGAACTGTGGGACAGGTGTCATTACGCCGGACTTCTTCCCCTTCATTTCTCCCTTGAAGAGCGTGAGGGCGGATCGGATCCCTTCCGATGCACCTGCTACTAAAATGATGTCATCGGCGTGGGAAGGGATGCCCCCGTCCCTTCTCTCAATGTACTCAGCCACGTGAGCTCGGATGCATTGGAGCCCTCTGGCGTCCGAGTATGCCCCTTTTTAATGATAATCCATTAGAAGTTACAACACCTACAACACTTCGATCACAAAAGCATTTACTCTGGTATTAGCAATACCTGCACTTCCCCCCCGACAGTCCCCTAAAATTTCCAAAGCTTTCTTCTTCACATCTTTAGGAAATTTCGGATCTTGCAAAAGCTCAGGGTGGGTTACTAATGCAATAACCTATATTAAATTAATTGAATATTAATTGTTTAAGACATGCTTTTTCCTATTAATAGTTGTAAAATGTAGTTTTGGCATTTTTTTATAATAAGTAACAATGAATGTTACTTACCTGTCTTATAAATGTCATTGGTTTCTGCCCCAAGGATTGAGCGTCACCGGTGTTGGCTTTTATTAGAACAGAAAACGGCATTTTCACCCCCTTCCAAGCGTATCAGTACAAATTTTCAGGTTAGAATGTCTGCTGTCTTTACACGTTATATTATAAGAGGCAATTTGTAAAAATATACAAACAAAAGTACCTTGCGTAGTTCAGCATCAATTTCAATGAATCTGGAAATAACAGGCCCCCGTTCGGCGTACTCCGATTTATTCAAGGCCAGAATACTTGGGTTTGTGGTTTCAATAGTGAGAGTCTTCCCTATTTGTCTTTCAGGGAGAACGATTTCCACGCCATCTGTTTTCCATACTTGGTCCTCGACCGAAATGTGGCCCGAAAATTTGTTAAAAACCATTGTATTCGTAAAATATTTGTTGTTGTTAGAGTTATACTAAAAATGGTTAGGGAATTGGGCTGGGGATGTATTTTGGACTCCGGGATTTCACTTGCAAGGATTGCAAAAGTGTAAGTGATACTGAGACGTTGACAAAGCCCACATGGTTTTATATTACTGACGTATCTTAATTTGCTTCTTACAATCGTATATTTGCAAGTTTCGTTGATTGAGATCCTCACGGGAAGGAATATTAAATATTTCCTATCTTTTTGACTTAAGACCTAAGCAGTGCATGGCCATGTGCGGAATGAAACTGTATTTTAGTCATACGTCTCATCTAATTGTAAGTTTGTTGCCATGGATTGTACAAAATAAGCATCATTAACCCTAAAAAATTAAAATCATATATGAGGACGGGGAAATTGTTTTGTTGTAATTGGTGTATTAAAGAACCCTGATTTATTAATTATTTAGTACTATTTTTATGAAACATTATTATTTATATAAAGCATAATCACTAAGCATGTAAATTTAGCGGGGTTGTTCTCAAGCGTATCTATTTACTTCCTTGAATTTTAATGCTTGCTTTTCTAAATACCACAGGAGGGGTGTTACTCTGATAAGGCATTCTGCTTATACGCGAATATTTACAAGGGGAACATTGATGTGATCATGTGAGAACTATTTCGCCGAAATCAACCCGTGTTAATTTTCCAGCACTAACTATACATTATTTCAGAAATCCAAATTTCTTAGCCACCGACAGTATAGCTTGAAATAGCTTTCGAACATAAAACTCCAGACCAAACACCAAAGTGACATAATGCCGGAATAATTTAAGTATAATAATTTTATAATGGAATATAAAACAAGTAAGTCACTTATTTTCGTGTTCTCCAGAGATTAAATTAAATTATTCTCTACAGTGTAGGAGGATTTGAGCAACTATCTGTATTCCGGATATTTTGAAAACCTTTTGAATAAGGTCATACAGAGCAAAGATTTGATCTACATGTGATATATTTTTTCGCAAACCGGTTAAAATTTACAGCTGCCCGAAAATGTCTATTTAACATAATCTGTGTGAAGCGTTTCATGAGTTGAAAGCACCATGAAGGTTCACCTCCCCCTTTAGTGGTTCAATTTCCGTCAAGGGTACTGCAAACGTTTCTGGGACCACCAGCTTTAGAATTCATGTTAATGAAATCACTGTATTATACTGCCATTAGAGCATCTCGGGCGGTTAAAATTTAGGGGTAAGCCCGTAAAAAGCCCGACCCGCCGGGCTTTGGGCGGGTACGGGTAAAAATTATTTCGCCTGACGGGTTACGGGCGGGTACGGTCTTTCCTACTCGGTTAAAAAAGACCGTGAAAGCCCGTAAAAGCCCGTGACAATTTCCATGAGTGGTGTATGCAGGATCAGCGGTTGTGAATATATGTACGTAGACTTAAATACATTGAACGAATTTCAACCCTTTGTAATTTTACCAACAAAACAAAGCACGACTTCGTGCGCTGGGCTTCCTCGCCTGCTTTTTTTATTCATTAGTACTAGTTTTTATTTAATCCAGAATTTATCATTGTGCAATATTCAAGAAAATCACCACAAGTGCTAACCAAGGCCGAAATGAGTGCAGGAATATTGTTAGCAGGCAATCAGGCCAAGGAGGACAGCAACTCTAGCCAATCATAATTCTAAGATTTCTGCAGTGGAAACAACCCGAGTTAATACCAATTTCATTAAAAAAAAGTCGGAAATGCAAAATTGAATTAGCAAATTTATCTGGGTCTCGCTAAGGAGTTACAAGCTGAACTGGTATTTACGGGCGGGCTACGGGCTTTTTTAAATTTTGCGGGCCGGTCCGGGCTTTATTATTGAACTTTAATTTCGGGCCGGGCGGGTTCGGGTAAATTTTTACGGGTCGCGGGCGGCCACGGGCCTAAAATATCCCACGGGGTGATGCTCTAGTTGCCATTACCACAACGGAAATCCCCAGCAAATAAACCTCAAACTCTGGCGCCATTTCGTGGTTAATAGATGAGGAATTGGGGATAAGGTTCCTCACGGATAGGATAAATGACGTATCCGTATCCTATCCTATCCGAAAATTGTCGGATAAATTAAAACTTAATCCGATCATATCCGCTAATTTTAGATAAAATTTTTATGTTATCCGAAAATTTCGGATCGGATGTAATACGTATCTGTGTAGGACAGATACTTGCAACGTTAAGTCCGATCCTATCCGCGCATATCCAAAGTCATCCGCGGATACGTAATTCTAATTTACAAATGATTCTTGCAAATTCATATTTATTTAAAAAAAATTTATTCAATCACCAATTGTCGAAAAAGGCCCTCCGGTTACATGGAGTCAATAAATGATTACATAGTATGAAACCTTCACTATCGGTTATTCACACCTAAACTATTCATTCTTCTACTTTTAACATGAAATATACAATTATCATAACTATAGGCGCAACACCAGTTGTGAACCGTAACTCCTCGTTAATATCGTTGATGAAAATAAATCAGTACATTCATTTACGGCACTTATCCACCAACTGTGTGTGTGTCGTGCAAGCAGTACAGGTCGCTGATGCCAATTGGATGCCGGTTTGGCAAACTAATTGTAATAAAATTCCACTCCATCAGAAAATTCCGTCTCCGCAGATACTGAGATTCGTTTACTTCAAATCAATTTCCATGGTTGCTGAACTTTCGGTCAACATTTTGACACTCAAATTTGTACTGGAAAGTTTACATTTCCTATATGACAGTTAATTTACTTAGGAGGTGAATTTTGAGCTTTTTTCAAAATTTGAGATTTCAGATATCAAACTATCGGCCGATTGCACAATGCACTTGTATACCGCAGTACATGAATAATCGTCCCATATTTATTCCCACTGGATACTTTGTAGTTTACTTTACTACCGCATTAATCAAACCCCTACATTAATACTTGATATTCCAAATTCCAATTGCATGTGATCATTGCATACGGATTGCACTATGTAAACTCACAATTATATCGCCTTTTATTTAGTTTTATATCGTCTATATAGGCTGGCAAAGCGCGGTTAGAAGCTTTACAGCAAATTTATATGCCGTCAAGCAATGCACACTAGGACAGATATAGGCTAATAGGCAGGAAGTTAGAGTACTTGACCCATGGTACTAAGGTTCTTTTCGTTGAAACATCCTATCCGCCTATATAGGATGGCGATACTTTTTGAAAGTAAATAGGCAGGTTTTAGGCTTAGGCACGTCATTTGCCCATCTTTGGTGCATTTGGATAAAACAAAATAGAAACTCAGTGGTATAAAAAAATATTCTATATATACCATGAAATTCTAGTGGAAATTTAGTAGGCAATAATAAAATAGTTGTCACGGCGTAGTTAGGGATACAGAAAAAAGATATAGAAATTTGTTTTTCAGAAATTTATTTTTCACTACGCTGGTCTTAATAAACCTGGTAACATTGCACAACTGATTTTTGCTTTAGTTTTGTCATGTATGGCAAATTTCTTTACAAGATTAACCACTTGATAACCCGGCATAAAAGAAATGACGCAAACTCCAATCTTGTCAAACCAGTTTAAATGTCCCTATATACACCTAATAGATCCAGCCATCGATTTTAATTAAATATACTACATTTAACTAGCCACTGTTGACGACGTTCAAGAGGTTAAATTTTTTGGAACGTATCAAATGTTATTTCATAGAAAATACGGGTCTCTGTATTGGAGTACTAAATTTTGTTGCAGAAAAAAATACTTAACGCTGTGGATTCAATGGCGAGCGTCCTCACGTCTTGCTTTCCAGGTAGATCCACTTCCACGAATTCCTTTTCCATCCTCCATCTGAAATAAAATCCTTGCCCACAGTCTTGTCTGTATAGGCTACTCAAAATATTTTCTTAAATCATTAGCAAACAGTCATATGTGCGAGTGTTGACATGATTTTTAATAATTTTATATTTGAATTGAATGTTGCTGAATTATTGGGCTAGAAATTGAATACATCATACAGTGTATGCATACGATAATTCACAAATGTCTTGTTTAGAAGCAACAATTATTATTTAAAACTTTCATTGCCATCAATAAGAAGTGACCCAACCAACAACGACAGGAGCATGTGTCACAGCGTCATACTGTGGTATAGCGGAATATTAAACTTGATAACAATAGTGAATTGATAAAACGAAATCTTAAGGAAATAATTAAATTCCCGATCGAGAAACATTTGTTTGCGTAATACAAATTCAGACTTTAAAACCCCTTGTACGGCCAACTGTCCTAACGATGATAAATCCCAAGGAAACAATAAAAACTGAAATTAATTCAAATATTCCTGCACAGTACTTTCAAAATTGACAACAACTAGTCCTATCTTATTTTATAATATTATTTTATCAACACATGGAAGTTGTTTTCAAATAAATTGAATTATTTATCTAGTTCTTACGGAACATCTCCCCTGTAAGAGCATCTTGATGAAACCTAATTTACATTTATTTAATAATCTATCTAAGCATAATTTTTTATACCAAATAGAGAGATAAGAGATAATAGATTTTTTGATTTCCAAAGACATTAAATAACGAATGTTGAAAATGTAATATATCCCCTTATCATTGCAATATGCAGTGAGTGAAGATAAAAGTAAATACATCTGAAAATACTTTCAATCTAGACGGTATAAAATGAAGAATGTTGTCGAAATACGCCAAACAGGTTTCCATTATCCATCTCTGCAAACTTCCAGATACTTTCCAAACAACGCTATGAAATTCTGGGTTTACGACTTTGCTCGCAATTATGTCCATTGCGGAAGGTAAGAACTTAATCCGAATATTCTTAACAAACAGGTTTTTAAGTCAGTTAAATTTTTGTGTTAAGCCTAACGAAGTTTTGTACTCGGTATTAGAGTGCAAAAGAGTAGAAATGAAGCAAAATAGTTATACAATATTTAAAACGCTATCAAACGTAAATCTTCGGATTAAGAACCTTTTCATGTAAGAGTGACATGTATTACCTTTGATTTAAGAAATTTCTTGTTTAACATTTTCGTTAAATTAACAGGTTGCCTCCACCACCATTGGGAAAGTTCTGCTGATACAATTGAACCCCGCGCGCGTTAATTTATACACACAGAATTGAGAGGAAATCTATTATATTGCTACCACGAAACATACTGGTGGTGAGAAATCCAAAAATCAAGAAACTTAAAGTAGTAAATTGATAATCAGAATTTCAAAAAATGCTCGTTTGTTAACTTCACTCAATATTATTATTAGTCAGTATTTCAAAAACTAAAATCTGCTCACGATTGATCTTTACCCAAGTAGAATTTATTTACATGAAGGAAGTATCTAGGGGCATAAACAAAGTATGATACCGCAAAATTCGATATCTGCCGTCACCATGAAGTCAAAAATCTTTCCGCGTATATCTCATTGTAGTAAGAATGGAAGGTATTTGTAATAAAACTTGAGTAATATATACTAGCAATAAGAGCGGCTCTACAACAGAACACATCGCGTTCGTCATGGTCAGCGAAGAATTGTTGAGAGTTTAGCAAGTCCGACTATTGTCCCCACATGTGTTGGAATTTTTTGGGTATGCGAGAAGATTCTTCCCAGGTGAAAAATATTTAACCACTGTATATTTGTTACTGGGAGTGAAATCCTTGCTGATCCTTTGTGGTGTTTCACTTTCGGGATTATCGCACAAGTGAGTTTGTAACTCATACCGATTATTACTGCCTGTATGTATGTCTACATGGACGCACAAAACGTGGGATCTCCGTTGTTGAAATTGCTGTTCAACGAGGAATTTTCACCCTTAACTATGTTAATGTTTACCCAGATCAAAATTCACGCAAATTGTGTTTTTAATTAGAAAACATTTTCAGCAACAACTGGTCGGTTGAAGGGGATAGTTTTTGCAATTAGCTTTTCAGGGAGATTTTTATGTTCCTTTGTAGGAAATAAAAGGGTGGTTTGAGAATATGGGAACGATTTGGCATATAACCTTTTGTTTTAAAGAATGGAGAGGCTATATATTATAAGAATTGTAAGGATAATGACACGTGAGAATGACAGACACATTCACTGCTACACATAAACTCAAATCATTTTTATTGCAATGAACGTTCACATCAGCGATAAAACTGAAAACGCATTAGCTAGGCAGACAAACACTCACAAAGTAAACCGGTAGTGTCGATTGGCTTTTCAGTGCATACTACAATTCTATCATTATCCCCTGCTGGAGCCCATTTAAATGGAAAGGCGAGTAATGTAACATACAACTAGAATTGTTTCTTTATTTTGTATATGATTCATATAACATGAGCTTATGCAAGGATACAGCTGTATATCGCATCTGCAAACTCCAAAATGAAATCTGGTCATAATTCTTTTTTGTGTCCGAAAAGAAACCCCGCTCCATGTAGCTAAGTGGACGCCGGTTTTGACACTTCCGAGTTTTGAGCTAGAGGGTCATAAAGCCGTTCTCCGTTATATGAATTTTTAATTAAGGCAAGTTGAACTTCAATGGAGTAGTCGAATAATAAGGAGACTGTCATTTAAAAAAATAGTTAAATATAAATATGCATATAAGAACAATTCCTATATTTTTATATTTTTAATATAAATTACTGCATCATTTCCGAATACCTTTTGAATTCAGTGAACGAATTTAAAGCGTAAAGTTTCTCTGTATAACACACCAGAATGGGATTTTTATAACAAAACACCAATTTAAATTATTGTTTTTTATTTTAATTTATTATACTTGAATAATATTTTAAATCCGCTGCACCAGAAGATAATTTTAATAATTCGTAGCCATTTAATTTATTTGAATTTAAAAAATTGGACATAGTTGAATCAGACATTAAATCTACTACCAAGGAAATTAACGGATAATTAGAATAAATTAAAGCTGGTTGGAGATGGGAATTATAAATTTATTGGTAATCCTTGGATTTTTGAGACACCGATGTAAATTGCCTATCGAAATTTAAACTTAATATTACAGACGGCAACAAGCACGTTGAGTCCACCACTGGCGTAATCTTAAAATGGGAGAGTTGTTAATATTTCATATTGTACTGACTGGTAGGATTATACTTATGTTATTCCATTTTTATCGTAGATTTCTTACTGAAATGTAATAATCATTGATACAATAGCTGTCGCGATAGCGCACAAATATTGGTGTCGACTCCCTATCATTAAGGCCTACGCAAGCTGAAGACCGAATTTGTTTTTTCACAATTTGAATTATCAGTGCACTGGTCTTAATTAGTGTTGTAGCTTTGTAGCAATTTTTAAAGTTTTGATACTGTCAGGTATGAAAAATACCTTTGCAAAAGTGACCTCGTAATACCTAGACATATAACAACTAAATGCCATCATAAAGACCGCAAACCCTAGCTGTGTCAAAGTAGCATGAATGCCCACATATCTCGCCATTACAGCGAATATTACGAAACCGATTTTAAAGATATATACAATATTTGAGTAGCCACTGTTAAAGACGTTTAAAAAAAGATCCATTTTTGATCACGGGTTAGGCACATCTCCAAAAATAATATTGTTTTCCTCCCTGGCATCCTAAACCAGTAGATTAACAACATTTTAAAAACACGGAAACACGCGTCTGAAAATGGGTAGAGCTTGTGACTAACCACGATATTACAAATTCCCGAGTATAATAATCACGAACATTCTGAAAAAAACAAGAGCAAACTGCACATCACAAAGCTTAGAGCCGAGAATTTGGCGCTAAAGAGGAATAAGTAATGATACCAAAATATTATACATGGATTTCGAAGATTTGTAGGACGAATCGAGTACATCATAAGTTTTGACTCTAGCATGGCGCCAGTTATGCTAACGACCAACACAATAGGCATCCCGAGAATTGGCATGCAATCTACTGAAATTTCTCTGAACATCATTTTGTTAAACGGTTTCAGAGGTGACGGTTCATCATCTGAGCATCAAACTTTCACATATTAACAAATGCAAATCTACAAGTGTAACTCCATATACCGCTAGATATATATCGGACGTTTTTTTCAGAATAGAAAACCATTCCCTATGCATGTGCTGTTAGAAACATATCACAAAGGTCGTTAATAAACATCCGCTTACAACTGTTTAATATAACTATGCAATGAAAATTGCCTTACCATAAAAAGGAATATTAAAAATGGTCTGTGTAACTTCGGGTCCCAAAATGGATGCCGCACACTCTACCGGAAGCAGAATGCACGATCACTTGAAAAACGATCTTGTACCTCTATTAAGCGACATCCAGCGCTGTAGCTTCGCTGAAATAAACACATTTGTGTGCACTGGCGCAAGTATAAAAATAATACATGTACCATGTAAATCTCTTTGGTGTTTCAATGCCGAGTAGATTACAACAGATAGATAATCCCGCTGCAGCATGTAGTATTTGTAGAACAGAAGGGACAAGTAATAATGAAAATTGTATTCTTCCCAGTGATGTATTATTTCCTTATTTACTACTCAATGCTACTGTAATGCCAACAAGTTTAACACCGGAAAAATAACACAGTTATAGCGTTTAGATTCTGAATAGATTAAATATTTTTAACAATGCTTATTTTCCAGTTACGTTTTCTACAGTTATACGAAAGTGTAAGATTATTACGTTATTATTCTTAGTTCCATGCATCTTTGTTTACCTTGACAAGAGTTTATAACTAAACTGACTGCTTTGAAAAATTGTAAACTAACCACGGCTGCCCACGTAAAAATGTCCTGAAAATGCAGATAACGCGGAAAAATTTAAATGGCAAAGAATTACAACCTACAATGTTTGCAGATGATGAGATTTGAAACTCATAAACTATCGATTTCGTACCAGTTTTAAATATGTTTGTGTTGTATCTTTAAAATAATGTTTGATCTCGAAGTCTAATGATAATTAAAAATCATTATGCATGCAAATGATGCTAAATTGTCCCATATTATAAAATAGTGGCCAATTTCGTGTCTAGATACATATACAAGTCAGATACAATTGTCTATTTAGACATATTACTTTGTGATTTAATATGCAAAACCAATAGATTGTTAAAGCTCATATCGAACAAATCGGGGAGAAAATGCCTAACCTAGGATGAGTATGCCCAAAGTGCGAATAATTCCCAAAATGCCATAAAATGAATATGCCCAAATGTCATGGCATTTTCAATTGTGCCATCCTGACCGGAACAACGAAAAACTTGTCTTAAAATTTAATTCAATAAGATTGCAAATTAATCATCCTGTTTACAGAAGAATTTTCAAGTGTTTATCAGCCATTTAAGCAGACAGGTGTATAACTTCTTGAATTTGATTCGCACAACGCGACTGAAATTGAGGATAAACCAAAGTTAGTTCCACCCTTAAGTCATTCACTCACGTAACATAACTGAGTTACAAACGCAGAAAGAAGTACTCTGTACATGTATGCCTTACTTTGAGTTGTTTCTACATTCATAGACAATTTTGAATTCGTCGATTTATTATTAAATTAGTTCATTGAAAATGTTTATTCTTAAAGACAATATTCGGTCCAGGAAAGTGCATTCTGGAAACGAATATTTCTGACTTCACCCTACACAAATTAAAACATATTCGGTTCCCCAAATACTAAACAAATATAAATTATTATTTCCAGATTTTCCAAAATTTATTTGTTGCCCTTAAAGATAATTACATTACATCTCCTGTTTCAGTATAATTGCGGTATTTCCTAAAATATCTATAGTTCTACTGTAGAAGTGAAAATAAAAAATATTTAAATAATAATTACTATTAGTTTGTAGAAATTCCGCTGCAAGTTTGACGCTTTGAAAATTAATTGCTGAAGTTAACTCTTTTTTTCAATTCAGACTAACACGAAAAATAATCCGACATATTTTTCAGGTATATTGTATATGTGGAATCATTATGGCCTAGCAATTGATCTCAAAGATTAGGTTTAAAAATCAGTTTTATTAGTGGGAAATCAATATAAATGCTCGATTCATTTTTGTACTCCTGCCCCATTATGTCTTAGTTTAAAGTTGATTTTCAGTCGACTCAGTACATATCTCTGAAGAATAAAACAATCAACTCTCTGAAATCCTGATAATATTTTTTACCACCCTTTAGTTAAGCCGCTGCATATTTACCTGCACTTTCTCTTGTGGCTGACTTCTAGTATTATGCAATGGTAACCCTGGCAATGTGAGCATTATTGTGAAGATATGCTGTGAAGAATTTTTTAATTAAAAATGCCCCTTATACACAGTCGAATAAAATGTGCATTTGTAGTTTAAATGCTTACGATATTAAGGCGTGATGTACAGTATATTTTCCAAGATTATAATATATCATCCCTCCAATAACTTTACACGGGCCACTACATAATAAAATTGACATGGGGTTCATTTTTTTGCGTAGAATGAGTTTTAGACATCGGATTAAATTAAGTAAGACTAAATTGCAAAAACATTTTTATTACATGATGAAAAATGTCTAGTTTTCCTATTTTTTTCCAGCTAGATAATTAAAGTTGATGTAAGCACAAGATTCGAACCTTAGTTTGGATCCCTGGAAGTTGTTGTTTTAAAAATTACCGTAACTTTATGTACGCCTTGAAGTTCTTATAAATCTCAGCAACAGTGCCTGGATTGCAATCAATAAAATCTAAATGGCAGGCTCATAAAAATATGGTTTATGAAATGAAATAGGGCAAAGTAGGGAATTTATTCACATGATTTTAGTTGTCGCTTAGTAACAGGAGGTAATGGACCTGGAAAAGGAAGTATTGTCACAAATCTTTAATTAAATAGCTGTAACTAAACGCTAAAACTATTTTGTTCCTGGTGTTAAATTTGTTGACATTAATGACAATTAAATTTTCCTTTCTTTGTGCAGTAAACAAGGAAATACAACATTTCTGGGACGAATTTATTTCTTAATATTTATTTGTCACTTCTGTTCCTGCTTTATGCTGCAACTCTCATAGTTGTAGTAATATGAATTTACTTGGCTTAGAAACACTGAAATAGAATTCTCTCTTCACAGTAGTTCAATTTATAAATCAAAGACAGCGTTTATGTACATACATAATCTGAATTACTACATTTTCCCTTTCATAGTAACAATAAAATGCTTTCCTCACTGGACTTGGTATTTTTCTTTAAATATTTAAATTTTTTTTCAAAATATGATCTTCTCCCGATTGAGCTTCAGTTTGAGTCCAATGGTGCAGTGCGGACGTCTAGAGTTAGTAGTAAGAAAATATTAATTTGGAATCTGTACTATTTTTGTAGCTGTTGCAGAATGCTCCAGTTAATTTATTTCAGTGTCACGCTGGCACTCGAGCATACTGCTGACCTGAACTACAAAGTGATATTTCAATGGATATTTAGTATCAGTAATTTAATAATTATGGTGCTGGAAGGTTTAGCTTTTATTAAAGCACCTGAAGTCACTCGAACAGTTTTTGATTTCCTGTTTTCAGGTAATAAATGCATTTTATTTTATAATTTTTTTAACACAGTGGATACTAATTAAATTTTAATACCCACAAACTACAAGGTACTATAAATAAAATTCCTGTATTTTAGCGAATGACCCTTCGCCTCCTAAACCGTTCAATAAAATGATGTATCGAGAACTTGCTGTCGTTTGTATGCCCGTGGTTGGGATACCCGTTGTGGTGGTGTTCAGTATATTTGGGGCAGTGCTACGATCAAAATTCCTGACGTACGAGGTCCTTCCTACAATTCTTAAAAATCCGGCTTCTTTCCTGATCTGCTGGACTTATGACCTTACATTTATGAACGCCAAATTCGCCTCTTTTTGTTGGGTCGTGTGTAGTTTACTACTGTTTTTTGAGAACGTTCGTGACTTCTATGTTCGCAAAGCAGCATTGCTAAGGTATAAATATCCGTGAATTACCTGGCGGGAAATTTGAAGGTAGCTAAATTGTTTTATTTTCCAATGTTTTAGAAGTTTACCTGCAAATAACATCTTAGTAACAGAAAGATGCTTCAAACATGGGAGAAAAATGCAACTACTTTTAAACATTTTTAATAGAGGCTACTCCAATATGGTGTATTTATTTAAAATTGGATTTATGACTATATCAATCCTGACTGGATATGTTTGCATTCGTGTTTCTTCGACACGACTGGGGTTCGCTGCCTTCATGATGCTGACATGTATGTACGTTCTGATCTATTATGTGGTCACATTTGGAAGGGCATTTTCCATACCGAGTATTATGCAATTATTCAAAATTGAGCTGAGCAGGTCCACTGGACTGAATCCGAATAACCAATTAAGAGTCAAAATTTTAGGGAAACAAATTAGGTCTCTGGCTTGCGTGGGGATTAAAGTTGGGGCTTTTCATACTTTAGAAAGGGAGTCGACACCAATATTTATGAACTACGTCGCAACAACAATTGCATCTATGCTTATTACGCTTCAAAAATAATACGTCCTGCGTTCCTGTACGAATGTTGTATTTATTACACGTATTATCGTTTGCTATTAAAATGTTGCAGTACAATACACAGTTTCGGTTACATTGAGTCTCAAAATAAAAATTTATTTTCATTGCCCTTTAAAATATTTTTTGTAAATATACAATGTTAATTTTGTAATAATTTATGGGATGTCTTGGTAAAATACATTCACAACCATTTATATGCATGAAAATTAAAGGCACTCATTGTTGCAAATATTTAAATTTTATAGTTTAAAATCATAACTATTGTACTAAAGCCTATAGGCAAATTCTGTTGAGTATTAATAAAATAAATGTTTGATCCCTGACATTGCGCTGCTACTATTGGTAGTTACTACCCGGAAAATATAAATTGCAACACTAACAAAGTTTTACTTTACTATGTTCGTTGCATGTTGGCTAGTTGCCAACTGGAAAATATATTAGCAGCACTACCAGGAAGTAATTTTAATGTTTGCTGCACCTTGGCTTTTAAGACTACATATTTGTATTTCCTGGAAAATGAACGGACTTCCTGAAACAATCGTTAGCCTTGAGTTTAAACGATGCCTACAGATTACAAACGTTTAAGGACTCCCGAATACTCCCGATATTCCAGGAGAACTTTAAATAGTACAAATAAATTCCTTGGATTTTAAAAACTCCTCATGCGGTTGTATAGATTATTTTTGCAGATTTAACGGAGCCACCAAATTAAAATCTTGAGCTTATTCTCATCATGAGTGTTGCCAGCATGGCGGCAGCTTGACCTCACCACAGTAAGTCGTGTAAGATATATATGTGGGGTACTATATAATTAAAACGTTAAGTAAAATCAGAACTTCCAACATTCAAACAAGTGTAGTTAAAAAGGAGCTTTAGCGATAATTTCCAGACGTCAATTTTGAAGATCTTGCTCCATCCAGAACCTGAATGTAAATATTATAAGCAATAAGTTCATACTTAAAATAATAGAAAGTAAATTTTTTTTGAAAAGCAAAAATGATTCCACGGAGCACCACACACAACGGAGCTGGCATCTGACTTCCCTGAAATTCATTTTATCTTTGGTTTTAGGAAAACCAACACGGTATTTCCGAATAGTGAAACGTCATAGTCAAATGAAGCCCTCATTATGTGTGTACATGTGTATGTAATTTCAAATGGTTTATTTAAGAAAATAGGTATGCATTGTATTTTTATTGGCATGTATATGGAAACCACATACGTTCTATAGGCAGTCGATGTCATCGACGTTCTATAGACATCATATGTATTATTTTCAATATAAAAATTACCGACGACTATTCGTCGCAAATAAAATATTGGCAGAATTTTGTAGCACTGCTGGCAGTGCCAGCTTAAGTGTTTTCACTTGTGCAGTCCAAAAATGAGTAGAAATTACGCTTCAGGAACTCATGATCTAACAATAACTGCTGATAACAGTAAATAAAATAAAAGTTGAGTTTACAGTATTAGCTCTACGAGGTTTTTGATAAAAATTCGTTAACATGCAATATTTCAGTAGCAGATTAAAAAACTGAATGAAGTTTTGTCAGCAAACCACTAGTACCGTAGATATGAGAGGTCAGACACGTTCCCGACGGTAGCAAATAACTGCAAACTTCAGTTCCGTGAGCACATCTACACTTGTTCGACCACAACAATTACCTAATAGTGCCCTTTTCACTGATTAAATCACTTCCAAGTTTTCCTACTTTTGGTTGGTTTAGGTTTTAATTTTAGACTACTGTTCACAGCCTTTTCTGTTAAAGCCTATTTTACTGACAAAATTCTTTCGAAGTTCTTTCTATGGTTAGATTGGGTTTTCAATATTAGTAATAATCTATTACACCACTTTAATATTAAATTTTGGGCGGTCAAGTCATCTACTACTGAAATGTTGCATGTGTACCAATTTTTATCAAAACAAAAAAGAAGCTACTAAAGTAAACTTGATCACAGATGATAAACATAAAAAATCCCGTCTGCATAATGTAATATTTCCATTTTTGAATAAAAAGCTATATAATACTTTGAAAAAGTTATAAATGGACTGAGCAAGTCTTCGGTGAAGGAGTAAAATGAATAGATGCTTTTTGGATTGTCAATAATTAGTACAATTGATTCCAACAGATTTCACAAAAATCAAAATGGTCACTAAAATATTGAATAGATCGGACTATGTGTATTCATATTAAAATTCATATATGCATTCTTTGGACATAACAAGTATTATTCCAGACTTCACTCGCCACAAATAAAATATGTACCATCAACCCATGACATATTCATGTGTTGTAAAGTGGTGTAGAGTAGCGATTAAACCAGAGTACTAT
Organism: Allacma fusca; assembly: GCA_947179485.1. Classification (NCBI taxonomy): domain Eukaryota; kingdom Metazoa; phylum Arthropoda; class Collembola; order Symphypleona; family Sminthuridae; genus Allacma; species Allacma fusca. Next base: position 67,928,025 of record OX359245.1, read on the forward strand.
AGCAACTATAGATAAACAAAAATCTCACGGAAACAATAAAGCCACTGATTGAGATACATTTGTTTGTGGAAGAGGAGTTAATATTTTTTAATTCCCTACTACGGTCTCCGGACCTGACGATCAAAAATCTCATACAGCTATAAAATTTCACATTAAGTCAAATATTCTCGGGAAGCATATCAAAAAACTTGTGATAAAATGTATAACAGCGCATATTCAGATGGCATAATTTTATTTAAACAAAATTTCAACAAACTATTTGCCTCCATATCTCACGGAACATATCACTCCTTAATGCAAAGTTAATTAAATTTTTTAACAATATATACTATGAACACATGTTTTAATAAATTCGAGTGAGATTGCTGCAGTTTCAATAAAAATTACTAAATCCACACTCCAGGAAATGGCATATTTTTCCTCCATTGTATCTCCATTTGTTTTTTTATGCTTGAATAGTTTGAACCGAAACGATAATTTCTTTGATTTCCAAAGTCATTAAGCAACGTCTGATGAAAACATCTTTTTTAAAATCACACATCTTTTAACACAAATCTTTTTTACATATTATTTTTTATGATGGGCGATAAAGGAAATACATTAAAAATATTTTCTCTCTAAATAGTATAAAATAAAGGGTTTTGCCGGAATATGTCAAACAAGTTTTGACTTCGCCCAACGACATTTCCTTCATCTCTGCAAACTTCCGGATATTTTCCAAACAGCGCGATGAAGTTCTCTGTGGCCGTTCTGTTCACTACTTTGCTCGCAATTATTTCCATTGCAGCAGGTAAGAATTTATTTTGAATACTCAGAACAAATAAGATTTTGCAATACTGTTGTATGAGTCAGCTGAATTTCTATATTAAACCTAACCGAATTTTGTACTCAATATTGAAGTGCACAGCACAAGAAAGGAAGGGAAATCATTCAGTAATTAAAACGGGATAAAAATGGAATCTTCGGATTACTAACTTTTTCTCGTGTTTGTGTCCACAGTTGGTTTATTATATACTGAATTTCAAACTGATTTCCTTTGGATCAGGAAATGTGTAGAATTTGAATAATATATTGAAATTAACAGGTTGCATCCCCCGCGACGGAAGTACTGGCAGTAAGCCCGTAACTAGTCAACCTCAAACTCGAGCGCCAGTTGATGGTTGAGAGATGCAAAATTGAGGGAACTTTGAACTAAACTGCAACCGTGAAACCAAGTAGTGACGAGGAATCCAGGAACAACGAAAATAGATGTAGTTAATTTTAGAATATCAAAATTAAAACAGTACTTTCCGGTTGTTGATTTTAGCTAATGTAATACTTATTACATAAGCTAAATAATATTATAAATATAATATAAGAAATTAATATTATTTCCAGTTATTCAAAAAATAAAATCTGTTTGCGAATGCTCTTGAAATAAAAACCTCACTTATCCCGATACAATTTATTATTTATTAAGTAGTTATTATATATTAAAGTTAGTATCAGTTAAGTAGTCAGGAGTTATAGCTCCTTATTGAGTGATTACCTTGCGGAACCGTACTCGAACTCGTACTCAAAATCGAAGCATCGAGTATGGACTCCAATCCAAGGTACTCGTACTCGCCACATATACGAGTACTCAGGAAAATACTTGAAATAAGCGACCGAGTTCCAGTTCAGAACCCGAACTTGTTTCATACTCGCGAGTACGGAACTGTAAATACCGAAATCCCGTACTCGTACTCGTGCCGTGACTCGAGTCTTCATACTCGAGTATTTAATAATAACAAGACCACAATTGAACAGTGATTTTTTTTAGATTCATTTAATTTCTCACAAATAATTCCCCCAAAATTTTAAATTGAACATGCAGTTGGTAAAGTGTCTCTGTAAATTTTCAATCAATTCAACTACGCCTGTCGAAGAGTTTGTGTTAATATGTTCAGCCATTAGAATTAACTAATTGTTTTAACTTCAATAGTAATGTACTAAATGGAGAGAGATTATACTTTGAAACCTGAGAGAGTCGTGACTGGTGGATACAACGATTTTTTGTGACAATTTCATATTAGCGCCTTCGTCTCTTTACTGGAAATTCAAAAGTTTGCAACACTTGTGTGCACGTGTATGCGTACTCGTTTATTTAGCATGTGGTACTCGAACTCGATAACCCTTATGAGTATTTTTATTGGACTCGTACTCGTTTGATACTCGTACTCGTAAGTATGTGAAAAATCGTTACCCGTACTCGAAACCCATTTCAAGTATCGAGTATTCACAAAAATTTGACCGTACTCGACTCGAACTCGTACTCGATACTCGCCGGTATACTCGAACTCGATAAGGAGCTATATCAGGAATGTTACCAAACGATGCAATGCAATCGTCCAGCTCTTCCACCCCATGATGCCATGCACTTATCAGCGTATATCTACACTCAAAAGAATGGAAAGAATTTGTTAGAAAACTTTTGCAAAAGATACTATAGCAATAAGAGCGGTTGTTGGATAGAACAGTTTACATCCAACCTGCTCGTCATGAAATTATCGAGAGTGAAATTGTGGATACTATAATCTCACTTGTCCTCAAAATTCTATGAATAAATGCAGAGACGTTAGGATAAACGTGGCAACATACGTATAGGTCTGTTTTATCAACGTTTTTATTGTAATGTAAATAATAAATTTTTAAAAATCGGCTGAATATCATACTATGAAAGCAGATTAGCTCTGTTTTGAAAAAATGCATGACCTGAGCAAGAATTATGAAAATGTTTTTCTATACCTATATTTTTCAAAATTCTTCTTAACCTGGGGTCAAGTAATACTGTATGGATTTGTTCGAAATCTTTAAAACTGATACAAAATACGTAAAAATATAATTTAAAAAACTTTAAAGAACACAAAATTTGTTCTTTAAAGATTCTTACAAATTCCGAGGTTTGATCTACGTTTTTGACGCCTGTGTCCAGCAATTCTGGATCTACGTCTATACGCAATGAGACAAGTTGTGAAGAACCGGGAAACATTATTTAAATTAGGACAAATTGAACTACACTATTTTCGTAGTCTTTCATATTAAGAGGGATGACTTTATATCCATTAATGTATATGTCAATATATAAATTATAATTAAAATATAATTAGTTGTTTCAATAATTATTTTAAAATAAATGGAGACCAGAAATTGATGCCCACCTGATGTGGGTCCAGAGTTAAGGATTTTAAACTGCTAGGGTTACTAAAATAAACGTTGTTTTTCAGAAAATTACTTAAGTACAAATATTTTATCTCCAATTGACCTAATTTTTTTGTTTGAGCTAATTATCTTTCGGTTGATAGTAAAATTATATCTAGAATTAAGCGTGTTTGTAATATGCACACATACAATCAGTGGTCAACACGTAGCATTACAAGGGTGTTCAAAGGATCTCCGGTGAATAAATCCTATAGGTCTTGTACTAAAGGGCTGCAATTTTTAGAATTTACACATAGAGATGTTAAGAGAAGATAGGTACGGAAAATGTAAATATTGTGCTGGTTAAACCAGTATACAAATATTTAAAAGCAAAAGAAAGTGAGAATTCGTTGTGAAATTTTTTTTGCATCTAACTAGGAACTGAATTGTGAAATGACGTCCAGTTATGCCAAACAAGCTGTTAATTTTCCATTTCAATTTGAAACATTTATCACCACACCCTATAATTCCCAAGGTGTGGACAGCGTGGCGAAAACACAAAGTTTTCACAGTAATATTTTTATTTTAACAAAACTATGAAACGTAGAATTTTTCTAATTTTGCTAATTGTTCCCTACTATTTTGGGAATGCATGTTCCAAATTTCAAGGTTCTAGGTCAAGCCACTACCAATGCAGAAAATTTTGACTGTACCAAGTTTGCCTTTGCTCCACCATTTTCAATGCAAAATCATAGGCCTATACCAATACATTGGGGCCATATGCATAGTATGTGTGAAATATTATTTTAATTTTATCGTTCTCCTTTGGATATAAAATAAATATATAATATGTAAAATATATATATATATATATATATATTGTATATATTTAATTTGCTTTTTTGGACTTTAAGCTGATGCTATAGACTCAAGTTTTATTACGTGTTACCCAACTAACACTTTTAGTTAGCATGCGCACAAGGCACATGACTGCAATGTATATGCGTATGTGTGCCATTATAACTAATTGTAATTACTTAAATTACTATCACTCACGGATTGTAAATGTGTAGTTATAGAAGTGTCTTGAAATTATTGCATAAAAGACATTTCTAAATATGATGCCGCATTCCTTCCTCCTTAAATGTCCACTATCCTAAACGTCTGCATGTTATTCTTGCACTAGCTTCTTTCCTACTCACAACTTAACCATCTTATTGTTAGTAAATAAGATACTTAATAAATACTAAGATATTATCCTGGTCTATCACGCTATCATGTCACATATGAAGGCATAATAGCACAATATATCCCTTGTAAGCATATTTTTATGCGTTACGAAATACGTCTCACCCACATTGTGGTAAATCCCTACTTAGGAAAATTTAAAGCTAGGAGAGTTCCCTCTTTCCCCGTTTCTTCTGTAGATGTCACCTGAAATCTGTGTTGTTTTTACTATGTGGAGCTTCCAGTACTAAAGAACCTTTGAAGATTTAAGGCAATGTGTTGAACACTAAAGGCGGTAGGATGCGCTAGCAGAGCATTATCTCTTGCGAAGTATGCATGAATAAAAATAAATTATTTTAGTAAAATTGATGTTATACTTACTATTTCTACGGAGAGATGTCCTTCTAGGTCCAATTAACTTCTACCACAATCAATCCCACAGGTAGAGCTTTATCTTCAGATGGAAAGAGTAAGTGTATGAAATTCTGGCTTTTGGATGAAGAAGGAACTGAAGGAAGTAAAGGATTATGTCCCGCATATATACATACTTGGCTCGGTAAATCAACGTAATTTAACTTGTATGCAGGACACCCCCAATATATATGTACATATGTATCCGTTGAAATTGAAGACCATACGCATACACTGAATCAAAAAGACCAGTCTTAAAGGAGCTCCCGGAAGGAAATCTGAATAAAGATAAATACTAATATAAAATACACTGCAGATTGCAAATATTAAAATGAAGAAGATGAGTAGGATGATATGAACTTGAATGAGCAAGGCTAAAATTCGTAAAACCACTTACCTTGATAGACAAAATTGGAGAAAAAACTGCGACTTGAACGCAATACTGACGTTTGATAATTAGGCCATTATGGGATATTTGCATGGGAAAGCCATTATGGAAATCAGCCCACTCTCCATGGAGTTACGCCGGAGCACAAATGCAATTAGTTCTAGGTTTCTGGCAGAGTCAAACTAATTCTATACCTCAGCATGTATTATCTTTACGTAGCTTTATTGTTCCTTTTCAGAGAAATCACTTGTGACGAGGAGACCTCCTATGGTTTTAGTACAAGTAATTGCAAATTTTAATGTCGGAAGTTTCGCTCACATTTTTTTATTTCTAAATATTTTAATTTGTATCAGGGATTGACTGCAACAGTTCCCGATACGTGATGAAGGACGAGTCCGTTATAATTGAAAGTCCTGGATTTGGCGGGATGTTTGGCTACCCTCCTTCTACAGCGTGCCAATGGAATTTTCACGTAATAATTACTAAATTACAAAAAAAAATATTTTGTAATAATTCGACTGCTAGAATATCAGCAGAGGTTTTTCATACTAATTGCATTTCTTTAATTATCACTTTGCCCCATGTTTTAGTCCAGGAATTCTTGTAATTTGGAAATACAATGCTCAAAATTTCGACTCAATGACTTGCTATGCATGGATTTTATGGAAATTCAAGATGACAAAGGTTGGGTTCACAGGTTTGAATTTTCGAAAAATTTTACATAATTTTTTTACTTTAATTTAATTACAAATTTTACCTTTTGGCTAATTACTAAAGGCCGGAATGCAATCGTAAAATCTTGGATCCTTTCCAGATATTAAAACTCGCTCTTTTGACACACAGGTATTGTGGACTTAAATCCCCCAAAAATAGTCAGCTCGGTCCTACGATCACAATTAAATTCTCGTCAAATTCATGGCCCAAGTTCCCACTTGTTGGATTTAGGTGCAGAATTAATTGCAGGAACGATGGTAAGACTTTGTTAACTTCTGGAGAAACATTTTGAGTAAAAAATTTAAAACTTAAGTATATTTCACAAAATTTATGGTTTTGGCATTGGAATATATTATTTTTCAGAGGATTGGAAATCCAGTAAAGGACCCCCTTCACCCAAAACAGAGATCACTACTTCTTCTAATTGCAGTTTGTAAAACCTCTCTAATCTAATATCAAAATTTTTGGGGGCTTCAAAATATTAAGTGGATTTTTTAAAATAAATTTTTAGCTTGTGGTGTCGTGGGAAGACCAAGAGTTCCCAAAATAATCAATGGAACTTCGACGTTCCCAAATGAGTTCCGCTGGATGGTGGCGCTGATCCAAACCAATGAGATCCTTCCGTTTTGCGGTGGCGCCCTTATCAATAGTAGATACATTTTAACGGCGGCGCACTGTGTTTACGGGTAAGCCGACAAATATTCATGAACCATGGGCCGATTGAACAAACCTAAGACAAAGAATATTTAAAAACCTAAATTTTAAAATTTTATTTATTAGAAAAACCTCTTCGGATCTCAACGCGTCTCTCAACTACGACGCTCACTACTCCAATATAACCAGGATCCTTTTGGACATGCATCAAATTGAGCGGATCATCATCCACCCTAAATACAACGACTTCCGATTGGACTACGATGCTGCTCTTTTGAAGCTCAAAAAACCCCTGGATTTGGATTTCAGAGCGCATGTCCCAATTTGCCTCCCTTCCGTTGGGTACGGTGCGGATGACTACGCTAATGTCAATGTGACTGTGGCGGGTTGGGGGATTACAAATGATGGTACATCGGAATATTTTCTTGCCGATCCCAAAATTCATTTTGATTCTTAAGATTCTGCCAACTGTAGTTTGGGACCGAATCAAATTTCGAGGATATGAGTTGATTTCTTTTTTTTTCTGACAGGTAAAAATGCTTACGTTCCACTCCAGAAGGTAAATATGACCGTTTTGTATGACAGCGTTTGTCGAGAGCTGTATCCGATGCGGAAAATTAAGCCCGAGAAGCTCTGCGCTTACTCCCCCTATAAGGACTCTTGCGAAGTACAGTTTGAGCACACAACACGCCTCACAATAAATGGAATTGTTTAAATAATGTTTTTAAATTATGGAAATCTTGCATTTTGAATTTCAGGGCGATTCGGGTGGTCCACTGATGATAGCCCAAAATTACAGAAAGGGTTCTGTTTACACTCATATTGGGATCGTCTCTTCGGGTATCGGATGTGCTCAAGTAGATAGACCTGGACTTTATATTCGTACGACCGGTAATAATTACATACTTTAATCCTGGAATTGTTTTCGCCGTTTTTATTTTAAATGAGTGTAAAAACTTGTAATCATGAGTTTGGATTTTTTCAGAGCTAGTTTCTTGGATACGGATCTCAGCTAAGGACGGTCGCTTTTGCAGAATTTGATTAAATGCAAAATTGCTCCTTGCCAACATTTCCCTTTCAAAACAAGAATAAATTATTGTGAAACTTTACAGTAAAAAAATTCTTTTCCTAAAGATTTTATTCCCAATTATTATTCTTCAAAATAAAATCCAATCTTCACACCAATATAAGACTTTTGGACATTAATTTAAAAAATCAGAAGAATCATTTCAATCCAGTCTCCCACGGTACTCCGACACTTGTCTAAATATTTCCAACAGGGTAAGGAAATTTTGACACCAGGGACTCCATGTGTTGGTATCGAGGTCAGAATCCTAAAGCTTACAAGGGATGTCAACTGAAAGGTGCAAAGAGGTTGAAATTGGAATGTTTTCACTGAGTTGTCATTTTTGTCATAAATTTCACTCCCACAAAGTGTGGGACCAGTCATTTATTTTTCGCATCTGTCTAGACATATTTAAGCATAGCTCCTGAGCAAGGCTCCTTCAATCTGACAGGTGTTTCCAAGACCTTGATGTCCCAGACTTCTTCCTTGAAATGTCAAGAAAGATTCTAAACCTTCTTGAAATCCACATCTCCATTATGTCTCTCCAAAGAACTTCCCCTGACAAATGCAGTCTAAATATGTTCCATGGGTTCTTGCTTCCAGCTACGTACATTATTTTTGGAAAATACGGTTTCTCATCGGGGGATCTGAGAAAACGTCAGAAGCATACATACGTATACACTTCCCGTGAGGTGAGAAGGAAAATTTCAGTTCGGGCCCACCTCGTAAGAAAATCCGTTGGAAGTTATTTCCGGGAGGGATTTTAATTCCATAAATATTATCCCAACATTTGAATCTGACTTAAAGTAAATTCTATTTTTTTGTGACTGCTAGAATTTGATGGTAAATCGTTTATGATGTGACAAATTATTTACAGAGCATTTTTGCATCCCAAGGGTATATATATTGCCAAGGAATAGAATTGGTACTATACTTCCACAAAGAATGGCTTTACACAAACATATGGCTCACGTTGACAGCGATAGTGGGATTAATCAACCATGTACATATTACCGATTGAAGAAATAATAAATGTTAGGTACTTATTGTTCCCAAGATTTCCCTCTGGAATGACGCTAAGAATAGCCCCGATGGAAAGATGCTCAGAGCTTAGTTTACAATTATGAATATTATATGAGAAAAAATGCTTTGTGAGCATCTTACAGGTCAATAAATACCCCCAGGGGGGAAATGTTAATATTCCCCCCCCCGGCGGATTTATTTATTTGTGCACTGAAAATTCAACTGTCAAAAACATCAAAAATATGCTATTTGTACGGACAATGTAATTAATCTAAGCCCACGTTTTAGATTTTTTCCTATGACAATCCACACAGTCCAAGGTAAAGTTCTCAAACGTCTCAATTTCCCCCAAAAGTACTCATTGTAATTGGGAAAGCCTCCTGTAATTGAATGTAATCTTTGAAATTATAATCATAATCTTTAACACATTCTATTTTTACTAACTGTGTAGGCAATGAAGTGGCTTGAATGGGATTATTTACAAATAATGCTGTGCTTCAAATGTTGTGGTATGTAAAGGAACGTTCAGAAGCTAATTTTGAGCGTATGTACATACATATCCTTTGACACCCTCCGTATACGGAGTGTCTGTACTCACAATCAACTCTCAAACTGTATACGAGGAGAGCAGAGAACTGTCAGATACAATCCTCTCGAAAAATAACTTGTTCCTACACAAAATAAAATGAACTCAATAATGCATCTGGGGCTTCGTACTTTGAGCTCAACATTCGCAGAAGGATATGAGAGAATACTATTTTGACATAGTGCATTTTTTAAATTGCTACTGCTCCTGCTTGGCTGTTGAAAAATCCGTGGTACTCTCCCCTTCAAGATGAAAATGTTTTACAGGAATAAAAACAAATGTTAAATTTGTTTTACATCCTCAGGTCTCGTATTTAGTTGGATAAAATTAGGTTGTCAAAGCAGAGACATTTCTTTAAATAAATATGAATCTTTGTCACAGAAATTCTTCTTTAAAAAATTTCAGTGCAATTTTTAAACTCAGCATGTGAATGGAAATTCTGACACAGTCATTGAGTTGAACTTTTAAGAGCACCTTTTGAACAAAAACTGGCGGCTTTTCTCACGCAAGAAAAAATGGAACGTTACAATACTTTGTGAAACGTTCAGCGCAATTGTATGTCAGATTTGATTTACAAAAATTCTGGAGGAGTTTTGACAATTTTAAGGGAAACGTTTTGAAATTTTGAAGGTCTGGAAGATTAAAATGGATTGATTAATTTTTAGTCAAGCGTTTGTAATTTTTGTAAACATTTTCTTTCCAACTTTTCACTGTAAATTTTTTCAAGTAAATCCATTTCCCTTTTAAGACATGAATAAAATCAATTGGGATTTCCTCTCATGTTTGCCCATTTCGTCCCTCGGTAGTTGAAGCAGTAATTGGATATGCATGGACTTGGGAATTCGAGAGAAGGTTTAATAAAAGCACTCAAATTAAATGAAGCTGCTTGTGTGCTTATGGAGATCTACTAATGATTTAATACGGCGTAAAACGTTCATTGAATTGAGAATATTAGTTTTGTATGGGATGTATTTCTTGCACATAATTAATTACACGTATCATTTCCGGGTCGATTTTCCAAGCTCATCCTGCAACTATGAAGGAAATTGAAAAATTCAAATTAATAGCTCTATCATCTGGATTTCCTGGTTTACGCCAGATCAAGTTTAAGGTATGTACATAATAATTTCATAATTTTAATCATACGCTGGATGTGATAAAAATATTCCTTGGATTGTATAATCTCTAAACATGAATCCGCGAAATTGCGCATTTTTTATTTTCTAATGTATTTGACGAACCAATCTCCATTACCCCAATTGTATGCATTCGCCCTTTAAACAGCGCCCTCTGATGTCAAAATTCCTGGTTTCTATTGACGCTGCTTTACAAAGAGTAGAGTGCCCTCTTCATGTGATGTGTATTGCGTGGGTGTTTATTGTTACAAGATTTAGTACAAGCTTATTTTTTAGCTTTATAACATTACAACCATAACATTGGCTTACTCCGTCCGGATAAGTCTACTTTAAGGGGGTTAAAATTCAAAGCCAGACCCTACAAGAAGATTTGGTCTCGGAGCTTATAACCCCTATTGCTTGTGAATGAAAAATAGATCCTATGTGGGAGGTCTGAATCTCCTTAAACATCCCAACGGTTGCTTCACAAAATGAAAGGAAAAGCATTTTCATAGGATTTTATTCCTTTGCATAAAATCCAATTGCAAAGAGCCCATGGTTTTTATAAACGATTCCAGTCAGTTTTCGATTTCACCTTGAATTCACACGCGTTTATTTGTGTAGATTTCCGTATGAATGAACCCTTGGTGTTTATTTTGTGTTTGTGGTTCAAAGGGCATTTCTATTTATTACCCTTGTTACCTCAAATTTTGATGCAATATTGTCAGAATTATTGAATGTCATTTAAAGTCACACCTTTAGATTTAGACAATTCTCAAGAGAGTATAATTATTATGCCTTTATTTTATTTCCCTAGAAATTACATTGTCTAGAAATTAAATTTCATTGAACCCTTGAGGATGTTTGTGTGGAATAAATTGTCTTTTCCTGCAAATCTTATTACAACGATTTCCCCTACGCCGTGAAACCCTAAAGGCTCCGCCAGCTATTTCATGTGAACTCTTGGGAATTTGACAATTTGAAATAGATTGCATTTACATGTCAGGGCTAATTGATTGCTTCTGTAGGGTTAGGACAATACTTGGAGATTTTGTCGCCTCTGTGTGTAAATTGATAAAATTTCCCTGTGCAATAATTCTCACCAATAAGTATTTCAAATGTGAGAGGGTTCTTATTTCACTGGAATAAAATCCTTTGAATGGATGCGGCTTCCGAAAGTGTGACTCCTGCCTTGTTACCTTCGAATTCGAAACTAATATGTCTCAGCGTCTTTTATAAGGGAAGTTTTATTTTCATGTCGCTTGAATATCTCACTTTTCCCAGGGAGGATAATTTAAACCATTTGAATCGGATTTAGAATTGGGATCGGTATTTTATTCGTATTTTTGGTATTTCCGGGCTCTAGAAGCTCGAGGTACTAATATTTGAATTATATCGAAATTTACAGCAAATATTTGAATAAATTACAGTGAAATTCTTATTTCACAAAACAAATACATTTGAATTGGAATTGGAATACATTAAGAGTTTTTAATCCATATATTTTGAATACTCCAACTTTGCTTTCGATAAAAAAGGATTGGCTCTCAAAACAAATTAAAAGAGTTGGCTACGAAATCTTCAATTCGAGTTAAGTTTGAGATTTTTAAATATTTACGTAATTACTTTTAAGCAAATATTTTTTTCCAAGTAATTACGTATATCGCCACTGGCATTGGACCTTTACAAAATTTTTGCTTTTGATGTAGCATCAATGTAGTTGAAGATATTGACTTGATGCAAACAATAATATGAATTTTTAAATCTCCGTTTGCATTCCCGTAGGAAAGCACGCTCGTGTGATTTACTTCAGTCTCGTGCTCACAAGATATACATTTGATATTAAATATCCAGAAATTACATCTACACCACAGGACAGGGTCACCCTCACAGAAATCTACATTGTGAAAGAATTGATGAAACTCTTGATATCTTTTCATCACTGCCATAGAAGTTCATGGGAAGTGCTTATTTTAATGCTCTGGCTTTGTAGTAGGATTATGACAACACAAACTTTGCAAATTGGGTAAAACAATAAATTGTCCAAATATTTAAGGTCTCTAAAAAGGTAAATATAGTTTCCACGGAATCGTCACGTGAAGAAATTTCTGTTCACAGTTAAATTATTTTAATGTTTTCTCAGAAATTACATTCCTGGAAAATACATACGTTGGAAGCTTCTCTTAATTGTGAAATGTCACTTGCTACTTCCTAGAATCCCTGTTTATTTAAAATGCATGGCCTCCACTGAAGAAATTGCAATTTTTGGATCTAACGCTGTAATAATATTATTATTCAGAGGGCCGCATCCCGAAATTCATTTTGTTCAACTCAAACCTTTCCCCCTTGATGTACAAATTTTTGGCCTAAAACCTGAGGCAAAAGAAACTCAATACGATTTAGCAATTAAATGTCGGTACATTCCCATTTAATTTGAAGACTAAGTTAATGGCTCTTTTTTGTAATGAGCTCTTGCATGAAATAGTCTTTGATTATAATATTGAGGCTTTGTGGTTCTCTTACTCTGTGACTGAAAAGGTCTATCTAAAACGTTGTCTGCAACGACGTAATTAATTGTAAACTGAAGTAAATGAATATGTTTGGTAAATTAATAACGTACAGTACATATGTACATAAGCAAAGGGTTACAGTGTAATATGTACTTTGCTTTCAGATGGAATAAAGCACAGATTGCTCATAGCTCATCAAAAAGGAGCCAAAATATAATTCCTTTGACATTGTAATCGTAATCTCACAAAGCTATGAATAACTGATTAACGTACAAAATATAGGTACAACTGTAACACGCATTGAGACTCAGGTTCAAAGATTACTCTTTGTGGGAGTATATTTCTTCGTAATATATTTGGATTTCGGGGGTATTTTCGATTGACATGGATTTCTCCGAAACAGCTCGTAATTAATCAAAACAAGTCTGGAGGAACGCATCGACAGGGTCAAAATTCCAGGGAAGGAGAGACACTTCTCTGAACTAACAATTTTTTCCTAGGAATTTTGTCGTTCAGGAAAATGCTTCGGAACCCTCTGATTACATATAATGAGGTCACACGTGAGTACAACATTATACCTTCTCGTGTTAAACATTGTGGTCAAGCAAGGATCTAAAATGTGAGGAAAAGTTTATGAATTGTTACAAAATTTTAATTTCCTGAGGTCAAGTGAATAATCCAATCTTCTCTAAAATCAATATGGTTCTGAAAATTTAGGGTCAAGCAGACGTCAAAACACTCGCAATAGGGAACTTTGTATCATTTTGCCCCAAAAACCTGAAGGCTACTCTAATTATATCCCTATGTGATCTTCTGTACAAAATCATTTTAGATCCCAACGTGCGTCTGTTTTTTTCCCACGTGCTAAAACACCCTCCATGTAATAAATATTTCCTCACAGGAATTATTTTGATAGGAGAAAATTAATTGGGTGCACTCATCCGCCATATACAGTAATGATTAAAAGCTTCCGCTTTAGCACAATACATACATGCGTTCAAAGCTTATCTTTAAAAAAGTTCTGCTCCTTTACAGAATCCTCTGATAAAGTGGATTCCATGGAGTAACATGTGTTATACGCTAATTTTTGGATAAAAAATCCCGTGAAGTAAATATTAATTGAACTAACCGATTTCATAAAGCTTAAATGACTCTTCCCTATAAACAGATACTTATACCCTTGAATATGCCAAGGCCACGGTCAATAATATTGCAGCTTTAACCTTGTTATGGAAGCGTTTCATCATAGAACGACGCAAGCTGTAAGGAAGGACTGGCTGGAAATAATTACTCATATTTTCTCGTTTAGCTCCCAACTTTGGATTATGGAATGCCTTTCTGTTCTCAGGCAGAATGACTTGACGCAGATGAAAGATATAAATAACTGATTTACTCTATTCCTCTGTAATATTAATTTATTCCGCAAGGATGCTTAATATCTGAATATGAAGGAGCATTGGAATATTAAAGCATTCCTGTGATGTTTCCCTCCATCGTTAAATTAGCTCATGGAAATTTATGATCATCGAAAAATGTACTAATTGCATATTTCTCAACACAAATCCAAGCTCAGAGACACATGTTCTTCACGTGCCTATAAATATATATTACAAATATACAACAGGCACGAAGGCTACCCTTGTTTTTGAAGAGTATAAGGGAAATTTTACAAGGATTATTTGATACGATGGAATTAATTTGACTCTGAAATTTGTGAGAATTTCCTAGTGACATATAAAAAATGTGTTGGAATATTAAAAACTATTGAAGGAGCTTTAATTAAGCCCTTAGTGTACAATAATTTGGAATGCACTTTTGAAAAATCCTCAAGATTTTTATTTGAATAGATACCCAGGTAAGTATTAAGCATATGTTTGGGAAATTACGGGCAGAGTTTCCAGCTGCTCATTTTCAATAAAATATGTGAAAATTCCTTCCAAACGGAGAGGAAGGATGAAGAATGCAAAGCTGAACATTTATTAAATGATGCTGATATTTTCAGAAGTTATGATTCAAAGGTACATATAAGGTAGAGGAAATGTATATACAACATGAAAGGGATTTTTTTTTGTGATGAGACCTAAAGAAAAAAAGTTGCGAAAGTCTTCAAAGGAAAAAATTCTCATCAACGGGATCATAGTAAGTTTACTATAATTGCGTGTGTATTTAATAAGTACAGGAAATTGACACTATTTTTTGGATTTTGGGGCAATGAGAGATAGTGAAATGCCGAATCTATATAGGATATACATACCTACTAGATATATGATATTCGATATAAATTGTAATTGTAATTACAGAAAAGGCTGACGTTACAGCAGAATCTCATTTTGCCCCATGGACTGAAATTACTCTTTGAATTATCTTGAGATTATATTTCTAGTACAGCTCTGTTAAAGTGTTCGTACAAATGACTAGTGTATAAAGAATTTCTTAACAAAGGCTACATTTCCTCATTGAGATTTGATTCATCCCTTTTAGATAATGCTCTAGAACCTGCACACAAGATCCAATTAAAAAACATGTCTTGATGTGCACTGGTTTAAACTATAGACAGCAAATTTGCAGTAACTCAATGTCTTTAAAAAAATTTCTTGCATTTACAAAGTCAAACATTTCCACCTCAGCAGTGTTTGGCTAAAATGGATTTTCCACATGAAAAATATTTTCCTTTAACTTTCAACTATTGTCACGAACTGCATAAAAGATACATATTGAAAATCTTTTGTCCACGTGAAGTTAATACTTTTGAAGGTAATAAGAACTGTAGGTGTCAGTACGAACTCACTGACGTAGATTCCCCATGTATGTTATTACATGCGTATACTCACAATCAGTAATAATGTCTGTAAATCAAGGACGGATGTTTCAATGCACCGGTACAAAAATAACGCAAACAAGCCTAAATTGCATTTGTGTGGTGCTGGACGCCTTGTAATTACAGATAATGCTTTGAGAAGGATTTCTCTTACAGAGAGCATGCATTGTTTTAATTAGCGTTATATACAACCCCATTTGAAATTGAACAGGAGTAAATTACGCTTTTAATTACAAACCCTCTTGTAATACTTTGATAATGCAAGATTATAAATTTCCAACGTTAATGTATCCCAACCACTGGTTAATTATATTTTATATAAAGTCTTCAAAGGTACCGTAAAATGAGGGATCTTGAGTCACTCATTTTTCCCTGGTAATATTCGGAACGGAACGGGGCAGGAAAAATTTTCCCGTGAATTATCATCATATTTTTTGGTCTACTCTCTCATTATTTTTAACCCAACTCATGAAAAAGGTTTGAAGGATTATCTCATTTAAAAAAAAATTCTCCAAATTCCGCTCTTGCTTCCAATTCCTTCCCCCCATTTTAATATCCTATTGTTTGCTGAATCCGTTTACTCACTGACCTGGAAACTTGTAAACACTCGAAGCATCCGTGGATTTCGATTAGTCTTAATGAAACCATCAGTTTGCTCCTCCAGGCTTCAGGCGTCACAGGCGAATTCATTAAACTGCAGCTATTACAGTACATTCAATCTGGCTCCATGGATATAAGGCAAAATTTCCTGGAGAGTATTGAAATTTCTATGGAAAATTTCAGCTTTTACGTAACTCCATCTCCGGTGGATCCAGATCGATCATAACCAAGAAATTCCAATACAGCTGGTACTGTATAGACATCATCATCATGAAACGCCACTACGTGCAAAATAGCGTTCATTCGTGGAGAATTCAAATCTCGAGCATGACTGGTTTTCAAGGATCTCGTGATCTTGTAATTCAATTAAAGCAACTTTTTTCGATTGAGTGGGTGAAATAGGGAGAGATGCATCAAAGCGGAGTTTGCAACCCGGAAATTTGATAAAATGAAAAATTTTGGTAAGTAATTAAATTTAGCGTTTATACTCGATGACAGAATTGGAAGGATATGAATGTCATTTTAGATTATTACATGCAAGTGAAATACTTCCAGCTGCTAGGAGTGAAAATATTCCTGAGATTCTGAGGTGATTCCCTTCTGTCAGAGTTGAGGATTTTCATTACAGATGTGACCGAATTAAGCTTTTGAAACTTCTTAGGTCCTACTGACAACTGACTCTAAAAGAAATAAAACCCTTTTCAATATATAATAGAAAGTGATGTAATAATCCGCGGAACTATAGGTACATATATACGCTAAACATGGATTAAGTCGAGAAATTGTATAAAACCAAAGACGCTAAAATAAAGTGAATCTTACATCCAACATTATTATGTAACCTTCATTAAAATGATACGAGAATTACTTCCTACGTAATTCACAGATACTAAAGTCCCGAACACGGGCTTCCACATAAACACTGGAGCGTATGAAAATCCTAAATCCGGATTTCTGACTCTTCACTTACATTTTCGACTTAATAATTGTCAACGAAGAATAATACAAACAGGATTTAATATAATCACTCTCAATGCTAGGTTACGGGAAAAATTTCCGTAATTTATATACTGGATCATTAATAATTATTACATATGAAAAGGCTGAGTTCAAAATATGAAGGGGTTCTATATATGTATGTGTCCAGTTTATTATTATTCTAGCAGGAAAAAAATAAAGTTCCATAAAGAGAGTACAAAATTGACAGCTTTGAGTAATTATCTATTTATATATAATTGTATTATTATTTATGAGCGTGCCATTCAACGCAAAGCCGTAAATATCTCTTTGAATCAGGAGTTATATGTACATAGCATTAAAAGTAATGAGATGATGATTCCATCATTAAAATGTAAGTAGCATGATTTAACAACCTCTCAATCCAGATCGAGTTATACGTGTAGGAGCTGGAATATCTTCATTTACGGTTGGTTGCTGGCAAATAAAGTCAATACATTTCTTTGAATCATACGATTGCGCAAGCATAATAAATTTGATGACTCAAAATGTAAGATGGTAAAGGATCATATGATTTTAGGATTCGAGCACGTACTTTTACTACATTCGACATTAATACCTGGGCTGAGCTTTACAAATTGGAATAATTTTGTTCCCAGTTCAATGACACACAGCAGGTTATTCAGGAATGTTTTGAGTCATGAGGAAACAGGAAGTTAAAATGTACTGGAACGTTCCAGGATGCATTCAGAAATACTACATTTAAATAAAATAGGGGAAAAAAACATGTAGTAAGCCCTTGACTTATAATTTGTACCATTAACATTATTTTTACTGTGTTCGGAAAGCTTTTCAATAGGAAGAAAAAATCTCATCGGACGATAATTAATAATAATTCTTCAAATATAGAAACCCTATTTAAATGCATTTATTTTTTTTTATGTACATACGTTGTCCCTGTCAATGACCATAGCTGAATAAAAGGGTTTACACAATTCCCTTGCCTCTTCATGGGCTGGATCTCTTATGAGAACTACTTTATATGGAGAATTTAATTAATTCCCCAAACCAAAGTCTGAGATTTGCCAAGAACTCACTCCCACTTTGAATCCCTGGAATTACTATTATACAATCAAAGCATTAAATGTTAGAATTTTCCAAGAAAGAGCCAGGTATTTTACTTACAATAGTATCCTGTCTTTGTAGAGAGTAATCGAAAATGCTCCTCAGTGCTTTTCAAAGAGCTTATCTGTTTTGACGGTAATCTAAATTTATAGGACACTGGGTATAAGTCACTAGGGACAGACAAGCCGGTAAATTGGAAAATCCTTATTAAGCCACACAATGTACATCTATACTAGAAGTTACAAAAGTAATGCCTTCTTTGTATTGATGAGGGCTCCTAAAAATTTCGCATTTGACTTTTATAATATATGATTGCTTAGCAAGGAAAATAAATCCCGGGAAAAAAGAAATTGTCACATGCACAAAAGGAAATAAATATTTGCGCAATGTCTCCGTAGGGAATTGAAATTTGATGGAAATAAACTCTTTGAAGGTCTCTGCATCCCAAGATTTTATTACTGGGAAGGTTTCTGTCTATACATTTCTAGATTACTCTAGATTTTGTGTTACACAAAAAATGTGTCAGGAAGGATTTAGGATTGCCACTGCCCAAATATTCACTCTTATACAATATTCGTCCGTGCTTGGTTCTGTTAAAAACATCAATGTAAATAGGATTTCGCAATCTTATATGCATATCTATATTATAGCATTATTATATTTGGGAGATTGCGTTGGAAATCACTTATGACACTTATGAAACTTATAGAACGTAACAATTCAAAATGACGTCAGTTTCCATAGTTGCGCGTACGTGACGTCACTTTCCGCTACGTATAGAACTTATGGCGCGAATCTATACGTTTAACGTATCGACTCACGTATCTTACAGTTCCCAGTTTTCAGTAAAAGTAATCAAAGTTTGAAATTCTAATTAAAATAAGTTATTAATGCTTAAGAGCAATAATTACTTTAATTTTCTATATAAAGAAAAGTTTCTTAGTTCTTATTTGTTAAATTTTAAAGTTAATGTATTCTATGATTACGCATTGTTCAGGTAATCCTCCAGGTTTCGAGCCTCAATCTTGAAACTTGACTCTCGTACTCATATAATTATAACCATTTGCTAGTATTGCCGTTACTGTGTACCCTAGTAGAAGAGCTTGGTAGCATGAACGTCAGATTCAGGTCCCGAACGTCTATAGACGTTCCGGGACCAAAATGAAATGGTAAATGAATTATTTGACAGTACTTGCAACGTTACAGCAACGTATTTTCTGGACGAAGAATTGCAGTAGTTACAGAAACGTTCTGCAAACGTCTGTACTTTACGTTAAGATTTGACGTCTGGCTTCCGTTACCATCTGTACCATAAATTACTAAAAAAAGGTTTTCACGTGGGTATGTATAATATTGTGCACTAAAACCAAACACATTTGAAATTTTGTCCATCTTAGAAGTACCACGCCAATTATAAGCGCTTCACGGGTCTCTTGGTTTTAAAACGGTAAGTGAATTAATTTTCAATGTAAATTGATATACCTTTACTAGGTTCACTGCTCGAAATTGCAATGCCAAAAATTGTTAGTAAAAGGCATTTTCGCAGATTAGTTAGTAGGGCTGTGGACAATGAATTACAGTCAATATCCAATCATGGAAATATAAGTGCTGTTTTCCAACCAGTAATGCAAGAAGCCCAATTTGTAGTGCCAATTAAACAAACTGTCTCAACTCCTAATAATTCGACTTCTAGCCATGATGTACTTCCGCCCCAAGAAGATTATTGTTTCCTAGAAACTAATGCTGCAAGCGATAGCATTTATGAACACCATAGTTCAGATGAAGAAATCTTGGAATCATCGAGTAGCGACGGATTGGATAACGATTCGGATCGTGATAACGATACTCAAAAAAATTTAACCGACCAGCTTAAACACTGGGCTACGTCTGAATGTATCAAGCACTCTTCCTTGGATAGGTTGCTTCAAATTTTGAGAGACCGTAACCCAGACCTGCCCAAATCATCTAAAACTTTGCTTCAAACTCCGTGTTCATCCACAACATTTTTTTCAAATAATGAAGAACATTTGTACCTTAGTGTTGTTGAAGGTATTAGAACGAAGGTAAAAAGCGGGCTTGTCGAAGAAACTACAAAATTAAGCTTAAATTTTAGCATTGACGGAATACCCCTTTATCAAAATTCAAGGAAATGTTTCTGGCCTATTCTTGCATTAGTTAAAGAATGTAAAGACAGGACACCATTCCCAGTTCAAATTAGTTTGTGCAATTCTAAACCAAAAGATCTGAATTCATTTTTTGAAGAATTTATTTTGGAAATGAAAGGAATTCTCGAAACTGGAATATTAATTAATAGTACTAATTACACCATTGATTTAAATAGTTGCCTGTTTGTTTGCGACGCTCCAGCTCGTGCATTTATAAAATCCTGCAAAGGTCATACTGGCTATTTTGGGTGCGAGAAATGTGAAGCAGATGGAGTATGGCGAAGAAAGGTGACATTTCCAACACACTCGTCCCAATTAAGAACAGATGCCAGTTTTACCTCCCGATCACAAGAGGAGCATCACCTGCCACCATATTTGACACAGAAGTCGCCTCTTGAAACTATTGGAGTGGGGATGATCAGCCAAATCGTTCTCGACTACATGCATTTAGTGTGTCTTGGTATTGTGAGGAAAACGATCTCATTGTGGTTTCGGGGTACCTTGTCAGTAAGGCTGTCTACCAACCAGTCAAATTTAATTTCAGTACATATGCAATCAATGAGACACGATATACCCGTAGAATTTCAACGCAAACCAAGAGATTTAAATTTAAGCGATCGCTGGAAAGCTACAGAATGTAGACTTTTTTTGTTATATGTTGGCCCTGTTGTGTTAAAAAATGTTGTTAAACCAGAAGTGTACTCCAATTTCTTAATCCTTAGTGTTGCCATACGCATTTTACTAGGGAATAAACCTCATTTATACCCTTTTGCTAAGGAACTTCTTCAGCTGTTTGTGACACATTACAATAAGTTATATGGATCTGAAAATGTGGTTTACAATGTGCACAATTTACTTCATTTAGCAGACGAAGCTATTTTACATGGCAATCTTGACTCGTTTAGTGCTTTTCCGTTCGAAAATTATTTAGGGCAATTAAAACGACAACTTCGATCTGGAAATAAACCTCTTCAACAAATACACAGACGGTTGGTAGAGGCTAACCAAGTACGTGCCAGCGACCGAGCGGACAATTATCCTAAACTTCAGAGTCCACATTCTCTAGGTCCACTTTTAGTTGGATTTAATGGTGCCCAGTTTAAAAAATATGTGGACAAAAACTTTGTCCTAAGTACTCATTTCAAAGATTCATTTTGTCAAACCAAAGACGGCAGTGTTCTGCAAGTTTGTAATATTTTGAAAATGGTTGAACGCATTGTTTTTATTAGCAGAAAATATGAAGTGGTCAGAGAATTATTTGAATACCCTATTTCCTCTAAAATTCTGTCAATATTTGTTGTTAACCTTTCCAGCACACACTTAAATATCTGTGACTCAAGTGCAATAGTTCGTAAGATGTTTCCAGTAAGAACAGGATCTGAAGTGATTGTGTTTCCGTTTTGTCATTGTTAATTCACCAACTTTTGTCAATGCAATGTAATTCAAAAGTGCAATTAGTTCCTATAATGACGTTAGTAGACACTAAAAGGTTAAGGAAAGTCACTGTCCATTGATGATAGTAAATATACGATTTTACACGCATATGTATTTTAATGTTCGGGAACATTATTTAATACTACTCAATGTGTTTCAAATCTACTTTAATTTAAATAGGTTCAAAATGTTTGCTGTCGTTGATTTCACAACTGAGAAAGCAAGTGATGGAACCACGCCATGTGAAATTGTTCACCTGGCATGGGTCAGTTCAGACTTACAGTCTTGCAGTTGGCCTGGAAACAGTCAATATGGAAAGGCTTTTAGAAAAGGAGGTCAACCGGAAGAAAACTGGAAACGATGTCCAATCAAAGTCAAACACTTGTCAGGTTGTGTAGACTAAAATTAATTTTAAAATTCGCCACCGATACTAATTACAAATTCGTATTTCTAATTGTTGACTACAATAATTTTAATGTTTGATTCATTATTTTTAGCCGATCTCCAGTTAACTCGGGAATACCGAGACAAAATATTAGATGGATCTTCGTGTACTGAAACCCCAGATAAAATGATTACTACGATTTCAAGCGGGAGAAGGAATGTTCGTAGAGCTCCACTGACTCAAGTGACTCAGGTGATGAGGGTGTTCCGAAGAGACTTAAAACACTTCCAGAACCACCAGTAGTACCTACTTCCTATTTCACCCTACTGGATAATTCTGCTTGTGATATTGTTCAGCAGACAAACTCCACAATAACTGCCAGAAATATTCTTCCAAGAACAACGTCGTCTCAACAGAATTCAGTCGAGATAGCAACAGGGGGCAACTTCCCAGAGCATTGCAATACAGACCGTCCCGCTGGACAATTTTCAAGTTAGTTTTGTTTTTTCTTGCCACTCGAATTGAAAGAACCCATCACGGAGAACCAAATATTTACTAGGAATGTTTTGGTATGTTACGGCGTTAGTTTAATTTCGTTCAAAATAAACCGAACTTTCAAAACATCAGTTCGTCACATTCAATTGTAATATTAGTATGCCGTGTTAAAACAACTGATTATAGATAATTACTAGTGTGCAAAGTACAGTCGGTTTTGTTAAATGTGAAGCACTTTCGATACATACGTAAGTGTATTTGGTTTCAGATTTGGACAAGTCTGTTTTGAGGCGTCTGGAGCGTTTAGAAAGAAAAATAGATGAAGTCCATGAGTTCATGAGAAAGCTCAAAGATTCTGGGAAGGCTTTGACGGAGACACCAGAAGGTGCACCAAGTCTTCCACTTCAAGATTTGCCCCTTTTGGATGTTTTGGAAACCTTTCTGTTGCAGGAGAATGGTCTGAAATCAATGGTATGGGACCTTAGTTAGCGTTTTGGCTTTTAAATTGTATCACATTGTTCGCCTGCGTGTCTATGTATGTACGTAAATAACTATTGTATTTATGAATAGTCAAATGTTTGTATTCATTTATTCTGGGAATTTAGGTAACTTGGGTGTCTAAAACTGGAGGTTCTGGAGGCAAGGATGCTACTGAACGAATTATGGGGGCACTTTTTACCAATTCAGTAGCTTCGAAGCTCAATTGGAAAGGAGTGGTCAAGAAGGGAGTTGTTCCGAAAATCGGAATTAAACAATTTCCTAGAATTGTTATATTAATTAAGAGTATGCTCGTAAATTTTGTTTATATTGTAGTTATTATTATTATCTTAAAGCAGACATAATACAATTATAAATTCCATATAAAAATGTTATACTTATGTGTACATTATATTTTAGGATGCGTTCAGACGATTGAAGAAAATACTACAGATAAATGTATTGAAGGCTACATTAAAAATTGGCTCAAGCACTCTAAACGCCGGGGAATCAACCCAATTCCTGCTTCAATCCCACGTGTTTCAGAGGAAGAATATTAATTTCGATGCGTGGCTTTTATGTATCATTTAAAGTGGTAGATTAATAAAATAATGTTTACTCTCGCCCGAATTCAAAATGGAATTGTGAGCATTTCCACTTTTAGAAGGATTTTGATAATTGTTTTTTACCCTGACCCTAAATTTTCTGTCTTGGCAGAACCAGGGTGTACCGCCCCGTCCATCTACTTTTAATAATTGCTTATTATAACTGTATGCATTTATTAATGAACAAATTAATAAATTGAATTATACTAAAAACATGTACGTAATCAATACTTATTTCTTACTGAACTACCAATTTCACAATTTAAAACAAAAATGGACCAGACTATAGTCATAAAGCACTAAATAATTCCCGTTGACAATACGTTACAAATTGACGTCCCTGCAACGTTTATTTTAGGCGTTCATTAAACGGTTCTCAAGCTGGTTGCCCTAACGTCAAAAAAGCGGACATTTGTTGCTCGCATGAACGTCCGTACGTGACGTTGAGGTGACTACTTGACGTCAATTTTTGATGTCGCACTGACGTCCAGGTTACCATAATTTCTACTAGGGTAAGTACTGCTTTTTAAGGCACTGAAGCAGCAACTTGTTATTCTTTAAAAATATGTGTTAACGCTAGTGTGATATTAATTATGTGGTTAATTACAATTAAGGATAAATTTAAATTCTGAAGTATTTTCAGATTACGGAGAACTGAGTAACGCAAACTATTCCACGTATAAACCGTAACGTATGCAACGTAACTTATTTCTATACGTTACGTTAGGTAAGTGTCATAAGTGATATGCGACGCAATCTCTCTATTAAAGAACAAATCCTCATAAACAGTGTCTCTATTTTTTTCCCGTTGCCTTCCAACATAAAGTTTCACAGTGCCCCTAGTAAGGACGTAAGGAGACGCATTTACATCTATCTGTTGTAAATTCTTTCTAAAAAAATATGGGTGTCCCAAATCTGGCAGGTATCCCGGAAATAAAATATAAAATAATAATATTAATAATAATTATTATTATTGTAGATAAGTCTTTTGAGTACTTTAGGTTGCTTGCTAGACAGCACTAAAGTGAAAATAATTCGAGCATGAAAGACCCTTAGGGATTCTTTGTATGAGTAACATCTAGCCAATAGCTCGATGGGCGTTTTTTAAATGTAAATCCTACGCATAATATTAGGGGTTAAAAGTTATTCCAGGAGGTGAGAAAATTTTTCCTGTGGTTAAGTTATCTACATAACAAGCTCTGACGGAAGCTTCAGTACCTTGAAAGTTTCTCCGGTTTTTGTTCCTAATGACTTCTTTGTTCCTAAGGATAATTTTGTACGTATCAGGATTCGTTGCTGGACTACAGTTCCCTCCAATTCCAGTAGTTTAAGTTATACCAGAGCTAAAACTTTTGGTTAGAAACAGCCTTGGAATAAGAATCGCTTGAATCAATATTCAATGGGGAAAAAACGTACAAAGTTTTTGGGGATAAAATTTTAAGCAACGCAACTATGCGTTGCGAATAATATGGGTAGGGTCATCAAATTTGTATCAACTCGTTCCTGGTGAGGGTTTAATTTTGCCTCACTATACTTATAGCTTTGACTCATGTTATATAATTAATATTGTTCTGCACGCATTATTTTCTAACAACCAGGATACTTCACTTTACTATTAAATCCCTTGTCCCTGGAACAAGTTTCGAGTGTTTTCATTAAGGTTAGGAAATTATTCTTGCAAAGTCTGGGATTCAAATATTTACGTAGGATTTAATGAGTAAGGTACGTTTGTGTACAATACGTGGTTAGAGAGCATAGTTCAAAGTTTTACAAATGTTTTCATTCATTGCGTCCGGAAGCATTAATTGTGGCTGTTCATCCCATGACTGAATTATCACATATTGAACTTTTGAGGGAAATTTCAATCGAATTTGTAGATTAGCGTCAATGAACGTTCTAGATATTCCGACATGTGCTCGAAACATGTGCCAATAAGCGTTGGAGTGATTGTAAATAAATAGCCTCAAAGCAAGTGTGTAGATAATTACACATTTGGACTCCAATAGGTTCATTGTCCTGGGATTTTCACTTCAAAGATCTGCACGGATTGATACTTTCCTGGAATCTTAATCCTACTTGTATTTATTGTGGGAGATTAAAATGAGATGAAAATCCTTGAACTTTCAGCAATGCAGCTGCGGTTGGAAGTATCTACCCTTAGTGTAATGACTGCAATGATTATATATAGGGAATACTTTTGATACAGGAGAATTATACTTGATTATTTTTTGTACACGGATTTCTGTAATTATATAAAGGTTTGGAAATGTTGGTAAAACCTTTGCCACTATAAAGGGATATCATGATCAAAGCTGGATATGTTAGTCCATGTTTTATTGGTCCAATTATGATAACACCGGTTTCAATTTTCCCTCCACAATTTAAAAATGTCTGTACGGTGAAAGATCCTGAAATTATAAATAGGTTAGAAAAGGCTGAGATAAAGAGCTCACTTTCCGTAATATGAATAAATAAATGCCAGTGCTTATTTTCCCCCTCAAAGGGAAAGGATTCTTTTTTTTGCGAACAGGGACTTTTTAATTTGTTGGTCTTTTTTTTAGCAGGGAGTTTTGAAAAAGGGCCATGAACTTAAATCTTATCGCAAAAAATAATGCCATTAAAATTAATTATTTTAATTCCTCACCCCTTAACCACCAACGATTTTACATAAATCAAGAGTTTGTATTTTCATAGCAAAACTCTAAACTGTCCTAAAGTACATCCTCACAATTGTAATATTTAGGAATTATTCTCACTGTCACTTTTAACACTACTCGGCAATACAAAAAAGCAGGGTCACATTATATATAATTCCGTCAGAAGAATTTTATAAAAAGTTTATAATGAACATCTAGACTGTACAAAATTCTACTTTCTCTCTTTCAGAGCTTTCGAGGAAGAGAAAGTTGAGAGTATTCAACCATGAAGTCTCATATTTTAGGAAATACTTTAAATAATTCTTAATAGAGAACCCAACCTCCGGGAAGGTTTCTATCCAAAAAGAGCTTTTTCCAAGTAAACCAATTACCCACAGTTGTTTTCAGTATGTACATGAATGTATATATATATATGTAAATATGTATATATATATCTATTTTATAATTGATTCTAAGTTTCAACGTTTTGAGAACATGTCAAAGGACTTTTTGTTTTTACGATTTTTGCGTTCGAAGAATATTAAATCACATCAATAGAAAACTCCAATAGGCAAATGTCACTTTGTTCCATCAAAAGGTAAACATTTGCATGTAAAATTTAGACTTCAACTTTTTCCTGCAACAATCCCAGTTGTCATATGCAGACGACGCAAAAGGTTTTGAAATATTCCTTGGAATTGTAAAAAGCTATATGCATGATAATTGAATGTCAATAATTATTTCCGAAGATTTTCCAATTTATTTTATTTCAATTTTTTCCAAATAATTGCTATTTAAGGAGTTCCTTCAACACTATTTTTGATGGAAATAAATATTCCAATTTACAGCATGCCTGATTGAAATTTTTACTTAAAAAGCGTTAATGAGAATAATAAGTAAGACAGGATTCTCGATATTGGGAAATTAATTTGTCTGCAAGTATTTTTATCATATTGAAGGTTGTGTACCAAATGGATTGGGATGTTTAGTTCCAATAATTATTCCTTTGCCAAATCTTGTTAAATTATATAAGGATCTGTGTAATTATATGTGCGAATTTATAAGGAAATTTTAGTCTGGAGGAGCAAATTAATGCCCATGTGTTTCCAATTCAGTGTTATTGCCATACACGTGCTGTAAGAGCTTTCCCTTGAAATTCTCTCCACTTCTGATTAATTGCTACAAAGTATTTAAATACTCTAAAGTAACTAATTCGATTGATTATAGTTCCTGGAGGAATTATACTCTTGCTCAGCTCTCGTATAGAGTTACTAAATATTTACTTTTAATGAGGAAAAATATTCATCTTTTAAACATGATAGGGGCTCATGATACGTAAAGCTCTCATAAAATCAAGAAATCTTATTCCCAGAAATATAAATCTGATATTAGGGAATTTGTGAAATTATTACATATTTAGTGATTTTTTCTCCCTCAACTCCTGGAAAACTTATTTACGAGTTTCAGACCAGATGTAGAGCTTTTCAAGGAAATTCCCATTTGAACACGCGTTGGGATATTTTAAATGGGATTGCAATTTGGGTATAATGTTTTCACTTGAATTCAGTCTGGCTATTACGATGATTCTCGTAGATGTTTTTGAACCTGGATGAGATTGCCTGAACCAGTTTTTCCTATTTTTACTTATTGGAAATCCAACGTCTGGTTTTGAAGTCCTGAGTGCTGAACAGATGGATTTTGTAGTAATCAACTGTTGACAGTTGGTGCAATGACCTTTTTCAAAAGGATGCAAAGGGAGCAACGGCAACTTGCACTTAATTTAGAAAGTCAAGGACCTTCAAATTACATCTGCAACCGACACTCAAAATATAATTTTGTTTTATATGAAGGGTTTTTTAATACAAGAACTGGCTCACAATTTAATTAAATTTTTCCAAGAAATGTCCCTCAAAGGTAGAAATTTCACTTGTGATGAATTTTACTAAAAACAATATTTGTAGAAAGTAATCACCTTCGGGCTATGTAAATATGACGCGCTAAAACTTTGATTCGAATTTAAACAAATATTACGTAAAATTATTGTTCATTATACTGTAGTCTCAAATGGGCTTGAACTGAATGAATTCAAGCCTGTGCTCGAAATATGGCATGTCCAAATTTAAATTCCATTTCACTAATAATTAATGTAAATATTTTATCTTTCTCTGAGGCAAACCTGTTCGGATGATGGCACTAAGCAGGGAAATTCCTTTGGGGCATTTCTATGTATTTATCGTCCCCTATGTGTATAACATGAACAGAGGTGAACTAAATTTAGGTGCATTGTACAGTGCATTGGGTAAAAGCTGAGGTAACAGAGTTGTAGCCTACAGCTCTAACATTATTGTATTTCAATGCTTCAAATTGTGAGCAGAAATTTATCCCATGGGGTTTCACGAACTTGTCAGGGAGTTTCAACCAAAGTTTGAGGTGGATTTATTTTAGGATCGATTGTTCCAAGACTTCAGACCTTATTGATTTCTATACGAATGTTCTCATCTGAAAATATCCTAAGGGAATTTCACACACAGAATAGCCAGATTTGTCTTGTCCAGAAGTTTACAACTTGTTGGAATGAATTTATGCCAAATATGTGTAGGTAGTTACTTTTCCTCAATAGCGTTTCCCACCTTTCCGGCTAAAGTTTCGGGCGGAAATTCAAGCATAGGAAATTTATTCATAATTATTGTACTTTGCGTATAATTAAACTCCTGTGCTTACAAACGAGTTCCTGTAAAACAGGAAAAGGGGAATTAGGGACTCAGTGAAGTTAATAAAAAGCGTTAATAAAATGGTTCTAAACTTATGTTAATTCGAAAATAAAACTATAGCCATTTAAAGAGACACGCACGGTTTAAAAATTCTGGGGCAATGTGAAATTTGGAATCCAATTGCCAGCCTTGACCCTTGACTAAAAAGATTATTTTTGGATCAGAGTGCCCCAAGAGAGTGTTGTAAGAAGAGAAAATGGGGCACACTGAGATTTTCTGTAAAATACGGTCTTACGTACAAACAGTCCCCTTGTAAAGTCCCTCTAACAACCTTTACTCTGCTTGAGAAGCCATGATAAAAAAAAACATTCATCTTTACCATCAGATTTATATTTTTCACTTGATAAAAATATTCAATCTCTGAAAGGAGAGGACCTTTACCAAACTGAGACCCTTTCTGCAGTAGAGGTCTCTTATTATTTCGAGCATACAAATTAACATTGGTATAAGCGGGAACGTGAGAATGTATGACATTTGTAAGTGCTACAAAACTTTTCCTCTTACCGAGAATATCGTGGGATAAATTGTAAAAAGTTTCATTTTCATTTAATTGGCAGCCTATAGTTAGAATACTCTTAAACGTGATCTTCTGTGAACTTGATACTTTTTAGAACTGAGCCAGTCCTATTTTCCTGTAAAACTCCTTTTTTAGTCACACAGTATATAACGTTGTAAGTAAGTACGTAACGTGTGTTGCTATAGGATAAAATATAGAGCCTCAGTTAAAATTCTCACTTCACCCCAAAAGAAAGAATCTTGCCATCTCAAAACGTCTATGCTATTTGTAACCTCTCCGCTTAACCCAAAGTTCTTAGAATAGTGTCTCCTGCTATTAACTTTTGGAACGACAGTTAAATAATTGAAATAGACATTAAATGTAACTGAGTGCGGAGTGGAGCTTCCATTCAGTAAATGTAAAATCCTCAAAAAAGTGTATTTGTTCACGTTCACATTGAACCCACTCATGTGCAATTGGAGGGCTTTTGTGGAGCTGAAAGTGAAATTACACAGGACCGTATCTCGTGTACAACTCACTGTGGGCTTCCAGGCAAAGTCAATAAAAGTTTCGTCGTTGATGCAATCGTGCAGTTGACAAGTGTCGGGGAAGCCATGGGAGTTCTTGTACATATAATGACAAATGTCTGATACCTTCTTATTTTTTTCCTTTCTACATTCCAGGAATTTCATTCACCCGAACTTGTTCGAATTGCTTATTTCTGTGCGTATTGAAAATTTTCCCCACGTAATTATAACTTCAGTATCATAATAAAAATTACGTAAGGATATGCTCTAGGCTGGAGTTTAAGGTTACAAACAACCCTCACGTTCCTGGTCCGGAAAATTTAGAAGATTTTTATTAAAGCCCCACCTTCTTCCTAACACTGCGTAACGCTCAATTTCCATGAAATTAATTAGAAAAAAATTATTACATAACATACGTTCCAGGAAATCCCTGTCTTGATTTTTCCTACATAATAAGAAACCTTGACAAATATAAGACTCAGATGTAATATCCGGAATATTGTTGAAATTACAAAAGGCAAAACTCTTAGAAATTCTCATTCCCCATATTTACTCAGGCAAAACCAATTGACTGTACAAACGGGAGGAAATTCAATCCATGGAGAAGGATTTCCTACTTTTAAAAAATTTCACAGCATGGAGTTGCTCATTCAGTCTGGGAACAGGTCTCTTATGTAAATTTGCATTGATGTATAAATTGGAGAATGGCTCAAATAATTCATGCAGGACTTCAGGCTGGATGGGAATTTTTGTCGAGTATTTTGTTACAACAGATAATTTTCCTCATGTATGTATTCTGCGGCTTCGCTGGAATCCTTAAATGTTAAAATGAGACCAATTATTTAAAAGATCTAAGGATACGAAAAATACTATAAAAGGGAGGGGTAATAATTGGTACTGAGAGATAAAATCTCAAAATCATAAATACTTTTGAGAAAATGTCAAATACAAAAATTCGATTACAGATTCATTAATGACAGCTAACATTTAAAAGAAATACCATACGAATGCTGACATTAACCCTGTACAATTACATTGAAAAACCTAATTGGGAACACAAGGGAGTTTTTAATTTTCGAGAATCGTTCCCAAGGATTGTTTTGAATATCCATGTAAATTACTGAAGCCTCACAAGTCACAAAGACATATTTTACCGATGGAAACAATATTCCTCACAATTTTAGTGTCGTCAATAAATTCTCATTTGAATGTATGTATGTTGGGAAAATTATAATCAAATATGGGCTGGAAAAGTACATTTTCGGGGTCTCTATTAATTTTTACACTGAATGTAATCATTTATTCTGCAAGGGGTTTTCCAGTATTGAATGGTAAACTTTCTTCCCAGAAATTACTACAATTTTTCATACTTTTATATTTCGCTGCACTAGATTCGAAGGTAAGATAAAAATTTTGATTAGGACCTTAATTTAATTTTGACATTCTAGATTATCAAACAAATCCTGAGCTGGGACCGTTCTTTCAGGGAGATATCAAAAGCAACCCTTGGGGTCGAAATGGTATCCCCGATGAGATTCACCGCTGGAAAAAAGGGATCCTTAAATTTCACCTTCAGGACGATTACAGTATGTTTTGATTCAGCCAGTTTCATATACTTATTTAAAAAAGTTTGGCATTAAAATATAATATTGAAAACCCCACGAGGTTTATAGCATTTGAAAACCCATAGTCCATGTTACGCGCCCTTACTTAGCATTATTTGGGGCAACCTGACCTGATCCGCCTGAAATTCTGCGGAAGGTACAATTTCGGAAACAAATTTGTTGCCAATGTTTCTGAAATCAGGGTGAAATTTTCTGGCGTAAAGATGGCAACGTTTTAAGACTTGTCGCAAAACTTAAGGATTAATTTATTCTATTCTATTCCCAGAGGGTACTGTAATAGGATAAGATAATAGGGCTGAAAGAACGTTGTCAGATTTGAATTGAAAATTTAAAGGATTAACGTATTCCTGATTTGTGAAGGTTTTCAAGAAATGTTTCTGATCTACACCGCCATACTCGAAATCACAATCGCCACTTGCATCGAAGTTGAGGAATTGCTTACGTCGGGCTACTTTGCAGATCACGTGTACTACAGTCCAAATCAACCCACGTGCGCTTCAGACGTTGGCTTTAGAGGTTGGCGCCAAGTGCTTGATTTGGGTCCGGGATGTTTCTCTACGGGTCACGGGACTGCAATGCATGAGACGCTTCACGCCTTAGGGTTCTATCACGAACAGAGTAGAGAGGATCGAGATGATTACATCACCATCAACCTCAACAATGTCTTACCCTGTACGCATTTTTTCTCACAATCTTTCTTCCCCTATTGAATCCATTTTTTTTCCTCCTGGTAAATCAAGTCACTGTATTTATTTAATGTTCCTTTAAAGCTTACAACATACAAACTACAAACTTACAAAGCCATGATTATTGAATCCAGTCCCTTTGTACTGGTACTATAGTAAAATCTCTCAGAATAGGCGAAATGTATTCCCAAGTAATTAAGTAATGTGTGAATAATATCCCGATGTCAATATATTTTTCTTTGCAGCGTTTAAATTTAATTTTAACATCTTTCCGTCGAACGCCTTCGGAGTTCTGTATGACTACGGGAGTATCATGCATTACGGCGCGTATGATTTTGCCATTGACAGGAACGTGAAAGTCATTCAAGTTAAACAACCTGGAGCTGAGATTGGCCAGCGGGATAAGTTGAGTTCCTCAGATATCGAAAAGGTCAACCGCATGTATAAGGCAGAGTGTGATTCCAGATCCTGGTGATAGTTTTTGAAGATCTACCCACTTCTCTAGGACATTGGGAACAGTTTATTATATCACATGATCAATCATCAAAAAACCTGCTGTTTTTATTCGGTTTCCTGTTAACCCATTAAAACGGTGTAACTTCTGAGTCAATGGCTGACATTTAAATTTTGTAATGACAAACTATTAATTTTTTATTCCCACGAATTTGACCCCCGTATGTACGCATCTCTGATGAATACGGAAATAAAGACCCAGTAAAAATGTATGTAATTACACATAATTGACCTATTTTTCAACTGGATTTCATGCACGAAGAGAAAAATACCCTAAAGATCAACGAAGCTCAACGAAAACAAATATCTTCAGTAATACGTCTAGACAGGTGTTCGAAGATAGGAAAATCGAAGAAAAAACTTCATGAGGATAAGAGACCTATCAGATTTTCAGAGGGTAGTAAAGTTGAATTCAGTGCTCATTAAACTTTTTCATATATGAAACTTTAAATCTAGAGTTCACAGGATCCAATTAGTAAGGCGGCTGAGCAGAATAAAAATAGAAACGAAGAAATCAGACACAGTAAAAACTACGTACGTCCTTGAACCTTGAAGTTTGTTTTTCATTTCGATTTCAAGCATGACAATTGAATAAATTTTCATTCAACAGCATAATGAATTTATGATTTGCATTTCACAGCGCTCGCCTACAACAACCCGAATCAATAGGAACTGCTAGCACCTCAATGTGAATAGGTGAAGATTTTTAAAATATAAAAATGTAAATTGACATTTTTACATGGACGTAATCTAATTTAATTATATAACTGTAGAGATCAATAACAAATAGATGTTAGTTGATAGAAAATTTGCTTCAAATAAATCGTCGCCCCAATGGTCCGGACCGACAGATGACCCAAACCATTTGTTTCTAGTCCAAGGAATCCACATGAACATGTCCATTGGTCCAAGAGATTTGGACGAAGTGTCCAATTGGAACAAAGTTCACGTATTTAATTTTAAAATCCCTAGTCAAAAAACTAAATCCTTTTAAACTTTTCCTAACGGAATTTGTTTCCTGTGACGAATCTTCCCAAATCCGATCCATGCTTTAGGGGCTAAAAAATTTGGGTATAGCAAGCGTATTATCATTATAATTTTTCCGCACCGAAAACCTTTGCTCCTGTCTCTGAGGAATCATTCGAAAAGAATGCCAAAGAAGCAATTATTTTGTTACCCTATTCGCAATAGCACAATACACACAACAGATTTTTTAAAATATATAGAATATCGTATTCATAAGTGACAAAATCATTTCAAAGAGCCAGGCATGCTCAATTTAAGTACGTCGTTATTGTCCAAGCGGATTTACACTCACACATTCTTAATAAATATGTTTTAAATTTTCAATATTACTGCCAACTAAAACAATAAAGATTTAATTGTCATAAAACATAAAATACTTTGTCCCCAATGTGAACAATTAAAACACACAGGATTTGCAGAGCCGCATATTGACAAACATTGTGCTGCTTGTAGGAAGCTTGCAAGTATGAGCTGGAGAAATAAATTGTCAGGGGTTCTACTGATTATCGCTTTCAATTTGTTAATTTATTTTGCACGGAGTTTTCCAGTGTTGACGCGTAAGTGTTACTTCAATAAAAGGTTACACAATTGTACTCATGCATTCAACACGTCTACATATACGGTTTTAAACAGCAGTGTATACACGCTATAAAATCAGTGCTCGGCACGGGTGTTGGTACAACTCAGGTAAACGGGTTCGGGCACTTGTATGAGCACTACTCGGGTACCTATTTAATGTACCTGAACAATTTCGGATACTACCCGGGTACACTTTGGTCGGCTCAAAAATTTGGGTACGGGTACGGGTATGGGTACTAGGATTTAAACAGGGGTATAGTATGACAAATGTTTACAAGCAAAAATGTAGAAGATTGTGAAATACAATATTTATTTTACCTCTATTCCTTCTACGAGCCGATGAGGAAAGTTTCCTTCAACTTCTAAATAATTATTACATGTCGGGCATACTAAATGACTTGATACTATGTATTAATTCAATTTGCATTAAAGATAATTATTCACTAATTTAATACACTTTTGTGGGTAATGTTTCTACAGATCTGTAAGTATGCAAGCTAATTTGGTTTCCAATCGGAAACACTTCTAGATTTTTATGTCAATGAAAGTAGGTACACAATATTAAACACACCGCTCTAGCAGTCGAAATTACATTGTAAGGTGTTATACATTATTATATGTACCGTACTACTGCATTTAAACAAATATGGACCAATACCCGGGTGCAAGTACGGGTACGACACTGAGATATCCGAGTAAGAATACAATTGTCGAGTATTTTTGGGGTACGAGTACAATGCGGGCACAGTACGTACACGGTTTCAGATTACATTGCGGGTATGGATATGGAAAATTTATACCCACATAGATATTAGAGTATGGGTACGAGTAATTATAGATACCAGATGTAACAATACCCACACTTTGGGTACGAATAATTACGGGTACCGATTTTGGGATACTCATGCCAAGCGCTGCTATGCATTTACGCTGGTTACTTATTTCAATTTTGACATTCTAGATTATCAAACAAATCCTGAGTTGGGGCCATTCTTTGAGGGAGATATCAAAGGCAACCCTTTGGATCGAAATGGAATCCCCGAAGAAATTTTCCGCTGGAAAAAAGGGATCTTTAGATTTTACGTTCAGGACGATTACAGTAAGTGAAGGTTGGGCCAAATCCACATATCTGAAAACGTTCGCGATTAAAATATAAAATTGAAAATCCCCACGAGGTTTATAGAATTTGAAAACCCATAGTTCACGATACGTTTTACTCATCATTAATTATGGCGCCTGTTAGGGACGGTCCGGCCTGAAGTACTGCAGAAGGGAAAATTTCGGAACCGAAATATTTTCCCAGTTTTCCTGGAATCAGGATAAAATATTTTGTCGCCAAGTAATTCAGAAAACGAGGAAATGTTCGACGGGACAACAATATATACAATATATCTTCTCCCATATGAGCCTAATATTTTATATACTCAATATTATATTATCTTTGTAATACAATCATGGTTTTAATATAATAATTATTATTTATTTAATATAATGTATACTTTATTCTCAGAGGGTACTGTGGGTAAAGAGGCTTGAAAGAGTGGCCCAGGAATTGCATTGAAAACCCAAATAGTTATCCTATTTCTGATTTGTGCAGGTTTTCAAGAAATGTATAAAATCTACTCCGCCCTACTCGAAATCACATCTGCCACTTGTATCGAAGTTGACGAATTGCTTAAGTCGGGCCATCAAGATCACGCATACTATAGTCCAGATAAGGGCGTGTGCGCCTCACCTGTTGGGTTTAGACTTGGGCGCCAAGTGATTGATTTGGGCCCAAATTGCCTAATTCGTAGTCATGGGACGGCAATACATGAAACACTTCACTCCCTTGGGTTTTTCCACGAGCAGAGTAGAGAGGACCGAAATGATTACGTTACCATCAACTTCGACAACATCCTGCCCGGTACGGATTTTTACTCCCGCTTTTTCTTTCCTAATCTAATCCGCTCCCTTTGAATCGGTATCGGTACGAGCAGGGGTGGATTAATAAAATAATTTTTACGCTGGCCCTTACCCTTAAAATAGATTCGTGGGCCATTCCACACGCGTCACAGTTAACGTCTGATTAATGCTCCGGTGTCAATGTTATTATTATTTCAGCGAATAGAAAGAATTTTAACAGGTACCGGACGAATGCCTTTGGAGTTCCGTATGACTACGGGAGTATCATGCATTACGGTGCGTACGATTTTGCAATTGACAAGAACGTGAAGACCATAGTAGTTAAACAACCTGGCGCTGAGATTGGCCAGCGGGATAAATTGAGTTCTTCAGATATTGAAAAGGTCAACCGCATGTACAAGGCAGAGTGTGATTCCAGATCCTGGCGATAGTCTTTGAAGATCTCCACGCTTCTCTGGAACATTGGTCACAGTTTATTACATCAGGTGATCATTCATAAAAAAAAGTATGCAATGTTGTTTTTGTCTCGTTTCCTGTTATTTCATTAAAACGATATAGCGGAGGATTCAATGACAGAAATTTAATTTGTGTGATGTCAAACTATTAATTTTTTATCCCAATGAAATTGATCCCAGCACATATGCATCGCTGATAAATCCTGGAATAATGACCCAGTAAAAATCTATGGATGTCCTCGAAGATAATTTGTCAATTCGATTTCATGCACGAAGAGAAAATTAGTTGAAGGGTCGGAAGTTCAACAAAATCGAAGTTCTGTCACCCCTTCAGTAATACGCGTATACATGTGTGGGCGTATCGTGATATGTACAGGATGAAGTCAGTACATATACATTCATGCAGTATATATATGTCTCCTGATGAGCCATTTTATATTTTGCTGTTATATATTTTGAGGCAATCCAGGAAAAATCTTAGTACAGCTAAGCAACCTGTCAGATTTTTAGTGGGTAGTGAAGCTGAATTCGGTGCTCATTAAACTTTTTCATATGAAACTTTAAATCTAGACTTAACAACGTCCAATTAGCAAACCGGCAGAGCAGAATAAAACTAGAATCGAAGAATATATACAGACACAGTAAAAACTTTAAACATCCTTGAGAATTGAAATTTGTTCGTTCGAAATTCGACCGTACGACGTTTAAGTGAAAGCCTTAGGGAAGGATTCGGATTTTTATTAATTTCCTTGGAAGATCATTTTTTATTGATTGAAAATACCTATAGGGAAGTCGTTGTAAGATAAAAGTTCTCAAATTTTAAAAATCTTCGTTAACAAAACCATATTCCTTACAATAGGTCAATTACCTGCTAAAGAAGTTCAATGGTCAATGATACCAAACAAGGTCAAAGGTCAAATCCGAGCCATGATTTAGGTGCTCCAACATTTTTATATACCCAGCATATTGTCTTCATAATTTTTTCGATCACAAAGCCATTGCTCCTGCCTCTGAGTAATCACCCGTCATTAGCGCCTATGAATGAATGATTTTGTTTCCCTTTTCCTAATAGGACAATACACACTACGGTAATTTGTCAAGTATAAATATTCTATTCATTAGTAAACATTAAATCATTTCAAACCAACAGGAATGATTCAAGTAAGATTTTGGGTATTGTCGACGCATAATTACACTCAAACATTCTTACCAAATACCAGTTTTTAATTTTCAGTTATACTGTCAATTAATTCAATAAGCACATAATTGCCATAAAAAATGAAACACTTTGTCCCCAATGCGAACAACTTATTAAACATGCACAAGATTTGCAAAGACGTAAATAGACCCACATTGTGCTGCTTCTACAAAACCCGCAAGTATGGGCTGGAGAAATAAATTGTCCCGGGTCCATCTGATTATTCCTCTGAATTTATTAATTTATTTTGCAAGGAGTTTTCCAGTGTTGACACGTAAGTAATTATTTTTACCATAAAAGGTTAAAATTCAATGCTTTTTACATATACATATAAGGCATTAAACAGCACTACATAGTCGCTACAAATTTAAGCTGGCTACGTATTTTAATTTTGACATTCTAGATTATCCAGCAAATCCTAGGCTGGGGCCATTCTTTGAGGGAGATATCACAAGCAACCCTTGGGATCGAAACGGAATTCCCAGTGAGATTTACCGCTGGAAAAAAGGGATCCTTAAATTTTACGTTCAGGATGATTACAGTAAGTTAAAGTTGGGACATTTCCACACATCTAAAAGCGTTCGCAATTAGAATGTAATATTGACAATGCCCACGAGGTTTATAGTATTTAAATACCTAAATCTATAGTTCACGTAACGCTTTGCTCAGCATTAATTAGGGCGCCTGATAGGGACGGTCCGGTCTGAAGTTCTGCGGAAAGAACAATTTCGGAACCGAAATATTTTCCCAGTGTTCTTGGAATCAGGATAAAATATTTTGGCGCCAAATATTTCTGCAAGGAAGGAAATAAATGTTCTACGAAATAACAATTATTTTTATCTTCTGTGATAGGAACCTAATGTTTTATTTCCAGAGTGTACAGTGTGGGCTAAGAGGATTGAGGGAGTGACGTAGGATTTGAATTGAAAACTTAAAGTTTAACCTATTTCTGATTTGTGAAGGTTTTCAAGAAATGTTTCTGATCTACTCCGCCTTACTCGAAATCACGAGCAAAACTTGCATCGAAGTTGAGGAATTGCTTACGTCGGGCTACTTTCAAGATCACGTTTACTACAGTCCAAATAGGCCCTACTGTTCCTCAGCCGTTGGATTTAGAGGTTGGCGTCAAGTGATTGATTTGGACTCGGGCTGCTTAATTGATGGTGCTGGGCCGGCAATACACGAGACCATTCACGCTCTTGGGTTTTATCACGAGCAGAATCGAGAGGACCGAGATGATTACGTTACCATCAACTACAACAACATCATTCCATGTACGGATTTTTAGTCCCGCTCTTTATTTCCCTATTGAATCCAGTCCCTCTTTATTGGTACAAGTGAGTAAAGCCTAAAGAATAGGCAATATATGTTTTCCGAAATTAAAGTCTGAGTAATGTTCAGGTTTCAATGTTATTATTACTATTTCAGTGGCAAAAAGGAATTTTGACATCTTTCCGTCGAACGCCTACGGAATTCCGTATGACTACGGGAGTATCATGCATTTCGGTGAATAGGATTTTGCAATTGACGAGACCGTGAAGACCATAGAAGTTAAACAACCTGGGGCTGTGATTGGCCAGATAGTTAGGATGACTATCCAGGACATGAGAAAGATCAACCTCATGTACAATGCAGAGTGTAATTCCAGACTCAGGCGCTAGGCTTTGAAGATCTACATGCTTCTCTAAGACATTGGGGATAGCATATTGTATCACATGATCAGCCATCAAAAAAATAGCGTTTTTTTTGGTTTCCTGTTTGGGTAATTATTAAAACGATGTAACTCCTGAAGCTATGACAGACATTTAAATTTTGTAATGAAATAAAGTCCCAGTAAGAATCTATGTGTGACTTAAAAGTTTATTTTTTGATTGTATTTCTTGAACGACGAGAAAATTACTTGGAGGGTTCAAAGTTCAATAGGAACAAATTACCGAATACCGACCTTTATTAATACGCCTACAGGTTTGGTCGTATAGGGGTATGTACAGGATGAAGTCAGCACATACATATGCAATTATATATAGACTAAACAGAGTTGTAGAAAATACATGATATAAATTATTAAAATACAAATACATATATAATAATATGAATATATATAAATATAAAATACACATACCAGGTAGGGTTGGTTAGGCTACAAATTAAAATACAACTACCCGGAATTGGTTCGCCAAGACACAATATAAAATACATTGTTTCGAAGAGAAATCGGAAATGCGAAATGAGACTGCCATATTCGAAATATTAAGTACATTTTAGAAATACTATCAAGTATATTCTCAAAGTAATTTGGGCAATTTGAACAAATAATTACGTAACCAACAATTATTCAACAAACATAAGGTAACATGAACGTTATTA
This sequence comes from Allacma fusca, assembly GCA_947179485.1. Classification (NCBI taxonomy): domain Eukaryota; kingdom Metazoa; phylum Arthropoda; class Collembola; order Symphypleona; family Sminthuridae; genus Allacma; species Allacma fusca. The sequence continues at coordinate 67,968,723 of OX359245.1, forward strand.
AAGTTTGGAGGTGTGTGTAGATCAAAGTGGATTTACAGACCCTAGATTTGAAATACTAGGTGGGAAAACGTTACCAGATAAATAAATACAATTCGGTCGTGTTCGTTGATCATCAATATACAAAATAAAGTGGAAATTTTGGTTCCGACAAAATACAAAATGATGTAGGAATTTTGGGGCTGACAGTATACAAAATAAAAAATACCTTAAACTTTGACGGCGAGAAAAAACCAAATACAAAATACGGAATACTATTTCAAATACAATATTTCAAAATATTCCACACCTCTGACATTCAGTACATGCAAGCTTATAAGCAGGGGTGGATTTACAGGGTGGCCGTGGTAAAACAAATTAGGGCCAGGGTAAAAAAAATGTTGACAAAGGCAGGCAGATTGCATGTATAAAGTCCCACAAACATATTTTGAGGATTAGGGCCAGGGTAAAAATTATTTTATTAATCAACCCCTGCTTATAAGCATCCCTAATATGATATCACATATTTTTTATCTTTACAAATCGTAGTGAGGCAAAGACACCTGTCAGATTTTCAGTGGGTAGTAAAGCTGAATTCGGTGCTCATTAAACTTTTTTCATGTGAAACTTCAAATCCAGAGTTCGCAAAGTCCAATTGGCATAGCAGCTAAACAGGATAAAAATAGAATCCAAGAATAGAAACACAGTAAAAACACTTTGCACCTCCTTGAGCCTTGAAGTTTGTTTTTCATTTCGATTTCAAACATGACAGTTGAATTAATTTTCATTCAACAACACACTGAACTTACCATGTACTACTCACAGGGCTGGTCTACAACAACCCTTATCAATAGGACTTGCTAGCACCTAAATGTGGATAAGTGATGAATTTACAAACATAAAAAATATAAATTGACTCATCAAATAACTTTTGTCAGCCATGTTGGGATATCCAAAACACCGAAAGTTTGCTTTTGCTCTACTGTGAAAATAGCCGTGAAAGCATTTTCCAATGATATTGCTGCTAAAAAGCATTATATCCAAAAACATGGACATTTTCAAATGGACACAACCTAGTTAAATTATACAACTGTAGAAATCATTAACAAATAGATATTAAATAGTTGTTAGAAAATGTACTTCAAACAGCTCACCGCCCCCAAGGGTTCGGAACGACATATGGCCATGACCACATGTTTCTAGTCGAAAGAAATCACTTGTCCATTGGTTCAAGAGATTTGTTAGGAGGTTTCCAATTGGATCAAAGTTCACTTAATTTGACAATCCCAAATCATAATACGATTTCTTACCCTTTTTTTCAAATAGATTTTTAAAAAGACGTTTTTAGAATTTTTAAATAGACTACTACTGCTCAATTGTGACTTATAATCATTTCAAAGAAACAGGAATGGTAAATTAAATATGTCTTTATTGTTCACTCATAACTACAAACATCATTCCCAAATATTAGTTATTAATTTTCAATACTAACTATTACTGTCAATTAATTCCATGAAAATTTAATTGACATAAAATATGAAATTCTTTGTCCTCAATGCAAACAATTACAACATGCACAAGAATTGCAGAGCAGTAATTATACCCACATTGTGCTGCTTGTAGGAAGCCTGCAAATATGGGCTGGAGAAATAAATTGTTTGGGTTTCTACAGATTATTGCTTTTAATTTATTAATTTTTTTCGCATGGAGTTTTCCAGTGTTGTCGCGTAAGTATTTTTACCATTAAAATGTTAAAATTTTACGCTTTCTTCATAAGTATGTCTATAAGGCATTATAGAGCACTGCATGCTCTGCTACAAATTTACGCTGTTCATTTATTTCAATTTTGACATGCAAGATTATGAAACAAATCCTGAGATGGGGCCTTTCTTTGAGGGAGATATTATAACCAATCCTGGGAATCGAAACGGGATTCCCGGTGAGAATTACCGCTGGAAAAAAGGGATCTATAGATTTTACGTTCCGGACGATTACAGTAAGTAAAGGTTGAGTCAGCTGGACAGACACGTATATAATTACAAAAGATAGGGGTGTAGTATTTTATTCCTAGAGAGTTGCTTGGGCTAAGAGGGTTGAAACAGTGGCGTTGTAATTGAATGAAAACACAAATGGTTATCCTATTTCTGTTTTGTGAAGCTTTTAAAGAAATGTGGGAAATCTACTCCGCCATACTCGAAATCACAGTTGTCACTTGCATCGAAGTTGACGAATTGCTTAAATCGGGTTATCAAGATCACGTATACTACGATCGAGTTGACGACTTGTGCGCCTCAGCTGTTGGGCTTCAAGGTGGGAGACAAACTATTTTTATGGCCCCACGCTGCATACGTTATGGTCATGGGACGGCAATACATGAGACCCTTCACGCTCTTGGGTTTTATCACGAGCAGAGCAGAGAGGACCGAGATGATTACGTTACCATCAACTACGACAACATTTTGCCCGGTACGGATTTTTACTCCCACGCTTTCCTTCCCTATTGAATCCAGTCCCTTTGAATCGGCACGAGTATGGAAAATCCTCAGAAAAATCAATGTGTTTTTACAGTTAACGTCAGTATAATGTTCAGTTAATGTCAATGATATTATTATTTCAGCGGATAGAAAGAATTTTAACAAGTATAGGACGAACTCCTTTGGAGTTCCGTATGACTACGGGAGTATCATGCATTATGGTCCGTATATGTTTGCAATTGACAAGAACGTGAAAACCATAGAAGTTAAGCAACCTGGGGCTGTGATTGGCAACAGGGAACGACTGACTATCGCGGATATTGAAAAGGTCCGCCGCATGTACAAGGCCGAGTGTGATTCCAGACTCAGGGGATAGACTTTGAAGTTCTACACGCTTATTCTCTAGGACATTTTTGTGACAGTTTATTACATCAGGTGAACATTCATCAAAAAAAGTATACAGTTTTGTTTTTGTCTGGTTTCCTGTTATTTTATTAAAATAATATAACGGCAGATTCAATGACAGAAATTTAAATTTTATGATGTCAAGGTATTAATTTTGTATAGTAATGAAATTGTTCCCTGCAAACATTTGCATCGCTGGTAAATCCAGGAATAAAGACCTATTCAAAATTTATGGATGTCCTCGAAGATAATTTGTCAATTCGATTTAGTGCACGCTGTTTCGTTAGAAACGGGATAACTTATGTTCCTGATAGATGAGGGACTTATGGTATGAGATGGAAAGATGGAGCAAATGTGTTGTAATAAAGTGGAGCAAACAACAATAGGTTAACCTCAATTAGACTCAATTTAATTACTGCAAAACAAGAATGGTTACTACAAACACTAAGTTTAAAGGGTACAATTTAATTACGGAGCCTTGGAAAGGAATCACTCCAATGTTAACTTGAGCTGGGTCAATTATGGTAAAATACGTGGTAATGTCAAGCCGTAGAATTACACAGCGTAAGGAGTAGGAAATTGGAGCCAGGACACCCACTACTTTGAGGTCCTTACAATAGGAAGGCTGGAGAAGAAGTGCTCTCCGAGTTGTATTCTCGGAGCCTTTTTATAGGTTGAGGTTGAGGTTTCTGTTGGAGGAAAATGTACTACAATCAATAATTATGAATAAAAGGTAATTTACTATACAATGGTATAGCGCTTAACTAGGTTAGATACATACATATGTGAGAAGGCATATAAAATTAGTACATACATACATACAAAAAAATAACTCATTGGTTTGTAGGTAGAAGAAAAAGTCAATTAGAATATTGTCCAGGTTTTTAGAAGTTAGGAAAAGGTACTGACATTGGTATCTGCAAAGCATAAACCCCAGGTGAGCTAGTTAAATTGACACTGTAAACAAATGGAAGCATAATCTGTACAATGAGAAATGCAAATGAGTCCAAATGGTAGGCTACTCTGTGTAAAAGGGGAGCTGGACTTCAGCTAAAAATACAAATATAGTTTAGGCTAATGCAGCCTGAACATTCTCCGGGCCTTGAATAATTAGTATTATTCAAGAAACGTTGGATGTTGTACCGGATTCATCAGCGAGCGGAAGAGGGCACAGCTTGGCGACGGGTCTCTTCAGCTCTCCTTCGGATGTCTTCAGAGTGACGACCCGCACAAGGCTATCTTTGCCAGGATGAACTTCGGTAACGCGACCAAGTTTCCACTTCAAAGAGGGCAGTCGGTCATCCTTAATCAACACTAAGGTTCCAATCGTGATATTGTCCTCTGCGGAGGCCCATTTGGGACGTTGTTGAAGGGTGGCAAGGTACTCCGTGTGCCAGCGCTTCCAGAACTCCTGTGTAAGTTGTTGACACAATTGCCAACGAGACAGTCGGTTCATCTTCAAATCCGTAAGATCTGGTTTTGGAACGGAGTTAAGAGGTTGGCCGATCAGGAAATGGCCCGGTGTAAGAGCGGAGAGGTCTTCCGGGTCCGTGGATAATGGTGAAATGGGACGAGAGTTGACGCATGCTTCGATTTGTGCAAGCACAGTTGTCAATTCTTCAAAATTGAGGGTGGTGGTTCCAATCACGCGCTTCATGTGGTTCTTAACCAGCTTCACGCCAGCTTCCCACAGACCTCCGAAATGAGGAGCGGATGGTGGATTGAAGTGCCACCTGATGCCTACGGAAGAAAGCGAGCTGGTTACCTTGCAAAGACTCTCGGATGTTCGTAGCACTTCCAAGTCCTTCTGCAATTCCTTGTCGGCTCCCACGAAGTTGGTTCCGCAATCACTGGACATATCAGAACACAGACCGCGACGAGAGACAAACCGTTTTAAGCCTGCCATGAAGGCATCGGTAGTCAGGTCGCTGACTGGTTCCAGATGGATCGCATGAGTTGTGAAGCAGACGAAGACGCAGACGTATGACTTGAAGGTCTGGGTGTTTCTGGGTCCAAAAGATCGCTTCAGAGTGAATGGACCCGCAAAGTCGACACCAGTCTTGAGGAATGCCCGGGATTGATTCACCCTCATTGGTGGCAAATCACCCATCTTTTGCGATGCGGTTGCAGCACGGTGACGAAAACAGGTTACACATTTCTGGACGAAGGTCTTGACTACTGCGCGACCGCGGACGATCCAGTATCTTTGCATGAGCATTGATAGTAGCAATTGTGGACCTGCGTGGAGTCCTCGACGGTGATCATCACGAATGATCAACTGCGTGAGGTTACCCTTGCTAGGGAGCAGTATAGGAAACTTTCGATCTTCTGGAAGGTCGGAGTGGCGAAGCCGGCCGCCAACGCGGAGAAGACCAGTTGTATCTACAAATGGGCTGAGTGAAAGAATCTTACTTTTGCGTGGTAAGGGAATCTTATTGTGACAAGCATCTATCTCTTTCTGGAATTCAGTCATTTGGGCAGACATGATGCAGCGCTGTAGGGCAATGTGGAGTTCATTAACTGAGAACTCCGCCATAGGGTCCCTGACTCTCCTCTTCGGTGAAACTCGGAGACATGCTGCTACAACTCGAAGGAGAGATTGTAGGGAAGAGTATCGTTCGAGGATCGATGAGTCGGTTGTGACCGTGTGGGTCCTTACTGTTCAGAGTTCTGGAATGACCAGCGGTTGTTCAATCTTGCACTCGCTGGCAAAGTTGAACAACGGATCCACACACCAGGATGGGCCGTGCCACCACAGTGGGTGATCTTGTAGCTCGTTAGGGTTGATGCCACGAGATGCACAATCAGCTGGATTGTCGTGACTCCGGACATGGTGCCAACAGGATCTCGGATAAGACTTGACAATGGTTGAAATCCGATTGGATACAAAGGTTTTCCAGTTGGAAGGATCAGCTATCCAGGACAGGACAATCGTGGAATCAGTCCAAAGATGTGTCTCTTCGATAGGGTGCCGAAGATGACTTTTGACCGTATCCAGTAACTTGACCAGGAGAAGTGCACCACAAAGCTCCAGACGAGGTAGTGTCTCGTGCTTCTTTGGTGCTACACGAGTCTTGGCAATCAGAAGGTTGATGGAGATTTGATCGGCATTCACTGATTTTAGATATACGGCAGCTGCGTATGCCTTTTCAGATGCGTCACAAAACCCTAATAGTTCCAGTTTGGAGGATGAGAGCTTGGCGTGGCGCGGAATCTTGATGCCTGCAACTGACTTCAGCGTTTGAAGAATCGTCATCCAAGATGACAAAACGTTTCCGGGTAATGGGTCATCCCATGACATGTCTTCTTGCCATAAAGACTGGAACAAGATCTTCATTTTGATGGTCACAGGGGAAAGCCAACCCATGGGGTCAAATATCTTAGAGACGCCCGATAGGAAGGATCTCTTGGTGTGGGTTCCCTGATTACCTGGTGTCCTTACGGAGAAGCAAAATGAGTCAGACGCGGGATTCCAATTGAGACCAAGTGTGCTGAAAGTATCATCTGGATACATATCCATCGGAAACTTGGTTTCACATAGGCTTGGGTCGAGTCGGCATAGAAGAGCAGCGTCGTTGGAGATCCATTTACGTAGTTGAATTCTCCCCCGGCTGCTCAGCTGGAGCAGTTCATCTTGAAGGGCGAGTGCCCGGGCCATGTCACCTTCACCGGTCATGATATTGTCCACATAAACATCGTGGAGCATTACCTTACATGCTGCTGGCAAAGAGTCCATCTCGTCCATTGCAAGTTGGTTGAGAGCTCGAGTGGCGAGGAAAGGTGAGGCACAGTTGCCAAACGTGACAACAGTCATGTGCCAATCTTCAATTGGGCCTTGGGGATCCTCGCGCCAAACAACTCTTTGCAATGGCTGGTCATCGGGATGTACTTGGAATTGATGGTACATCTGCTTGATGTCAGTTGATATGGCGTATTTCCACATACGGAATCTGAGGTGTTACAGCAAGTCTTCCTGGGTCTTAGGTCCTACAAGGAGCTTGTCATTCAATGACACTCCTGAAGAGGACTTGGCTGATGAATCAAAAACGACACGGAGTTGTGTGGTACTGCTGGAGGCTTTTACCACTCCATGATGTGGCATGTAGTATGTGGAGGGTGATTCGATGGTCGAATCCTTAGTAGGAACCTTCACCATGTACCCCATTGCTTGGTACTCCTTCATGGCAGCAATGTATTGTTGCTGGAACAAGGGGTCCTTGGAGAACCTTTTCTCCATTTGGTGAAGGCGACGAACGGCATTGTATCTTGACGGACCAAGGTCAGGGGCGTTTGGCTTCATGGGAAGCCTCACCATGTAGCGACCGTCAGGTACTCTTTGGTACGTGGACTTGAAGTGGTCTTCTGCTAACGAGGCTTCGTTGGACTCAACTACCTCAGGTGGAACAGACTCGAGTTCCCAAAACCTTTCAACGGCGTTAGTTAAGTCGCAACTGGCGTGGTGAGATGTTACGGATGGTCGTAAACTTGTTGATGAATCAACACCTAAAACGACCCATCCAAACATGGTGTCAACCGCGTCAGGAAATCCTGGAGGGCCAGAGATTTTTGCGGTTGTCCTTAACAATGCAGAGAACAGTTCTGCGCCTATGATGAGGTCAACTTCTTCAGGTTTGAAGAAGAATGGATCCGCCAAGCGGAGACCTCGGAGGTGTTCCATATCCACAAGTGCGTTCTTCGTACCTGGAAGTCTGCCTGTAACCTTTGGCATGACTAAGGCTTCAAGGGTTGTGCGGTACGAGTACACACGGGACGAAAGAGGAACATGGGCTAGTTTGTGGGACGAACCCACGGTGACATTAGAAACTCCACTTACAGAGATGTTGGTGGTGCGGGTTTTCAATCCAAGCTGCTTGACGATCCGTTCAGCCACGAAGCTAACTTCGGACCCGCTGTCTAACAGGGCTCGGACGGCGTGAAGGTTTCCTTTGGAGTCCTCCACGTTGACGACTGCCGTGGGTAGGAGAACATGACTTGTGGTTGAATGGCTCTTCGCAACATGATGGGTTGCAGCCGTTTCTCCTGCCCCTTGAGTGTCAGAAGGCAATTCCGTATGCACCATCGTGTGATGGCGCTTGTTGCACTTCTTGCAGTTGGTCTTGTTCCCACAAGCTTGGCTCTTGTAGTTCGTGCTGAAGCAGTTGAAGCACAGGTTCTTGGACTTGACATAGTCCCTTCGCTCGTTGACTGACCACTTTTGGAAAGTCGAGCACTTAAATAGAGGATGGAAATGATCTTTACAAACCTTACATTTGGAGTCGGTGGTGCCATGGTTGGAGGAGACAGACTTCTGTTTGGAGCTGGTACCACCGTTGGGCTTAGAGGCGATAGGTTTTGTGCTGGTGGACTCGGTTATTGCACGGGCACGCTGGGAGATGAATTCGCAAAATTCCTTAAAGGTGGGCATGTCCGTGCTCTTCAGAGAAAGAATCCACTGGCGGCGAGTTTCAGGGTCCAACTTGTCCTTCAGGGTGTAGACAAGCCAGGCATCCCAATGGTCGGTAGGTAATTTGAGGACACGTAATGCTTGGATGCATTCTCTGGATACGTCGATGAGTCGACGCAGAGCGGCTCCAGATTCCTCCTTCATAATGGGTTGGTTGGTGAGACGATTGAGATGAGCCTCAATGATCTCACGCTTATTGTCAAAGCGTTCCTTCAGCAGCGTCCACGCCTCAGCGTAGTTGCTGTCGGTGATGGTGAGATGGCTTATGATGGACTCCGCTTCCCCCTTCAGTGAGGTCTTCAGGTATTGAAGCTTCTGGGAAGGGCTTAGTCCACTTTGGCTATGAACCGCTGCGCCAAACAGGTCATAGAAGGAGGTCCACTTCTCAAGTTCCCCATGGAACACAGGAACTTCCAGATCAGGTAGCTTCACCTTTGTACTAGATGTGCTAGGAATGGCGTCTGGTTTGAGGATTTCCAGGTCCTCCAGTAACTTTAGGTGGCGGGAACTGAGATCGCCGACCTCTTTCTCTTGGGCGGTTACCGCAGCATCATCAGCAAGGTACACGTAGATCTGGCTGTTGGCTGTTTCGAAGTTACTCCAACCGGTTTGGATTTGCTTCAGGAGGGCGTCGTACCTTACCCGGGAAAACTTCAGTGTCCCCTGATTTACAATTTCCTTCTCGAGGATGGTGAATCGACCCTTGACGGACGACTGGGCGCCGCGGAGGTTTTTCTCACTGGGGAGAGACATATTGTAAGTTCCTCTCGACAGGAACACAAATTAAAACTAAAGGAAAGGTTTCAGTGCAATCGGCTCTGATCTACACTGGATCCGGTTCGAAGGACCAAAAAATGTTTCGTTAGAAACGGGATAACTTATGTTCCTGATAGATGAGGGACTTATGGTATGAGATGGAAAGATGGAGCAAATGTGTTGTAATAAAGTGGAGCAAACAACAATAGGTTAACCTCAATTAGACTCAATTTAATTACTGCAAAACAAGAATAGTTACTACAAACACTAAGTTTAAAGGGTACAATAAAATTACGGAGCCTTGGAAAGGAATCACTCCAATGTTAACTTGAGCTGGGTCAATTATGGTAAAATACGTGGTAATGTCAAGCCGTAGAATTACACAGCGTAAAATACGTGGTAATGTCAAGCCGTAGAATTACACAGCGTAAGGAGTAGGAAATTGGAGCCAGGACACCCACTACTTTGATGTCCTTACAATAGGAAGGCTGGAGAAGAAGTGCTCTCCGAGTTGTATTCTCGGAGCCTTTTTATAGGTTGAGGTTGAGGTGTCTGTTGGAGGAAAATGTACTACAATCAATAATTATGAATAAAATGTAATTTACTATACAATGGTATAGCGCTTAACTAGGTTAGATACATACATATGTGAGAAGGCATATAAAATTAGTACATACATACATACAAAAAAATAACTCATTGGTTTGTAGGTAGAAGAAAAAGTCGATTAGAATATTGTCCAGGTTTTTAGAAGTTAGGAAAAGGTACTGACATTGGTATCTGCAAAGCATAAGCCCCAGGTGAGCTAGTTAAATTGACACTGTAAACAAATGGAAGCATAATCTGTACAATGAGAAATGCAAATGAGTCCAAATGGTAGGCTACTCTGTGTAAAAGGGGAGCTGGACTTCAGCTAAAAATACAAATATAGTTTAGGCTAATGCAGCCTGAACACACGCAGAGAAAACTAATTGAAGAGTGGGAAGTTCAACAAAATTGAATATCTGTTCCCCCTTCAGTAACACACCTGTTCATGTGTGGGCGTAATGTGATATGTACAGGATGAAGTCAGTGCATACATATACATAAATGCAGTACATATTAGCATCCCTAATGAGAGATTTTATTTTTGCTGTTGCATATGTTGATCCAGGAAAAATATTAGTGAGGCTAAGAAACAGCTGTCAGATTTTCAGTGGATGCTGAGGCCCATTAAACTTTTTCATACGAAACTTACAATCTATAGTTCACAACTTCACTACGTTTAATTAGCATATGGCGGCTACGCAAAATGAAAATAGAATTCAATAATAGCGTTAGAGCAAAAACTTTGTACATCTTTGAACCTTGAAGTTTGTTTGCATAAGTTTACCTCAGTTCATTATACTTAATTAGATTACTTTAGATTGTCACCTGATCATTTACATTTTACATTCTACATCAAATGTCGTTTATGCCTCTCTTAGTTATGTCTTATTCTCATCCTCATCAACCTGTATCAATTTCAACTGCTAGCACCTCATCGTTAGTATGTGATAATTTAAAAAAAAATTTAAATTGATTCATCAAATAATAGCTTTCGTTCTCAAAAATCTCAGAGGGAAGATATTTTATTTTGCGAACAGGGATTTTGAATTTCGTTGCTCTTTAATTGGCAGGGATTTCTAAGTTTTTTGAAGTATTTCAGCGAAATTTGCTAGGTAAACAAGCATTTTTAGGTCAGTTGACCTTATTCGACAGGGATTTGGCGCCTTGTAGGGAAATTATTTTTGCCAACAGAGATTTTGAAATCGTAGACCGTCTTTTCAGCAGGGATTTTTGAAATCGTTGAAGACCTCTTTGCAGGTACATTTGATTCAGCAGGGAAATTCAGAAATAATCTTCAACGAAGATTTACAAAAATCCAACCCATATCCTTTTCCTAATAAGACAATACGCACTACGGTATTTTAAAAAATATAAATATCCTATTCATTACTGACATAATCATTTCAAAGAAATATGAATAATTACACCAAAAATGCGTTTTTTTTCAACCATAATTACACTCAAACATCCAACAACAAACACACCAAATACCAGTTTTTAATTTTCAATAATTAATACTGTCAAATATTTCAATATACACTCAATTGCCATGAAAAATAAAATACATTGTCCCCAATGTAAACAATTAAAACATGCACAAGATTAGCAGAGCCGTAAATAGACCCACATTGTTCTGCGCGTAGGAAACTTGCAAGTATGAGCTGTAGAAATAAAATGTCGGGGGTTCTACTTATTATTACTTCCAATTTATTAATTTATTTCGCAAGAAGTTTTCCAGTGCTGACGCGTAAGTATTTTTACCACAACAGGTTAAAATTCCATGCTTTTCTGTTAAAAGATTACAATTCTTTGCTTTTTACTTAAATGCAACATTAAAAAGCATTCTACAGTAAATACGTTAGAAATTTACGCTGGTTACTTATTTTAATTTTGTCATTTTAGATCATACTTGCAGCCGTTCAGTTCATAAAGTGGTGAACTGAACTGAACTAACCCTAATTCTTATTGTTTTTGAATGAACTTGAACAAACTAGCTAAATGCAAACTTTTGATTGAATGAATTTGAATTGAACTCAGAAGAACTTATTTTGAATGTGAACGAACGTTCATCATACGTTCAAGTAACGTAAATTGAACTGAATTGAACTAAAGAGTCAGCGTTTGAATATAAGTTCATATAATCATGAACACAAAACGAATATTATACATATCTCTACATTGCATGACCAAAAATTTTATTTGTGTAAGTTAGAAGCTAGCACCCAGGTTTTTGATTATACATTTCAATGACATTCAATTACAAATCAATCATTTTGCTTACATGCTAACAGATTTTGACATTCAAGAACGAGTATTCAGCAAATTTTGGTCGAAGTTGCATGAATTAAAAATCCCAATAATTGTAAGCATAGTTAAATGGTTTATTAATTTGGAAGCGCTTGGTTTTTTTACCCTGATTGTTTATCAGAAAGCTCAAAGTCAATACTGCTTTCAAAACACCGGACTTTTGAAAACAGTTATTTAATCAGTCATTTAGAGAAAAATATTGCTTGAGTCAAGGTTCAAAGTTATAAAAATAAAACTAAATGTCACTTAAATATATCGTAATTGACACGCTAATGACAGATAAAGTGAACTGAACTGAACGACCGAAAAGTATATAATGAATTGAATTGAACTTTGAAAAAATACTACAAGGATAAACTGAACTGAACGTAACGACTGGAAAATACCCAGTGAATTGAACTGAACTACGACAGGATTTTAACAAGTGGAACTGATTTTAACTGAACGGCACCAAATATTTTGGGATGTGAATGGAACTGAATTTGAACTTTGAACTAAGACTGCAAGTATGTTTTAGATTATCAAGGAAATCCTAGGCTGGGGCCATTCTTTGAGGGAGATATCACAAGCAACCCTTGGGATCGAAACGGAGATCGAAACGCAGAGTGTGATTCCAGACTCAGGGGATAGACTTTGAAGTTCTACATGCTTATTCTCTAGGACATTTTTGTGACAGTTGATTACATCAGGTGATCGTTCATGAAAAAACGCATATATAGGTCTGGTTTCTTGTTATTTCATTAAAATGTTATAACGGCAGATTCAGTGATAGAAATTTAAATTTTGTGATGTCAAGGTATTAATTTTGTATAATAATGAAATTGTTCCCTGCAAACATTTGCATCGCTGGTAAATCCAGGATTAAAGACCTATTCAAAATTTATGGATGTCCTCGAAGATAATTTGTCAATTTGATTTAGTGCACGCAGAGAAAACTAATTGAAGAGTGGGAAGTTCAACAAAATTGAATATCTGTCCCCCCTTCAGTAACACACCTGTTCATGTGTGGGCGTAATGTGATATGTACAGGATGAAGTCAGTGCATATACATAAATGCAGTACATATTAGCATCCCTAATGAGAGATTTTATTTTTGCTGTTGCATATGTTGATCCAGGAAAAATATTAGTGAGGCTAAGAAACAGCTGTCAGATTTTCAGTGGGTGTTGAGGCTCATTAAACTTTTTCATATGAAACTTACAATCTATAGTTCACAACTTCACAACGTTTAATTAGCATGGCGACAACGCAAAATGGAAATAGAATTCAATAATAGCGTTAGAGCATAACCTTTGTACATCTTTGAACCTTGAAGTTTGTTTGCATAAGTTTACCTCAGTTCATTATACTTAATTAGAATACTTTAGATTGTCTTCTGATCATTTTTATTTTACATTCTACATCAAATGTCATTTATGCCTCTCTTACATTATGGCTTATTCTCATCCTCTTCAACCTATATCAATTGCAATTGCTAGCACCTCATCGTTAGTATGTGTTGATTTTAATTTTTTAAAAAATTGACTCATCAAATAATAGCTTTCGTTCTCAAAAATCTCAGAGGGAAGATATTTTATTTTGCGAACAGGGATTTTGAATTTCGTTGCTCTTTAATTGGCAGGGATTTCTAAGTTTTTTGAAGTATTTCAGGGAAATTTGCTAGGTAAACAAGGATTTTTAGGTCAGTTGACCTTATTCGACAGGGATTTGACGCCTTGTAGGGAAATTATTTTTGCCAACAGGGATTTTGAAATCGTAGACCCTCTTTTCAGCAGGGATTTTTGAAAACGTTGAGGAGCTCCCTGCAGGGACATTTGATTCAGCAGGGAAATTCAGAAATAATCTTCCATGGAGATTTACAAAAATCCGACCCCTGTCCTTTTCCTAATATGAAAATACACACCACGGTGTTTAAAAAATAGAAATATCCTATTCATTACTGACATAACCATTTTAAAGAAAGATGAATGATTGCACTAAAAATTTGTTTTTTTTAACCATAATTACATTCACATAATCCTTACGAAATATCTATCAGTTTTTAATTTTCAATAATTAATACTGTCAAATAATTCAATATACACTCAATTGTCATAAAAAATAAAAAACATTGTCCCCAATGTCAACAATTAAAACATGCACAAGATTTGCAGAGCCGTAAATAGACCCACATTGTTCTGCGCGTAGGAAACTTGCAAGTATGAGCTGTAGAAATAAAATGTCGGGGGTTCTACTTATTATTACTTCCAATTTATTAATTTATTTCGCAAGAAGTTTTCCAGTGCTGACGCGTAAGTATTTTTACCACAACAGGTTAAAATTCCATGCTTTTCTGTTAAAAGATTACAATTCTTTGCTTTTTACTTAAATGCAACATTAAAAAGCATTCTACAGTATATACACTAGAAATATACGCTGGTTACCTATTTTAATTTTGTCTTTTTAGATTATCAAGGAAATCCTAAGCTGGGGCCATTCTTTGAGGGAGATATCACAAGCAACCCTTGGGATCGAAACGGACTTCCCAGTGAGAGTTACCGCTGGACAAAAGGGATCCTTAAATTTCACGTTCAGGATGATTACAGTAAGTGAAGGCTGGCCCATTTACACACATCTAAAAGCGTTCGCAATTAAAATGTAATATTTAAAATCTCCGCGAGTTTTATAGTATTTGAATACCTTTAGTTCACGGAACGCCTTGTTCAGCATTAATTATTAGGGTGCCTGATAGGGACGGTCCGGTCTGAAGTTCTGCGGAAGGCACAATTTTGGAACTAAAATATTTTCCCAGTGTTTCTGGAATCATGTTAAAATATTTTGGCGCCAAGTATTTCTGCAAGGGAGGATATGTTCTACGAAACAACATTACATGTCTTGTACGATAGGAGTGTAATATTTTATTTCCAGAGGGTACTGTGGTGTCTAAGAGGGCTAATAGAGTGACGTCGGATTTGAATTGAAAACTTAAAGTTTAACCTATTTCTGATTTGTGAAGGTTTTCAAGACATGTTTCTGATCTACTCCGCCTTACTCGAAATCACGAGCAAAACTTGCATCGAAGTTGAGGAACTGCTTACGTCCGGTTACTTTAAAGATCACGTGTACTACAGTCCTGATAGGCAGTACTGCTCCTCAGCTGTTGGGCGTAGAGGTTGGCGCCAAATTATTAATTTGCCCCCACTCTGCTTAGTTGGTGGCACTGCTGCCCTAGTCTAGTCAGACTTGAATAGGAAAGTCTAGACTTGACTAGACTAGGAAGCAAAATGGACGTAAAAGAATAGATTTGACTTGACTATGCATGGTGTTACTATTATACGACTTGACTAGAATAGACTAGGGCCACTTGCGAAAACACAGGACTTGACTAGACTTGACTTGCATGACTTCATGCAAAAGCTAGTCAATTCACAATTACCTTAGGCTCCCTCATGTAGCTGAAAATCAAAACTAGGAAGCCAACGTGAAATTGCAGTGGCACGTAATGTTTACCGTCAGCACCGTTTGGTATCCTTAAGTATATGGTTTCGTTTCGAAGGATCAGAACATGAAATTGTCTGCTGGGTATGTAGAAAGGTTTAGGAAAAATCTAGTCTTTAGTTACAATTTATTGCTTACACTGTAATTGATCATAGCTGAATCATGATAACGAAAGGTAGATACAATAATTTCTATATTTAAAAGTAGTGATTTTTTCAAAACAATTTTCTGTTCATACTTTTCAACTAAATTTAAAACAATTTGAAATATTGTCCTTCCTGGTAGAGACCCTTGAATGTATACCTGTTGTGATTATGCTGGTTCACACAACACAAACCTCCTTTTTTATACCATAAAAAGTTTCTGGTACCTTACATTGCACCAGACACTTGTTGAACCCCAAATACAGCTGGTGATGCTAGGCCTCAAAGGGACCATCGCAGTGACATTTTTCTCTCCTTTTTAGTCGAAATAACCCAACCTGAACGCCAAAACGACGGTATAGGTTTTCAATTCCCAAATTCTAATTATTCACCTCCAACATTTTAATGTCTGTTTACTCATTCAAAACATGTCAGCTGGTATTAATACCGCATAATACCTAGTGTCTTTAAAACACACTGAGTGTAGCTTGCGGAGTTGCCCGTGTTTCGTCAATTATTACCAAGTTTGATTCCAGTGGAATCAAAACGTGATTCCTTGTTGTCAGAACCTGTTTCAGAAAAGTTAAGCCGCCTATGGAGCTGGTACAATACATTTCTTATTGTCCCCACTAATTACATATCTGGTACTTCTTCCTTTAACCCAAAACCTCGCCACAAACCGAAGAAGCAGTGTTATTAGACGGGAAAATTCTTCCCAGGGTAAAAATATTTCTTGCAGGGAAAATCACAAAGTAAGGGATTCTTTTTTGAGAACGTAAGATTCAGCAGGGCAATTCGGAAATGATTTTCCACGTAGAATTACAAAAATCCGGTCCCTAAGTACAACCTACTACAAATTCCTTGTACTTGGTATTTCTCCTAGTGTCCCAGTGGAAATTTCATATAATATACCAGATAATATTCCAATGTAAAATTCCTATAGGTATACCAGATTAGAAAGTTCAACCATAATTTGATATAAAGCCTTGTTTTCATTATTTTCTAAATTTGATTCCTGTTTAGAAATAACTACAGAAAATCAGGGGTGGATTAGTAAAATTATTTTTACCCTGGCCTTAACACTCAAAATAGATTTGTGGGCCTGGCCTTTATATGCAATCTGAGGACCTTGTTGAAATTTTTTTCCTTGGCCCTAAATTTGTTAGCATGGTCGGACAAGGATGGGCCAGTCCATAAATCCACCATTACTGAAAATTGTTGAATGAGCAAAAATGTTACTGAACATTATTATTGTTATGATAATGTAAACTACACGTTGTTTCTCATTTGTACTTCGTTTGATGTAAATAAATATGACCTAGTATTTTGCTAGAGGTATTCGCTAAAATATGAAAATTTTGAATTCAACGATACTCAAGTTTTTCAAAATAAATAGATGGTGCTAATCAAAACGAAGGAATTTTTATAAAAATACAACGTGACTAGGGGAATTGACTAGACTTGACTAGGGAACCAGCTGCAGAATCAAGACTAGGACTAGGCTTGACTATTGCTATTTAAACATACGGCTGACTTGACTAGACTTGACTAGTTGCTGCTCTAAACTTTAAAGACTAGACTAGACTTGACTAAGTAGCCTAACGGGCAGCAGTGGTTGGTGGTGCTGGGGCGGCAATACACGAGACCATTCACGCTCTTGAGTTTTATCACAAGCATAATAGAGAGGACCAAGATGATTACATTACCATCAACTATAACAACATCATTCCATGTACGGAATTTTACTCACTCGCTTTATTCTTTCCCCATAGAATCCCGTCCCTTTGAATTGGTACAAGTACTTAAAGAAAATTCTTCAGACTAGGAAAAATATTTATCGAGTTTACATCTGAGTAATGAATGTTCCGGTGTCAATGGTTTATTATTTCAGGGGGTAAAAAGAATTTTTACATCTACCCGTCGAACTCCTTCGGAGTTCCGTATGACTACGGGAGTATCATGCATTACGGTGCGTACGATTTTGCAATTGACGAGAACGTGAAGACCATAGAAGTTAAACAACCGGGGGCTGTGATTGGCCAGCAGGAAAGGATGTCTATACAGGATATGAGAAAGATCAACCTCATGTACAATGCAGAGTGTAATTCCAGACTCAGGCGCTAGACTTTAAAGATCTACATGATGTTCTCGAGGACATGGGGTGACAGCTTATTATATCACATTATTAATCATAAAAAAACTATAGTTCTGTTTTTGTCTGGTTATTAACACGGTGTAACTTCGGTGAGTCAATGACAGACATTTAAATTTTGTAATGACAAAGTATTAATATTTTAGCCACCATGAAATTGATCCCTGCAAATGATGGATCTGGAAACAAAGACGCATTTAAAATCTATGTATGACCAAGTTATTTTTCGAATGGATTTCTTGCACGCAGAAAAAAATTTTTTAAGGCTCCAGAATTCAGTAATAATAAATATCTGGTCGCTCTTCCGTAATACGCCTGCATGTGTGGGCGTATTTGAAAATTACCCGCGTAAGGGCTTCTGTTCTTCGACACCCACATGACATGTCCCACAGGAATATTGCTTGGGTATTTTGATGGATTTCCCACAAGGGTTTCCTGTGGCCACAATGCTGTAGCAACAACCCTGCAGTGCGTGGGCGACAGAATTAACTCTATAGATGTTACCCAATAGTATAACACGCTTGTGAATTCTTAGCTAATTAATTCTTCTTTGCTGTTTAGCTTATGTTTTAGCATGCATAATTAACATTTATTTATAAAATAGAGTAAACTTTTGAATGTTCTTGAAAGATTTATTTATCAAACGTTAATTAGGTTGAACACTACAATAATTAGAGACTATGTATATATTATAGACTGATATGAAAGGAATTTTTAATACATAAAATTAAAATTCGTTGCTCATAAAATGAGTTGATGGTACGGCTGCCAAATTTTGGGAACATTTACTCGTCATGCCCGCAATGTGTCATCGTGGGTCAGGATCACTGCAAAATAAATCAATACAAATTAGATTACTTAAACTACAAATCAAGCAACGCAAAAATGTTTTGGCAAAGAGTGAAATGGGCAGAATTTATTTTTGAATAAAAGCTATATTATCTACATGTAGTAACCAAAAAGGAAGTACTTACGTTAGATACAACTTCTAACAGACGAACAGGGTCAGCTGGATTTAAATTGCTTCCTCACGGATGAAATATTCTGTCAAAATTAAAATTAAGGTTTTTAAATCTCAAATTACTTGTACTAAAAATACACAAGTCTTTTAATTATTATCTAAAGTTAGCTTCACGTTTTATATATATATTCCAAATTCAATAACACTGATCATTAATTTATATAGTTATTAGTTATATTTCCAAAAAATATAAAATTCATCATAATTTAGAATGCAATGGCAAAATTATTTACTCACCATTAAATTACAAGGGTCCAGACGAGCACTTGTTGCGATGAAATTTCATGAAGTCATTGCAATGTCCGTTAATGTTCGTTCAGGCACGTCGGCACTCCCGCTTAAATGGGAGTGATAGCAATATCTTAATGCTTTGTTTTGTGCGCAGGTGCACAAGCGCATCATTTAAATGGGAGTGTCATGCAGGTTTAATCTTATGCGCCCTTGAAGTGTTTTCTTATGGCAATCATTTTACGGGAGTGATCCCGAAGGAAATTCTTGGCATTATCCTGTGGGACAGTGTTTCCCATGGTAACCCAAGCAAAAACGTTGCGCGGGTATCTGGGGTTCACAACGTGAAATTAGTATAGCGGACAAGCAGAATAAAATTATAATTCAAAATTATAGATAGTTAACAAAATTGCCGCCCATGAACCTTGAAGCTTGTCTGTCATTCGGATTTCATCCATGAAGAAAAATTTACTGTAAGGGTCTACAAAGATGTGAATTCCTGTACCATTATAGTAGTTACTAGTTACGTAGACGGTTTTGCTGTTCCTACAGGAATGGTATTTGAATAGGTGAAGGAAAGAATGTAGTATACATGATAGTAGTTTTATATAATTACTCAAAACTTCCGGCACGGGGGCATGGTATTCTCTGGAACTGGGGTTCCCTTATTTGTTTGAAACGTCATTCCGGGACAAAATTATTTTAAATTTTGTTTACGTATACACGATTCCTAATTGTATTTTTCAGCCTTTTTGCATTTAATAACATTTTCTTGTTTTCCGGTTTGTTCAACAAAGAAACCAATTCACAACATGAAAAGGGCACATTAAACCTGTCGTGAGACTCTTCCTTCACAAGTTTTATTGACATTAAGTTTCTCTCGGCTGTCCAAACTCTCTTCATTAGGCTGAAATAACTTTCTGCAAAATCGTTGCAAACAGGAATTAAAAGCACGAACGATACAAGCTTGAATAGTTCAGGACATTGATCTTTCTTAAAAAACTCATCCCACTTTGCACCGACCGATCTCACGATCACCGATCACAATAAAAAACTCAAGTTTGATAGGGTAAGCAAAATTCATAGGACAGTTGGTCCTCGTTTAATTTAATACCAAGTGCAACGGCAATATTTAGTAAATAAGCCATGCATACTAAGAATTCCTCTGGTTTAAAATTTAGTAGTACCATTTTCAAATAAAATTTAGTATGACTGAAATCAAAATGTCTGCTCAAATAGGTCTGCAGTGATTTCAAAAAAATCCCAAGCTTCCTGTCCAAAGCGCTTTTGTTTTGTTGCGGGGGTAAATTTTTCAGAATTGCATTAGCGCTACTTCCGTAAAATTTATCGTATCGGTTTACAGAACTTTCCAGAAGAGATTTCATTATAGCGTAAACTTCCGTAGAAGTACAATCCTTACACTCAAATATTAAAATGGGCGAATTCATTGATTGTAAAATAATGTGCAAAATATATGTATAAGTAACATTCGGTTAGGCATTCTACTTTCGCAGCAACTTCATTGCCGTAATGACATACAACGTTGCGATTAACAGCCGGTCAGTCACTTTGTTCCTTCAAAATAAAATATGACTTCAAAGCTGGCCTATTAGAAAGGAATCCGTCCATTGCTGGAATTAACTAAAGCCGCATCCACAAATTCACATAACTGTTTTAAAGAGTCTAGTCTCTGCGCAGACGGGCAAATTCGCTAAAAACCTTTAAAACTAAGCCTTCAACATCCATTGATAATTTATTGCATGCATTTTTCACAGCGTTGTGTATAATGTGATATTTGCAATTAGCAGTAACAATTGATGGATTTTCTTCCTGGAATTTCTAAAACGCATAATTTTGGCGGCCGTAATTTACTGTCGCATTGTAACAGCAAATATGCTGAATTTTTAATCGTCTCCAGATTTTTCGGTTAAAAAAATCGTAACTTTTTTAGTTTCAGCACTTGCTTTCTCTAGGTTTTTAGGAACTTTAAATGTGAGATTTAACAAACCCAAATTCTTCATACTTCACAGAGAAAGTCGCTGTACACACTAAAATCCTAGCAGGGAGTCTGGTTATCTTTGCCATTTCGACGTAACCAATTTTTTGAATTGACGACCTCTTCGCATATAGAATTGTAAAACCTAGACTTTTTAATTTTTACCTGATGCTTAAGCGATTTTGTTACCCTTGTAATCACATTTTTATGATTTTATTAGTTTTATGTAGATGTTATCGTTTGAATCGAGCTCCTCTAGAACGCAATATTTTATTTTTATCTTACTCCAGGCATTCCGGGACGTCTGGGAACCCTAGTTGTTTCTCAAATTGCAAATCTTGGCAAAAAAGGTCAAAGGTCAATGTATTTTGAAATCCATGCTCAAAACGTTGACCTACATAATTAGAAAATTCCTATTGAAAAAACTTTTCCCTAATTAAATTTTTTACCTTTTGAAAAATCTTCACACGGAAAATGCCCCCTGCTTTAAGGGCACCGTTATAGCCTTTGCACTTTATAAGGAATTTGGTGCAGTGTATTATCTTCATAATCGGTTCCGACAAAATACAAAATTATGTAGAACTTTTTTGGCTAAGAATATACAAAAAAATACCTTAAACTTTGACGGCGAGAAAAAACTAAACACAAAATAAGGGAAGTATTTCAAATACTATTTCAAATACAATATTTTCAAAAATTCCTCACCTCTGACATTCAGTACTCAAGCTTATAAGTATGGATTGGTAAGGATTTACGGGGTGGCCCTGGTAAAAAAAATTAGGGCCAGGGTAAAAAATGTTGACCAAGGCCGTCAGATTGCATGTGTAAAGGCCCACAAACATATTTTGAGGATTAGGGCCAGGGTAAAAATTATTTTATTAATCCACCCCTGCTTATAAGCATCCCTAATACGATATCACATATTTTTTTATCTTTACAAATCGTAGTGAGGCTCAGACACCTGTCAGATCTTCAGTGGCTGGTAAAGCTGAATTCGGTGCTCATTAAACTTTTTTCATATGAAACTTCTAATCTAGAGTTTGCAACGTCCAATCGGCGTAGCAGCTAAACAGAATAAAAATAGAATCCAAGAATAGAAACACAGTAAAAAACTTTGCACGTCCTTGAGCCTAGAAGTTTGTTTTCATTTTGACTGAACTTACGATGTACTAATCACAGCGGTCGTCTACAATAACCCTAAGGGAGCATACACAAATTACGTCACCCAAAAAGGTCGATTTTTCAGACCCTGTCACCCCATCATCACCATTTGTCATTTATTGCTGAATCCACCCACCCTGTACACAGATGATGTCACTACGTACACAATCTTGCTGTCGCGCCAAAATCAAAATTGTAATAGAAACGTTTGGTTCTGCGCTTTGAATTCAGGAATGAATTTATCCTTTTATGTTCGCGTCATCGTAATACAAGCGAAAAATGTAAAGAACGTTAAAACAAGGCGGAAAAATTTGGTGGCGTCATCTCTGCACCCCACTACTATGTCATGAATGGCCACCAATTACTGCAACTACCTACCCACCCTGTGGGTGACGTCATTTGTGTACGCTCCCTTAACATTAGGACCTGCTAGCACCTCAATGTGGACAGATGATGAATTTAAAAACATAAAAAATATAAATTGACTCATCAAATAACCTTCGTCAGTCATGTTGGGATATCCAAAATACCGAAAGTTTGCTTTTGCTCTGAAAATAGCCGTGAAAGCATTTTATAATGATATTGCTGCTAAAAAGCATTATATCCAAAAACGTGGACATTTTCAAATGGACACAACCTAGTTAAATTATACAACTGTAGAAATCATTAACAAATAGATATTAAATAGTTGTTAGAAAATGTACTTCAAACAGCTCGCCGCCCCCAATGGTTTGGAACGACATTTGGCCATGACCACATGTTTCTAGTCGAAAGAAATCATTTGTCCCTTGGGTCAAGAGATTTGTTAGGAGCTTTCCAATTGGATCAAAGTTCACTTAATTTGACAATCCCAATTCAGAAAACGAATTCTTTCCCTTTTTTTCAAATAGATTTTTTAAAAGACATTTTTAGAATTTTTAAATAGGCTAGTACTTTTCATTAGTGACATATAATCATTTCAAAGAAACAGGAATGGTAAATTAAATATGTCTTTATTGTTCACTCATAACTACAAACATCATTCCCAAATATCAGTTATTAATTTTCAATACTAACTATTACTGTCAATTAATTCCATGAAAATTTAATTGACATAAAATATGAAATTCTTTGTCTTCAATGCGAACAATTACAACATGCACAAGATTTGCAGAGCAGTAATTATACCCACATTTGTGCTGCTTGTAGGAAGCCTGAAAATATGGGCTGGAGAAATAAATTGTCTGGCTTTCTACTGATTATTGCTTTTAATTTATTAAATTATTTCGCAAGAAGTTTTCCAGTGTTGACGCGTAAGTATTTTTACCCTAAAAGGTTAAAATTCTACGCTTTCTTCATAAGTACATATAACTATACGGCATTATACAGAACTGTATACTCTGCTACAAATTTACGCTGGTTATTTATTTCAATTTTGACATTCAAGATTATGAAACAAATCCTGAGATGGGGCCGTTCTTTGAGGGAGATATCATAACCAATCCTTGGAATCGAAACGGGATTCCCGGTGAGAATTACCGCTGGAAAAAAGGGATCTATAGATTTTACGTTCCGGATGATTACAGTAAGTAAAGGTTGAGTCAACTGGACAGACACGTATATAAATTTATTACAAAAGATAGGGGTGTAATATTTTATTCCTAGAGGGTTGTTTGGGCTAAGAGGGTTGAAACAGTGGCGTTGTAATTGAATCAAAACACAAATGGTTATCCTATTTCTGTTTTGTGAAGCTTTTAAAGAAATGTGGGAAATCTACTCCGCCATACTCGAAATCACAGTTGTCACTTGCATCGAAGTTGACGAATTGCTTAAATCGGGTTATCAAGATCACGTATACTACGATCGAGTTGACGACTTGTGTGCCTCAGCTGTTGGGCGTCAAGGCGGGCGACAATATATTTTGATGGCCCCACGCTGCATACGTTATGGTCATGGGACGGCAATACATGAGACCCTTCACGCTCTTGGGTTCCGACACGAGCAGTCTAGAGAGGACCGAGATGATTACGTTACCATCAACTTCGACAACATCTTGCCCGGTACGGATTTTTACTCCCACGCTTTCCTTACCTATTGAATCCAGTCCCTTTGAATCGGCAAGAGTATGGAAAATCCTCAGAAAAATCAATATATTTTTACAGTTAACGTCAGTATAGTGTTCAGTTAATGTCAATGATATTATTATTTCAGCGGATAGAAAGAATTTTAACAAGTATGGGACGAACTCCTTTGGAGTTCCGTATGACTACGGGAGTATCATGCATTACGGTCCGTATATGTTTGCAATTGACAAGAACGTGAAAACCATAGAAGTTAAACAACCTGGGGCTGTGATTGGCAACAGGGAACGACTGACTATCGCGGATATTGAAAAGGTCCGCCGCATGTACAAGGCAGAGTGTGATTCCAGACTCAGGGGATAGACTTTGAAGATCTACACGCTTATTCTCTAGGACATTTGTGACAGTTTATTACATCAGGTGATCATTCGTAAAATACACGATACCGTGTTGTTTTTGTCTGGTTAATTTTGTATAATAATGAAATTGTTCCCTGCACATTTGCATCGCTGGTAAATCCAGGAATAAAGACCTAGTCAAAATTTATGGATGTCCTCGAAGATAATTTGTCAATTCGATTTCAGGCACGATGAGAAAATTACTTGAAGAGTGGGAAGTTTAACAAAATTGAATATCTGCCCCCCCCCTTCAGTAACACACGTGTTCATGTGTGGGCGTAATGTGATATGTACAGGATGAAGTCAGTGCATACATATACAATAAATGCAGTACATATTAGTATCCATACTGAGAGATTTTATTTTTGCTGTTGCATATGTTGATCCAGGAAAAATATTAGTGAGGCTAAGAAACAGCTGTCAGATTTTCAGTGGGTGTTGAGACTCATTAAACTTTTTCACATGAAACTTACAATCTATAGTTCACAACTTCACAACGTTTAATTAGCATGGCGGCTACGCAAAATGAAAATAGAATTCAATAATAGCGTTAGAGCAAAAACTTTGTACATCTTTGAACCTTGAAGTTTGTTTGCATAAGTTTACCTCAGTTCATTATACTTAATTAGATTACTTTAGATTGTCACCTGATCATTTACATTTTACATTCTACATCAAATGTCGTTTATGCCTCTCTTACTTATGTCTTATTCTCATCCTCATCAACCTGTATCAATTGCAACTGCGAGCACCTCATCGTTAGTATGTGATGATTTAAAATTTAAAAAAAATTGACACATCAAATAATAGCTTTCGTTCTCAAAAATCTCAGAGGGAAGATATTTTATTTTGCGAACAGGGATTTTGAATTTCGTTGCTCTTTAATTGGCAGGGATTTCTAAATTTTTTGAAGTATTTCAGGGAAATTTGCTAGGTAAACAAGGATTTTTAGGTCAGTTGACCTTATTCGACAGGGATTTGACGCCTTGTAGGGAAATTATTTTTGCCAAAAGGGATTTTGAAATCGTAGACCTTCTTTTCAGCAGGGATTTTTGAAATCGTTGAGGAGTTTTGATTCAGCTGGAAAATTCAGAAATAATCTTCCAGGGAGATTTACAAAAAACCGTCCCCTGTCTTTTTCCTAATAGGACAATACACACTATGGTATTTTTAAAAATAGAAATATCCAATTCATTAGTGACATAATCATTTCGAAGAAATATGAATGATTACACTAGAAATTTCGTTTTTTTTTTCAAGCATTATTACACTCAAACGTCCTTACCAAATATCAATTTTTAATTTTCAATAATTAATACTGTCAAATATTTCAATATACACTCAATTGTCATAAACAATAAAATACATTGTCCCCAATGTCAACAATTAAAACATGCACAAGATTTGCAGAGCCGTAAATAGACCCACATTGTTCTGGTCGTAGGAAACTTGCAAGTATGAGCTGTAGAAATAAATGGTCGGGGGTTCTACTGATTATTGCTTTCAATGTATTAATTTATTTCGCAAGAAGTTTTCCAGTGTTGACGCGTAAGTATTTTTACCACAACAGGTTAAAATGCCATGCTTTTCTCTTAAAAGATTACAATTCTTTGCTTTTTACTTAAATGCAACATTAAAAAGCATTCTACAGTATATACGCTAGAAATTTACGCTGGTTACTTATTTTAATTTTGTCATTTTAGATTATCAAGGAAATCCAAGGCTGGGGCCATTCTTTGAGGGAGATATCACAAGCAACCCTTGGGATCGAAACGGACTTCCCAGTGAGAGTTACCGCTGGACAAAAGGGATCCTTAAATTTCACGTTCAGGATGATTACAGTAAGTGATTTTGGGCTAGTTCCACACATATCTAAAAATGTTCGGGATTAAAATGTAATATTTAAAATCCCTGCGAGTTTTATAGTATTTGAATACCTTTAGTTCACGGAACGCATTGTTCAGCATTAATTATATTGTGCCTGATAGGGACGGTCCGGCCTGAAATTCTGTGGAAAGGACAATTTCAGAACCGAAATATTTTCCCAGTGTTCCTGGAATCATATTAAAATATTAGTATTTCTGCAAGGGTATGTTCTACGAAAGGTATATGTTCTACGAAACAACATTACATATCTTCTACGACAGGAGTGTAATATTTGATTCCCAGAGGGTACTGTGGTGTCTAAGAGGGCTAATAGAGTGACGTCGGATTTGAATTGAAAACTTAAAGTTTAACCTATTTCTGATTTGTGAAGGTTTTCAAGACATGTTTCTGATCTACTCCGCCTTACTCGAAATCACGAGCAAAACTTGCATCGAAGTTGAGGAACTGCTTACGTCCGGTTACTTTAAAGATCACGTGTACTACAGTCCTGATAGGCAGTACTGCTCCTCAGCTGTTGGGCGCCGAGGTTGGCGCCAAATTATTAATTTGCCCCCACTCTGCTTAGTTGGTGGTGCTGGGGCGGCAATACACGAGACCATTCACGCTCTTGGGTTTTATCACGAGCATAATAGAGAGGACCGAGATGATTACATTACCATCAACTATAACAACATCATTCCATGTACGGAATTTTACTCACTCGCTTTATTCTTTCCCCATAGAATCCCGTCCCTTTGAATTGGTACAAGTACTTAAAGAAAATTCTTCAGACTAGGAAAAATATTTATCGAGTTTACATCTGAGTAATGAATGTTCCGGTGTCAATGCTTTATTATTTCAGGGGGTAAAAAGAATTTTTACATCTACCCGTCGAACTCCTTCGGAGTTCCGTATGACTACGGGAGTATCATGCATTACGGTGCGTACGATTTTGCAATTGACGAGAACGTGAAGACCATAGAAGTTAAACAACCGGGGGCTGTGATTGGCCAGCAGGAAAGGATGTCTATACAGGATATGAGAAAGATCAACCTCATGTACAATGCAGAGTGTAATTCCAGACTCAGGCGCTAGACTTTAAAGATCTACATGATGTTCTCGAGGACATGGGGTGACAGCTTATCATATCACATTATTAATCATAAAAAAACTATAGTTCTGTTTTTGTCTGGTTTCCTGATAGCTCATTAAAACGGTGTAACTTGAGTGAGTCAATGACAGACATTTAAATTTTGTAATGACAAAGTATTAATATTTTAGCCACCATGAAATTGATCCCTGCAAATGATGGATCTGGAAAAAAAGACGCATTTAAAATCTATGTACGACCAAGTTTATTTTTCGAGTGGATTTCTTGCACGCAGAGAAAATTATTTTAAGGCTCCAGAACTCAATAATAATAAATATCTTGTCGCTCTTCCTTAATACGCCTGCAGGTGTGGGCGTATTTGAAACTTATACTATACTTAAACTTCACAACGTGAAATTAGCATAGCGGATAAGCAGAATAAAATTATAATTCAAAATATAGACAGTTAACAAATTTGCCCGCTCGTGAACCTTGAAGCTTGTCTGTCATTCGGGTTTCATCCATGAAGGAAAATTTACTGTAAGGGTCTGCAAAGATGTGAATTCCTGTACCATTATAGTAGTTACGTAGAAGGTTTTGCTGTTCGTACAGGAAAAGTCCTATTTGAATAGGTGAAGGAAAGAATGTCTTCACACGGAAAGTGCCCCCTGCTTTAAGGGCACCGTTATAGACTTTGCACTTTATACGGATTTTGGTGCAGTGTATTATCTTCATAATTTTTCCGATGAAAAAACTGTATTGCTCCTGCCTCTGCATAATCAACCTAAAGGAGTGCCGATGAATCGATGATTTTCTTTCCCTTTTCCTAAAAGCGGAATACATACAACTGTATTTTTTAAAATAGACATATTTTATCATTATGTGATAAAATCATTTCAAAGAAGCAGGAATGCTTGAATTAAGTATGTCGTTATTGTCCCCGTATAATTACACTCACACATCTCCTAACAAATATAACTTTTTAATTTTCTATAACATTGCAAAGGGGTTTATTTTTGAAACTAAATTAAAATCAATAAACATTTAATTGTCATAGAACATAAAATACTTTTTCCCATTGTGAACGATTGATACATACCAAAGATTTGCAGAACCCTAAAAAGACCTATATTTTACTGCTTGTTGGAAACTTGAAAATATGTGCTGGAGAAATAAATTACCGGACGTTCTACTGATTTTTGCTTTGGATGTAATCATGTATTTTGCCAGGAGTTTTCCAGTACTGACGCGTAAGTACTGTTACCATAAAAGGTTACAATTTAAAACACTTTGAATATATCTTTTCGCTGAAGATGCAAAAAATAGTCTACAAAGGATCCGAACTTTGACAATTTTGCCTCTTCAGTGACGATATCCTGCGATACAAAGCAGCTTACACTCTACAAATTAACACACGGCTAACTTATTTTAATTTTGTCATTCAAGATTATCAAACAAATCCTGAGCTGGGGCCATATTTTGAGGGAGATATCAAAAGTAACCCTTGGGGTCGAAACGGAATCCCTGATGAGATTTACCGATGGAAAAAAGGGATCCTTAGATTTTACGTTCAGGACGATTACAGTAAGTAAAGGTTGAGCCAGCTGGAAACATACACATAAATCTGCGGAGTGGACAATTTTGGTTCAAAAATATTTGTCTGGTTTTAATGAAATCAGGGCAAAATTTTTGTTCCTGCAGTATTTCATAACGGGAAGAAATTTTTTCGGGACAAAAATAAATTCATCGATAGACACACCTTCGTATTAATTATAATCAAGTTTAAATAAATGATACAGGATTTGAATTGGATACTCAAATATTCCCCTATCTATTTTGTGAAGGTTTCCTAGAAATGATGCAAATCTACAAAGCGATATATGCAATTATTAGTTACACTTGCATCGATGTGGAGGAACTCCTTACATCGGGCTACTATGACGATCATATATATTACAGCCCAGATAAACCCTACTGCTCTTCAGACGTTGGCTTTAGGGGTTGGCGCCAAGTGGTTGAGTTGGGCCCAGCTTGCGTTGCCTATGGTCAGGGGATCGCAATACATGAGACCCTTCACGCCCTTGGGTTCTATCACGAGCAGAGTAGAGAGGACCGAGATGATTACGTTACCATCAACCTCAACAACGTCTTGCCATGTACGCATTTTAAACAGGGTTTTTGTTCCATTAAATCCAGTTCCTTTTTATCGTAGCGAGTAAAACACCTCCGAATAGACGATGTATTTTTTTTTCAATTAGCAGCGTGAAAATAATGTTTTGTGTCATTGCTATATATTATTTCAGCGGACAAGCATAATTTTAACATCTTTCCGTCGAACGCCTTTGGGCTTCCGTATGACTACGGAAGTATCATGCACTATGGTCCTTATGAGTTTGCAATTGACCCAAATGTCAAAGTCATAGAAGTTAAAGAACCTGGGGTTGAAATTGGCCAACGTGTACGGATGAGTTCCTCGGATATTGAAAAGGTCAACCTCATGTACAAGGCAGAGTGTGATTCCAGATCCTGACGCTAGGCTTTCAATAAGACCCGCGCTTTTCTAGGATATTGGTGACGGCTGACAGCTTCTTATACTAATCTTTGACAGATGTCCTATTTCTTATACACCCTCGGTACAGAAGGAAAAAATGTACAGTGCTGTCTTTGTCCCGGATTATTTTTGATTGGTTGTCTGTTATGTTTTTAAAACGTTATATAACTGCAGAGTAAATTACAGACATTTACATTTTTATAGAAATAAAGTGTCCAGAGATATTTTATTTGTGAATGACCTCCAAGTTTATTTTTCGATTGGTTTTCTACCACGACGAGAAAATTATTTTAAGGGTTCAAATTTCAATAGAAACAAATATCTGGCCGCCCTTCGGTAATACGTCTACCTGTGTGGGGACGTATAATAGGGATATTTACAGGTTACAATAGAACCAGTACATGCAGTGCATATGCATCCCTGATACGCGATCACATATTTTGTTCTTGTGTATTAGACCAATTGAAAAAAAAAATCTTAGTGAGATTAAGAGACTTGTCAGATTTCCAGTGGGTGGTGGAGCAGAATTCGGTGCTCATTAAAATTTTTCCATATGAAACTTACATATGTATAGTTTACAAAGTCAAATTAGCATAGCGGATAAGCATAATAAAATTAGAATCCAAAAATAGAGAGAGTTAAAAAAATTGCACGCCCGTGAACCTTGAAGCTGGGAACAGGAAGGGCTGGGATTATGGGAGAAAGAAACCTACACATTTTCAAATGAACAATACCTATATAGTGAAATTATACAACTGTAGAAATCAGTAACGAATACTATATATAGATGCTAGTTGGCAGAAAATTAAATAACTCGCTGCCCCCAATGGTCTGGACCGACGCATGATCCTGACCACATGTTTCTAGTCCAAGGAATCCACTTGACATGGTCATTGGTCCAGGAGATTTGGAGCGAGCTTCCAAATTGGAACAAAGTTCACGTAATTGAAAAAAATCCCTATTCAGAGCAGAAATTCCTTCCCCTTTAAATTTTCCTGAACGGAATTTTTATCCTCTGAACAATCTTCCCTCAAAAATCCGATCCATGTTTTTGGGGCCGTTGCTCCTCCTCTGCGCAGTCACCAGAAACATGAATGATTAAATTAAGAATGACGTTATTGTCCAAGCCAAAGGTGTCCACATGACTCAGCCTATCCTGTATCCTTCCTATTTATAAAATTTGAACCGAGCTTACATAGGTATATGTCTACATTTTAACCGCCGAGTAGATCAGCATATCCTACATCCTTCCTATATATAAGGGGTCCAGCAAGCCTTCATATTAGTCTACATTTCACTACAAAATTAGCTCAACGAATTCTACGCCCTTCCTAAATCTTGTGCTTTTCATAACTGACAGACTATTTAAGACCATTCTACTCTAATAAATTAATTATCCTGTCTCAAGTAAATGGGGTTGAAATAAAATAGTTTAAGTTTAGACACCTTGACCAAAGCCCTAAGAGCAAAATAGTATGGATCTTGATTTGGTTTACGCCGGAAATAGTACGCAAATTTTACAACATTGGTCAAAAGGGTTGTCACACTTAAGATTTCCTTAAGTTCCCACTTTACCGAATATTTAGACGTTTTGATTTCGGTGAGGTTTCAGCGCTTATCAAGGCAAAATAGCACGTACTTTTCACGCTTGAACCACTCCATAAAACAATTTTTGCAAGTACCAGGCGCGGACTATTCTTTAATTTTCATTCCGTCCATTCCATATGCCATTAAATGAAGATGACATGTTTCAATAGCCTACATATATATATGCCTATAATTCTACGACGGCTGAGCCTACCTATTTTGTAGGCCAGGTTTTAAGTGTATATTCTTGCACCCTATTTTAACCTACAAGCCTCTGCAATAAAATCCTCGCACCCTAAAAATAGCCTACAAATATATGTTGGCCTATGTGTAGGATAGGCGGACACCTTTGGTCCATGCATAATTACACTCACAGTATCCTTACCAAATATCTGTTTTTCATTTTTATTAATACTGTCAATTAATTCAATGAACATTTAACTGACAGAATATAAAACACTTTGTCCCCAATGTGAACAATTAAAACATGCACGAGATTTGCAGAACCATAAATAGACTCACATTGTGCTCCTTGTAGGAAACTTGCAAACATGGATTGGAGAAATAAATGGTCGGAGGTTCTACTGATTATTGTTTTATTAATTTATTTTGCAAGGAGTTTTCCAGTGTTGACGCGTAAGTACGCGTACCATAAAATTTTACAATTCAATGCATTTTACATATCCAACAATTACAAGCAGTGTACAGTACACACACTAAAAAATTTACAGGGGTTAATTATTTTAATTTTGACTTTCAAGATTATCAAACAAACCCAGAGCTGGGGCCTTACTTTGAGGGAGATATCAAAAGTAACCCTTGGGACCGGAACGGAATGCCCGATGAGATTCACCGCTGGAAAAAAGGGATCCTTAAATTTTATCTCCAGGACGATTACAGTAAGTGAAGGTTGGGTCAGCTGGACAGATATAATAATTATACAAACGTCCAGGAACAAAATTTATTCTTGAAACTTTTGATTTATAAATCACTGGTAAGAAAAAAGGTCAACGAATTTAAAAAACCATGTTCGCAAAAAAAAAAAAAAAAAAAATCCCTTCCCTTTCAGATTTTCCTGCCAGGCATATTTTTTCCCTGGGAAGAATCTTCCCGTCTTCGAACAAAAAAATCCGACCCCTGCCTTACTGAGTATTAATTTAAAAAAAAAGGTGGAATACACTTAATAGTAATAATTGTTGTAATAATTGGAATTTTATATATTCTCATCTCTGATTTCTCAAGGTTTTGAAGAAATGTATCAAATTTACAAAGCCATACTTGAAATTTTTACGTACACTTGCATCAATGTGGAGGAGCTGCTGTCATCGAGCGAATATGATGATCATGTATTTTACAGTCCAGATGAGCCTACCTGTGCTGCAGATGTTGGGTTTAGAGGTCGGCGCCAAGTGATTGATTTGGCTCCATCTTGCGTTGCCAAAGGTCATGGGATCGCAGTGCATGAGACGCTTCACGCCCTCGGGTTTTATCACGAGCAAAGTAGAGAGGACCGAGATGATTACGTTACCATCAACCTCAACAACGTCTTGCCAAGTACGTATATTTTCACTCAAGCGGTTTGTCTTCCTATTAAATCCAGTCCCTTTGTTTCGGTTAAAACCCTCGAAATGCAATGGGTGCTTTTCCAATGAACACGTAAAATTAATGTTCCAGTGTTATGTTTTGCTATTATTTCAGCAAACAAGCATAATTTTAACATGTTCCCGTCGAACGCTTTTGGAGTTCCGTACGACTACGGGAGTGTCATGCACTACGGGGCTTATGATTTTGCAATTGACCGAAGAGTTAAAGTTATAGAAGTTAAGCAGCCTGGAGCTAAAATTGGCCAACGTCTAGGGATGAGTGCCTCGGATATTGAAAAGGTCAACCTCATGTATCAGACAGAATGTGCTGGGAAATACAGGCAATAGGTTTTTAATAAGACCTATGCTAATATTTTAGGATATTGGTGATAGCTCCTTACATCACCCAATCTTTGACAGATTTTCTATTGTTATACATCTTTGGTAATGAAGGAGAATGATACATTTAAATTTTTGTAGAGATCAATTGTCAGGAGATAATTTATTATCCTCATGAAATTCATCCCTGTTAATATGCAGCGCTGATGTATCCGCAAATAAAGAGATGTTAAAATCTATGTACGTCCTCCAAGTTTATTTATCATTTCGATTTCTTCTTGCACCAAGAGAAAATTATTTTAAGGGTAAAAGGTTCAATAGAAAAAATTATTTGACGTGGAGTCCCCCCTGCTTAAAGAAGGTCAAAAATCAATGGATTTGAAAATGCATGTTCACAAAGCAAATTTTCTTCAAAAAGTAATGATTTTAAAAACTCATGCTCAAAAAATTCTCACGTAATTTAAAAAATCAAAATAAATAAAAAAATAAATAATAAATAATAACAAAAATAATATAAATAATAAATACAAAATAATCTATAATTTATTATACATAGAACTTGCTTCATTTTTAAAATTTCGGTGCCATATTTATTTGTCCTGGGATGAATCTTTACATGTACCCACAAAAATCCAACCCTTGCTTTAGGATTTTTTCCAGTATACCGAAAATATAGATATGCCAAAATAATTTTGTCGATACATTTTTCTTCTTGGTGTACACACCGGAAAAGTAGTGTTGATGTTTATGAAGCTATGATTTCCCTTTCCGAATACGAAGCTACACACACACACACAAAGTTATTTTTTAAATAGAAATTTCTGATTCGTTAGTGACGAAAACATTTTGAAGTAACAGAAATGCTTAAATTAAGAATTTTGCAATTATCCACGTGTCATTCCACTCCCCTGTGCTTACCAAATATGAAAAATAGCACTTTTTAATTTTTCATAATATTGTAAAAGTTCATTTTGGAATTCAATTCAATTCAGTAAACATTTTATTGTCATAGAACATACAAGCATTTGCCCCCAATGTGAATCATTAATGCATACAATAGATTTGCAGGGGCGTAAATAGACTCAAATTTTACTTCTTGTAAGAAACTTTCAAATAATTATGGCTAAGCAAAATAAAAAAATCTAAAAAACAGTATGAATCTCTATATACGTTTTCCGAGTTCGGTTTTTATTTTTGCGTAAATTAAAATTGACTATAAAGGTCAAAAATAATATCTCCAATCCTTAGTATACTTTTATCTCCAGTACAGTCGTATAGGAATATGTACAAGATGGGAAAAATGTATCTTGCGTTGCTACACTTTGGACAAATAGTTTCTAGACATCAGTACGGAAGTGTCCGTCAAGTTAGCCGGAGTTAGCATACATACCATTGAAATACATACATATGAGCCGGAGTTAGCGTACATACCATTGAAATACATACATATGAGCCGGAGTAACCATAATCAGCAGACTTTGACTGACTGAGAAGTACGATTTTATATAAAGATTGATAATGACTGACGGCATATAAATAAACACGGCGTCTCTCCCTAAGACCCGAACCTCTTAAACACTGTCCGTTGTAAGCACATTGTTACTTTCATAGTACGTATGGCACACGACACATGTTTTCAACTCAATCTTTACTACAAGTAGTAAGCCCTGTATGCAATGTACGTGTACCAAAAAGGAACCAAAAAAATTGTCCATGCGTACAGGTACCTGTCAATACATACCTGAAACTGAATCCGGATCCTTGTTTTGATATTATAAGAATTTGTTGTAACTAATAATCCAAATAGCCAGAAAATTAATCGCAATCATGTTAAGATGATAGTCACAGATACTGTAAGCTTTGTACAAATAAGTTGAGTAAAATATGTGGTTCCCTAATGTTGTAGCAAATTATGTTCCATTTTTAGGGCGGCGCCAGAACCCTTATAAAATAGTGTTGTCCATGGGTCCGTCTGTCCTCCTGGTTTCCTTCGAACCTACTTGACGAATTTCATTCAAAATTGTTGTGAACATTTGTATGGAGACTTCCTCCAGCAGCCAGCATGCAAACATTGCTTGTTCACTGTAGTGAACAAGGAGAGGAGATTACTGCCATCGTAATACACGGGCAGCGCCTTTGCTGTAAACAGAAAGCCCTATCACGATCCACTCCTTGGGACCGTGCCGCTGCTCAACTAGTCCCAAATTCTTTTTTTAATCATTTGGGATTGGTTGGTTATAACTCGATAGTATTTGGTGTCAATATTACCCACACTATTTAAAATGTATTTATGTACATTGTATGCGAATATTCCAAAAAAACATTTTCACTACGGGAATGGCTGTTTTGAAAAAAATTAACCCGACGGTAATTTCATAAATGAGTCCAACATACTACAATAGTTACGTAAGAAGAGATGGCCGACTTGGCGCCGCCTTGCGCGACACCCTTGCATAATCGTAATTTTTTGTAGTGTAGTATTTGCAATTCATTACGCTGATGATTTTTGACATATGAATTCACAATAGGACTCCCTCCTAAATGAAGTTACTATAGTTTCGTCCAGGGTTGCTGATTTTTTTGATTTTTTTGAAAAAAATCAAATAAATCAGATTTATTTGATTTAAATCGGATGTTTTTGATTTAAATCAATATTTTATGATTTAAATTCAAAATTTTATAGTACGATAGAATTTCCATACAAATTTTTGGATTTTAATTTTCCTAATAATATTGTGCACTGTTGACACCAATGAAACTTGAACAATCAATCAAATGTGTTGAGAGAAAATTACAAAGGCAAGTCAGCTACCTAATATGAAATAAAAAGCTGGTTAAATGCCAATTCCAAAGATCAACAGTATTTTTTATATGGTAACAATTCGGAATTAAGTTGTCTTTGAAGCCAAACGCTGTGTAGGACAGATACCAGCTGTCTCATTTGGATTTTTATTGATTTATGTACACATAAATATATTTATATGTAATTATATAAAATGTGCAGTGTGTGCATATACAGTGTTTCGGGATGGGATGGTAGAGTATGTTGGGACAGAAAAATTATTTGCAAATTGGGAATATACCGTTTAAACAAGTGTGAATATCTCTCCGTACAAGAGTAACATTTAAAAAATGCAAAATTCAGTCAAATCTTGCCACTTTAAACGGTACTCTTTTAGAAAGATTGGATATTGGGATGTTTTTGTAGTTACTGAGTTTCTGTTAGGGACGAGACATTTTCGGGATGTAAATATTGTCTCCGTGTTATTTCAGGACGGGATTGGGATACTCATTTTTGTCCCTGGATTTTGAAACGAGGCGGAATCTTCTGTGGGGCATAATTGTCCCCAGCAGAAGCTCTAGTATTATACAATACTTCAAAACTCACTCATATCCAAATTTTATGGCACTTTGACAGCTTGACAGATAATCAATATGTCAACGTGCCCAAATTATCCTGAAAATTATCAAAATCCAAAATGGTTTTACACCAAAAATTTGTAAAAACAAAAAAATGCACGTTTTACAACGTTTGGAGACGTAAAATTAAATTTTAACTAACCGCAAAAGTTGAAGAGTCAATTTTGATTTAAATCAATGATTTATTTGAAAAAAATCAAGTGATTTAAATCTTGATTTAAATCAAGATTTAAATCAACGTGATTTAAATCAAGCCACCCTGGTTTCGTCCTGTACTTCATACTTCATTACTGTAATGTTCCCATTACATCAGTTGTTTGTCAAGTTAATTAGCTCAATTTCATTTAGAACAAAAGCATAAACATACCTACGAAAACAAAAGATAACAAACAAGCCATGGACAATATGAAATAAAGGCAGGCTGTACGCGTGAAAAAAGTGTCACAAGAAATGATAAATGTGTAGGGCGCTTTCTTGATTTCCCTAGTGAATCATATGTCCGTCCAGAGAGGTCCACAAAGGTACAAACTATCCTTAATGGAAAAAACGGCCAGTGATTTTCAATATCCCTGTTCGCAAAAATAATTTACTTACAAGACTTCAAATCCCCGCCAAATAAGGTCATGCAATCAAAACATCCCTGTTTACTAAACAAATTTTCCCTGAAACTGGCCAAAAAATTTGAAATTTTCTGCCAGAAAAGGACAAGGAATTTTTAAATCCCTGTTCGTAAAAAATCCTATCCGTTTGATATATCCCTGCCAAAAATATTTTTCCTCGACAAGATTCCTATCTTCCAACGAAATTCCGCCCCTGATTTGAGGTACTTGGAGATCGGGGTAAGGTATTTCATACACTCGTACCGGTACATGATGCAATCGCTTCCAATAGGTATTCTTGCTTAGACGTTCTGACATCCAAGCTTGTATCCAACTTTGTGGGTAGAAATTGTGTGTTACCACAAAGCACAAAACAAATTTGGATTTGTGTGTACCCACAAAGTACCGAATAAATTCAGATTCAAAATTTATGCACCCACTTTGTACCTGAATTAATATTCATGGGGGCGCTAGCTCGTCTAAAAAACCAATGTTCGTAGTAACACAAATCAGACTTCCATAAGTGTCTAAATCCCTAGGTTCGTCATTTTGTGGAAGCTTCTATAACTGACCGGATGCATGAAAGATACAAATAAACATATGATAATATAATAAACAATAATTCCGCGTATTCACCACGTGCTATGTTTATTAACGTCATTTATTTCCACGGTAAGTTCCACTAACTCTGTGGAAATTGCGAATATGTGTTTGATTCACATGCCGATCTTTCTCCTTTTTTCCCGCTACTGACTTGCGCTTTCGCTGTACACCCAACTTCCTTCTTTCCTTCCTAGTCAAGGTGTTTGAATCAGTTGGTTCTTCCTACAATAATCGAAAAAAGTTATTTTCAATGAAGTTATTTTGTTAAACAAGAACCAAAATCATTGCATTCGAATACATGTACAAGTAGTTGGTTTTGTAATTAGGTGCAAAATTTTTACTATTTCATTCAAACAAAAGGTTTATTAATAAGTTATTCTAACCTGCACAATTTGGTGGTCTTCATCATCTGGTTCCATATCTCCAGAATTTGTAGTTTTAGCGACACCAACACTGCGTCTCCCCTCTTCCAGATCTATTTGCCAGGGCCTCAACGGCGTAGGTCGAGCAATACTGAAATCCCAGTCAGCTGCGTGCTTCCCCCATAAAACCTCGTTATGTAGTTCCCCATCGTACTGTGGCTACAACAAATAGCAAATTTAATTAATTTAATTATTTGTGCTATATATATTATTGAGACAGAATGGATATTATGATATATGCGCTTACAACTTTATATATGTCCAAAAAATGTGAACACTGAATTGCTCCTACACGTATTGTTTTACAAAGGGTACAAACAGTCTTCGGATCCATACTACAAACACTGTCATTAGCAAAAACAATTAATTATTGTACTGAACATAAATTTAGTTTCATATAGGTGCAATAAATCAGCTGTAGGGATTTGATTAAGCTGTCTACAATTCAGCTAGTTATTCCGTGCGGAACTCGGTGACTTTAATACTGAAGTTTAGCAAAAATGATTTAGCAAAGTTTTGAGTGATGAAATGACAACTACCTAATGAGCAAATAAGCAAATTACAGCTCTAAAGTAAGCGGACGCAGCAAAGCTTTCGTTTCAGCAGCAGTCAAAGGGTATTTTAATTTACGGTCAAAATAAATAACTGCAAGAAAGCAGAAATGAAAAACTATAATTTTGGATTGGAGTGTGAGGTTTGGAAGTCTTCACGAGAAAGACAGAAGTGAAGATTGTGTTTTAGAAATTGGAACAATTAAGCAGGTAAGCAAAGATTTATCTTACGATGAATGAACTCTTATCAATTGTATAAGAGCTTCATTCTGGAACAGGAGCAAAGGGAAAGGTCCAGAGTTTTGGAAACAAGCAAACACAAAATAATCATATTAATTTCATGAACTCCAACATCAGTCATGGCATCTAGATACATAAATACAATCGTGTACATATCAATCTTGCAGCAAAGAATTATATAAACAACAGCAAGTACCCAATTTATCACCAGCAAACGACTGTAAACATATTAAAAGAAACTACATTGTTGGTATAACGTACATACTAAAGTTAAGCGATACTAAAAAACAATTCAACTGTCATCTACACTACTAAAAGCTTTATTAACACACGCTGCTCTACAACCACGATCAGAAATATGCATGATCGTTTATATAAGCCAAACATATATTGTGAAACAGCGGTTATACATTGGTTATGCTAAACGTACCGTCGGAACTACCAAGTATCATTTTAGAAACTACAGTAAGGTATAAAATCAAAATAAAATTTCAAACCCAAATACACAAAATATCCATTTCCAGCAAACAAATCAATTCAATAATCATTGAACAATATCAGTTTTAAATATTCACTACTCAACAAACTAACAAATTCAGCATTCAAAACAAAACATTAAAACATCCCAATATTATGCAAAAATCAGCTAGCATATTTCTCTAACATTCACGATTTAATGTGTACCAGCATGTACTTACAGCCACATAATCTTGAAATCGACCGGGCAAATACCTCATTGGCTGTTCCATGCCGTCATACCTTACAGGTTGTGCATTGTGTAATATTTGCAGTACGAAATGCCCCCCCTACGTTTAGCGTATAACCTACAAGTGAATAAACACTTTGAAATAAATTAATTCTGAGTGGAATATCAGCAATCCGCTTTCTATGTGTATCCTCGGAGACCATAGTGCCATGAGTCAACTCAAAAAACAATACTGGGGATGGAATTTCCGGCTGTTTATAGTTTACAGTCTTGTCTTTGTGACAACTTCGACAGACAGAACCTAGAAAAGTAGTTGTTTCGTTTAATCTGTGTAGAATAAGTTCAATGCTGGAACCACATAAGGCTGTTATAGGAAAACTGCAAATCAAATACATTTAATTCGACATTTGTTCTAGTAGTCGATGTAGTCACCTTATGTTACAATTATTATTTATGCTAAAAATGTATTAATAATGTATACACCTTCTGAATGTCTCGTAGACACAGGTACTACAAGAAGTAACTTGCAAATAGTCTTCAAATAGACCATGGAGAGCAGCGAGTCCGTATTCCTCCTCACCATTCCACATGCCATTCACAGCAGGTTTACTTTGTAATTCACGATCAGTCAGAGATAGCCATTTCTGTTTTGCAAGATTTTGAAATCCCTCTCTCACACACTGAAGGGCATCAACAACTAAAATCCTGCTTTCTGAACCGTTTGAAAGAAACTTGTGAAACAATGGGTCAGTCTCGTACAGAAACAGCGTCATCGTCATGATATTATCGAAAGAACAAGTGTTTACAAAAAGAAATGCACCATCATCTCGAGCTCTGGAACCCCAACTGTAACAAATGCAACTAGTGAAACTCCAAACTACGTAAGAATACAAATAATATTAACTCACGGAATAAATGGCAATGTGTCGAAAATCGATGCCACTAATTTAACTTTAGGTAAATGTTTTCCTTTCTTCTTCCAGGTTTCTGTGAGAACACATGAGCTTTCCTGTAAGGGAAGAAATGATACGTTCGCAGGATTTTCACAAGTCTTGTATGTGGACACTGTTGGGGTTACATTCTTCCTACGTCTTCCAGGTTTTCGTTGCTTATTTATTCCCTCGAGTTGTCCTAAGTAACGAATGTAATCCGCTAGGAACCTTGTGCAACGACCTATACACAAATATACATTTGCTTCTTGTTGAACGCATTTGAGACAACCAATAATGCGATATTACAGAAAATACAATACATAGTAACACATGATACCTTCAATAACATTTCTGGCTTCATGAACGTATCTGGCTAATGTCAGTTTACCATCCTTACACTGTTCGTGTCGTTTCACAACCTTGTTCCAGTTTTCGACAGGTTCTTGTGTGTCGTTATGGCGGTGATCTCCACGCAATTCGAACATAATATGAGTAAGCATTGGTGTATACGGCAGCATGTGCGTGCACAAGTACGTGACAAAGCTCTCATTGTAAAACCTGTTTGGCGATACAGTACACTCGGCTTGGTCTTGTGCCAGTGAGCTATCAACGAGAGTCCGCAAATCGTGATAGAATCGTCCAAACGATGTTCCACGACATAACGTAGTGTCAGACAGATGATTCACCAGATAGTTTTGATGCACTATTTTGTATTCTGCAAAACATTAGTAGTTTTTAACTGAAAAATGATTTTGGGTTGCATTTGCAATACGAATTATCATGTTACCAAGTTGTAGCAATTTTGGCGGAGCGGATTGAAGAGTCGATAGCACCTGTGTAACACTGGGACCTTCGGTCGGTGACAGACATAGAACAAATATCTTCCGAACGTAGTAGTTAGCCGTGTGGATATCGTAAGAATGCTGATATCGATTGAACAACTTTTTTATGATTCTCACACGCTCGTCTTCCTTGTGTACATAACATTCTTCCAATTTGGCGACAATAGCTTGGATTATGTGCATACGGCAAACGTGGTGATTTATTTCCGAGGGTTTACTGATTTTGAAAAGTTCTTCCCAACATAGGTTGAGATATGAGGATGTACTGTGACCATTCCAGAAAGTGTGAATAACTGCTGCTATGGTGGCTAAACTAAAATCTGATTCTATGCGTTTCATCCACCCAGATGGTCCAGTTTTGAAGTACGTGTCGACACTGCAAGTGACCCGTGAGAAGTTAATAACAAAGATAAACAACATCAGTTATAAATTTTTACACTCTTACGTAGTACGAAATACGGCCAAACCCTGGCCGATGGAGTCAGTATTCTGAGAATTACTTAGGAATTCACAAACTGCCAGCGAATTCGAATTGTCTGCTGGGTTGGCAATGACCAGGGCGTACAGCAAGATTTGACTGCCCCCCAAATTCTCATGAAGATGTCGAACCACTCCTCCTGTTGCGTCCACATGAATGACGGTATGTTGTTTTCGCTGCTTGAAAGTCTTCAAAACATCCAATTGTTTTGTAGACATCATCACAACATGCAAGGGTTTTACGCTATACCCAATGACAAACTCAGCTAAAATTCTGTCCGTATAAATCCGTCGATGCAGGTCAACAGTGGGCAGACTATCAGTATCTCGTTCCTTAAGCATCTGAAAGCAAATGCATATTTAGTTACTTATTCGAAATCGTAAAATGCATGTACGCGTTACCTCATGCCTCGCTTGTCGCAGTACTTGTCCGCGCGGAATTTCTGTTAAATTGCCACATCTTTGAGCCAAATCGTCAGCTTTATTTGCAATTTCGGTTGCCAATGCATCTGCGTGTCTATAACGCAAATGTTCCTTAACTGTTGCTCGATTCTCAGCTTGCAATTTATTGCTGCAAACTCTTAGCGGATGATGGTTAATAGTGCCCGTACATCTACAAATATATCAACTCAATTCCTAGTTACCTTCAACTTTCTTTATAACTTCAAATTTGCTGATATACTTACACGACTTTAAAGAGTACTTTTGATTTGTCAGCATTAAAATTCCCCGTGATCCTAATAGTATCCCAGCAGTGTGGTTTATGTGTACAGTATCCATCTAAAACGTACAAGTTGCCTCTTTTCCCCGTGGAAACATCCTGTCGTTTGCAGTTAGGAACACAGCATGGATTGACCTTGTTAAACTTGTTCCTTAATATCACATCCAGCCAACCTGGACGCATAGCAAATGTTGTTTTTCCATGGCGATTCCTTGTCTCAACATAACTGTCCCAAACCTTTCTCTTGACAGTAAAATGGAACGTTTTCGGGATGAGTACTGTTGTGTTGCTAGTCTCGACTTGTACTGAGTCACCGTGGTCTATAAAACAGTCAGCAGTTATTTGGCAAAAGGTTATCAATTAAAAGAAACCCAGAATCATTACCTGTATATTTGGTTCCAAAAGCATCAAAACAGTTCTCGTCTTCAACAGCTTGTGCAATACCCATTTCGTCATGATCTATTTGAATTTCCTGTATGTGTCTGTTAGGTGTAGTAGACGGTTTTTCACATATGGATTCTAAACCCAAATCTACAAAACGTCGAACTGATGCATTTTCGTCAAGCGAACCCAAGTCTTTGTGCGAAGAAGCAAGTTTGTCGACGCTTTTGACATTTTCGGGCGTCGTATTTGCCAGGACAGCCTGCAAACCCTTATCTGTAAACAGGAAC
The DNA here is from genome assembly GCA_947179485.1 of Allacma fusca. Lineage (NCBI taxonomy): Eukaryota > Metazoa > Arthropoda > Collembola > Symphypleona > Sminthuridae > Allacma > Allacma fusca. Next base: position 68,012,529 of record OX359245.1, read on the forward strand.
ATTTATGTGGAATTGATTTCCAAAACATATGGAAGTCGCGAGTTACATGATGTTGACCTTTCAGTGGTCTGCGGCTCAGATTAAAGTCTCCCGCAGAAGTCCAGAAACTTGAATTTATTGTCCGCTTGTTGTCTGCATGTGTTACATCTGAGACTGGAGACGGAATATTTGCAGCCATCTTGTTATTCCCTAAATCAAGAGCAATGTCGGTGCGTGTCATTCGTTGTTGGCCATCGTCGGATAGTATCGAATGATTGTGTTCATCGTGGTCCATTGTAATTGAACTGATATTAGCCGTATCACCTACACAACCATTAAAACGCAACACGGTTCACTTATTGATACCAATCTCAATATACGTTGTGAAACTCGTCGAAACTTACCATGAAATGTTTTAAACAATATCGAGGGATACCGGATCCAAGAATTTTCTTTACACCTTGGGCATTCGTAGTTGTTGTCGTTGGCAATTGTCTTCCTATTCACTCGAATGCACAAACAATGGTACCATTCCTTACTCTTTCCACATTCAACCATCTCACCAGAAGAAGATCCTTGACAAATGCAGTAAATCGACCTGCTAGCGTTAGGCGTAGAACATGCTGGAAGTGGATCCAAGCGCACTACAGAAGAACAGCGTAAACCAAAAAACGCAGCCTGCAAAGTAACCATAAATACTGTATCTCACGTTTCCAGGAAGCGAAATAACTCAATTACTCACTTTTAAAGCGGAATTTTTCCTAAAATACCAAGTCGACAAAAACTTTCGATCCCTCTCCAGCTGCTTTGGGTAAAATACAGCAACCACGTGTCCCCATAGATCTGATTTTCGATAGTAACCCGCGGATTTCCAACCATCGGCGTTATCACAAATGTTGTACATAGCAGAGGCAATTTCAGCTGCAGTAAATCTGCTCCATCTGGCCCCTTTACGACTGCATTTCCCACGTTTCCCGAGACATAAACTAGTGTCACCAATCTTGTCACTGTTTGCCATCTACAACACTCAAACAAATCTGATGAAGGTAGAAGAAATCGACCTTGGGGAATCCGATTAGGAAGTCAGAATTAAGTTCGGCCAGTCCGTTTAGAAATAAAAATGGGGGTGCCCTCATTTACCCCCTTTTTTAAGAATTTCAAAAATTTTTCAAAAATTCAGATTCGTCCAAATTGAAACAAAATTGATGAAGGTAGAAAAAATCGACCTCTGGAAATCCGATTCTGAAGTCAGAATTAGGTTCGGCCAGTCCTTTTAGAAATAAAAACGGGGTGCCCTCATTTACCGCTGTGATTCAGAATTTCAAAGTTTTTTCAAAAATTTAGATTCGTCCAAATTGAAACAAAATTGATGAACGTAGAAGTAATCAAGTTTGGGAAATCCGATTCTGAAGTCATAAATAAGTTTGGCCAGTCAGTTTAGAAATAAAAACGGGGGTGCCCTCATTTACCACCGTGTTTCAGAATTTCAAAGTTTTTTCAAAAAATCAGATTCGTCCAAATTGAAACGAAATTCATGAAGGTAGAAAAACTCGACCTTGGGTAACCCGATTCTGAAGTCAGAATTAAGGTTGGCCAGTCCGTTCAGAAATAAAAATGGGGGTGCCCTCATTTACCATGATGTTTCAGAATTTCAATGTTTTTTCAAAAATTCAGATTCGTCGAAACTGAAACGAAATTTAGGAAGGTAGAAGTAATCGACCTTGGGGAATCCGATTGTGCAGTCAGAATTAGGTTCGGCCAGTCTGTTTAGAAATAAAAATGGGGGTGCCCTCATTTACCCCCTTTTTAAGAATTTCAAAGTGTTTTCAAAAATTCAGATTCGTCCAAATTGAAACGAAATTGATGAAGGTAGAAAAAATCGACCTCAAGGAATCCGATTCTGAAGTCAGAAATAAGTTCGGCCAGTCTGTTTAGAAATAAAAATGGGGGTGCCCTCATTTACCACCGTGATTCAGAATTTCAATGTTTTTTCAAAAAATCAGATTCGTCCAAACTGAAACGAAATTAAAGAAGGTAGAAGTAATCGACCTTGTAGAATCCGATTGTGCAGTCAGAATTAGGTTCGGCCAGTCCGTTTAGAAATAAAAATGGGGGTGCCCTCATTTACCCGCTTTTTTAAGAATTTCAAAGTTTTTTCAAAAATTCATATTCGTCCAAATTGAAACGAAATTGATGAAGGTAGAAGAAATCGACCTCGGGAAATCCGATTCTGAAGTCAGAATTAAGTTCGGCCAGTCTGTTTAGAAATAAAAACGGGGGTGCCCTCATTTACCACCGTGTTTCAGAATTTCAAAGTTTTTTCAAAAAATCAGATTCGTCCAAATTGAAACGAAATTCATGAAGGTAGAAAAACTCGACCTTGGGTAACCCGATTCTGAAGTCAGAATTAAGGTTGGCCAGTCCGTTCAGAAATAAAAATGGGGGTGCCCTCATTTACCATGATGTTTCAGAATTTCAATGTTTTTTCAAAAATTCAGATTCGTCGAAACTGAAACGAAATTTAGGAAGGTAGAAGTAATCGACCTTGGGGAATCCGATTGTGCAGTCAGAATTAGGTTCGGCCAGTCTGTTTAGAAATAAAAATGGGGGTGCCCTCATTTACCCCCTTTTTAAGAATTTCAAAGTGTTTTCAAAAATTCAGATTCGTCCAAATTGAAACGAAATTGATGAAGGTAGAAAAAATCGACCTCAAGGAATCCGATTCTGAAGTCAGAAATAAGTTCGGCCAGTCTGTTTAGAAATAAAAATGGGGGTGCCCTCATTTACCACCGTGATTCAGAATTTCAATGTTTTTTCAAAAAATCAGATTCGTCCAAACTGAAACGAAATTGATGAAGGTAGAAGAAATCGACCTCGGGAAATCCGATTCTGAAGTCAGAATTAAGTTCGGCCAGTCTGTTTAGAAATAAAAACGGGGGTGCCCTCATTTACCACCGTGTTTCAGAATTTCAAAGTTTTTTCAAAAAATCAGATTCGTCCAAATTGAAACGAAATTCATGAAGGTAGAAAAACTCGACCTTGGGTAACCCGATTCTGAAGTCAGAATTAAGGTTGGCCAGTCCGTTCAGAAATAAAAATGGGGGTGCCCTCATTTACCATGATGTTTCAGAATTTCAATGTTTTTTCAAAAATTCAGATTCGTCGAAACTGAAACGAAATTTAGGAAGGTAGAAGTAATCGACCTTGGGGAATCCGATTGTGCAGTCAGAATTAGGTTCGGCCAGTCTGTTTAGAAATAAAAATGGGGGTGCCCTCATTTACCACCGTGATTCAGAATTTCAATGTTTTTTCAAAAAATCAGATTCGTCCAAACTGAAACGAAATTGAGGAAGGTAGAAGTAATCGACCTTGTAGAATCCGATTGTGCAGTCAGAATTAGGTTCGGCCAGTCCGTTTAGAAATAAAAATGGGGGTGCCCTCATTTACCCGCTTTTTTAAGAATTTCAAAGTTTTTTCAAAAATTCATATTCGTCCAAATTGAAACGAAATTGATGAAGGTAGAAGTAATCGACCTCGGGAAATCCGATTCTGAAGTCAGAATTAAGTTCGGCCAGTCTGTTTAGAAATAAAAATGGGGGTGCCCTCATTTACCACCGTGATTCAGAATTTCAAAGTTTTTTCAAAAATCAGATTCGTCCAAATTGAAACGATATTCATGAAGGTAGAAAAATCGACCTTGGGTAACCCGATTCTGATGTCAGAATTAAGGTTGGCCAGTCCGTTCAGAAATAAAAATGGGGGTGCCCTCATTTACCACCGTGTTTCAGAATTTCAAAGTTTTTTCAAAAATTCAGATTCGTCCAAACTGAAACGAAATTGATGAAGGTAGAAGTAATCGACCTTGGGGAATCCGATTGTGCAGTCAGAATTAGGTTGGGCCAGTCCGTTTAGAAATAAAAACGGGGGTGCCCCTATTTACCACCGTGTTTCAGAATTTCAAAGTTTTTTCAAAAACTCAGAGTCGTCCAAATTGAAACGAAATTGATGAAGGTAGAAAAAATCGACCTCAGGAAATCCGATTCTGAAGTCAGAATTAGGTTCGGCCAGTCCGTTTAGAAATAAAAATGGGGGTGCCCTCATTTACCATGATGTTTCAGAATTTCAATGTTTTTTTCAAAAATTCAGATTCGTCCAAACTGAAACGAAATTGAGGAAGGTAGAAGTAATCGACCTTGGGGAATCCGATTGTGCAGTCAGAATTAGGTTCGGCCAGTCAGTTTAGAAATAAAAATGGGGGTGCCCTCATTTATCCCTTTTTTAGGAATTTAAAAGTTTTTTAAAAAATTCAGATTCGTCCAAATTGAAACGAAATTGATGAAGGTAGAAAAAATCGACCTTGGGTAACCCGATTCTGATGTCAGAATTAAGGTTGGCCAGTCCGTTCAGAAATAAAAATGGGGGTGCCCTCATTTACCACCGTGTTTCAGAATTTCAAAGTTTTTTCAAAAATTCAGATTCGTCCAAACTGAAACGAAATTGATGAAGGTAGAAGTAATCGACCTTGGGGAATCCGATTGTGCAGTCAGAATTAGGTTGGGCCAGTCCGTTTAGAAATAAAAACGGGGGTGCCCCTATTTACCACCGTGTTTCAGAATTTCAAAGTTTTTTCAAAAACTCAGAGTCGTCCAAATTGAAACGAAATTGATGAAGGTAGAAAAAATCGACCTCAGGAAATCCGATTCGGAAGTCAGAACTAGGTTCGGCCAGTCCGTTTAGAAATAAAAATGGGGGTGCCCTCATTTACCATGATGTTTCAGAATTTCAATGTTTTTTTCAAAAATTCAGATTCGTCCAAACTGAAACGAAATTGAGGAAGGTAGAAGTAATCGACCTTGGGGAATCCGATTGTGCAGTCAGAATTAGGTTCGGCCAGTCAGTTTAGAAATAAAAAAGGGGGTGCCCTCATTTATCCCTTTTTTAGGAATTTAAAAGTTTTTTAAAAAATTCAGATTCGTCCAAATTGAAACGAAATTGATGAAGGTAGAAAAAATCGACCTCATGAAATCCGATTCTGAAGTCAGAATTAAGTTCGGCCAGTCCGTTTATAAATAAAAATGGGGGTGCCCTCATTTACCCCCTTTTTTAAGAATTTCAAAGTTTTTTCAAAAATTCAGATTCGTCCAAATTGAAACGAAATTGATGAAGGTAGAAGTAATCGACCTTGGGGAATCCGATTGTGCAGCCAGAATTAGGTTGGGCCAGTCCGTTTAGAAATAAAAATGGGGGTGCCCTCATTTACCACCGTGATTCAGAATTTCAAAGTTTTTTCAAAAATTCAGATTCGTCTAAATTGAAACAAAATTGATGAATGTAGAAGAAATCAACCTTAGGGAATCCGATTCTGAAGTCAGAATTAAGTTCGGCCAGTCTGTTTAGAAATAAAAATGGGGGTGCCCTCATTTACCACCGTGATTCAGAATTTCAAAGTTTTTTCAAAAATGTAGATTCGTCCAAATTGAAACGAAATTCATGAAGGTAGAAAAAATCGACCTTGGGTAACCCGATTCTGATGTCAGAATTAAGGTTGGCCAGTCCGTTCAGAAATAAAAATGGGGGTGCCCTCATTTACCACCGTGTTTCAGAATTTCAACGTTTTTTCAAAAAATCATATTCGTCCAAATTGAAACGAAATTGATGAAGGTAGAAGTAATCGACTTCGGGAAATCCGATTCTGAAGTCAGAATTAAGGTTGGACAGTCCGTTCAGAAATAAAAATGGGGGTGCCCTCATTTACCACCGTGTTTCAGAATTTCAAAGTTTTTTCAAAAATTCAGATTCGTCCAAATTGAAACGAAATTGATGAAGGTAGAAGAAATCAACCTTGGGGAATCCGATTCTGAAGTCAGAATTAAGTTCGGCCAGTCTGTTTAGAAATAAAAACGGGGGTGCCCTCATTTACCACCGTGATTCAGAACTTCAAAGTTTTTTCAAAAATTCAGATTTGTCCAAATTGAAACGAAATTGATGAAGGTAGAAAACATCGACCTCGGGAAATCCGATTCTGAAGTCAGAAATAAGTTCGGCCAGTCCGTTTAGAAATAAAAATGGGGGTGCCCTCATTTACCACCGTGTTTCAGAATTTCAAAGTTTTTTCAAAAATTCAGATTCGTCCAAATTGAAACGAAATTGATGAAGGTAGAGCAAATCGACCTCGGGAAATCCGATTCTGAAGTCAGAATTAAGTTCGGCCAGTCTGTTTAGAAATAAAAATGGGGGTGCCCTCATTTACCACCGTGATTCAGAATTTCAAAGTTTTTTCAAAAATTTAGATTCGTCCAAATTGAAACGAAATTGATGAGGGTAGAAGTAATCAACCTTGGGGAATCCGATTCTGAAGTCAGAATTAAGTTCGGCCAGTCTGTTTAGAAATAAAAATGGGGGTGCCCTCATTTACCCCCTTTTTTAAGAATTTCAAAGTTTTTTCAAAAATTCAGATTCGTCCAAATTGAAACGAAATTGATGAAGGTAGAAGTAATCGACCTTGGGGAATCCGATTGTGCAGTCAGAATTAGGTTGGGCCAGTCCGTTTAGAAATAAAAACGGGGGTGCCCCTATTTACCACCGTGATTCAGAATTTCAAAGTTTTTTTAAAAATTCAGATTCGTCCAAATTGAAACGAAATTTATGAAGGTAGAAAAAATAGACCTTGGGTAACCCGATTCTGATGTCAGAATTAAGTTTGGCCAGTCCGTTCAGAAATAAAAGCGGGGGTGCCCTCATTTACCACCGTGTTTCAGAATTTGAAAGGTTTTTTAAAAATTCAGATTCGTCTAAATTGAAACAAAATTGATGAATGTAGAAGAAATCAACCTTAGGGAATCCGATTCTGAAGTCAGAATTAAGTTCGGCCAGTCCGTTTAGAAATAAAAACGGGGGTGCCCTCATTTACCACCGTGTTTCAGAATTTCAAAGTTTTTTCAAAAATTCAGATTCGTCTAAATTGAAATTAAATTGATGAAGGCAGAAGTATTTAACCTTGGGGAATCCGATTCTGAAGTCAGAATTAAGTTCGGTTGATTGGTTGAGAACTAAAAACGGGGCTCTCTCATGTACCCCCGGGTATCAGAATTTCCTAGATTTTTTTGAAAGCTGAAATTTAACTAAGTGCAAACTATATTGATGATGGCACAAAGAGTTGACCATGTTATGAGGGTAGTTAAAAGCAAAATATTTGTATACAGAAGTTATTGCAATTAGGAATGCTTTTTGAATCGTTGCGTAGTTGCCCATGACTGGAAATATATTTGTCAAGACCTAGTTGAAAATGTGTGGTTGCCCATGACATGTGATTACGCCCTTGACTAGAAAATAATTTGACGTGACCTTCGTATGCACGTAGTGCAAATTGTGTCTAAAGCCGCTCCTAACATCTTTTTCAAGACGTGGAGACACATCATTAAAATTAGTTTGAACATTAAACTAAACTCACATCGTAGGAAATCCTGATTTGTAATCGACAACAAAGTTAGTTCTAGTTGAGAGTTGAGTTCAAAGTATTAATAATTACGTAAATAAAAAAAGTGAACACAAGGATACAAGTCGGAACGGCTAAAGGATTACTTTGTTCAAATCTTCGAGGGGTTTGCCAAGCTACTCTTTACGCGTGTTTTAGTGTATAGGGGAACTCATGGGTATGTATTACAATGATGTATATGAATAACTCCGGCTGAAATTTAACTCGGGCTAACTTGATTGACGGAGTACGGAAGTACTATGCATTATCTTCAGAATTCTTTGTAATTTGCCGCCCAAGAAAGTCAACTATTTTAACACCAAGTTTTAAAATTTGCCAGCGTTACGGGATGAGCTTATTTATTTATTTATATTATTATATTATATTATTTATTGGATGTAGGACATTAAAAAAGTCAATCCCGTGTACAAGGGAAACAGGGAGATTTATTCCAATTTAGCGTGTCGTTTTTATTATGGCAAACTTAAACCTCAAAAATAAGATTTAATGGACTAAATTCAAACGACCTTAGATAAAAAGAAGTTTTAGTTCTCACTAATTATTTTCAGGGTTTATTTTGAAAATAAATTTAAATTACGCTTTAAATACCATTATACACATTTTTCCTCATGTATGTATCTTGACTTTCTAGATTTGCAGTGCCGTTCCCATTTTACATGTCGGAAATTTTTCCAATCAAATATGAGCTTTAAAAATACATTTTCTAGTGTTGTACGTATTTTCATTATAAATTTGCTTGTTTATTTTGCAAGAAGTTTTCCAGTATTGAGGGGTAAGTTCGGGTGCCGTGAAATAACGTCGTCACGAGTTTTTTTATCCTGTTTTTTATGTAAATATTTCAAATTGTAAGGCTCACACTTATGTATATTTCCAATTTCGTCATCAATATCAATGCAAGATACAAAGTAAGGATACTGATGCTCATTGTCAGTCGTCTTCAATCCCCGGTATATGTAAATTAAACCATGCATGCAACAATTCATGCAATGAACTAGTTGGTTAACTGAACTTTTCTGAAATATTTCAAGATTTGAGTGAACTGAAAACCCGCCAATTGATGTAACTAATGAGTTTGAATTGAACTGTTTGGAAAATGCAACGAACGTGAATGAAAGTGAACGTCTAGGTATTTATGATTAAGAGACCTGAATTGAACTGAATGTAAGAATATATTTAACGAGTCTATGTAGTTAGCGGCTAAATCCTGCAGTATATACTCGATCGGCTAACTTATGACTCATATCCAGAGATTTAAGACTACCTAGCATTTATGTCATTAGATTTTCTTCAATGCGACCCAATTTTGGGAAACTAAACTTTTGTTTAACATTTGTTTAAAAAAATATAATTATACATATATAAAATTATATAACGAAACATAATGTTCAGCATAATCATAAAAGAAATTGCTGCTTATAATTGACCAACTAAGCCGATCCCATTGACATCCCTAAAATCCAACAGACTTACTGTATGTTTTTGGTTTGTAGGTCAAAATTCCGGTACTGAGTACGGGCCTTTCTTTCAGGGAGATATCTTTGGTTACTCAAATACCAGGAATGGAATTCCCGGGGAGGGCTATCGATGGTCAAAAGGCCACTTTAAATTCTTCGTGCAGGACAATTATAGTAAGTTTACATCGGAATCGGTTCACACATATTTAATGCCGCCCAGGAATAAGATCTCGTATTTTTGAAATTCCCCGCGTGATTCTCCCCTGAGGATTTGTTAATTTGTGAGACATTTCAGGCGCTAAAATTTATATTTAAGATAATTACTTTTTAATCAAACTATAGCAAACAGCTAAACCCAGTTTGCATATCCCATTGAGTGAATCCCAAACCAGACCTTAATTTGAATACTGTATGTACATATGTTAGTTTAACCTAGATGTTTAGGACTGTATAAAATACACTGAAGTGCATTAAAAGATTAAGATTTAATTGAAAGTATAAACGTTTTTTTAACCTTTGAATTTTGAAGCGTTTAAGGAAATGGAGACGATATACCAAGCCGTGTTGGACATCATTACGAACACCTGCATCACCGTTGATGAATTGCTCACTTCAAGCTACTTTGAAGAACACATTTACTACACACCAGATGAAAACTACTGTGCTTCCGCTGTGGGTCGCATGGGTTGGCGACAATTTGTTAAATTGGCCCCTGCTTGCGTATATTGGACTCATGGGATCGCAATCCATGAGACACTTCACGCCCTTGGTTTTTATCACGAACAATCTAGACCAGACCGAGATGACTACATTTCCATCAACCTCAACAACGTCTTGCCAGGTACCTTTTCCCGCCAACCCGCTCTTTACATCCCCGTTCTGAATCATATCACTTTTGCAACGTCACAGGAATAGCAAATTTCTGTCCAAATGATATGGAAATAATCTTTTCGTTTTGATATGGTTTTCAGCTGAAAAATACAATTTTGACATCTATCCTTCGAACGATTATGGAGTCCCGTATGACTACGGGAGCATCATGCATTATGATGCGTATGCTTTTGGAATTGACCCGACAGTGAAGGTTATAACAGTAAAGCAAGAAGGCGTTGAAATTGGTCAGCGGAATGGCTTGAGTCCGTCTGATATCTGGAAAATCAATTTAATGTACGAGAAAGAGTGTAGGACCAAATTGGCGTCAGAGGTTTTTAACAAGTGACTTTTACTCAAGGACATATTGAAGGTGTAGTAGTCAAAAGTACGGATAATTGTTTTCTGGTTAAAGCGCCGGAGATATGTATTATTTTTAATTTTCTAAATCAAACGAAGATCCATTTAGTAAACAGAAAAGATTTTAAACAGAAACCAAGCCGGGTAGCAGTATACGCGGATAAATGTAAAACTTAATTCTGGTCATATTTTCCGACCGGTTTGGGAATCAAACATTTTACATCGTAATATTTCGCAGTGCCATAAATGGATTATTTTTTTTGCTGGCTCTTGGAAATGTTTGCATAACCAAGTATGGAGAGGATAAATAGGTTTTCGGGATTGCTTACTATTTTTACCTGGCATTTCTGTATTTATTTTGCAAGCAGTTTTCCAATAATGTGGAGTCAGTTTTGTTCACACCAAATACGATTATGATAAATACATACACACAAGACTAATATCTCATATACTCACGACTCCCAACTTTCACAAAAATATGAAACTCTGGCAAAAAAATTTAAACATCAATAGGTCTATGGAAAAACAATTTATTGTGATAATCTGAGTTGGGAATAAATAGTGAGAAGAACAATCTGTAACGTGAATTGAAATAATATAACTGCTACGTTCTATCATTCGGAATCCATTATATCATGCTATAAAGAACATTATCAAATAAATATACACAGCACGATTGCATGAAGGCAGTCGTTACGACGATCATCAAATTTCACAAAATACAAACAATTTTGAAAAACTATTTAAATTTTTTTTCTAGCCTGATCAGATGTTTCTGACCTGATTCTTCACAAACACCCAGAAATGAGAGAGCAAAATGATTATGTATTTTCGGAAAAAGTGCTTTAAGAAAGCTTGAATATCTCATTAGCAATAAATAACCTAACAAATGCCTAAATATGATTCTACCACAAATGGGAATTTCCACATTATGCAGGAATAATTACTTTCAAAAGTTCTTCAAAAAAGGAAGCTTTTAATTTTCTGTAATAATTGATCTCAAGGTTTGTTTTGAAATTAAATTCAAATCACTGTAGTTTGAAACGTCATAGGAAAACTTTTCTTCCCGATGCAAACAGCTTGCCGCATGAAATTTCCTGTGGTGCGGTAATAGATCCACATTTTTCAATTCATGGCACAATCAAATATGGGCTGGAGAAATAAATTTACGGGCCACCTACTTATTCTCAACTGGAGTTTGCTTATTTATTTAACAAATAGTTTCCCAATATTCCCAATATGTAAGTTTAGTTATTCTAAATTATGTTTCACTTTAAATTGCTCCATTTGTACCCTATGACTTCAAGTAATAATTAGATTTGACAGAAAGATATGAGCCGACGGCAGGGAGTGGGGTGCATTTTTTTGCACTATTTTCTAGCAAAATTAGTCTCATTACTATTTGTGGGTAGATTTTTGTGCCAATAGTGACGGCTCAGTATTTAATAGGTGCATTAAATTAATTAAACAAATTTGCAAAAATAAACCCTTACAATCGTAAGGAAAACAAATGGAGTGCAAAGCGCGATATCGGTAAAGGTTGTTTGGCTTTATAGATTACGATCGAGATCCTGAATTTGGGCCCTTTTTTCAAGGAGATATCATCGGTGACCCAGATGACAGAAGTGGAATCCCAAGTGAAGGGTATCGATGGCCGAAAGGGCACGTTCTATTCTTCGTTCAGGACGATTATAGTAAGTTCAAAATTAATTTCCTGGTAATTATTATTATTGCACTTCAAATATGTGCTGGACTTTAAAGTACCAAAATTGCTGCTAATGGAAAAGAGAACATGAAACCATTGATAAATTAATGTACAATGAATGACATTTTGATCCCAATCTCGGATTTCCTCTCCTGTGATTTCTGGAGGTTTTCAAGAAATGGAGACCATTTACAAAGCAGTGATGGAAATCATTGGGAATACCTGCATCACCGTTGAGGAATTGCTCAGCTCGTCTTACTTTACCGATCATATTTACTACACACCGGATAAAAACTACTGCGCTTCACCCATTGGTCGTCGGGGTAAGCGACAATACGTAAATTTAGGGAAAGTCTGCCTTACTGACGGCCCTGGCAAAGCAGTTCATGAGACGATTCACGCCCTTGGGTTTTACCACGAGCATACTCGAGAGGACCGAGATAGATTCGTTAAGATCAACATTGACAACGTCATACTGAGTACGGATTATGTCACACATTATATCATAGCACAAAATCAATTAATTTTTGAGTAATTCAGAACGTAAACATTATATTAGAATTTGTCAGTTCATTTATTTATCCTAAGCAGGGTCCAATGATAAGCTTTTCGTAATTTTATTTCAGATAAGAGAAAAAATTTTGCTATTTTACCTTCGAACGATTTTGATGTTCCTTATGACTACGGGAGTATCATGCATTACCCGGACTGGGCTTTTGCAATAGACGCGGGCCAAAAAACCATAGAAGTTTTACAACCCGGTGTGGAAATTGGTCAGCGTGTAGGGATGAGTCCGTCGGATAAATGGAAAATTAATCTTATGTACGAGAAAGAGTGTCATTCCAAATATGCGTCAGGCCAATTTCAGGCCTACCTTTCTCAACAGTATGGATAAAGACACGGTATTTTTTAAACATTACATTACACTTTGTCTTTTAGTTTTGTTTAAATAAAATTTGTCTTAACAATTTATATGAATTTAATATTGTAAGTTTGGTTCCGTCAGTTCTATTTTATTGTTCCAACCCCTACTTCTGGAACTCGTCTCATCTCCTTGCAGAGGAACATCAGCGGTTATAAAAGTAGAGTAAGCATGCGCATTACAGTACATCGGTGGCGCACTCTACACTTATACGTATATATCATGGACATTATAGTGGGTAGTGCATAATTGCCCTTAGCAAAACGTTGACCTATATAAATATAAAGGAAATTTCCAATATCAATATTATCTCTGATAATTGCAATCTTTAAATAATTGCATCGGGTTATCAGAGCTTTTCCGTGACGTGCCCCCTCAATATTAGAGATAACAGGCCGTTGGTTTTGTGAGTGACCGTTGACAGTAGCAGCATCTCTTCGCTCATAACCTTATCTTATGTGCATTCATTTTAGGGCATATTTGCTCAAAGCTTGCACAAAGATTGTGTGAAGTGTGCTGTACCAGGTGCTGATAATCATTTTACAATCTAGTCGTAATACTTGAATGTTGGGCTAATAAATAGATTAAAGATTTAGTAAGTTAGTATTTGCATGAGAATGCAGGACGAGCAATTGTTACATATATGCGTATAGTCTTCGTGTTCAGTGGTTGCCTATTAGTTAGGAGCAAATTATTACGGAAAGTATTCAAATACCCTGAATTTCCCCTCAAAAAGTGCATAATCAGAAATGTCCAAAAACATGGAAACAATGTGTACAAGGTAAGGTCAGAAGGGATACGCTGTACGACTAAACGTGTATAACGAACTTCGAATGTATAATTGCATGTTTTTTTTTGCAGAAAAAGCTTAAAGAATGGGGACATCAAGACTGAAAAGGAAGAGCAGGCGAAGGTTTTGCTTTTATAAATTGATTTAATTGCTATAACCGTTTTGCTACAAACCCTGATACAGTGTGTTAATTATGTTTATTTAGAGAAGTGATCATACAAAACATTCATCCTCTGTGACTACAACGGGATTGGATACCAAAGGCTCCTTCCAGGCAGAAACAGTAATTTCAGTGGTTAATTCTGGCTACAATAATACCTATAAAATTGGCTTACCACAATCATCCCCCAAGCGTCTAGAATGCATTGAATTTAACACTACAGAATGTGTCCATACATTCACGGGAAGAGAAGAATTTATCAAATCACTGCATGACAAATTCTCGAAAAATCAGCCCATCAATAATACTATACGCTCTAAATGCATCGTGATTTGCGGGATGGCTGGTGTGGGAAAAACTCAAGTAGCTCGTAAATACATTCAAACATACAAGGAATTATACGACCACGTTATATGGATCAACGCCGAGCGAGATTCCGATGCAACAAGCTGCTTCCTCCGATTAGCCGTCAAATTCTCTATTCATATTAGCCACTCTGGGAAACAAAAGGATATCTTTGACGATGTGTATGATGTCATATGTCGTAAACGTGTACTAATTGTTTATGATAACGTGGGATCCTATTATCCTGAAGATGGTAAGGGTGGTTTACAAAGATTGCTTCCGTCTGCGGTCAGGAATGGATGGAAAGTTCCTTCGATAATTGTCACAACCCGAAATCGAAATTGGCAGGGATTTATCGTGAAAGATCTCAAGGGGTTTGAATTAAGCAACACTTTGACATTCTTTTCGAAGCTAGACCTCGAAGAGAGTAAAGAAACTTTGGAGCTACTGGAAGAGATTTTAAATTTGTACCAGGGTTTGCCCTTGATGTTGCAACAAGTTCTGTCCTATATTCTCAAAAAAAGGGAAGCTTGCACAGCTCTCGGAGAAACGTACTCTTTACGTGACTTTATAAAAGAAGTTAATTTAAATAGAGGGAAGGTTATTTCGACGAAGCCTGCCGATTCGGATTATGAGTATCCAGATGTGTACACGATGTTCGATATGATATTTGCGGACATAGCTTCTTTGAAATACGGCCAGATTGCTCTTCAATGTTTGGACGTTATGGCAATGCTTAACCCAGACTTTGTTCCAACAGTCCTTCTAAGACACTTTTTTAAGAATTTTGAACCGGAATTGGAAGAAGGACTGAGTTTGTTACAGAAGTACCATTTGGTTACCCGGGGTAAAAATTACTATCAAATTCACCGCATTGTCCAAAATGCTAAAATCGAATTGAACAAAAACCAATCCTTCTTAACTTCAATGGTTCAGAAATATTGGACCGGTTTACTGAGAACAATTGGGGTTTCCACAGAACATACGTCCCGCTCGGCTTTGAAGAAATTGTAACTTCCTTGTCAGTATTTCTTGAAGAAATTCCAATCAAATCTGAACACCTTCACGAAATACTCAGCAGTTCAGTCCGAATACATGACCAAGCATCTGAAAAAAATAGCGGAATATACCAAAAATTTGGGAAAATTTTGGCTAGCAAATTGAAAGACGTGGGAAATTACACGGCTGGGATAAAAATACTTGAAGATGTTATTCAATCACAAACTGGAATTCTAGGACCATACCATCAGCAGACACTTCGTACGAAACATAATTTAGCACTACTTTTAAAAAATCAGGGTAAATATAACGAAGCTCAAGTACTTTATCATGAGGTATTGCAAATGCAAACTAAAATTCTAAGGGCTCACAATCCAGAGACATTGAAAACAAAACACAGTATAGCAATTGTTTTTAAAAATCAGGGCGAATATAACACTGCGGAAAATTTATGTCGAAATTCTGAAAATTCAAAGTGAAACTCTAGGGCTTGACAATCCAGACACACTTCGTACAAAACATAACTTGGCAGGGGTTTTCCTTGAACAGGGCAAATATGACAGCGCGCAGAAATTGTACAATGACGTCCTGGAAATGAAAACTAAAACACTAGGTACGGACCATCCGGGGACGCTTCGTACTAAGCATAACTTAGCCAGAGTTTTTCTACGTCAGAGGAAATTTAGCTGTGCGCATGCTCTTTTAAAGGAGGTACTGGAAGTGCAACTAAAGGAACTAGCCCCAAACCACCCGGAGACACTTCATACAAAACATAGCTTAGCAGCTGTTTTAAAACATCAAAGTCACTATAGTGCGGCGGAAAAACTTTATAATGAGGTTCTGGAAATTCAAGTTGAAAAACTAGGCCCGGCACATCCGAGTACACTTAATACAAAACATAACCTGGCAGCGGTATTTCGATATCTGGGCAAATGCAAAGATGCCCAGGAACTGTATGAAGAGGTTTTAAAAATTCAAATGAAAACACTCGGCCCAAATCATCCGGGGACAGTTCGTACCAAAGACAACTTAGCAATTGTTTTTGACAATCAGTGCAGATAAAATGACTTAATAATTGAGAATAAAGTTCTTTAATACTATAGTTTTGGAAATGGAGTTTGTCAGAAGTATTGAAAAACCAAGTATATTATATGTATAGGAAATAAATTCTCGAAAAATAAACATACTTGTTTCATGCGTATCGTATTGATTTTGTAGCCTTTTAAAAGTATTATTAAAGTTCAATTCGTTATTATAAGGGCACAAACTGGACCAATCAGGGATGAGCATTGCTTGCCTATAGTATGCCACTAATTTTTAAAAATTTATGTTGGTGCCACTATCGCTTTTACAACGAAACCATCCAAGATTGTTCAAGTAGGTCATCGAAGTCTCTTCCAGAAACTGTCTCTGAAAATTTTGAAACGAAGGGACTGTTCCGGGACGAGTTGACCTTATAAATATCTATCTAGCATATACGCTATGTGGTAAACATTTATTTGACGTAAATTTGTAAAAACTCTCATGAGATTTTCATAAAGCTACTAAACATAAATACGCATAAATAAGAATTCACATAATTAAAAAAGCAAAAGACCTGGATAAAATTTCGAAGGGTTGGGACTTTCAGCTTCAAAAGCGAATTTGAACAAGATGCAGAAACGGAGTGAATTCTGGTCTCACCATTCTAACATATATGGTCAGGCATTTATTACAAATTTTTATCCGCTACGATATACGTGCAATATTAAGTGTTTTTGTAATTATCGTATAGTAGCAAAGAAATTAGCGTACCATAAATGTGAATGCCAATTTTATCAACGTATAATTATAATATATAATTACATTCATTTATCAACAGCAGAAAAATACGCTTTGAAATTTAATTAAATATTCTCAAGAATTGTTTACAAAAGCAAATTTAAGCCACTCTACTATTAATATTTACCATCAGAGAATTTTATTCCCGATGCAGACTATTTCCCACGAAAAATGTTTTGTGCCATAATGAATTCGCGCTTTGCAGCATCTTGGAAACTTTTGTGTAACGGGGCTGGAGGAGTAAATTTTTGTTGATTTTGACACTGAATTTACTCATTTACTTTGCAAGCAGCTTTCCAATAAGGACGAGTAAGTCGTATCACCATTAAACAGAAATAGATTTTTTTTTATAGATTTCTAAAAGCATCCTTGACATAAACTCATTTTTTTAATTTCTGAACCAATTCCCTAACTAGGACTGTATCCACACAATCATTAGTAATTACAATCATCTTCTGCAGAAAGGTACAAACGAAGTCCTGACAGTTGGGTTTATATTTTACAATTTTGGAACATAATTAAACTCTAAGGTTAATTTAAGGGCAAAATTTTATGAACAGCAAAAACAATGTGTTTAAATGACAAAAATCTTACTCTTACAATTTTCTTTGCTCATGCGAGCAAAAAAAAAACTAACACTGCCATGGACTGCGTCAAAATGTATCCTAACGTTGTGTCCCATATAAAGAAATTTGATATAATAACATTGGATCCAATTACCCAAGTAAACTCAAATAAAAACTACTTGTAAGTATCTGATCACTGGTTTCGTAGATCGTCGTCCAAATCCTGAGCTTGGTCCTTTCTTTGAAGGAGACATTGTTGATTACCCCTCTGGCCGAAATGGAATTCCGGGTGAGAATTGGAGATGGGAGGAAGGGCACGTTCAATTCTACGTTTCGGACGACTATAGTAAGTTTAATTCGTACCAGCTCCTTCAATATAATTAACAACGTTCAGGAATATGATGTCTAATTTTTTTAGAAAATGTCTACAAGGCTTAGCTATGAGTAAAGTTGTGAAGCATTTCAGGCCCTATATAGTATTCACATTTCAAAAAACAAATTCCTAAATATTAAAACTAGCAAAACGGCCCCCCTTTGCATGCTCACACGCAAGCTTGATCTCCGTACTTAGGGCAGGTCCTCTCTCAGTTTTAAATTAAATTGATGTGGGGCTCCCGGCTCCACATTTTCAAAAGTATCTTGAGTCAAACATTTTTCCGGATTTTATTTCCATTTGACATTGTAGATTCGACAGGTTCAGTAAATGACTTAAGTATTTGAATTAAAAACTAAAGTAGTCTTCCAATGTCTGAAATTTTAGGTTTTCAAGAAATGTATTTAATCTACTTTGCCATCTTGGAGATCACTGTGCACACTTGCATCACGGTCCATGAATTACTCAAATCGGATCACACGGATCAATTCGTCGATCATTTATACTACATTCGAAATGAAAGCTTCTGCGCTTCAAGAGTTGGTCATCGGAATTTTCTACAATTGGTTTGGTTGGGGCCGCCTTGCTTTCAATATGGATATGGGATTCCACTACATGAGACGCTTCACGCCCTTGGGTTTTACCACGAACAAAGTAGACAAGATCGAGATGAGTATGTTACTATCAACTACTCAAATATCTGGCCAAGTAAGGATATGTACCCACATTTTAACCTTTCGTACTGATGAGAACCACATGATTTGTGTAGCGAGCGAAATTTCAATTTTATGTTTGTGTTTTCCAAATTAAATACAACTAATTTGTCTATTTTTGCTGTATTACATCAGAGGAAAAAGGGAATTTTGATATCCTTCCTTCGGTCAATTTTGGAGTTCCGTATGACTACGGGAGCATCATGCATTATGGTGCGTATGATTTTGCAATGAACCCGATCGTCAAAACCATTGTAGTTAAACAACCTGGTGCGGAAATCGGCCAGCGTGAAAAGATGAGCCCCTCGGATATTGACAAGGTCAACCTTATGTATGAGGAAGAGTGTAATGCCAAATCGGCGTCCAAAGCTTTTCAGACCTATCTTTCGCAAAAATATGGGTGACGTTGCTGTTATGTCTTAAGAGCAGATACAATTATGTGTGACGAATCTTCTTCCTATAATGATACGCTCATACTTTCCTAACATTGTAGAAATACAGTGCTAGGCCTCTGGGGTGTGGATATAGGTAAAGGCGACTGCAGATATTTTTTCGTGTTATATGTACTGTGAAGGAAGTTAGTTTTATTTAAAATAAATCAATATTTAAAAACAAGATTTGCTTAATTTTTTTAATAATTATTCTCAGGATTATTTGGAAAATAAATACAAATCACTGAAACATTAAATCATTTAATTTAAATGCCACATCAAATTTTATCCGGGATGCAAGCTAATTTTACCCAGCAAGTTGTTTTGTGTCTTAATGAATTCACGTTTTACAGCATGTTTGAAACTTTTTGCATGACATGAGTTGGGGAAGGAAATGTTCAGGCGTTATGCTTATTTTCACTTTGAATTTACTGATTCATTTCGGAAGCTGTTTTCCAGTAGTGACGAGTAAATTGTGTTGCCATCAAACAGAAACAGGATTTTTTACAATTTTCTAAAACGCCCTGGATATAAGATCATATTTTTAATTTAACAAATCTATGACGAAAAATCTTCACTCCAATCATAGGCTGAGATTTTCTCAACAACGTACATATACGCATATGCAAGATCGTACTCCTGTTACGTAATCACCCTAAAGTGACGCAAAATTTGAAATTTAATATTTTAAGCCAAAATATTTTATTATAAGTTCATTACTTTAAAATAGCTGAAGAACATTCTGCCACTTGTAATTACCAATGCATTACTGATGAAATGCTTAAATGAACCATTCCCACGAATATAATTGCATTGAGTCGTTACAGTACTCTCAAAAACATTCGTTTTGAATTCTCGATAATTATTCTCAGGGTTTGTTTTGAAAATGAACAAATTACGTACAAAAGCTTTAAATGTTCTAACACACTTTCAATTCGTTGTGCACAATCTGTCACACAAAATATGCAGTGCCGTAATAGATTCACATTTCAGATATTTTTGAATAAATTAATATGAGCTGGAGAAATAGGCTCTTGGACATTCTGCTTATTTATAATTTGAGTTTACTGATTTATTTTGGAAGCAGTTTTCCAATAAGGATGAGTAAGTTTCCTTGCCGCTAAATAACGTTATGATTCTTTTTAAAAACCCTTTGCTAGAAACTCATGTTTTACATTACATAATTAATCAGGATAGCTCTACAAGGTTGATATGCTGACCCGGAGCCATCATCTTATTTCCGTAGAACGGTACAAAACAATCTCAACAATTCGAAATAGGCAACTGACTACACTTTCAAATACAGTGAGATTAGTAAAAAAATTACCGATATGTGTTAGAGTAGATATAAAATTTGAAAAATTCAAGGCCAGTCGGTAGATCTGCAGGATCACAAAATACTGACGACACGGAGGGGTACCAAGAAGTAAAACAAAGTTCTGTTATAATATCCTTTCCGGGAGATAGGACGGAAGATTAACGTTGCAAAAAAGTGATTCTGTCCGAATACATATTATTTTGCTTTTACGAGACCGTATTTTCTATAAAGTCTTATAGCATAAAATAATGGTGTAGTTCTTCAAATTAGATTATTACAGATTAAAAAAATACAATGTGTCATGTAATTTGAGTCAAATAATTGTATACATTATTTTTCTATCTGTATTTATTATTTTTAATTTCGTAGACATTTATCCAAATCCGGAACTCGGGCCTTTCTTTGAGGGGGATATATTAACTAACCCGTACGGGAGAAATGGTATTCCCAATGAGATTTATCGATGGGAAAAAGGGATCTTTAAATTTCACGTTCAGGATGACTATAGTAAGTTTAAAAATCCGACAAGCACCACAATTATTCAATAAACCTTTGTTCCATCTTATATTTTCGAAACTGTAGTTATGCACAAGCTTCTCCTGTGAGATTAGTTGGGAAGGATTTTTGGCGCCAGTATTTGTATTTCAAATAAGTACCATATGTATATTCCAATTAGTGAATAGGACATTCCTCTATGCATTACCGCTAGAAAAACTTTCATACATTAAAATTGTACCTTTTGATAATTTTGGTGACCTGAGGCCCGTCGGTTGACCTCCTAAAATTCTTTTCTCTAAACATGTTTACTACAAATCGGGACCGATGTTATTTTTCTCTCTAATTTTTATAGGTTTCAAAGAAATGGAGACGATCTACATAGCCATACTGGAAATCGTCTCGAACACTTGTATCACCGTGAATGAATTGCTCACTTCGAGCATGTTCGGCGATCATGCCTACTACACTCCTGACTACCAGACCTGCGCTTCAGACGTTGGTCGTCGGAGTTGGCGACAATATATTAATTTGGCAAGTCTTTGCTTGATGTATGGTCATGGGATCGCGGTACATGAGACACTTCACGCCATTGGGTTTTACCATGAACACAGTAGGGAAGACCGAGATGAGTACATTTCGATCAACATCGACAACGTGTACCCGTGTAGGCAATCCTGTCTCAATTTTTTTTTTGAATTAAATCCAATCATTTTGTGTCAATTTATTTTAATTTGTTGCCATAAAAACTGCCAATTACTCTTTGCTTTTTCCCAAATTACATGAAAATAATTTACTCGTTTTCTTTGGAATTATTTCAGCGGAGAGATTCCAATTTAATATCTTTCCATCGGAAACTTATGGAGTTCCGTATGACTACGGGAGCATCATGCATTACCCTGAGGATGCTTTCGCAATTGACCCGACCGTGAAAGTGATAACCGTTAAACAGCCTGGGGCTCAAATTGGAAACCGTGCAGGGATGAGCCCCTCGGACATCAAAAAAGTCAATATCATGTACAAAAAAGAGTGCGATTCCAGATTAGCTCCAGAGGCTTTAGAGGTCTACCTTTCTCAAAGAGAGGGATGAAAGCCTGGGCCTGGACCCATTAATTTACCTTTAAAGAGCTCGTAATGGTTTTTTAATAGATTAGATGTTCAGTTGAGGTCGAGAGCACAATCAAGAATAAATATGTTCATATTAGGTACTATTGTCCCCAAGGGTTGTTTTGAAAATTGGTTTTAATTACAAAAGCTTTAAATTCCATAAAAGCATAGTTTTCAGGATGCAAACAGTTTGTCTTGGAAAAAATCACAGTACCATAATAGAACCAGATTGTACTTGTGTGTTAGAACCTTATTGCATGTTTTCGCTTATAGAAATATATTTTGGGGATTTCTTTTTGTAATTCCATTGAAACTTGTCTATTTTTCAGGCAGTTTTCCAATAAGGTCGTGTAAGTTTTGCTATCATTAAATAACGTCAGGATTTGTTCAACTTCTAATGACGTCCCAGTTACAAATTCATATTTTTAATTTGACAGTCAGACTCATTACAAAGTTGTTCACACAACTCACATCCTGCATTTACAATTGAAGTCAGGCACCCCGGAATAAGGGGGGACAGGGGGGAAATTGTCCCTCCATAAAATGTCAGGGAGGGACACAAGAATCAAATTAACCTTTTGTTAACTTTTTGTGTCAATTTTCATTTTTTTTAATTCCTCCACAAACTGCTATTATAGTTGTATTTAAAAAACTTGAAACAAACTATCTCTTCTAAACAAAAATGTTTACATAAATTGCAAAATATCTTTTTCATCCTGGTATAATTATGCATACATGTGGAGATCATTTCATCTTGGTAACTACCAGAATTGAGTAGTGAAAGTAGTGGGTCATAACTTATAAAGCTGCCAGTTGCCTACTTTTTTAGTAGACTAGCTACTATTTGGGAAGGCAGTTTACTAAAAAACATGAGATCTACTAAGTCTACTAATTATTTGATTGAAAAAACTTCTAAACTCTACTTTTTTACACTTGCTTAAAATAATTGCAAAAATGATTCTGTACTAGGAAATGTGAGCTCGATCAGGCGACACTTATCCGACATTTCAGAACTTGGTACATTTAAATTGTCGAATAATTAACGTCTTTCCATGTAAGGTAGGCCTAACATTTGAACTCAAAATCTGTTCATTGTTTCATTTCTGCAGCATGTTGCAATAGTGCATTAATTTGAAGTATCTAGTAGAAATCATAAAATGACAATGAAGTGGAAATCATCATTAAATATTTTCATTGTATCCGTTAGTACTGAATAGTTACTTTTATTTAAATGTAAGTACTCCGTGTGCTATTATTTGACCTGATAAAATTAAAATGGGAGGAGATTGTACTTTCAACGATGGCTTACAAAAATAAGTATCTAAATGTAGATATAATTACTTTAGCATCGCAGAATCTGCTTGCGAGAATATAACATTCCTAGTTGAGAACTTACTTTCGCTTCCAGGTAAAATTCTTTTGACATTTGTTTTTTATAAAATTGTCTTGCTAGAAATATTTTTGTCAACACAAACAGGGTTTTGCTTCGTGTCAGGAACCAACGCTGTCACTGAGCGCGTATTCGCATTTAACAATAAATTGTGGGCGCAGTTGAAATCTAAAATGTCCACGGAACTTCTGGAAGGAATGACAGCTGTAAAAGTTATTCTAGAATGGATTTATGTGTCATCTTATGATATGCTATGTGGTGACACAAATTCAATTCCTCGGACAAGTGTTATTTACTAATATTAACATACAGCAGAAGTACTTACCAATAAGCAATACACCGTAGTTATTTTAAGAGCATTGTTGCTAAATCGCTTTAAGAAAATGCTAACGGTAGAATACAGTAGATAATTTAATATTATACAACGGAATAAATTTTGACAAAATTAAAAAACCTACTATTTTGCTTAGTTTAATCTGGCAGCTTTAATCATGCATTACGATGACTATGCTTAAGCAGTTTACCCGGCTGTGAAAACCATCGAAGTTAAACAACCTGGCACTGAAATCGGGTAGCGTTCGGGGCTGAGCCAACGAGACATCTTCAAAGTCAACCTCATGTACGAGAAAGAGTGCAGTGCCGAATTGGCGTCCAGGACTTTTGAGACCTATCCTTCTTAAGAACATGGGTGATATCAGATTGTATCACAAAAACATAGTGTAATATGTTTATAGTATATTTTTTATTTAGTTTAAATTCAATTTAAACATTTCAAGTTAACCCTGAGTGGGCATGTAATTATGTATTTACCGAGACACATACAACATACCTATTAAAATCGACTGTGGGTTTTGTAATGTCGTATTGCGCCCCGAAATGCATTTTCTGAATTCTAAGTTTTGTCAAAACGGGTCTTGGTACGTCCAAGTACAGTTATAATTATATGTATTATTACCGCTGTTTTGAATTTTCTAAAAATTATTCCCAAGGTTTGTTTTGAAAGTCAATTTAAATTACAAAAGCATTAAATCCATGCAAATGCTTTCTTCCGGCTGAAAATAGCTTCTCTCGCCAAATTGGTAGTGCCGTAATTTATTCATATTTTACAGTGAGTTAAAAATTATGACGTTCAAGAATGAGTTGGAGACGTAAAGTATCGGGAGTTCTGTTTTTTTTCGCACTGAGTTTACTTGAATATTTTGCTACAAGTTTTCCCTTATGGACGCGTAAGTTTTAAATAGACAATAAAATAGTGTCGGGCATTTTTACAGCTTTCTAAAACGCTATAATTCCATTACGCCTGAATACTATCAAATTCCCAATCATGCATATTACGTATGTATGTAGAGGCAGCATCACCTTCCACATAAACATGTACAATTAACAGATATTTGGATTTGCTTTTTATACTCATCTTGACATTGCAGATCCAGAGCCAAATCCTGAGTACGGGCCCTTCTTTCAGGGGGACATTTTAGATAACCCTTGGGACAGAAATGGAATGCCAGGTCAGAATTATCGTTGGCAAAATGGAATCTTTAAATTCTACGTTTCGGACGATTATAGTAAGTTTTCATTGACCAGCTTCACAATTATGCAATAGAATTCTGGAATAAGATCTCATATTTTGGAAAGCTATTACCAGCCTCACCTACGAGTGTAGTTGTCAAGTGTGAAGCATTTCAGACTCTAGTAATTGTATTTCGAGTAATTGCTGTATGTAAGGATGCTGTTCCATATTTTCAATAGTACTTTCGAATAATGTTCACACTGCGATTTTCATTTGGTATTGGAGATTAAGTTTTTTATAAAGTAAACAATTAGTTCAACATTGCTACAACATGACAGAATTTGTAGTTTTTGATATTTGAATTTTTTAATATTTTTTCCTTGTGATTGTTGCAGGTTTTCATGAAATGGAGAGCATCTACAAAGCCGTGATGGAAATCGTTAAGAAAACTTGCATGACTGAGAATGAATTGCTCGTTACGGGGTATATGAAGGATCATGTTTACTACAATCGAGATGAAAACTACTGCGCTTCAAATGTTGGACGTAGGGGATGGCGTCAATATGTTTATTTGGGTGAGACTTGTTTCCGCTCTGGTCATGGAGTTCCATTACATGAGACACTTCACGCAATTGGGTTTTACCACGAACAGAGTAGAACCGACCGAGATAACTACGTTCAAATTAACTACAAGAACGTGAAAAAGGGTACGCATTATTTCCAAACTTGCTATCATCCAAGTTTTTGGCATCCATATTGTAAAAATGACTCAAAATTTTGATCTGATAACATTTTTGCTCATTAACACTCTATGGCTTCTATTTCTTTAAATATAATTTCACTAATTTTTTGGTTTTCTTACATTTTCAGAATTTAAAAACGATTTCGACATCCTTCCTTCGAACGCTTATGGAGTTTCATATGACTACGGGAGTATCATGCATTATGACGCGTATGCTTTTGCCATTGACAGAAATGTGAAAACCATAGAAGTTAAGCAACCGGGTGCTCAAATTGGTCAGCGTTCAGGAATGAGCCATTCGGATGTTAGAAAGGTCAACGCCATGTACCAGTATGAGTGTAATTCTCGATTGGTGGCAGAGGCTTTTGAAAGCTAAGCTCTTTTTTAAGGGCTTGATTGAAAGCATTTTACGACATGATTAATGGCTAATTAATTTCTGTTACTATAGTGCTAAATGTATTCACCGTGATCCTCTTTTCATTTAAAATAAAGCTACAATTTTAGAAACAAATTTTAGAAAACTTCATTCTTGAATGATTTCTTCTCAGGAAGAAAAATAACCTAAACAAATTACAAAATTGCGGTTGCGTTGCAACGATTAGTTCTGAGGGGACGCCAAATCTCAAATGATTCCTTCCAGGCAAACAAAACAAAAAGCGTCAAAAAAAGGAAACGATGTTTTTTTAAAATTCAGGGTTAGAAATTTGGAGCTAAGATCTAAGTCACGGTTACCACGACAGTTACATACTCACTTTAAGTATCCAAGGTTGGATACATTTACCGGTGAGATTTTTTCAGAAATTGGGTCATTTTGGGAGTGAATTTTGGGTAAAGATTCCGAACGTCAAAAGAATCTTGAAGGTTCCCAGTGGAAATGGTAACCACCACACTATTAAGGTTTACCTCCATCAAAATGCAACTTTTATAATAATTGTTTCCCAGAACAAGCATGACAATAGAAGTTACAAGCATCCTTCAGAACTGCCCCATTAACAAGATTTAAAAGTATAACACTAAATATTTCTTAACTTATCTTGTACGTTACGTTTTATGAAGTAAATTTCTAAAATTTGTTTCTAAAATTGTAGCTTTATTTTAAAGGGTAGACGATCACAGTGAATACAATCATCAATATAGCAACAGAAATTAATTATTAATCAAGTCGTAAAATGCTCTCAACCAAGCCCTTGAGAAAGTTAGCTCTCAAAAGCCTCTGCCACCAATCGAGAATTACATTCATACTCGTACATGGCGTTCACCTTTGTGACATCCGAACGGCTCATTCCTGAACGCTGGCCAATTTGAGCACCCGATTGTTTAACCTCTATAGTTTTCACGTTTGGGTCAATAGCAAAAGCATACGCACTATAATGCATGATACTCCCGTAGTCATACGGAACTCCATAAGCGTTCGAAGAACGGATGTCAAAAGCTTCTTTATATCCTGAAAACGTAAGAAAGTTTCCAGATTAATAGCATTCAATTTAAACAAAACGAAGCTATTGAGTGTTAGCGAGGAAATAAAGGTATCAAATAATAATTTTGAGTCATTTTTACCCAGGGTTGGTTTGGTTTAAACCAAATGATTTAAACCATATGGTTTAAACCATGGTTTAAACCAAACGGTTTTTTTATAAAAACCAATGGTTTAAACCAAACACCTTAAATTTTAATATTTTCAATCCAAAATGTTTATATTTCGTCGTGCACAAAACTTGTGCAGTTACTGTGATATTGTGTAGTTAAACTTTAGTGAAGTAAATAATACTATTAGCTTTTAGTCTTGTACATTTAGAAATTCGGAATCGTTTTAAAATGAAAAATGCCAAACTTGTGTTTATGCTGCAAAGTTATCATTAAAATTATATCTAAATTATTAAATATTTAATGCTTTGTGATACTTACTGAGTTTGGGATATAAGTAAATTTGTTCAAATTCACATGTTTTTGCATATTAATGAATGTTTTGGATTGAAAGTTTGTTTAAACCAAAAAACCTGGTTTAAACCAAAAAAACCCGGTTTAAACCAAAAAAACCTGGTTGTTTGGTTTTTTTGAAAAAAACCAAAAAAACCCCAACCCTGTTTTTATTTACAATATGGATGGAAAACAAATTGGATAAAGCAGGATGATAGAAACTTTGGAAAAACTCCGTACCCTTTTTCACGTTCTTGTAGTTAATGTGAACGTAGTTATCTCGGTCGGTTCGACCTTGTTCATGGTAAAACCCGATGGCGTGAAGTGTCTCATGTAATGGAACCCCGTGGCCAGAATGGAAACAAGTCCCACCCAAATAAATATATTGTCGCCATCCCCTGCGCCCAACATATGAAGTGCATTCATTTTTATCTCGAGAGTAGTACACATGATCTGTCGTTTGCCCCGTAAGGAGCAATTCATTCTCGGTAATGCAAGTTTTCTTTACGACCTCCATCACGGCTTTGTAGATGTTCTCCATTTCTTGAAAATCTCCAGAAATCAGACAAGGAAAAATTATTTGAAAATTCAATTAAAATACAAAATCATAGTATTCATAGGAGTGCATGTATTGTAGCTACTTGCCAAAATAAAAAAATAAAATATGAGATCAAAAATTGAATAATTGTGGAGCAAGTCAACCTTAACTTACTAAAATCATCCGCAACGAAGAATTTATAGATTCCGTTTTTCCAACGATAACTCTGGCCTGGAATTCCATTTCTGTCCCAAGGGTTACCTAAGATGTCCCCCTGAAAGTATGGCCCGTACTCAGGATCTGGATCTGCAATGAAAAGATGAGTATGAAAAACAAATCCAGCTCCGGCTGATTTGTGAACATATCCGGCCTAAATTCCAGTAACATCTGGTTTTGATTGCATTCATTTAGTTCGAAAAGTTACAGCATAAAATTGCTCTGAGACATTAAATTATTAATAAAGTTTTCTTCAAAACATATTTCTCAGGAAGTCGCAAAAAATTCTGGCTTGTCAGGAAAGTTGAAGTACAACACGTCGTGTGAATAACCGCCAGGCGAGTATTGCCCTATGTATTTGACTACGGGACGTGCTGATGACTCCGCCTAACAATTATTTTGTAATCTGCTTAATTGTGAAAAGGAATATGCCGGAATATGGAACTTGGGCGTTTTATAAAGCTGTTAAAAATCCTGACACCGCCATGATGGCTATGAAACTTACTCGTCCATAAGGGAAAACTGGTTGTAAAGGAATCAAGTAATCTCAATGTGAAAATCAGCAGAACTCCTAAACATTTATGCCTCCAGCTCATACTAACAAATTATTAATGTCAAAGCCCGTGTGAAAATATAAAGCAGAATTAGCCCTAATTCTGCTTTTTACTAGCACATAATGCTTTGTGCATAATCAATGGCTCCCAAATTGAATGAAATGATCATGACTCCCAGTAGATATTCTTTATGCATAGTGTGTAGCAGATAATGAATGGACGAATATTTGAGAATATGTTATCTAATGGTTAACACTTTGCAAAGACTTTTTTTTAAAAAGAAGCAGATCCATTTGGGAAGAATTCCAATAATGGTTTATTAATTTTACAACTTAAAAGCTTATCATGCTAAATCAATCCAGTTCGATTACATTAGGTAACTTACAGATAAATTTAATTTGTTTTTCTAGTTCACGAATTATAATAAACTTCGAAACGTCGATAAATGTTGTTGGTGTGCGCTTAAGCGTTAAGGCTTCGACAACACTATTCACTTTTAAAATATTTTTAAGACTCTTAACTGTGCTGACATAAAGTTTCGACAACATAAAAATTACGTCGTTATAAGGACTACTATTAATTGCCAGCAACCCTCTGACTAAGTAAAATTGCCCTTGATGGAAATGACGCTGTCATTGAATCTCATGTTATTTTCTTTGTGTGTTCCAAACAAAAGAGATTTGAAGATAACTTTCTTAAAAAGTATTGCCTGTGTGACTCCTCTTACATCAAGAATTTGAAGTTTCTGGATTTCATTGGAACTGAAATAATAAGGTTTTGAAGCACCTACCAAAACAAAGTCTTGAATTTTTAAAGCAGTGCTGAAATATTTCCGATTATTAAGCAATGCGTTAAAAAAAATTGTCGGCTGCTATATTTGTCTGAAACGCTGACGACGCCATCTTGTTTAATGCGTGCTCTACTGATAGTTTCTCAGCCAACTCCAACGCCACAAATCTGGTGCCATTAATGAGTCTTGACAATCGGCCATTTTGATGCTCAAATTGAAAAGCAGAATAGCTCCAGAGAGGTCCCCACCGGCGAACAACAAGAGGAGCATGTAGATTTACATGTAAGTTGAATGTAAGGAAACGTTTTCCATAAAGTCCCACTATTGCACCAGCAAACTCAGTTAGCAATTTGTCCGCGTAGTCGATGTTCTGAGCAGACACCGAATCTTGAAGAAGTAAATTAAAGGCTGAACACAAGTTAATAAAATGCATTCGGTAGTGTTCAGGCAAGAAGGATTTCAAAAGCAGGGGACCTACGATCATCCAGATGCGCCACTCATTTGCTTTCCAATAGTTCATTTGGGAAATCTTCCGCAATGAACGACTCAACTCCGTAGGAACGCGAACGTGTGCACACAATATATCCAAATTCTTTGACTTGTTTCCTATATAGTATGGCTCAGAAGAATTTTTAGAATCAAACCAGGCCCATGAGAAATAGCGTATTGCACCCAGTAGACCGGAGTGCATGTATTCATAAACTGCAGCTTCGGCTATATCAAATCGTTTTAGTAGAAGAATTGGCGAAGCTTCATGAATACCATGGACGAATTTGGGGGTTTCACCGCTAACAATTTTTTCGTTCAGAACATGCAGCGAAGCAATAAAAGTCTCTTTTGTACGCAGTGCAGGAACAGGGCAAACTAAGGGCATTATTGTTTTGTGGTTTTTTTCTGTTAACCAGAATGTTTCTCCTGGATTTAGGCAATGACGGCAGCTGTACATTCCATTGTGCTGCGTCATACCCTGGATAGCACTGCGCGCTGGGGAGTCGCATATCAACATTGGAAAATAAATTCTGCTCAATATAGGCTTTCCATCAGCGTACCAGATGAGCCCATTATCGCTTAGCTCGTTAAACGCTTCCACGACGAGTTTTAAAAATGCGGCAAAGTTTATCTTTTCGTGACCAAACCAAAGAGCTACCAGTATACAATTCTTTCGCCGCACTCTGTACGGTAGCTCGTTTACGGAAATAAAAAGGGGCCAGAGTTGAAATGTTGAGGATTTAAAAGGAGACATTCCATCACAATTTGTAGAGCATGTGAAATCTAATTCATTTAGTCTCAGCTGTTTGTACGACGCTCCATCCTTTATGTCAGACAGAAATGCTCCCGTGGAGGATGATGTTCGAGGAGTCATCAAATAACTTTGGTGCTGTTCTAAAATTAACGTCAGAGAATTTTTGAAATAAAAAACTAAGAAAAAACGTTCCGTATTAACATTTGGGTTCTCCCGAACTTTGAAGCAGCATTCCTCACAAAGCTGTTGGCCAGTAACGGGACCAAGATATCCCGAACAGTTTTTGCAAATAAAATGACGGGTGGTCTGCAGAATTTCATCTTTTAAATGTTTCTTGAGTAGGTATTTAGATTTCGGCAGTTTTGTATCGGTTGGAATGTGAAAATCGATCAGCTCCAGTAGATCTTCGGTAGCTTGCCCGGTTAGCTTATGGCGGTGAGCAAAGGCTAAGATCAGCATTTTGCTCTCAAGGAAAGAAATGCGAGCATTTTGGTACATTCTTTCTTGAACCTAAATAGGAAAGCCGAAATTAAATCAGTAATTCTGTTTCATAATTATTTTTAAGCATACGCAGTCATAATTTCAAATACAGTTTTGTAACTTACCTCAATTGAGTCTTCAGGATTGTCAGAAAGTTCTCCCGTATCGCTGCCCAATTCTGACTCAGAACTATCTGTATCATACGCATCCAATAAACCGTTGACCATATATTCCCCAGGGTTGTCATTCACGTGTCCGTCGCTGTCCTCAATAATGTCAGTGTTACATACCTGCAGTAAAATTCAAGTGTTCAGGGGTAGTCCCAATTTGTTCCACATAAATATGCAGAAATGAACTACAACACTTATTAAAAAGCTCACATGTTCAGCTTGAAGCTCGGAAGTGTCTCCGACGAAATCCGGAAATTCCTTTCTTACTCCGGGTATCAAAGTTTTCTGAAAAATAATTTTGTATCGTTTTCATTGATCTATAATATATGTCGACCCTTTCTACAGAATTTATAATCTTTATAAACAATAAAACGTGCATATAACTTGCCTTGAGAAACCTCTGCCTTGTTCTTTCTGGCACATTCTTCAGCGGGCAAGGTGACGTGATGTACTTCTTGTACTTTCCCATATTTAATTTAAAAAATGAAGTTTTAATGCTATTAATATTAACAAATTCAAAACAGTGTTTTGAAACTACAGTTGACTCAACCCTCGGCATGCATAAGATTGTAGTCTGAAGTTATTTCTGTAGATATATGCCAATGCCATCCTTGCAGGCGCCAAGATGTCCCGCGCTAATTTAACGAAAGAAAGAGCAGCGGAGATTGTTAGGCAGTGAAGTGTTTCAGTTGAGTCTACGGTTCAGTGGAAACATATAATCTCAACAATCAATCATTTTCTTTAATTTCATATTATATTTAAAACGTTATAACAAAATGTATTTGTTAGTTGAATGGGTTCATGAGAACCCTAAGTCATATACAGTTGTTTCCATTGAACAAATTGCGGATGGAACTTTGAGAAAGTCGAAGTGCTTGGTAGGAAAGACAATCGGAATTCAGTGGAAACGAAGAGTTCATCAAGCGCTGGTTATTGATGCAGGTAAAATTACTTCATTTTGAATTTTTTGTTAGTTTAAAATTTAACAATAAATTGAATTGAAATAATATGTTTTGCTTGTTTCAGGAAAGGACGAACAAGAGCTGGAAAGGACGGCAGATGAACTTGCGGAGAAACAATTACTGATTGAATCTAAGTGTTCTAAATTTGAACGTAAGAGCAATAACACAATATTATTCTATAGCTGGATACGCCATTTAAAACTGCTAAACGAACCCATTTTTAGGAAGCAAACGCTGTAAGCCCAACAATGTGATGGAAATGGAACCAGTAGCATGCTCAAGTCGAACAGTTCAAAACAAAGGTAGAGACTTTATTTACAACACTCCAAAAACCGATTTTAATGTATATGGCAGAGCGTTTCTTGTTGTAAAGTTTATTTATTTCTTACAGACGCAAATGGCAAATCGGGTGCAAAGAGACGGCGTATGGAACAAATTCAGACTATTCTGGACCAAGTTGATACAAATGTCATAATTGAAATTCCAGAAACATCTAAGGTCACTGATTTAGACAGCATTACTGAAGACCAACTTTCCAAAACGGAATCAGTGTGGGAAGGTATATCATACTTGTTTGGTTTCCCCTGTTGGGCTGATTTTCAATGCAATAGTAGTAATTATTATTTGAATTTTTTTGTCGTGTTTTACATATTTGCAGAAAAATATCTAGCTTGTAAAACTAAGCTAAGGGCACTTAGGTCAAAGTACAAGGCCTTGAAAGAATCCCACTCGAATTGCTCTCAGGATGATGTAAGCAGAAATGAATTTGATTGTACTATAAGCTAATTACATTTGCGTAATTTTGTTCTAAAATTATATTCAAATTTAGGAATCTGAGGAGATTTGGGAAGGCTCTGAAGTCAAACTATGTCGCAGCGAAATATCGGCCCTAATGACAATGTCTCCAAGCATCACGTTTTTTGCCAGGAATTTGTTCCGTCGCGTATTCACTGCGGATGAAATAGTCGGCCATTCATTACTGGGGCGAAAGAGTACAGCCGTGGAGCATCACGTCCCGCTACCTTCTGTTGATCCGCGCCGTCGGGATGGAATTATAGGTACAACAGAGAGGTGTTTTAAATGTGTAGTTTTAGATCTTATTTTAACGTTTTAAACTTCTGATATACAATATAAAATTGAAACTAATAATAAAACCACATCTTTATACTGCAGAGTTCTGTCTCAAGCGTTACGGGTTCGAAATCAAAACAGGATTGGGGACCAAATTTTTGAAGAAGCGGAAGACAGCTAAAACCCGAATAATAAAGTCTCTCTCTGACTTTATGCGAGAGGAGAACGCAAAAGCAAAGAAGTCAAGTGACTCTTGAACTGATATATTTGCAAAATTGCTTGTATTTCGCATTACATTAATGTTAATGAATAAATAAATCTTTTGTAAACCAAAATGATGTAAAATATTGGCATTAATTCAAAATTATTTTTATCCACTAAAATGCGCTTGAAACACACCTAATATAACGTGCATAAACTAAACGCACATTTTCATCAGCCGCAAATTGTAAGCACCCAGTTGCTATGCACAAATTTTTACGGGCAGAATCCGCCAAATCTCGCGGCGGGGGTTTATGTACAAAAACGAGCAGACTTTCTGCATAATAGTGGTGGAAATTTTCACACGGGAGTGTTTAGCCCACTGTGAAATGCGATTCTATTATGACACTGGAAATTTGGCGAGGCGAGATGTTTACAGCCGGACGAACGCGTTTCAATGGGATTTAATGCATTTGTAAATTAAATTCACTTTCGAAACAAACCTTGGGGATTGTTACAAAAAATTCAAAACAGCGGTCTTGTTGATATAATTAATTAATAAATGTACGAATGTATGTTTGTCGGCGGTAAAACAGCTTTTGTAAAAACTCAAAAATCAAGAAATACAATTTGGAACGAGGGTAAAGTTTCCTTCCTGATACATTGGGATTTTACATGGAGATTATATCTTGTGCAATACATATATGGAAGTTGTTAATGCAATGTACCGGGAAAATTACGGGGTGTACAAGATATTTGCTACACAAACAAAAACGCATGTTAGTGGTCAAGTGAGAAAGATTAGTACTTTGGTTTATGGCGGCGTTTTGAGGGAATGGAAGAAGCGCCAGGTATATTTTCATGAGCGAAGCGATATACTGGGCTGGTTCGATCCGTTGGTGTCGCGTGTTTTCCACTCGAGCCCATCGCCCAGGAACAACGCAGAGACATGGTAAATACATGTTTGGAAAGCCCATGGCGTAAATAAGCGCGGGTAAATACCAGTTTTTCAAATTTCGAAATTTTGAAAAAAAAAATCAAAATTTTGAAAATAATGAAAAAATTCTATATGCACTATTGGGGTCACATTAGTTCAAGAATAACGTCTCCTGCCGCATTGTTTTCGAAATTACAAAATTTGGTAAAAATTTCCACTCGTACATGTATTAATTTTATCAACAAGACCGCTGTTTTGAATTTTCTGTAACAACACCCAAGGTTTGTTTTGAAAGTGAATTTAAATTACGCATGCATTAAATCCAATTTAAATGCGTTCTCCCGGCTGAAAACAGCTCTCCTCGCCAAATTTGCAGTGTCGTAATAGAATCATATTTCAAAGTGTGCTAAAATTTTTGACATTAATAATTTATTAGTATGAGCTGGAGACATAAATTTTCAGGAGTTTTGCTTATTTTCACATCCAGTTTACTTGATTCCTTTACAACCAGTTTTCCTTTATGGACGAGTAAGTTTCATGGCCATCATGGCGTCAGAAATTTTTAACAGCTTTATAAAACTGCCTAGTACTAAATATTGTTAATAATTTGATATCTCAAATCTAACATGTACGGTACTTTTTCGAACTGAACTAATCCAATCAAAACCTGATTTTCTGGGATTTGTTTTTCATATTTATCCAGGTTTTTCAGATCCTGATCTAGACCCTGAGTATGGGCCTTTCTTTCAGGGGGATATCGTAGGTTACCCACGGGGCAGAAATGGAATTCCTGGTGATTATTATCGTTGGCCAAAAGGAATATTTAAATTCTACGTCTCCGACGATTTTAGTAAGTTTTCATTGAGTAATTCCACAAATATCCAATAAAATTCTGGATCAAAATATTTTGGAAAGTGTCTGTAATATTCATCTACAGTTGGGATGTTAACGCTGGGAACGCTTGTCCTGACAATTCTCTTTAATTACGCCTTAAGTTAGATTCACATTGTGCTCCACATTTTCAAAAGTATTCCAAATATTGTTCGTACTATTTGCATTTGGCATGGCTAATTAATAAATTAACTATAGTAAATTCTGGTGTAATAATTATTAACATAAATTTTACTTGAAATTTAAAATAATTTTCCCATGTATGATTTTTGTAGGTTTTGCAGAAATGGAGCACATTTACACAGCTATGATGATAATCGTTGGGAATACTTGCATGATCGAGGATGAATTGCTAAATTCGGAGGAAACGGAAGATCATGTGTACTACACTCGAGAAAACAAATACTGCTCTTCAAGTGTTGGACGTGTGGGCGAGAGACAATATGTTTCTTTGGGTCAATATTGTTTTAATCATGGAATGGGGGTCCCATTACATGAGACGCTTCACGCCATAGGATTTTACCACGAACAGTGTAGAACAGATCGGGATGACTACGTTACCATTAACCTCACGAACGTCAAACCGGGTACTCATTTCATTGTCGTTTCATGTGTACATAACAATATTTCAAGCTATCAGACCCTGATAAGCAAAATAGTAGACTCCCAAATGATTACGGCGAGTAGCTAGTCTTCTAGAATAGTAGGCATCTGGCTGCTTTATCTATGTATGTTTCGACAAAAAAATCAATTTTATTGTATCACGTCCACTCTAAATTTGTTTCGTTTAAATTACATGTAGTAATTAATCTCACTGTTTTCCCAATATTATTTCAGAGTTCCACGGGAATTTTGACATCTTACCTTCGGACACCTATGAAACTCCGTATGACTACTTCAGCATCCTGCATTATGGTGCGTATGCTTATGCCATTGACACGAAAGTGAAAACCATTGTAACAAAACAAGCTAATGCTCAAATCGGTCAGCGTCTATTCATGAGTGGCCAGGATGCCAGAAAGGTCAATCAAATGTACAAGGATGAATGCAATTCCAGATTGGCAGCCAAGGCATTCGAGAATTATCCTTCATAGACTTAATACCGTCAAGCTTTATTTTGGAAATCAGTTGAATTCACATAGCTTTGAATGTCACAACGAAACTTTCCTTCCGATGCAAACAATTTGCCTTGTAAAATTTGTTACGCCTCAAGCCTGAATAAATTCAGATTTCCCACCCTATTGGAAACTTTGGCGTGGTCAAATATGGACTGGGGAAATGAGTCCTCCGATGCTATATTTATTATTACCTTGAGTTCAATTATTTATTTTGCAAGTGGTTTCCCAGTTCGGATGTGCAAGTTTGAGCACTATCAAAATCCGTTAAGATCTTTTGTTAAAATTTAATTGTGGTAGATTTGAATACGTCAACATATCGTCGATGCAAATACAAAATTTTCTACATAAATATACATTCTGTACAAAAATATAGCATGTAGACCGTTTTGCCATTTTGTACAAATTTGGAACAAATTATTTTTCGCATCTTGGCGATACCTGCTGCAATAGCTGAGGAATTGCTTCGAAATGTATTTGTGTCTAACCTAATACAGGAGCGCTCCTAATAGCCTGATTCAAAATTTTGAAACTGATTCAATGGTCCGGAAGAAATTTTGAATAAGAAATTCAATTGCATCAAACTTCTGCCTGACGGCATATGAACTGGTACATTTCATTCAATTTTACTGTATCAACGTACCAGGTATATGCATGGTAAAATAAGTGCCTGGTACTTGGGTGTAGTACCTGGCATTTTTCCTGGTACAGCAAAAGACAGTTTGAGTGCACGGCCAAACATACATACATTCGCACATGTACTAATTATATCAATATGACCGCTGTTTTGAATTTTCTACAACAACTCCCAAGGTTAGTTTCGAAAGTGAATTTAAATTACACATGCATTAAAACCAATTTAAATGCGTTCTCCCGGCTGAAAACAGCTCTCCTCGCCAAATTTGCAGTGTCGTAATAGAATCATATTTCACAGTGGCCTAAAACCTTTGACATTACAAATTTATTAGTATGAGCTGGAGACATAAATTTTCAGGAATTTTGCTTATTTTCACATCATGTTTACTTGATTCCTTTACAACCAGTTTTCCCATATGGACGAGTAAGTTTCATGGCCATCATGGCGTCAGGATTTTTTAACTGCTTTATAAAACGCCCTAGTTCCATTTCGCGGTCATAATCCATTTCAAAGTCAGGCAAATTATAAAGTTGGTAAGCGAAGTCAGCATCACCTCCCGCAGTAAATACAAACTTGGGCCAGGAATCTCGGGCGCAAATTTACAAGATTTTTTTCAAATTTGCAAGATTTTTTATAGGAATATATTTTTTGTCTTTCTGCCATTCAATTTTGTCCGAATGTTTTTTTTGTTTGGAGAAAATATTCATACCGCTAATTTTTAATTTCATGTCTCATAGCAAACATGTAATTACTCTAATTTTTCGAATTGACTGAATGCAATCAGAACTAGTTTTTATTGGAATTGCTTTTCCTATTTAACCAGGTTTTTTAGAACCGGATCCAGATCCCGAATACGGGCCTTTCTTTCAAGGGGACATCATAGATAATCCTTGGGACAGAAATGGAATTCCTGGTCAGCGTTACCGTTGGCCAAAAGGAATATTTAAATACCACGTATCGGACGATTATAGTAAGTTTGCATTAGCTAACTCCACAAATATTCAATAAAATTCTGGATCAAAATATTTTGGAAAGTGCCTATAATGCTCCTTTGCATATAGTGTGTAATTGTATACAATTGTGATATAAGTTCTGGAACCCTGTTTCGCTGGTCCTGATACCTCTTTAATTACGCCTTAAGTTAGATTCACATTGTGCTCCATATTTGCAAAAGTATTTCCGAATATTGTTCGTATTTGCATTTGGCAAGGCTGATTCAGACTAATATAATTAACTATAAATAATTCTAGTATAAAAATTATTAATTTTGCTTGAAATTTAAAATAATTTTCCCCTCTGATTTTTGAAGGTTTTGTCGAAATGGAGCACATTTACACAGCTGTGCTGATACTCGTTACGGAAACTTGCCTGGTCGATGAAGAATTGCTAATTTCGGAGGAAACGGTAGATCATGTGTATTATTCTCGAGAAAAAAAATACTGTGCTTCAAGTATTGGACGCAGGGGCAAGCGTCAGAATCTATGGTTGGGTCAGTATTGTTTTCACCATAGTATGGGGGTCCCATTGCATGAGACACTTCACGCCGTAGGATTTTACCACGAACAGTGTAGAACAGATCGGGATGATTACGTTACCATTAACCTCACGAACATCTGGAAGGGTACTCATTTCATTCTCTTTTCCTGTATATAGCTATATTTCGACAAAAAGAAAATTCGTTTTATTATGTCACTGCCATTCTGAGTTTGCTTCCTTTAAATTACATACAGTAATAATTAATCTCTGTTTTCTTTGCTGTTTTTTTTTTCAGATTACCAACGGAATTTTGACAAAGTACCTTCGAACGCCTATGAAACTCCGTATGACTACTTAAGCATCTTGCATTATAGCGCGTATGCTTTTGCAATTGACAAGAACGTCAAAACCATTGTAACTAGAGATACTAATGCCCAAATCGGTCAGCGTATATTCATAAGCGGCCAGGATGTCAGAAAGGTCAATCAAATGTACAAAGATGAATGTGCTTCAAGATTGGCCGCCGAGGCTTTGGAGAACTATCCTTCCTAGACTTAGGTAAAAGAAATTTACATCTCATGATCCGATAATTGGCTTCTGGAGAATTTTGCTGGAAGTATTCTGTTTTTTGTATTTCCTTTCAAATAAAGATGAAATTGAACACATGTATTTTTACTTATTAGTGGGAATTTAATTCACGCTTATAACCTATAATAATTATTGTAAATACATTGACGCATATATTTTGTAAATAGACAGTTCTAAGGTGTCCTTGAATGTCTATCGCCTTCTGTGATTGCTCCTGTAACAAAAAAATTTAAAGGAGGTAATTACAAAAATGCGATGGAGAACTTTGGATGTCATAGCCGAGAGGTGAACTGTACCTGAATAATGGGTACATGGATTTTTTGAACCTGTACCCGTACCTGTACCTGAATACCTGGGTTCAAATTTCCGGTAATTGTATTCAGTCTAAACTGTATTCAAACAGTATGCAAATTAAATCAGGTGTACCTGTACCTAAAAAGTACCTGCACCAAAATGGTACCCAGAAAGGTAACTGTACCTGGGTGTATTTTAAAAGTGCCTGAACCTGCCCTGGTATTTTTGATTATGTACACTAGGAATTTAAAGGATTGCCAATAATATAACAGGAAATGAAAAATTAAAATAGCCGCAACCAGGACAATTTGGTTTAATAAATTTATGTATGTATCATATTAAATTTATTCTTATCTGTTATTCTTCGAAAGCATGACTACGTCCAGGATTATCAACACTTATAAGTGATTATATATATAAGGGTAGAAAATGTAACAGATATACCAAAAACTATGATATGAATGACTTTTTTCAGGTATCTAACGACTGAATCTGAACCTGTACCCAAATTGGATGGGTACCTTTTGATAGGCACTTGTACCTGAACCTGTACCCAAGTACCCGAGCAAAACCTGTACGTATGAGGGGCACTGGTCTGGATCATTAATAATATAAATGCCGCCATCATTAATAATATAATTTTCAGAGACTAATTCGCATTTGCAACCCACCCTAGCAGAATCGCCTGCTTTGAGTATTTATTACTAATTATTACTGTCAAGGTTTATTTTGAAAATCTATTTAATTCACAAAGCTTGGAATGTCACAACAAAACTTTCCTTCTGACGCAAAAAAATTCCCCCGTCAAACTTTTACATCTGAAGCCTGAACAAATTCAGATTTCCAAAAATATTGTAAACTTTTTCGTGGTCAAATATGGGCTGGAGAAATAAATCCTCCGATGCTGTATTTATTATTACCTTGAGTTCAATTATTTATTCTGTAATCGGTTTCCCAGTATTGATGTGTAAGTCTGGTTACCATTAAATTCCGTTAAGATTTTTCTATTAAAATGGCATTGTGGTAAATTCGAATACACGTTAAAATAACATGGCTGAAGATGCACGATTATCTACGACGCCCAACGCCTTACCAAATATAATTTGAAAGTTAGGTTTCCTGTTGATACATTTTGTAATAGCCGACACGAATTCCTTTGAAACACATTTGTGTCTATCCAAAATAAAATTCTATACAAAAGAATACCTTACACGATTGTGTAACATAATTGGACCTTGGAGAATTTACATGACCAAAGGTCACTGAACACCTCATGTATATATATATAGAAAAATCTTGTGTGTATTTACAAATTCTCAAAAAAAAAGTATATTCATTAGTTCGTAAAACTGATTTGTCCCAGAAAATCAGCCCCACACAGGGTTACAACAAGTAAAGTCCAACATTCATATACATATATTTGCCGTTTAAAATTTTTTCCAGATCCTGAATACGGGCCATTCTTCCAGGGAGATATCGTAAATCACTCTCCGGGCAGAAACGGAATTCCAAATGATTTTTATCGATGGAAAGGAGGGAAAGTTAGTTACTTCGTTCAAGACGATTTTAGTAAGCTGAACTGGCCCCACCTACAAATAATCTCATATTTTTGAAACAAAAACGAGGACGTTGAATCGGAACACTCCTAGTATTTGTGATGTTCTTAAGGAATGATTTCCATGATGTGAGGGTGTATTTTAGTTGGACGCTCTTTTTTTTTTTTTTGTTTTTTTTTAGGTTTTCGAGAAATGGAATTAATCTACACAGCTGTGGAGGAGATTTTAAAGTACACTTGCATCAAATTCGATGAATTACTTCGTTTGAGGTACGACATCGATAATATATACTATGTTAGAGATCAAGACTACTGCGCTTCATCCGTGGGGCGCCAGCGTCGACTACAAACCGTTTGGTTGGGAAAAGATTGCTTCAATGTCGGGCATGGTACGGCAGTTCATGAGACGCTTCACGCCCTTGGCTTTTATCATGAGCATGTTCGAGAGGATCGGGATAGCTATGTGACCATCAATCTCAACAACGTTTACGAGTGTACACGCATCCTTTACTCTATATTTAATATTCAAGAAACATTTCTTTTTTTTTGTATATTCCAAACCAATAATTATATTGCCAAACAGGTACTTATTTTCATTATAAATTTTTATTATTTTTTCAGCGGCAAAATTAAATTTTGAGATCTTCCCTTCGAACGCTTACGGAGTTCAGTATGACTACGGAAGTGTGATGCATTACGGTGCGTATGCGTTCGCAATTGACGGAAGTATAAAAACAATATCGGTGAAACAAGAAGAGGTTGAAATTGGTCAGCGGGAGGGGATAAGCAACTGGGATGCCATAAAAGTTGACCTGATGTACAAGAACGAATGTGGTTTTAGGTTAGGGGTTGAGGCCGGAAGAGGTTTCTTTTTCAAAGACACGCGCCGTACCAAATGATATCCGTTAAACTGATAAATTACAAGCTAGCTCATATAATTACTTGAAGTATAGGTTAGATTTATCATGGGTTTTGTAAAAAAAAAAACAATTTAAAAAACATGACAAAACATGACATTTCAATGACAAACTGGATC
Source organism: Allacma fusca (assembly GCA_947179485.1). Classification (NCBI taxonomy): domain Eukaryota; kingdom Metazoa; phylum Arthropoda; class Collembola; order Symphypleona; family Sminthuridae; genus Allacma; species Allacma fusca. Next base: position 68,054,745 of record OX359245.1, read on the forward strand.
TCATGTAATGACTCGAAATTTTTTATTGCAAACATTACAAACGGATTATTATATGTTTCAAATAGAGGTATCAAAGAATCGGACTGATTAAGAACTAGTTCTTCGGTAGATTTAATTGTTTAGAAAAATTGGATATGTTCGATCGGTTGGACCGGATCAATGGGACCAAATTTTGTGGCGGTGAATTTTTCGAATAAAATGTTTCACTAAGGAACGTAATTATAATTTAATGGCAATTACTTTAATTAAACTGTTGTGTTGGACAAATGTGGATCATTTGGTCAACGATGCATCTCGATCATTTTGCCTCTTTTCAGATACAATGATTGCGTATAAGTTTTGTACACCAAATATTTCCAATGGCATTGACAATGTCTCTGATTTTTGATTGTAAGCCTTGTAATTGTTTTTGTGATTCTGAAATGTAAACTGTATTGCTCGAATCTGTGTGTCCATTCATTCTTTGCGGTTCGAACTTACAAACATTTCCATGGAAGGTTTCACTTCTGTAAAGAACATCAACAGTCTCAACTTCATAGTTTCCCCTTTGATTTACGTACAATTACAGTATTAGTCAAGCACAGTACGAGCGGATCAGTTTTGTGTACGGCGAATTTCTGCTCAATTTCTCTCACATTGAGCTTGTTATTTTGTTTGAGATCGCTTCAAAGAAAAGGATTCACTTGCTCATACCTTCATGTCCTGTGGGTAATGTTCCAATTAGTATCTTTTAACATTGACAGTTTCGAGATCCTCATCTAATTTATAGTTACTGTACTCTTTCTCATTTGAAGCTAGATCAATGGAAATCAAACTTTTGACTAATTTAGTGCATTGTTAGTTATTGCTGCGTACAGTGGTTGAGCCCTCATGACATTTTTATAATCACATGTGATCATATGTCAGACGTGAAGCTAAATTAATGTCATCGTTGATTGTGTTAAATTCCTGGCACTTCGAAATGCTCCCAGGAATCTAAAACTGCCTTCTTAAAATTTTTAGAACATTTTTGCAAATGAATAATTACAATTTAAAGAATTCCTGATACCTTGATGATTATATAAAAAATTCTGCTTATGACCCCCTTTAAAAGGGGATCAGAAAGTACAGTTATAGTGTCTCAAGTCACCCCGCAGATTTCTTCCCTTCCCCTCATGACAATTTATTCAAATGATTCTTTTCATGCTAAAGGTGTCAAAAATACGCTACAAAAATTAGGATTTATTTGAAAAAACAATTTTTTATTTCCACATTATGTTTCTCACACTTACATCCTTCATAAAAAATATCCTTCCATAAAGTATTTATAGTTTGGTGGGTCCCTCCGTTAAGAATTGTGATCAGGAATGGACGCTAATAAGATCTTATTTGTACAAACATTTATGTTTACAAAATTCGTTCACAACCACTAAACTCATACAACTGACTTGGTTCAAAACTACAGTAATAATATGGACGCTTTTCAGTATCTAAAATTGTTATCACAACATTAAATGACTCCTTGTTCCTCTATATGCAATACTCCCCTTAATTGTATGCATTGTACAAAAACTTAGGTTTTTATGTAAATACAATTATTATTTTTGTCTTAGATTTTAAACCAGGACAATACAAATTTCAATTTGGATGGATTAGAAATAGTGGATTACTGGAGCAATATTTCCAAGACAAGTAAAAATTAATCCCTATGGCTACTAAACCACATTGTGAACAACATTAAGAACAGCCGTGTTCGAGTCCTGACGTCGGGAGAAATTCCTTTTGAGTTGACATCTGATCAAGTCCAGGAAGCTAGATCGGAAGTCCTTGGACATGAAAGCATAAATGATGGGATTGATGGCACAGTTCGCATACATCAAAAGGAACGTCATGGGGGCCAACAAGTTACTAAAAGTGCTTCCAATCTCATAGTCGGGCATGTAACTGATGCAGATCTTCCTCACATGGAATGGCAAGTTACAGAGAGCAAAACTGACAACCACCACAATCATCATTCTCACAACGACCCAGCGTGAAGCCGTATTTTTCCCACCGATCCTCCCCCCTCCTGAAGAATCCCCACAGCAGGGGATACTCCTCCGGCAAAACTTCCGATGTAAAATCTTGGATGAATTGAGGATGTAAGTTTCTTTAGAAATTTTCCTCCTGGGAAATTTCCCAGGAGCTGAGGAGGAGGAAGAGTCCTCAAAGTGAATGTCGTTGTTGTTGAAGGGACTCCTACTTTTATTAGGCCTCGGGAAATTCGGTGTTAAAACCTCCTTAAACTCTTGTCTGCTGCTCTGCAGGGGATTTTTCTTCAAAGTTTTGGGGGAACCAGAACTATTTCCTTTGGATCGACACCTCTGCTTTTTACTACCCGAGCGTCGGAAAATACTGAGCCTCACGCTGAACCTAATCCTGGCGTGGGAACATTTTGAAGGGGGAGGCTCCAAACTGTCACTGAACACGGTACTTCCTGTGGACTCCAAATCTGAGATTAGGCTATCATTTTCCGGACTCTCCCGATCATTGTCTTTGAAACTGTTGGAGTCATCTTCGAAGGTAGTGGAGAATCGGACGGTTCGTCTCTCACGCTTGGAACAACTTCTGGAGAATCTGTTGAACTTCTGGGTGACGGAGATGGTACTTTTTTGGGAGGTGTAGCTTTCACTCCCGAAGGAAGCTCCGGTGCTGCCTCCACGGAAGAGACGAGAGCTCCTCCAAACATAGATACTAATCCGAGTGTACAAAATTGAGATCACTAGGAGGGGGAGGATGAAGAGGAGGATGAAGTAGCCCATGTCCATCATGGGGGCATTGTAGAGACTGTGCTGAGGGGCACAGATCATATCGTACCGAAGTACTTTCCCTGGAGAGGCAGTCACAGGGAAATTTATGATGTTGATGTAGTAGAGTCGGGGGGCGCAAATTATGGCACTCAGGATCCAAACTGTCACGATCACAACCTGGGTTCAATTTAGATAAAAAGAATAGAAAATTAATTAGCCGAAAAAATAAGCCTCTTGTCTCAAGTCTTAACTTGAGAGGGATTATTGAGTTCTAATCGGTCAAATGTATCATTCCTGGGTATAAGTTCCTTACATTCTTAATGTATCGTGGGCTCATAAATATTAAAGTATTATTTTGCTTTGAATAAAAAATTATTGGGGATAATTTTCTGTTGATTGATATTCCATCTAGATCCTTTTCCATACTCAGGAGATATATTCTATATTTAAGCTTTTTTTTTTATATAGATATGTAAGTACGTAAGTGCAGAGGAAAAAATAAATTGACTGTTTCACTTTGCCCCAAAATTTACTGCGCTTTTAAAGACAGAGTTTAAGATAGGAATCCACGGAGGGATTTCGTCTCAGAGTGCCCCAAAAATAAGAAAAATTTTGTCTCTGAAGGAGCTCACCTAAATAGGATTTATTTAATACATTATTACGTAGGTACCTTAAGCTTGGAGAGCGTCACCCACTTCCTGCTTTTGAACGGATGTAGAATTGCAACGTAGCGCTCCACACAAATCACTACGAGGATGAGGATGGACGTGGTGTGACTCAGACTATTAATGAAATGGTACATTTTGCACATGAAGGAACCGAAAACCCATCTGATTTTAAAAAAAAAAAAACATTATCAGCTTTAAAATTCGTGAAACTTCAGCCCCGTCACTATTTACTCATTTTGGGAAATTACACGGGGAATTTTTACAAGGGCAACTTTGATTGTTAAAACATGATTAGTGTGAATTCTTACCTGTCAATTAGAAACGTGGACAGGTTTTGGTACACACAGAAGATTCCCACGCAGAGATTTGCAAAGGCTAGATTCCCTATGCAAAATTTCGTGATGCTCCGCATTTTCCAGTGTAATGTCACCACAAGGACAACTGCTAAGTTTCCTGAAATTTTTAAGATTTTAAAAAAATTAAAGACTTGCTGTGTAGACTAGATACGATCATACGCTTGGACCATTAAAAATTACCGTGGGGTTAATGGGCGTGCAAAATAAATAAAATTACTGTCTAATAACTATAAGGATTGTATTTGCCCGGAATAAAATAATTAAGGAATTTCCAAAGTAAATCGTTGGAATAAGAGCTCTAACACTAAATCCTATTTTTATCAGGTCAACCTCAACCCTTTTAAACTTGCACTCACAAAGTTGGGGTAAGTTGAGAATCTTACCAAAAAAGCAGAAGGAGAAGACGAGAGTGTACAAAGTAATGAAAATAGCACGGACGTAGGCCTTGTCAAAAATTGTCTCCGCATCTTCCTCCAACAAATCCATCCCATCCGTCTCCATGCTATTTTGCCATTGAGAGAGCACACCCGGAAGTTCTGTTTTCATTGTCCGGAGAATCTCACTTGTCCCCGAAAGGTTCATTCTATGAAGGGTAGTTTTCGTCTGCGTCAATAACCCTGTTCCTTCCTACAGTCTGAGCCAGTATTTTTCACAATACATATTCCAGAATTCGATGTAATCTTCTTCTCACGAATGCTTAAAAAAATAAAATAATTGTGAACACTGACTCCTGTGAAATCTTCATTCTGATTTAAAGATTGTAACACATGGGGTCGGTGGGGACGGAAGTAACTGTCAAAGCTTATATTTGAACTACAGCTCGTGAAAGCAAGGAAAGTCGGGAACACTGAAGCTCCAAGCAGTTTTTGAGAGACTGATGAAAGATCTGGAAAGCAGAGATGTTTATCCTCTGGAGTTTTGGAGAAAGTCCCAGTTCAGGTTAAACTTTCACAGGAGAACATTTGCGCAGGTTCACCCGTAGTTCCTCAACTTTTGAGCTGAAGCTGTGAATGAATTTTTTCACGTGTTTTTCCACTGAAGCTTGTTATAAAGAGATCTGACTTGGCTTATTTTCCCCGTATTTTTTTTTTAAATTGAAAACGCAACTGTCCAATTTGAACAGTTGAAATTCAATTAAATAAAGGATAAAGCTTGCAATTCTCATTTATAAAACTTTTTCTCGTAAGGCGTCTTTAACAATAAAACCCTTTTTTGAAGTTACCAAAAATTCCCACATAATATGACAATATTGTTTTCAAAAAAAATTCGTACATAGAACCATATGTTATTACACAAATTCACAGGGAATAAATTAATTTATTTCCCTTTTTAAAAAAAAATCTCTTTGAATGGAATTTATTCATAATTTGACCAAAATTCTGATGAGCCCTCAATACGTACACAGAATTTTCCAAAGCAGCAAAAGCAAAAAAGTGTAAAAGCACAATAGACCCACGGCTCTGCAAAGCATTATCAATTATGTTCAAATGAGATTTTTTCCATGGAAATATCAATTTATACACGGATTTTTTTTTTTTAGGGAAGCTTGACTAATCAAAAGTGTTCTTGGGAAATTGATCTAAGGGTTCTCACAAATTTTCCGTATTAAAATTTAAATATTATCTACAGATAGAGAACATTGTGTATAAGAAACGTCAGAATGATCAAAGACAGTGGCAAGATAACTTCAAGGGATTTCAACGTATAAATATCTACACAGCGTTAACAAAGTTAAGTACCAGGAACTTATTTCTCATTTTAGTTTCAGTTCCGAGCGCACTGACAAAAGTGCAATGTGGTTTGCTCCATTTTCATTTACCTAAGGCAAATTTTAATCATACAGGGAAATATGATTGGAAATAAGTCCACGGGGTTCTATATTACCACACAGTTCTATTATGCACGTAGAGCCCTTTAAGCGGATTTCCCAATAAATTTCCAAACTTCAAAGGTTTACTCGTTAAAAAATTGAGGGAATTTTAAAGTTGTTATTTTTGAATGAGCACAGTTTCCTTTAAACAATTATTACAGCATCAACCGTTCAAGTTTTAAGAATTATCCCCGATAAAACAACATTTCTCCAAAAGGGCTTTCAAATTTTAGATCGATCTGTTCTGCTCATTCACGTTTCCAATAAATTATATATTCCTGAGCTAATAATTATTACCGGATGTTCCTGCTTTCATAAGATTAGAGCAACGTTATAGGAGCCTTGTGTAGCATTCCGATTATAAGCAAATATAATCTAAAGATTACGCATTCGATTACAAAGGGAAAATTCCCATAAAAACAGTCGATACATAAATCAAGTCAATGTAAAATTCTCACTGGAATTTATTTTAATTGTCAATCATCCTGATCCCTTTCAAGTCATTTTGACGAATTGAAACCATAACGAGGGGAATGAAAGAGGAAAGTAAACTGGAAGTATTAGAATTTCAATATGCCATAATTTTTGTTATGTAATTAATTCAAATAAGTATCTATCCTTAATTTTCACTCCCATATTTGGGGAAAAATATCATTGACAAAAATAAGCCTTTGAAATCTTAATCCTTTTTTATAACTCCACGTTACAAGTAAGACTCTATTTTTCAAGGACTGTTTTATTTATTATCGATGGTTCTAAGCTGGCTGGATTGTAATTTTTAATGTTTTTATTCATATGATTTATTTTCCACTGGAGCTTATTTCAGAATAGTATGTCAACTCACTAAATAGGATTGATTGTGTATTTACTTGCACTAGTAGTTTGAGAAAGTTCAAAGGGATTGTTGGACCGTGTCAAACGTAGGTAGGAGGACGTTACCATTACAAATTACCGAGTGAACACTTCCAATTTTGTGAACAACATCCAGCACATCAAAGAGGAAGCACGTTGAGACAACACGTTTTAGTAAATATGTATATAATTACACATGACACATGTGAATCACTTCAAGGGAAATCGTTTTGTAAGCGTGTGTTTTATAAAATGATTGGAAGTAGGTACTTAGTATAGGCTGGAGTCTATAACGTAATAAATATGAAAGGGATAATTTATTACTTTAAGCTCTAGCCACTGGGCTTGACTGAGGTTTTGTACGTCACATTACCTCAAAATCAAATGTTTTTTGATTGCTTTAGAAACACGTTTAATGACAGTTGCTTCTGTTGACAAATATTTCAGTGGAGCATAAAAACAGTCAGAGGAGGTTGGATTTTTGATTAATTATTTTATTTATAGGATTGGCGTTCCTCTTGTGAGCTTTCCGTCTGATTCCTTTTAATTCCCCATTATCTATGTGTACCTTATTAATGCAGAGCTGTATTGGAGTAGAAATAAGTGTGAAGGACTATGATGCATAAAAGCTACGTGGGAACCCTAATGCAAGCTATGAATGCTTCTGAATACATTATACATAGGATTATGTAATTTCAGTGTGATTCAAGGAATAAGGGAATTATGGTTGCCGTCAAAATCCCCAGAAATTTCCAATGCCTTAAATGCAATTTGAAAGAGTTACTGCATTTTTTGCCGGATTTTTCTCAACAGCGGAATGAAAACAAGAATAATTAAAACCGTTGTAGTGCAGAAGAGAAATGAATTAGAAAAACAATAAGCAGAAGAACATTCCATTTTTAGGAGGACTACACAATAAATAATAATTTTGCACTTGGACAATTCGCTCCCTCGGAAAATAAAATTAATCTGCATAAATGCCTTTACTAATGGTAAACAAAAGATTAATAATAGATGTTTAGGTTGGATTCGTGAACTTTGAATAATTATCTATAATTACATAAATACATGAACGAGCCTACACAAAAGCTTCACATGCATAATAAACTCCTGTCATGTTTCAGCTAAAGATTAAAGCCTAATTTGTTATTATGAACTTGTCTTCTGCGGTCAAATATGTACATACATTGAACGGATTTGATTAGGGATCATTTTTCAAGGCACGTGTACACACTTGTGCAGGAAAGTTAACTTTTTGCAGGGACATTTGTGTCTTGACATTAATGACTTCAAAGTAAGTAGCGGAATGTCAGAAGCCCAACGTGACAGGATCACTTGCTGTTGACAATTAGGTGTGTAATCAATGTGAGTTTATAAATTTGTGGATGGAGCTGGAAGCGGATCTGCGGGAGTCTCAACATTTAAATTGCATAGTAAATAATATGCCCCGCGGGTGTTTAACAAGTAAGAGGAACTTTCGGGAAGCTATTCAAGCGTTACGGAGTGTACTCACTGAAATGAAAGAACTAATAATTATTTTTATGAACGCTGGAAAATATATTGGGTTTCTTTGTCTTTTTAGGGAAAACGTTTTGGGAAATAAATGAACAAGAAATTTTAAATTTTACCAAAGGATATTAAATGTAATTTTTATAGATAACTTAAAATTAGCATACGTAACCTTGTTATTCATTGAGATTGATTTCTAATTTTTACAAAATGCTTTCCCAGAAACAAACTATACCTTAAATTAGTGTTGGGCTAAATGAAAAGAGAATTTTATAAAAAATAGTTTAAACTAGATAGAAAATAATGCTAACGAAATTACTCATCGGAAATAAATTACAATAAGTTGCAAGTAGAAACTTTCAGTTTTGTAATTACATCAATGCAAAATATTGAGTTTGTAATAATATTGAAGCATATGAATTGTTACAGTGGAAACAAGTTTTTTTGCGGAAGTTCTTCAAAGCAGAAATTAGAAGACAAGAGTGAAAACATCAATCAAGGAAATATTTACGTACGTCATTAAGCAAAGGTCCATTTCAATTGAGACATTCAAAATTATTAGCACAATCGGAAATATTTTTTAACTCCGAGTGTTCCGGCTAAAACCATTAAAAATATTCAAAGGTACTGGAATATTAAATGTAATATTTTAAATTATAACACATTCAAGTAGATATAGAGTTTCAAAGAATATTACTATACGTTAAATATAAAGGTCCAATGTTTATTTTTACAGAAAAATGCATCTTGAGTGTTCTCGAAGGATCAAAATAAGCTACGGGGTACACTGAACAAGACAAGTCCCAGAATATCATCCCAAAGATTATGTATTTAATTTCAGCGGAAAAATTCCCATAAAAACGCTCGTTACATAAATCAAGTCAATATTTAATTGCCACTGGAATTCATTTTAAATACCACAGAAGTTCTGATCCCTCTCAAATCATTTCGTGGAATTGAAACCACAACAAGTGGAATTAATGAGGAATATAAACTTGAAGTTCGAACGTCAAAACGGTATTTTTGGAAATTTGATGGAAATCCCACAACCAACTAAACTTGATCTATCACCTTGGAAAAACGTTTTGGTTGTGTAATTTACGTATCCTTAATTCTCAGTTCCATGTTTGGGGAAAAGTAGAACTTCATCTCACAAATAAAAATATACCTTCAAAATCGTTATCCTTTTTTAGAACTCAACGAGACAGGTAATTAATACACTGTGACTCAAGGACAGCTTTGATAATTAATTACTCACTGACTGAAATAATTGTATATTTTCTTTCCCCATTTTCGAGCAAGCTCAAAGGGATCGATCCACCGTGCCAATGGTAAGTGATAGGACGTGAGAATTACTAATGTACTGAGTGAACCCCTGTAATTTTGTAAGCAACACCAAGGACATGAAAGGGGTAGTTTGAAAGCACGTTGAGACAACAACATACTTTTGTATATGCACAAACACAAACAGAATCACGTCAAAACTATTTCCCACTTCAAGGGAAATCCTTTCGTAAGGATGAGTTTAATAGATGGATTTGAAGTAATTAGATACTTGGAACTGAAGTCTATATCTTGTAATAAATAGGAAATGAATACTTTAAACTCTTGACACTGAACTCGACTGAGGTGTCATTTGTAACATTAAACCACAAAAACAAATGTTTTACAATTATTACAGAAACACGTTTTAGTACAGCTGCTTATGTTGACAAATATTTCACTGTATTTCTGACACAGTAGTGGTTTCCTCTTGGGCTTGGATTCCGTTCATACTGTCTATTGCAAATCCTGACTGGACTCTCATGAGGTTTAGAAATGCAATCAGAATTAGAATAAAAGTAAAATAAAAAAGCCAGAGAATGTTTCTGGGTACATACATACTGTACATATGATTATGTAATGTCGGCTTGATCCAAGGAATAAGGAACTTACAAACTGAAAAATAAGTAGGACCTCATAATCCCCAAGAATAGTTAAATGGCTTAATTGCAAAACAACTTCAAGGAATTATAAGAGATATTTTAAATGTAAATTATTAATTTCCTTCAACAGAATTTCTGTCTCAATAGCGGGATTAAAAGAAGATTAAAAATGTCATGTGCAATCGCAACGACATTCAGAGTGGGCAATTTCAAAACTGGCGCATTTTACCTAAATAAATTTTTCAGAATTGGTTTGAAATTAGAAGGTATTTAAAATTGCACCGATTGTTTCTCAAGCTTTTTTTTCTCCGTATTTTCTTTTGTATTACATTCCATTTTTAGGAGGACTGCATCATGAGTAAATATTTTGTTTTTGATGAAACATTTTGCACCTGGACCATTATGCGTCGTCAATTAATTATATGAATCCGCATCAATGTTTTCTGAGTGGGAAAAGCTTGATAATGGACGTTGAGGAAGAATTCGAAACAGGTGCAATTTGTAACGTTCGAAGTGAGTTTTTTTTTAATAGAAACATGAAAGAACTTACACAACCGTTTCACATGTAAAATGAATTCCTGTGCTTATCCCTGTCACGTTTTAGCTACCAATTACTTTTGATGAGCTTGTTTTCTGTGGTCCAGTATGTATCTACGTAAAATGAATCTTATTAGGGATCATTTTCCAAGTCACGTGTAGTCACTCCTACAGCATTGTAAACTTATTGCAAGGACATTTGCTTGTGGGTTCAAACTTTAGATTGTAAATCAACTCGGATATTAATGACTTCGAAGTACGTAAAAATCAGAGAATTCCAAATATGCTCATGTCCCTTCCTTTCCGACTTTACAAAGTTTTGCTGAAATTAAAATTGAATCGTGGTTCCAATGTGTAGGCAAGAGAAACATAGCATTAAAAAGAATGGCATTAATTCCGGCAGAGTTTATATTCACAGGGAATTCTGCCGTTGCTTGAATAATTACTACAATTTCTAAAATTTTGACTGAACATATGTCCTTTTCCACTGGAATTTGTTTCCATTATAAATATTTTGCAATACTTTCCAGCTCCCTTAGCTGCAAAATAATTTAATTAAATCTTAATAAAAGTTATAGCTTACAATTAGTCTTGATTCTAACTTTTGTTAAAAGTTCCCGAAACAATTTTGATAATGGTGAATTTTTATCAATCAAGCATTTAACAGTCTGTTTACATAACACAATAATAATAAATTATTGTTGCAAAAATCAAAGTAACATCAGATTAACGTTTTTTTTTTAATTTGCATAAGCACAGAAGAAACCTTTGAAGGAAATGTTTTCACACGACTTTCCTAAAGTACAAACATAATTAATTGAAACTTGAGCACACAAGAAAAGCGTGAGTAAAATGTTTTTGACACGTTCATACAATTGATATACAAGTTTGTCATATGTCGCAAAGTTTCGAATTGTTTTGATTTTACATATATAATGGTCGTGGAACCATTCTTTATGTGCTCTGCTGATCATATGAAGCGAGACAATTTCAATAGTAACAACAACGTGACAAAAACACTTGTTGTTGACAATTCGGTTTGTAATGAGTGTGAAATTATAAATTTGAGGATGCAGTTGGAAGCGGATCTGCGGGAGTCTCAATAATTAATTTGTATTTTATGTAATATGCCCCACAGATGTTTAAAAAGTGTGAGGAACTTTCGAGAAGCTAATCAAATGCTAAGGAGTGTACGCTCTGCACGAAATAACTAAGAATTGTTTTTATGGACCTTGCCAAATGTGTCGGGCTTCTTTCCCCTTTTACGTAAAATGTGTTTCGAAAATAAATTAACCAGAAAGAAATTGAATGTTTACCAAAATTTAGTAGATAGGAATAGAAACCCAATAAAGACAACTTCAGAAGGCACCAAATAAACTACGAAGTAATCTGGACAAGACAAGTCCTAGAATATTCACCCCGAAGATTATGCATTCGATTACATTGGAAAAATTCCCTTAAAACCACTCGTTACATAAATCAAGTCAATGTATAATTCTCACTGGAATTCATTTTAATTACCACAGAAGTTCTAAGCCCTCTCAAGTCATTTCGTCCAATTGAACCCACAACGAGTGTAATTAAACAAGATTGTAAACTGGAAGTTGGAGCTTCCAAAGAACCATGTTTGAAAAATTTGTATTAAATCTCACAACCAAGTAAATTGTATCTTTTACCTTACAAACATTTTGATTGTGCAATTCTTTTTATAACTCCACGATACAAGTAATGCATTATGCTTGAAGGACAGCTTTGATGATTATCGATGATTATTAGCTGGCTTGATTGTAATTTTTAATGGTTTTATTCATGTGATTTATTTTCCGCTGGAGCTCAAATCTCACTATTAAGCCCACTCACTGGATGGGAATAAAAATAAATTTCCCTGCACCATTTTGATCAAGTTCAAGGAAATCGTTCCATTGTATCAATCGCAAGTAGCATTGCAAATTTACGGATTGAAAGCCTCTGATATTGTAAACAACATTCAGACATGAAAGGGGTAGTGTGGGAGCAAATTGAGAGAACAGCACACTTTTGTATATGCACACACACACACACATACAGAGAAACAGGTGAAAACAATTTCCCACTTCAAGGGAAATTCTTTCGTAAGAATGGGTTTAAAAGAGCGATTGAAAGTAGATAATTGGGGCTGGAGTCTATATCTTGTAATAAATAGGAAATGGATATTTTAAGCTTCTGACATTGGATTCGACTGAGGTGTCATTTGTAACATTGCTTTAAAATCAAATGTTTTGAAATTGTAGAAACAAATTTTATTATTATTTTATGATAATTATACCATTTATACTGGCATGGTACAGTTCTCCAGAGATTTTTGTCCTATTAAAGCTCCACATAGTAATGTGTCCCTCATAATGGGATCCCCTCCTTATACTGTCCATTGCAAATCCCGATCGGACTCTCACGAGAATTACAAAAGCCATCCGTATTAGAATAAAACAAAAATAAATAGTCACAGCATCGTGGATTTTTGATTGTTTATTTTATTATTGGATTTGCGTTCCGTATGATACTATGTGTATATTAAATTTGATTCCTTATATTTCTCCATTATCTATGTGCACTGTGCACATTAATGCAACGCAGGATTTGAGTAAAAAGTGTAAAGTTCTGGGACTAATAAAAGCTTTGCGGGAAGTTGTATCCAAGCTTTTAATGCTTGTAAATAATTAATATGAATACATTTATATATCGTATATATTCATATATCTAATGTCGGTGGGATTCAAACAATATGGGTTTTAATTGCAGAAAAACAGTTAGACCTTCAAAATGCCCCAAAAGAATTAAATAACTTTAAAATAAACAAACAAATTCCTGGAATTATTGCGGAAATTTTAAATTTGAAGTATTCATTTCATTCAATAGACTTTTCAGTGTTTATGGCGGAATGAAAAGAAGATTAAAAATTGCAAGCACATTTGAAATGAACTTTAAAGAGAATAATTTCAAAACTAGTGCAATTTACAAAAAGGAGTTATATAATTTACGAAATGCATAGCAGTAAATAATTGGTTAGCCAATAAAATTTCAGGCAACCAATATCTAAATGGACCAATGCCATTAAATTGTTAAAACTAACATTGGAGATAGCCAAGGTAATAGCCGTTGCAGACACTGAGAGGAGTGTGATATCCTTGGTTATATGCTTGGCAAGTGTTCCAGGGAAGAGCAAATACGTAGCAATCGAGACTTTAGCATTCGGTCATTATCGGTACGAAAATTAAGGTACGTCGCAGGCAGAAGACATATTGTTAGGTAAAATTACATAGTTACAGTCTAGACATTTTGATGTTGAACATTTTTGAGAGAATATTTTATGAAGTTTTGACGGATCTATTTTGCGAATAAGCTCCGGAATTTGATTGTGAATGACTCCACGTTCACTATAGTGCTCCTCATGGGTACAAAAATCCTGCTCCCGGACACATATTACCTGTACACCCAATATATTTGTTGATAATATATTTGAGAGATTTTATATCTTCACTTTCAAGAGTATTCTATTTCAGTTACACTGGATTTATTGGGGGGCGAAATCCTAAATTAATCCGCATGTGGCCCCTTTTTATTGTCCAACACTAAGTGGTTGTTAGTCCATGCAATGTGTACGGTAACAACTCTTGCTGTTTCATTAGCCCAAATAAATGCGTTTCTGAATAACATACTATATCCCCTAATTTTGTAGCAAATACTTCCCAATTCTTTCAAATATAATATTTGCAATACATTATATTGGTTATTTTTGACACCTTGTATTTCTGATACTACACCTTCTTTAACAAAATTACTTTGGATTCGTGATCCACTCAAATTCAATTTTCATCAAATTTCATTAAAATTTCGGAAAGCTGGTCAAGTAAATTTGTTTAAATTCCTTCCTTGATTTTACGTTTTCATAAAAGTATGCAAATATTTAAGGTACTTCAAGATCAGGTTCAGGTATTTCCAGCAATCGTATATACCTGTACCTGCAAGGAACCGACTCAAATAGGTAATCTTCCGTACCCGTTCCCATACCCGTACCTGTACCCAACTGTGCGGGTACAAATTGACTGTACCCAAAAAGTGGCCAAAATTTGTGGGTACAAAATTCATGTACCCATTTTGTACCTGAACCCTTATACCCGGGTAATAGCTGTACTTATAAGGGGCACTAGTTCTATTTGAGCTGCGAGAAAACCTGCTTCAGCAGTGTCACACGCCCCATCATCGGGACTTCAGTGTGTGGGAATTACGTGTGAAATAATTCCGTATCATTTCAATGTAGTAACATAATATTATATGTCAAATCCAACTTTCTACTCCAATCACTCTATTCACTGACCCCAGAGTTATAAGCGCTATTACATAATCATTTAGACTGACTTTTAAAACTTGATTATGTTGTTTTGACATAATTGAAATTTTTGTGTGGAACTTGTTTAATAGGGATGATTCTTCACATGTAGTTTGTTTTTAACGACTCATATATAGAATGGAACTACTGGAGTCTGGTGGATTGGATGGTTAAACGTACTTAGACAGTCTTATGTCAGAAACTAGTCAGCCAACAGTTATGTAAGTACAGGAACGAATTCATAAACAAGTTCTATTTGTTCACATACTGCCATATGTCAGCATATAATTGTATGCTTTGAGGTTCGGATGAGTTAGAAAAAATTCTCAAGGATGTTCGCAAGACCCCTAAAATACAAATAACATCCAGAAGTTCAATATAAACTTAAAATCTAATTTCTCAGATAATTATATAAAATTAACTCCTTCATTCTTTCAATTAAATAATTAACCACTTTTTTCTTTGTTTCCTGAAGTCCAAACTATAATTACCTCAGATTCAACATACCTAAAGAGTCACTAATGCAATTAATTTATCCTTTGCTTTTAATCACACATTTTGCACCGGGAGCATTTTGCTCCCATGCTAATTAAATAAATCTCCGTCAATGTTTTACTTGTGGTAAATGAATGTCAAATAATGGATGTTGGGTAGGATTCAAAACTTTCTGCTTATTCATGTCATGTTTTACCTACCAGTTGAAGTTCCACTTCAGATGTATGCACAGGATATTATTGCATTTGTTGATAACAAGATTGTTTTAAATCCGAGTACATTCTAAATTTTAATTCAACATGCTTGTCATCCTTTTCAAAACGTGTTAACTAGCAAAAAAAATATTATGTAATATTTTCCCTCGCCCTTACAAATTCACTAAATAAAATTAAATCTCAATAGAAATGTGCTTAACTTTTTCTGTTTTGATTTTTAATTTTGTCCAGGAAACTTTCCTAAAGTATAAAAACAATTTTGGAATAAAAAAGCGTGAGCCGAAAAAAAAAGTGGAACCATTCATCCTGGAATCTGCTTTTCATATGGAACGAGACAATTTCAAAAAAGCCCAACGTAACAGGAAAAACTTGTTGTTTGCAATTAAGTTTGTAATCAATGTGAGTTTCTGAATTTGAGGATGCAGCTGGAATAGGATCTGAGGCAGCGTCAATAATTAAATTACATATAATGTAATATGCACAACGGATGTTTACAAAGTATGAGGATCTTTCGAGAAGTAAAACGAATGTTAATGAGTGTACGTATTGAAATTAAGGAACTATATAATAATAATTGCTTTTATTTGCTTTGCCAAATATATTGTGTTTCTTTCTCTTTTTACGTAAAATATTTTGGAAAATAAAAATGAACAAGAAATTGTAATTTTTACCAAAGGATATTAAATGCATTTTTATAGATAGCTTAAAATTATTACACGTAACCTTGGCCTTCATTGAGATTGATTTCTAATTTTTATAAAGTGCTTCTGCAGCAATAAACTATACCTTAAATTATTTTTGGGTTGGATAAAAAGAGAATTTTCTAAAAATAGTTTAAATTAGATAGAAAATAATGCTCACGAAATTAATTACTCATCGGAAATAAATTAACTTGCAAGTAGAAACTTTCAGTTTTGTTCAGCATTGCAAAATATCGATTTGTAATATTTTGAAGTTTGAATTGTTACAGTGGAAACAAGTTTTTTGCAGAAGCTCTTCAAAGCAGAAATCTGATGATAAGAATGAAAACAGAAATCAAGGAAATATTTATGCACGTCATTAAGCAAAGGGCCATTTCAATTGAGTTATTCAAAAATTCCTAGCACGATCGAAAATCCTCTCTACTAAGTTGAAAGAGTGGGCCGTCTTCGTCTTCGTCTTGGTGTAATACGAATTTGAGATTCAAATTTCCGCGCGCTTTTTTTATTGGCTGAGCCAGCAATAACTGGCTAAATAAATTATTAAAATTATTTTTTTTAAATTAAAAAAAATATTAAAGCATTATACTGTTTTGCGCTTTTTCTTTTTCCTCTTTGAATAATTTTGCTCAAAAATGAAAAAAGGATGCTAAAAAGTCTTAATAATTTGAAATTAGTAAAAAAAACTTTTTTACATTTTTTTTATAGATTTGAGATTCAAATTTAAGCGAGCTTTATTTTTATTTGCTGAGCCATTAATAGCTTACTGACTAAATAAATTATAAAAATTATTATAAAAAAATTAAAATCGTTATACAGTAGCAAGGGCGGCGGTATTGCACGGGCAGCCGTCTACAACCAAGACGGTCCACTCTTTCAAATTAGAAATTAGCCTATTCCTATCTACTAAGTTGAAAGAGTGGGCCGTCTTCGTCTTCGTCTTAGTGTAATACGGATTTGAGATTCAAATTTACGCGCGCTTTATTTTTTGAATGAATATTAAAAAAATTTAATAAAAAATATTTAAAATAATAATAAAATTAATATTATTTCAATATATATTATTATCTATAAAAATTTCATTCAAATAGAAAAAGAAAGGATGCTAAAAATAATTCGAAATTATTAAAAATCTGTTTACAAATTGTATAGTTAAACTCATTTCGTGTTAGGATTATTTAGCTGTTTTGGTTTTTTATATAATAACTATGTAATTACTGAAAAAATTAGAACTTCTAGGGTATTTGTATATAAAATATTATTATTGCATGCAAATTATTACAATAATAATTATTATTAAAATTCATTGCTGCCAGACATCCCATCCGCTTCGGCGGATGGCTTGATTGCTAGTATTTTTTAACTCTGAGTGTTCCGGTTAATACGATTGAAAATATTCGAAGGTACTGGAATATTAAATGTAATATTTTAAATTAAAACACATTCAAGTAGAGTTTCAAAGAATATTACTGCGCGCTGATTGTGAGTATGAAAGTTCAATGATTATGTTCCATAAAAAAATGTCATTTTGTGTATTTCAGAAACTACTGCTAAATGGGAACCAAAATGAAGACAACTTTAGAAGGATCAAAAGAATCTACGGGGTATACGTTGGACTAGATTAGTTCAAGTACATTCACCCCGAAGACTATGTATTTGGTTACAGAGGAATAATTCCCGTAAAAATAGTTGTTACATAAATCAAGTCAATGTGTAATTATTGTCACCGGAATTCATTTTAATTGCCACAGAAGTTCTGATCCATTTCAAGTCATTTCGTCGAATTGAAACCACAGGGAAATTAATGAGGAATGTAAACTGTAACTTCAAAAAGGAATGTTTTGAAATTTATTATACATATGCCATAACCAACTAAACTTTAACTAACGCCTTGCAAACGTTTTGGTTGTGCAATTTACGTGTCCTTAATTTTCGCTTTCAAGTTTGGCGAAGCGTATGAGTATGAAAAAGTTGAGTATTATTCCGCAGAGTCACAAAGACAAGAAACCTTTTTGGTTACACCTTTGTTATACTTTCGAGAGCATTTTCGAATTTTAACTCTAGGTACTGTTAATCTATATACTATCCTACCCGGAATAGAATTGTACGTAATTGTAAAAAACATGCTGTATATCCACTTCCAAAATTTTATTGTTCAATGAGATTAATTAAATAACTTTTGCTCTTTAGACGTCACAGTTACACCAAAAGGCATTTCGTAAGAGATTTAATAAATCCCAAATTTAGTAATACCTGAAGAAAAATCTTTGAAATTACTTACAATACGAGTGTTCGTTCGGAATTTGAACGAAATTAGTCAATTACATACTAATATGTAAAAATAAATATTTAAACCCAGATAATTCCGAAAGTACCTGTCTGATATGTTATTCACTTAAAATGCTGGAATTACTTATATCGGAAAAACCCGAATTCCAAATTTTAAGAAGATTAGTGAAATCATTACCGATAAATGTGACCAACTAAATGTTTATTCTGAATTGTAAAAAATTTAGTGCGGTCCTACAATCGGTGGTACCGAGGGAAAAAATATTCCCTCCTTCCAAAGGTACAGCAAGGAAATATAAAATAACGCCCATTCCAGCCATACATTTTCATGTCAGACAATCTATGAAGTCGAAACAAATTTTGGTATCCAAAGTAAAAGATTATGGTTGCGCTGGGAAGTTGCCCGTTAATGGCATGGCCGCGCTGTCGAAAGATGAGCGAGTGAATTCGGAATTTTTCACAGGAAATCAAATTCTTAAAATTTTTCCAGGACCTATTGCTGGCTACAACAGAAGTGTTTTTAGGGTGGCGTGAGCCCACTAGTAAAATAGCCTTGGCCGTGCGTCCGTACGTCCTTGTGTCCTTCCGCGCGTTTACTCAAATACAGTACTACAGAACCGATTTCAATGAAATTTTTTATGGACATTATTTGTATCAAACGTAAGGCTGAGTTCGTATTTGGTTGAAATCGGCCGGATAGTTTTTCAGAAAACAATAATAATTCTTGAAATTTTGGACTTTATGTCAAATGACTATTATCTCTAAAACTACTGAATCGATTTCAATGAAACTTTTTGTGAATATTGCTTATGTAAATAGTAATGTTACTGTCTATGTGGTTCAAATCGACTAGATAGTTTTTTCGAAAAAATTTCTGAAATTTCTAAAAAAACTCAAAATTTATCCTACTTTGACGGTGGTTCCTGACGCCACACTACGCGAAGCCTCAAATTGTCGCGTAACGATGATTTTTGATAATGTGTTTGAATATTAGCGCTCTAAAGAGCTACCGGTTCGAAGACAAAGCACGTTTGTCCACCCCTCTTATAGATCAAATTATGATGAATCACAGTTACCAGAAACATAACCAGGACTTCCCGAAACAAGCATATTATTCGAATCAAAAACCGATGTGATACGACTGAATTACGAACTCCAGCCCAGTAAACGTTGCTCAAATACAATTTCAGATGAAAACTGGTCTGATCAAATTGTGATAATTTTCAAAGTTTTATGATCATTGATACAAGGAATGTTATACATCCCGCGTCCAGAATTTGGATGTAAGTCATTGCAACGACTTTTCACACCGGGGGACACTCAATTGAAGAAACCAGAAAATTAAGCCGTCATATCATGAACAGATCATCAAGGACCACGAGCACTGCAGAGCTAGCTAATGCTGGCTCAGCAAGGCAAATGTAATTACTTTGGGATGGCAGTAAACAGTTACATGCAATAGCTAGCTTCGCAAGGCTATGGTCGTCCATGCGTCTGGAACGCGCGAATGTTTGATTCTTACCATCACTTTCATATCACTATCCACTCGCTCAAATTAGAACAGAAGAGGATATTTTATTAGAGTATGTTTGGTAGATCCTGGCTATCAGAAATTAAACAAGATATTTTAGAATTTGGATAGTAGTTTCTTAATGAATGAAAATTGTAGCATTATTATTTCCAATCGTAAGTGTGTACAGATTTTCGAAGCTGCCTTTCAAAAATAAATGCAACCCAATTTAAAGGAACCTCGGAGTAAAGTAATTTATTTTATAACCCCAGGAGCTCAATGTATGGTTCAACGGATGACGGGAAAAATTTCCCAAAAGGATAAAATGTAAAGCTAAAAATCTAAAAACAGTGTAAATTACCTGGACAGAATTGATTTTCTAGTGTTCCAGCGGATTGCATAAACCCATATCTTGGCAATACCCCAAATTGGATGCTTCAAATAGAACGATTTCAGAATTTCACAAAATATGTATACAAGATTATTAAAATAATATTACAAATTTGAGTCTGAATATTTTCACCTCATACGTGACAGAGAATTATGCAATGCTAGAAACTAAAGGAAAATTCAAGACACACTCAGAACTGTCCCAGGAATTGAGCCAACAATTGAAACACTACTTGAGTGTTTTAATCCCAGCGATCATATTACAAATATGTATGTCCAGTGTTACAATTAGTGGCACACGGAAAATACTAGAAATGAGCCGAGCAAACGACACACATATTCAAGTTATTGGTAACCCTGAGTATAAAATCAGGGTCGTTATGAATATTGTCCATGGAAACCGGTCGATGTGAACACTTTCGCGTATGATTTTACAGTACAAAGATATATGTATTTATATATACTTTACAAATTGGATGTGACATCGTGTGGAGCTCCACTTGCTATCAGCTATCTATATTTTAGCGTGGGAGAATGAGCCAGTAGCAAAGCATAAATAAAATGCTGTGTCTCTGAACAAGGCTCATGTTATAATTTATATTGCCTTAGCACGTGCTATTTCCATGTACTGGGAAGAATCCGAGTTAACTTTCTTTGCTTCAGGGAGACGCTTAATATTATAGGGTTAGCCCAGGTAGTTATTATAGTTGTTTTGTTCTGAAAGTTTTCCTTTCCCATCATTTTAAGGGGATAATAAAATTGAGTCCAGTCGCCGGGAACGATTTTCTATGGGAACATTGTATGTATTTTAAGGGTTCCCGCTCAAGACTGATATACACATATGTCGTGTCCGGGTCCCAAAAAGTCATCAGGTGTAACATACTGGTATTCAATTAAACTTGAATCAATCCAATATTTGTGGTAGTAAATATATCTATGCTTATAATTTTATTTTATTTGGTAATATTATCCTTGAAAATACACTTTTTAAAGCAATTATTACTCATGCCAAGAATAGAAACCAGAATAAGACTATCAGTCACATATCTATTTGTGTACCTATCCTAAACACTATATTTTTGCTCTAATACAGGTGTGAACCGAAATACCATCGATACAGTTAAATATGCATTTTCTATCTCAAAACCTGTTTTAATGATTCCATGACCGAACTTTACAAAGCCCAAAACATTGAGATGATTTAGAAATTTATAACAATACTAAGTCTACGTATGTATGTACTTGTTTTGCAAATTAAATTAAGGTAGCTTGAAACTACTGCACTTGAAATAAATGCAAAGTCAAAATGATTATAATTTTGGTATCAACTTCAAATATACATAACTCTCGTGTTATTGTATTTTCACCAACAAGAACCCTTTAGTTTGTCAGTGGATTTCCGCTAAGGATAAAATTTTCATAAAAAAAACATACAATAACAAAGCATTTTGAAGCATCATTGAAATTCCAAAAAATTGACTTTTGTTTGGACACCTCTTAGTAGGAAGAATGATTGACACTGTAGTCAGCTGACGTGATCGGTCAAGGATATAGCTTTAATAGAAGTTTTAATATTTTCAGGGCTGCATACTTCTGGACAATTTATAGTTTCCAACTCTGAGAATAGTTTCACAATATTATATTACGACTGGAAGTTGTTGACTATTTATAACGTCAGGCTGAATTTTGTGAGCAAATAAATGTTATAAAAATATCTGGTTTACTCAAATGATGAGCTCGCAATTTTTAGGACTTTTGCTTGTTTTGAGCATTATCTGTAAGGTAAGAAACGTTTAGCGAAATTGAAGGATTTTATGAAAATATTTACGCGTAAAACTGCTATTTGAATTAAGGACCATTTACCTTTAAATTTTTTCATTTAAAATATTTTGTTCCCCATAACATAGCAATCATCAGGACAAATGCAATTGGATCCCGTGAGTTACTGCCAGGACCCTGGAGCCCATCATGAGCATCGGTTTAGCTGCTGCAATGGCGTCCCATATTTGCTTGGACACACTGTTGAGTATTTATTTGAGAATTGTCTGGACAGGCGAGCTGAGCAAAATCTAAACTACCCGGACTCGTTTGTAATTATTAGCCATCAACAAATGATATAAGAATTAAAAAATTTGGTTTCCTCTTAGAGATCAGTATCTACGTGTATATTCCATTACAAAAATATATGATTGTTTGGTTTAACAAAAAAACTTATTGCATTTCGAAGTGGGACTTTTACAAATGCGCGGTTACCCAAGCCCTGGGCCCAAACCAACTTACCCTGAGCTCCTATGCTCAGCTAATGGCAGTCAATTTAGGGGAGAAGCCACGAGAGGACGTTCTATGGTATGTGAGCAGGCGCACTGTAAACAGTTCTTTGAATGAAGTGGATCGTATGAAAGAAATGTGGGAAATTTATTTTGATGCTGACTATAAGGTATTTTTTAATATTTTTTGTATAATAATTTTTTTATTTAATTTTATTACAATTTTAAGATCAATACAAAAATAAATTAACTGTTTCAGGTCTGCAGTAAGAAATTTGACCCGGATGAGGTAAGCACAGACTGATCAATTTTATACGTGTCTCTTTTTTTAAGGGGACTTAAAAACCTTGAAATATTTGGACCACAATTTTACAGAATTTTTGCCAAACCATTTAAAAGAATTTTGCCTTGTCCATCCCCTGCTGATCAATACGTCTAATTTAGTTTTAATTGATTTTCCAGACCCTTGAAAAATTTTGTTTAATTTAATGCAACAGTTCACAGTTCGGCAGGCATTTCCTGGAGAAAGGGGCCTTCGTCAATACTGGGAGCCCTCCTACAAATGCAAGGGTTTTAAACTTCCCCACATTGCTATGCTTATTCGGAACCCATTAAACTTACATCAACATTATATTGAATGCATGCAGTATTTACAGTCACGTTGTCGTAACACAAACCCAAATACGATAGTAAGAAAAATTCCCAATTTCAATGCGTCAATAATGACACCAATCAATATTTAAGGAACTCATCTCAGAAAAATTTATTTTCAACAGGGCTTCTTCTGCAGAAATTCCAGACCTGATGGGATCTCCTTTAAAGACCTTGAAAGGAAGGATATGGACTTTAAAGAATTTTTGAATCAAATTACTCCGTCTTTTATATCCTTATCAGCAAGGGACGATTACAATGGGAACATTACGCAAATAATAATGGCTGAAGGAAATTTTACGCAGAACCCAAATGACGTGTTTACAAACATTACTCAAAATCTGTACCAAATACGGCCTTTTAAAAGGCATGGTCTGGATGAAGGTACACACTTTGACACGTCTGAATTTGACACATATACATTCCAGCTTGTTATTATTCACATGATCGTTCCAACAAATTTATTTACAAAGTTACGGGATTTTGTTTTTGACTGTAGCATTGATCCGTATATTGAAAAATTTGCTACCTGTGGAGTTCATTAATTATGCTGCCGGGCAAGTTCATTCCGTGAGAACAATTTAATTTCATGATAGATTGGAATCATTTTATTGTTTAATTTTTTTAGCAATGCAAATTTTTTAGTACTTCACAAAATAAAATGCTAACAATTTGAGAGAAAAATCTCTGAAAATTTAGTGTGAACATTTCTATTTCACAGAATCGATGCGGTAATCCTTGAGTCTAGTTCTCCTATGTTGGGCTAAAATTTCAAATTAAAGGACGTCTGAAATCAATGATTTTTTTCTCGACTGGAGCAACCCTTTTAAGATAGGACAAAACTACGCTCGGCAATTCTTAAAAAAATTTCGATTACGGCCCTTTCCAAAATTATAATTAAATTGATACTGGGACC
This sequence comes from Allacma fusca, assembly GCA_947179485.1. Classification (NCBI taxonomy): domain Eukaryota; kingdom Metazoa; phylum Arthropoda; class Collembola; order Symphypleona; family Sminthuridae; genus Allacma; species Allacma fusca. Next base: position 68,079,027 of record OX359245.1, read on the forward strand.
TAACCCGGTAATATGCATTCTAAATAAAAACTATGGGATTTGAAATTTCCATTGCAATCGAAAAAATTAAATGTAAATTTTACTCTCGTCAATCAACTGAATCTTCTATAGCGAAAGCATACAAAAAATAAATACCCCCGTAGAAATTTTTGAGCTCACGACTACTAACAAATCTAAATACGAGGATCATCTTCACAAAGCCAATGACACGGATAAAAGGGGCAGTGTTTTGAAATTCCATTGTTGAGTCACATCTGTTTCATTACAGAGACCCATTTCCGCCCTCCCCCTAAAAATTGAAATTAAGATAAAATTTGTATTAAAATATTACAATTCAATAAACAATTCCCATGTGTACCTTCGGTTTTTGAGACAGGACCCTGAGCCCACATTTCTGAGAAGGCTGAATTCCCGATCAATAAAAAATAAAGGCGTCCATTGCTGGAAGGTTCTATTATCGACGGTCTGAAATTAAATTGTAAATTCTTCCTTTAAATCTCACGCTTTTTATAAGACACTGCACTGCAACTCCCCAAAATATTTCCCTTAATTTGTACCAATGTAAAAAAATTATATTGGCCAGAAATATAAAATTTGAAACCTGTATATCAACCGTCTCCGTATCTTTATCCTCGTTTAGAACTATAGTTAAGGATGGCATCATACTGTAAAATTCCTCCAAATTAGAGCGACCTCTGAATAATTCCCAGTCCCAGCTCTGGAGGATTGGAAGGATCAAAAACGTATTTTCTGGAATTTGTAACAAAATTAATATTTATTCCCAAAATCAAAAACCCCCTTAAAATATTTGTTTAAAATTTGTATAAAATGTTTTTTTTAATACCAGGGTCAAGACCAACTGCTAGCCATTTTTGATTCCGAACATTTTTCCAAGACTCCAAGGTAACCTTCGGTCTTGAAGGATTAGAACCCTGCAAAACTGCTAGGACCTGTAACTTTGAAAAATCTTTTTTTAGTTATACAAAAATCCAGGCATAAAACAGTAAGGACTTACTTGATCATCTGCATTGCTGGCAATCTCATACAAATTCCCATCGTACAAGGGAAATTTTGTAAATGGGAGTGCGCCACATAAAGTGAGCAGAGTTGCAAAAAATTGAGGACGCATTTTTATAAATGCTCTGATGTTGAAAAACTTTTTCATTAAATAATGCCAGTGATCTACTACGCAGAAATCCTTTTACTTTCTTCCAATAAATGTGTGTAGGTACTCAAAAGGACACTTAAAATTAATGACCTATTTACAAGATACAGTCAGAAGCTTGCTTGATGTTGGCAGAAGCATTAGTCCAACTGTACTGATGCTGTCAATATTTTCGTGGTTTTAGGGAATGGATAAGCCCAGATTGAAAATTACGTCACGCCATGCCGCAATAAATTCTTCATTAAATGACTATTCCATAATCTATTGGCTACTCTCCATCCGGACCTTTCTAATTAGTCCCAAATGGTATAATGTTCAATTTATCTCTTTCTCCATTTGCCCTTAATGCCAGTCAAAATGCTAGAGGCTGGGGTGAGAAAATTCTGGGACTATACTAATTAAAAGCTGTTTTGTAATTGCTCGTAGAGTTAATTCACATTTTGGCAGATATCATTTCAGGGCTGGAGCTTATTTTCGAAAATTCACAATAAATATGATAGTAATTTTAAAAACATGTGGACGTGTTCGGGAGGACAGTTACTATACACGCTATGGATGCTAATGACGTTGATAAGCGTTCTTAAAATAATTCTATAAATTGCAGCATATTGTGCTCTGTTACTCGTAATTGCTTAAATTATATCTGTTTAGTATAGTGTTTGTATTTCATTTGTGAAAGAGTTACTTGTACCTAAAATACATGGACCTACTGGTGTTTATGAATAATTAACTGAATGCTCTTTATATTCTTCTCCTTCTAAAACCTCCTTAAGCATTGGAATATTTTATTGATTTTTTAAAATAGATTTATGCTAATAGCGTATCTTCCCCACAGCTTTAATCCCAAACACAGAAACAGACGCATAAAAACCTACAGACCCTGAGGCAACTAACTATCAAAACATATCTCAGAGTGCCCCTATAAAACCAAAACAGCTCCAAAGAAAGAACAGTTCCCGCAATTAAATACCACACGGATATAGCCCGGATAACTATTACCATAAAATTTCCCCGCCCATCCATATTGGAGTCAATGCTCTGGAGCATCCTCAAATTTTCTTCCTGCTCCGGTGTCAATTTGACCAATTTATGGAAATATTTCCTGGAAAAATCCCGGTACTCATCCTCCCATTTCCTTAAAATTCCACCCTCAAGAAACCGCTCTATAAATCCGTCCAAGGACTCTACCCATGGGGAATGTTTTGCCAGGGCCACCACAGTCCGACTATCCCCAAGCTCCGAGGTCCGAATGTTCACAGTTTCCTGAAGGTGCTTCGGTAAAAGGGCATTACTCCAAGTATACAGATGGAAATGAAAAGTAATGCAAACAAATCTCTCCCTCAGGATCACTTGAAAAACACAATCCACCAAAGTTTGATGTTCGTATCTCTCTGCAAGGTCCACGTATTTGCTCCCCTTGAAAGAATTCCGAACGATATTTCGATCTATTGTCGTCCCAGTAGTCCAGGATCGAAATTTGGGTAACAGTAAATCCGACAGTAACTTAATCTCCGACTCAGTATCCGGAACAACAAATTTTGAAGTCAGAGTAGCCTGATGACTGAAGATGATAAAGAGGCTGAAGATCCACCAGGAATAGAGCTGAAGGCGTATTGCTATTAAAACCACTCCTCGGAGTTTCCGCACCGTATGTTGCAAATATAAAATTTCGATGAGTAAGAACACTATCGTACGTAAACCTTCCCTGAAAAATAAAAACAAATTTTTGCAAGTTACCCCAATTATTTTGGAAAATCCTTAAAATCCGTTTAGACTTCTGGGGCCATTTTGCTTACAAAACCTGGCTGGTTGTTTTCAAGCGGTTCCTCAAGATGGCGACTGCAAGCATCAGAATTGCCAGGAATGCTCCCAAACCCAGGACCGCCAATTGAACAGAAGAGTTTATAATCGCAAGGATATCGAATCCACTGACCTCTTTCCGCCCAGTTCTCAAAAGCATTGCAATCCGGTTCCTTAAGTAAGGTCTCGTGGTCTCCATCTCTCTGTTTAAGAAATGCACCGGGGCATACCCAATCCCGACGGAGCTCTCTCGTCCGTTAACTCCGCCCACAAAACCCTTAAAAGTTCCGTTAATTTTTGTGAATCCCAGCTCCGAAACTTCCAAATCATTAATGGTCAAATTGGAATTCCTGGCCCAGGACGCAATCATCCTCAACGGGGGGTCCAGAACCAACTCCACATTATTTGGCATTCGGAGCATTGTCGCATATCCACGGAGAACCTTCTTTGAGCCCACACCATAAGCACTGATAAGCTTGAAGGATTTTCCATAAAAATTTCGGCCCAATTCCAAAAACAAATTTGACTGGTATTTCAAAATTGCTAAATTCCGGAGGGAGGATACGCCCCCAAAAAATCCGTAACTTCGGATCAAGATGTGTTTTGCAGGACAATGGTGACAGACAGTAGTCACTACAGATTTGAGAGGATTTCCTCGACCACATTTGATCTCCAGCTTCCGTTGAATTTTTCCATACTCCTCATCTGAGAGGATGCTCTGAATATGAGGGTTCTCACTCCAGAAAATAAATTTACCTTTGTTGAGACTCAAGGGCTCGATGAGTCCTTGAAGTGCTCCTAGTGTTATGGGAGCCATTCCTGGGTCTGTTTTAACACCAAATATTGGCCTCGACCTTAAAAATGTCGCTTGGAAATTTAGCCCGATATTTGGTTTCCAAGTTTGGAAATTTAAGTAAGGGATTGAATTCTCGCTCAACTTTTGCAGAACCTCGTCAGAATTAAATCCTTCCTTCAGAGTTGGGGAAATGTGGATGAGTGCAAATGTGAAAGGCTTTTGGGAGGAAATTTCCTCCAGTAATTTTACAAGTACGGTTGCCTTTAATAAGAGGCAATTTATTTCCTGGGAATTAATACCTTTTGCTAAAAGTATCAATAGGAATTTATATCCCCATTTTGGAATGAATCTGTTCATTTTTAAGGAGATCATTTCTTGTCCAAAATAAATTGACGACTTATGTAATAAAATTTTTTAGGGGCAGAAATGGTTTTTATATCTTGCGCCATATGAAAAAAATTGAGATTCCATAATTGGAATGTTTATAGCAAAGTGTCCCTCAACTTCTGCAAAGATTTTGATTGCTATTGAACTTTCCTTGATTAGGAAATGAAAGGCCCAATTTTACAAAAGTTGCACTTATTACAAAAGTTTTTCTCATAAAATATTTCCCAATTTCACAAGTTTCTCAATCATTGTGTTTAATGACTGCAGCGGAAATTACAACTTTTCCTAAAAAGGGGTCTCTTTATAACGAACGAAAAATGAGGCTTCCATTAATTCTAAATTTGCTTTCGAGTTTTTTTTCGGTTGGTTCAGAAAATAAATGGTTGCTTTTTAATACACACAATAAATTTGTTTTCAACAGATTTAACACTACAGTGTATGTATATTACTGTACAAGGACTATAGAAAAATTCCCTTTAAAAATATTTTGGAGTTTTGGAGGAAACATACACATTAAGGGCCATAAGATTTTTGACAATATTTAATATTAATAACTGAAAATATAAATATTAATATTGATATTGCAATTCTTTGTACTGGAAACAGTAACTTAATATTTTAAAGAGTTTTGGGCTTCCTTAAAATTATAATAGAGTCCGAGTGGTCGGTAGAATTAGTAATTTTATGAGAAGCTTGAAAAATAATATTTTTGTATACAGGAGGACGAAGCAGTGAAAAAAAACTCTTTTATTCCGGAACTGTTGATGTTAAGAAACTTAATACAAGGATAATTGTTTCCATAAATTACGTGTATACGACAAACCCATACAAATCATGTATAGGTGAAGGCATACTCGGACCAACGAATTCCGCAGTTAGGTTCCATCTTGACAGTATCTGATGAGAGCTCTCATCTTTATTTCATAGCGTGTAATGTATAGTGGCCGTGTCCATGGGAAATTAAATCCGAGCTCCCCCACCCCCGCGTCAGTTGACATTGAGCAGGCGCAGGAGACTAGCGAGCACTCGGGACCAAAACGAATTCCGTCGAGTCCCAATCGTATTGCCTGTCGTCCCATTGGGATCCGTCTGGGAGCGTGGGCAGCTCTTGGCGTACCTTGTACGTGTCTGTGGTACAAAAAATAGAGAGAATGAGTAGAACATATAGGAAGGTCATTTGGGGTAAGGTAAAAAAAATATTTTAAGCAAGGGAAACATTGTTTTACACAAGCACACAAAATCCAGGGTAGGGGCAATTTCAAAACGTCTTACGGATAGGGGTACTTGCAATCCCCTTGGTATTTTAATGTAGCCAAAATTGTGGTTAAACTCAATGCAGTACACTGCCAGGTATGAAATATCCCTAATCCCGATATTTCCAGGAAGTGTCAGCTCAATACTTTGCCCGGAATATTTTTTTACTTTTGTGCAGCTGGAAACCATTTTGAAAATTATTATTAGTTTAACTTGACTTCGATCTTTACAATTTAATTTATGCAAACAGAAACGAATTATAGCTTTCAATTGGGGATTCGAACGATGAGTTATCGGTTTAAAATTCATCGTATAATTCTTAGAAATTTTATGAGATCTGAAATTTGGCTGCATATTTCGTCAAAATTGAGTGCAAATTTTAATGATATTCTGAATCAAGTTTAATGAAAGTTGAGAGGAAATTTTTGAAAGTTTTAGAGCGAAATTTACCATATTTCAGATTCAATTTCACCGAATTTTGGACCGAATTGTACCACAGTTCAGATCCAATTTTACCTAATTCCAGAATGAATTTGACAAATGTTTGGAAAGAATTTCAGAATAAAATTTAACAAATTTGAGATCCAATTTTACCAAAGTTCAAATTGAATTTCAACCAGAATTCTACCGAAATTTTAAATATAATTTTATCATATTTCGGATCTAATTTTACCAAATTTGTAACCAAGTTTTGCAAAATTTTTAGCCAAATTTCAGATTCATTTTTAGCAAATTCCAAACTGATTTTTACTAAATTTTAGATCGAATTTTACCAAATTTTAAACCGAATTTGGGATTCAATTTAAACAAATTTCAGACCCAATTTTTGAAAATTTGAACACAATTTTATCGAATTTTTTCCAAAATAATACCTTCCATTTTCGTCTGGAACAATTTGCCTAAAAGGCAGTCCCCCCTTAGGTCTCTCTTCAGTGAACTTATTGTCAACGCCAATGACAAAGTAAGCGTCTGGACCCTCCCCATCATAATGAAAGTCCGTTATATGGATGGTCTTGTCATCCAAAACGTACACCGGGCCGGATCTCACACCATGAGCCAGGGAGCGGAATTCCCCGATATAAACCGAATTTTGAGCCTCCACATTGAGCGTCAACGCAGCAACGAGAAAAACGACAGTGGGAACGAGATCCATGGTTTAATTTGGGGCTACAGAGCCGAAATGAGATTTCTCAATACAGCAGTGAGGAAAAGCAATAGTTGGAGTTGTTATTGTTCCCTTAGCCGCAATGGAAATACTAATTGACAGTAACTTTAAAGGTAAGCTCTACTTGATGTCTGAGCCTGAGAATAAAAAATGAAAGGGAAATGCTATTGTAATTACTTACCTATAGCGGCACAGCTTGTTGACCTTATCCCAGAAACTGATTTATTTGGAAGGTGCACAGTTTGACCGGCATTTAATGTGAAGTGATTAAAACTAATTCAAAAATTAACTGCGAGTCAAAAAAAAAAAAGTGAGAGGGGAGCCAGAGTCCAAGTGCACTGCTCACTGAGAGAGGGTCAAATTTGGAGTGACCGAGCATGGAGTGAAATGGGCCGGAGCGTATGAGATTACATAATGTTACCTACAATAACACTATAAATCAACTGACCGAATGTGGCTTGAGTCATGCGTACATATATAACAGTTTAGGAAGGGACGGGAGAGTGGGAGGCTAATCACAATAAATGCATATTCCATTAATGCGTTATCTCTCCCTCTCAAAAAAAAATCCTTCATATCTTTTGCAATGAATCGTCTCATTTTACACCGTAGTCCCACTCAATGTCCATACGTTACTCTCCTATAGATATTTACGTTTTGTATGCGTTCCTTGTCATCATAGTCACCACAGATATCAGGATTTCTTTCTCTGCAGGGTCCCACGAAATATCCTCAATCAGATTGCCCCAAGTCCTAAATCCTGCCCAAGAAATATTTTAATCCATATCAATTTGCCCCAAAGCCCTAAATCCTGCCCAAAAAATATTTTAATCCGTATCACATTGCCCCTAACCTGTCCCACTGGCCTCCAGTCTGAGGGAATCCCCCCTAATAAGAGCAATCCTTTAAATTTTTATAATGTAACCCAACTCTGATACAACACAAGGCTGACAAGACCCGGTCAAGTAGCCCCAAATTTAATAAATTTGAATGTCTATCCCTTAGATTCAGCGCATAATTAATAAAAATTATAATCAAATAATTCAATTTCGTTAGAATTCCCAGCCCTCTGAAGGAGAGGGACGTGAAGTCAATTAAGTTCCTCACAAATTACAGATTTTGACGTCAATTTGTAATTAGATTGATGGGAGCCAATTCCAAGTTGATTGGAGTCCCTTGACTCAGCGAAATGAACGTGTGCTAATTACCCCTAATTGTAAACATCAATTTGGATCTTAATTGTGAAACATGATTCTGCAATTAATCTGATGAACCAGAAATCCCTGCAAGTCATTCCGAAATTGGTTTTTATTGTGCAATATCAAAAGGGAAATTCCCTTGGAGTGTAATTCTTAGCTTCTGTCATAGTCAGTGTTGAGTCATACTAGAGATGCATGGTTATAGAGTCTTGGGTGGAGGATCTTTTGAGACACTCCGTGCGCTATAATGTGGAAATAGAGAAAATATTTATTATTAAAAACATATGATGCTTTTACCGTCTTAGGAAAGCTCAGAAGAAACTAAACATGTGGGGAGTAACCAAAGAAGATAAAAAAAGAGCATCCAGGTGACATGACTCCCTGACCTTAGAATATTTTTTATTCATTTACAGGGTGTCAGTTCGGGTACATTTTTCTGTTACTGCTCAAAAATAGTTGGTTTAATCCCTCCTGGGAATTATTATTGTTCCTTGTTTATGTACATTAGAGATTGGAGTCTGTGTGTGTATAGTGTTGAAGGGAAGGAGTCCCATTCAATTATAATTTTTTATTTTTACAATGGGATCGGGTGATAATTACTCATACTCTAGCTCTTGGTCAATAAACGTTGCATTTAAACTTCCAAAGGTGTATTTAGGGATTTTTCTACCTCCTCACATCATTTATCATTATTCTCAGATTCCCAAGACGGAGGTGAATGTGAGATTTTTCATCTCCATATGGTAACTCACAGAGAGGCATACGGTTACCCTTTCCTCCTTGTAAATGAACCTGCATTCCTAAAATTCAGCAGAGAGGTCCAAGGTACACATAAGGCATTGTTGATGTATATATCCAAGTAGGTTTGAGGGGCTATGCATATACTAAATGCTAACTAACTCATTGTGAGGCATTGGCATGGACGTTGGGCCCTCTCGCTCTCGTATGTCTTTCACAAAGGGTTGAGAAACACTTTGATTGAAAAGTTCTTCCAATGTCAAGGAGCTTTTTGTCAATTAGCATTATCTCTCCCTCTCTATGTTTGTTAATTTGTATTTCAACCTTAGAGCGTCAAGTTCTGAGGGATTTATGAGGAGAGGAAATAAATTCAAACAGTCCTGTAAGGTTTCAGGCTTCGAGATAAATGTAAACATAATGAAAGGCTCTTGTCCATTATGATGGTAATTGTTGGGGAAATTTTTTTGACAATGAATGACTGTAATGTAGGGTAAATAATAATATTAATGATGTAAATTGTAGACAGAAAATTTGTTTTTGATGGTTTCGTTTTTGCAATCAGTTGGGTCGGAAGAATATTGATTTTGGAGACGACGGGTCACTGTCGGTTCTCACGGAATTAGAAGAGACTGAGGTGCTAAAACACAGGTGTCTCTGAAATGTGGCGCAGTGATCAGGTCTCCTTTGCACGATTGCTGAAAAACTGTATGGACGTTGATAGGATTTGAGCTAGTAGATGTCGTGGAAGCCTTCATTGTCAACTAACAATAAGAGCAGAGTCATGCGCGTACAATTTTATTACAGGACTAGCAAAAATCCCTGTGCTCCGAAATGTTATCCAATATATAAATCTTACCTCGCCATCTAATTGGCTTGGAGAAGTTATCGTACAGTTTCATTGGCTTTCAGATACCCCGGGATTTTAAAAGATGTGAAATAGGCGGAACCTATAGACAGACACTACAGCTGGAAAAATATGATAAATGATTATAGTACATATGAGTTCGTTCCATATATGTAGCAAACTTTGGCTACTCTATTACATGTATTATTTTTATTAGCCCTCTGTTACGTCGGAGCTTGGTGTTAGGCATAGATGTCTTCTTTATAATAGAACATAAGATTTGATACATCTATAAACAGGTATTGGGGGATATATGGGATGATATATGTATGTACAAGTAATCACAGTGGTCTGCAAATACTGCTGATATTACTGCAGATGATATTAGCAATAAAATAATTACTATCACATATACTTTCAATAGATTATTAACCACAAAGTAAATTCACATTATACTGCTCCATCACATCATGCGTTCAAACCTTCAGTATTTGAATTAAAGCTGACTTGATAGATTGAATTATTAAAACCAGGAGTGGATTAGTAAAATGATTTTAGCTTGGCCCTCTAAGCCTTAAAATAGATTTGTGAGCATTTCCGCACGGAATTTGATGACCGTCGTGAATTTTCTGTACCCTGGTCATAATATTTGACCCTAGCCGGGTCAGCCCGTAAAATTACCCCGGGTTAAAACACATGCTACTGTGTTGTGCACACGAGCTATAGCCTTTTGATGTCATTATAAAGATGATCAGACCATTTTCCCTTCCGTCCGGTTGCTTTTAGGTTTTCGGTAAAGGTTGACAATTGAATCAAAATCTTCTCCTTAAATTGGCGGTTGTGACTGCAAAAATGGGAAACCAAAATTGTATTTCTATAAAGGGTTTATAATAGAGTTTCTTCGTGGTACCTGTCCGTGGGTCTGATTACATTTTTCTCATTTAACAATTTCTTGATTTCCGGCTTAACCTTTTCTTCAAATCTGTAGTAAATACCCATGTCCTGGACAAATAAGTTCATCCAAATGAAGATGATATCAAAGGATATATCCTTTGACTAAAAAAAATAAAGTTACAGGGTTTAAATGTTAATTTCTTGTTGTCTTCACAAATTTGAAACGACATAACCGTTACTTTTACTTACTTGAAGGTTAATCGATTTCACCTGTTCCGATAACAAATAAACAAATCGATCTGACCTCGCAAAATGATGTGCAGATTCAGCGTCTATTAACACATGCGTTAAGCAACCTAAAATTAAACTGGGTGTAAGGTATTTCCATATGTTTGTATTTGTATTGTTATTAATAGTTAGCCAAAGAATAAGGGCTTGAACACGATTATTGAAAAAAGTAATAAGATACACTTATGACAAAATCTTGTGTTGTATAAAATTAATAAAGAAAACATTTTCCAGAAAGAGCACCTAGAAAACAATCTTGTACATGTTCCCCACGTTGATGCCCTGTCTCCAGATACGTGTTAAATATTTCGACTCCACAGGCTGAGAACAGATCCACAAGAAAATTGCTATACTCGTATCGATGCAAATACTGAAAATAACAACAAGCTGTAGAAACCCAATTTTTGGCCGCCGTTTTACAATTTACACAGCTTAGACTAGCACAACTTACATTAGCATTCTGCCAAAAAGAATAACGGCTTGGTGTGTCAGCACACGGAAGGAATGTCAAAATGAATTGCGCATCTCTCTTGATACTACGCAGACTTGACTTGCCATACAATACTCTTAAGATGTTTGGACACCTTATTACTTGATTTGCTCTGAGATGATTCATGTAACTACACACGATATAGTTATTTATTGCTTCCCGGGAAGAGGAGTTAATCTAAGATAATAATAATCAAATATTGTGTATATAGATGGTTAAAGTTTCTTACCTGGTACATAGGGATTTTACATAGGGATTATACCTGGTGCAGTATATGGTAGTTGTTAGTGCATTGTACCAGAAAAAATACCTGGTGCAAGTAATGCAAGTTATAATAGCGTGTACCGTGGTACAATACATTTGTACCAGGCACTTGCTACACCAGGAAAAATCAATGTTAAAGGGCACGTGAGAAAGATTGGTTCCTTGGTTTGGGGCTGGGTTTTGGGGGAAAGGAAGAAGCACCAGGTATATACCTGGTATCAATTGAGGTTAAACTGGAACTGGCAATGAGGAATCTTCATAAGGGGTACCAGCTATATACTTGGTATCAATTGAAGTCACAGTGGTACTGGCAATGTAAATTCCTGTAAGTTGTACCAGGTATACATGTTGTATCAATTGAAGTCTAACAGGTAATTACATTTAAGAAGCGCGTGAGATCAATGATTAGAAAATAACAAGTTGGGGTGCAATCCCGATTTTCGGATTTGGAAACCTAACCCGTCGTTTCGGACGTTCAGGTTAGGTTAGTTCGAGTGGAAAGGCGCGCTATTCTCGCCACGATGGCCCCTTCGGGGCCATCGCAGTGGCAGCGCTCCTTTCCAATCGAACTAACCTAACCCTCACTGTCCGAAACGACCACCAACACGAAGCAGACCCTAGGACGGTGATATCTTAATGTAATGGAATAATGAGGTAGATGAAAGAGTATGTTCTCGACGAGGAATTTAATCTGTGGAATAAACAGGTTTTATTGGAAGAATTTATGGAAGGAGCAGGGGGCACACGTGGTAACTCTTTGCAAGAATTACCAAGTTTTGGTTTCACATGTCAAATTATGCATTAACTTAAAATTACTTATTAACTTGGCACTACATGTCAATTACGCCGAAATTATGTATTAACTTGGCACTACGTGCCAAGTACGCCGAAATTACATATTAACTTGGCACTACATTTCAATTACGCCGAAATTATGTATTAACTTGACACTACGTGCCAAGTACGCCGAAATTACTTATTAACTTGGCACTACATGTCAATTACGCCGAAATTATTTATTAACTTGGCACTACGTGCGAAGTACGCCGAAATTACTTATTAACTTGGCACTACATGTCAATTACGCCGAAATTATGTATTAACTTGGCACTACGTGTCAATTACGCCGAAATTATGTATTAACTTGGCACTACGTGCCAAGTAAGCCTAATTGCTTTGTTGGGACAATTAGACTATTGTCGTCGTGTTGATTCCCTGGATTAATGTTTGTCGTAGCCGCCATTGTTGTAAACTTCCTTACGGGAATTTTTATTGCACGCACCATCTAACCTCGATTGATACAAAGTATATACCTGGTATCGTACCAAGTATGTATATACATGGTACACCTCACGATAATAGCCATTCCCAGTACCAGTTTAACCTGAATTGGTACCAAGTATATACCTGGTGCACCTCACGACATTCTCCATTCCCAGTACCAGTTTAACCTGAATTGATACCAAGTATATACGTGGTGCACCTCACGACATTCTCCATTCCCAGTACCAGTTTAACCTGAATTGATACCAAGTATATACCTGGTGCACTAACCGTCTGGTGCACTGGTATAGTACCAGGTATTTTTCCTGGTGCAACAAACGACAGTTTGTGTAGTTTGTACCAGACCTTAGGAACCAGGAGTATATCTGGTGTCGTGTAACAGGAAAGAAACTATAGCCTTAAAAACAATTTAAAACTACACGAGTCAATTTAATTTAGTGATACATTTTTGAGCAAATCACCTGTACACAATTCTGGGTATCATATAGGAGTTGATGCACGACCTCTACGCAGCTTTGAAGTACCCATGCTGTACACATAAATTCTTGAGTGATTTTGACTATTCCGGTTTCCAATTCCTCCCATATGCTACTTGCAATTGGCTCTTCTTGGTGCCACAATTGCTGGTGCAAATCCACCAAATTCAGCATCAAATTTTCGTCCGATGTTCCATTTTTGAAATATCGCTTGTGTGTTTCCAGTTGTGTATCCGGGTTGTACAAGTAATGTCGGTATAATGTTTTACTTTCACCGCCCACTTTTGGATAAGTGTCTGTAACATACAATTTTATAGTTTTTACAACTCACTCTTACAAGATACGTGATATCAGAGAGTAACAGCAGACTACAACACTACATACATGCACGGAAGAGGTCGCTGACCGTAAGCTGGTTCCTGTGTAAAACTTGTAACGGATTTCCACACTAGCATGCATAAAAAGTACGCGTGAGTCTCCGCAGGGGTGCCATCAATCATGGAAGCATAGACTGTGTTCATGTGCCCTCGCCATTTATAGTTGTAAGGATCATCCTCAAAAAATCGTAGTATTTTATTGAGAGGTTAATTAGATGTTAAGTTTACTACTAACTTCTGAATTAATCGGTGGATTTTAACATCGTCGTTTTCAATTCGCAACAAAGAATGTCCCTGGAGCAATTTAATTGACTTGTAAATTCGTCGTCGTTAATTTTTTAGACTCTCCACATCGTCATAGCATTTGCAGGAAAAAATGGCATACACTAGTCTGAGCGTTATTCCGTCGGGATTTAAATGCGAAACGATTGCAAGTAGGTCGAAAGCTTTGAGACCATATTCGTGCATTCGCATTTGTTTTGTAGTTTAGCCTAAAATAATTTTGAGCCGCTCCTGGTAGTCACTCTCTATGTAAACATCTTTGATTGGAGTAACTTCTAGGAGTTTAACGTACCCTTTGGCATTGGATTCGATTTCTTCAATCCATTTGTTTCCTGCGAGTTTGCCCATAGTTATACACACCAGTGACAAAGCCAGGGGATAGCCGTCCAAGGTTTTGGCAATCGAAGAAATTGAAGCTTCTAGATTTGCGGGAAGTATCTGAGTTTCAATCTGCAAATATTTTAGCACACATTGATGCGTCTCTTGGAAAGAGAGGCGGTCAATCCTAATTATTTTAATTTTTGAGGTCAGCTCCCCCCAACGCATTTGTCCATTCCGGGAGGTAACGATATTAATGGGCTCATTCAGAAGAAAGTCCGTGTGCAAATACCCTTCAAGTCCAAACTGATCATTTCCCGATCTGAGTCCCTCAGCATTGTCGAATATAAACATTCCTGTTTTAAAGGTGCGGGATAGTTTCTGATACACACTAGGTACATCCTCAACAGATTCAAATGGGATGCTAAGTTGCTTCGCTAGCTTTGAAAAGCTGGAGTTCAGACTAGTTTCTGTTTGGGCATCAAACCAAACAATGTAGTCATAGTGACCGACGCATTTTGTTGCGTAAACCTTGGCAATTTCACTTTTAGCCATTCCCCCGAAACCTTGGATGACAATTGTTCTTTCGCTGGTGTGAGCTTTAGTTTTGCAAATCTGAACAGCTTCATCAGTTCTGGCAAGTGTATCTTCTCGGCCGTGAAAATACAAACTGGGCCTTGGAAATAGGTAAAGAGATCTTTTGGTTGATGGTGGTTCCAGAAGTATTTGATATAAATGACTATTTTGAAGCCATTTTTCACAACGCTTAATTAGATGCTTATTGGTTGTGTTTTCCCACAAGTAAATAAGATGATCGACATTTCCGTTCTTGAATACACGGTCATAAATTTCTATGCAACATTTTAATTCCTCGGTATCTTTCGTTCTCATCTATGGTATAAAAACAGTACAAAATTTTAATAAAGCATCATCTTTTCACTCTGATTTCACGTTATTATCAAATGACTAGAACGGACACCATTATTCTAATACATTTCTAATAGTGGAAAGCAATCTGGGTTTGCAATTGTCCGTAAATCGTGACACCATTAAATTTATAATTATCTTGTTTTTGTATTTCGGGTGGTGTAAGACTAAGAGTATATAAACTTCCTGGTCTAAACGATTAGTCAAGCAACGGTGGCATTGTTGTGTGAAGACGGGAAGATTCCTCCCAGAGAAAAATATTTCTGACAGGGAAAATCTCAAAAGGAAGGGAGTATGTTTTTTAAATAGTGATTTTTGAATTGATTTGTGGCAGGGGTTTTCAATTTTGATGGCCTGTTTTAGGGAATGTGGTATGAAAGCAGAAATTTGTGTGTAAGTGTGTAATGCAAAATTTGCAGATTTTGCTTAGTTATATGTGCCTTTCTAAGCTGAAAATGTAATTTGATCGTTGAAGGTTCCACCAAATATGTCATCATCTATTTATCTAGTTAATACTCTAGTACTGTAAAATCGTCTGTAATTAGCTCTATATAATAAGTCGCTTATCCGCGAACGCCATTACGAAATGTACAAACATATTCAATTAGCTATATATGTATTGTTATGCACCGTTTTGTACTAAATACGCGTGTCATTGGATTTTGGAAATATGTGTATTATTAGTTTTAGGATTTACGTATAATTAGTAGTTTAGGAATAGTGCATTCTATTGTTGTAAAGGAAATCAATAGATTGTAATTACGATATTTATTACGAATATTACTACCATTTATCCTGGTTCATGATTAAAAGTTGAGCTCATTCCTGGTTTCGTTTCTAACTATTATGCGTGACATATCTTTCATTGTTCTCCATCACTGAGGCGCCCTACACCATTTCACTACGTTTAAATAACATATATTTTAGCGTCATTAAAGTAATTATCCTCAAACGTACCAGTGAGCGCTATTTATTGGTATTACGCCTATACATACCGGTGTGCCATTAAATTTTTGAACACAAGTGTGCAATACATTTTTGGTTTACGCATGCTTACGTTATGGTAAAGCTTGGTTACCAACTATCTAACCACTAATGTTACCAAGCAACTGCTACTAAAATTCATTCTATAACCTCACAGTAGAAATAAAAACCAAGCGCCAACATGTTATGTACATGTTATTATTGACGGCGACCAACACCATAACCAAAACATCATTTTCAAATGAATGTAGATGGCAACTCACCATAATTTTTGCGGCAGCTTCGTCAATTATATTCATGTCCTGAAGCAACGTAATAAGCTTATCAGTTATGTTAGTCGCCTGGTATAAGGCTGTATGGCACTCTTTAAAAGCGTCTTTTAAAGGAATTCCAACATTCGAATTTTGTTCATCAATCAAATTTACTAAACATTTAAGCCAAGTCGAAAAAGATTTCCCCTCTCGTGTAGTCGGCAATCGCATATCCTGCAATGCGTCCGTTTGATCTATGTAATTTAATAAAAATTACTGTAACATCTCTAAACGAGTAATAAGTAGAAATATTATGGACATTAGAAAATTCCGGAAGTTCTAGATTATTCATATATGTGCAAGGAATTTAGATAATTTAATCCTTCCTAAGAACATAAAATCAGTCATTAAATTATTCAGGAGTAATTATTCGTTTTAAGGGAAAATATTTTGTACCTACGGTCATGTCAATCTACTTTGATCCAAACAAATGTACAATACGGTTGTTGATTAATGTAGCTTTTCAATATCGCATTGTTTGACCAAATTATTTCAAAATCTCATTCTCTGAAATCTGATTCATACAAAGATCGGGAATGATTAACAGATCTGTATGTATGTACATTGGCGAGAATTTACAATATGTAATTTATATCAAATACGGAATTTTCATTTTATGTTTTCTAGTTTTGCAGGAAACAAAGTCTTTTATTATGTACTTTGCAAAAATTGCACCTGCTATTTGTATTTCATTTTGTATCCCAAGTTACTCCTTGTATTTGCATTTTAAGGTTTCTCTAATGTACTTGTATTTTGTATTTTAATTATAAAATTAGTGTATTTTCAGCGCATCTGGCTATATGCACACTCTTTACGTGAATTTTGTACACAAACTACTTCAGGGGAATCCCTAGTAAAAATGTATTTATGAATACGTTGTGAAGAAAGTACCTTTTACTAGTTACTATGGCACACGATTCTGATTCATATATTAACATTACCAGTATAGGTTCGTATCGTGGTCACATTTTGCAAGCCCATCCGAACACTACATTAAGGGCAGGATTTAACTGGTGTATTATAATCATTATTCCTGGCACAGAATCAGTTTTAACTTAAGCAATGAATTTTGCTACCATTGCTGTGAACAACAGAAGTAGCCCAAGTTGCCAAGGTAAATAAATCTTCCGCATAATTATTCGGATTACTAGCGTGTATTATGTATGCTTAAATTAAATTTGGTAAGTAAAAAATAACAGTAGTAGACTTATTACCTATTTCATTGGTCCATAAAGAAACACTGCTATCTCGCTCCGGTTGTTGCCCCAAGGGCTCATCGACCCCATGCAGTGCTTCTGTTGGGGACAAAATTCTTGTCCCGTCCCCGTCCCGTCCCGTCCCGATATTTTTTAAAAACCTTTGTCCCCAGTCCCGTCCCGACAACCGGGACACGGGGACAAAAACCATGTCCCCGTCCCGTCCCCAAAAATTTATAAAAACGTTGTCCCCGGTCCCGTCCCGAAAGTCGGGACATGGGGACAAAAATCTTGTCCCCGTCCCGTCCCCAAAATTTTTAAAAAACGTTGTCCCCGGTCCCGTCCCGAAAGTCGGGACATGGGGACAACAACCTTGTCCCCGTCCCTTCCCCAAAATAAAAAAAAATATTGTACCCGGTCCCGAAAATCGTGGAATGTGAACAAAATTCCTGTACCGTCCCGATAATTACTAAAAACAGTTGTCGACATTCCCATACTGAAAATCGGAACATGAGGAAAATTTCATACAAAAAATATTTGTATCAAACACATAAAAAACGCATTTATAGA
This sequence comes from Allacma fusca, assembly GCA_947179485.1. Lineage (NCBI taxonomy): Eukaryota > Metazoa > Arthropoda > Collembola > Symphypleona > Sminthuridae > Allacma > Allacma fusca. Next base: position 68,097,036 of record OX359245.1, read on the forward strand.
ATCGTGGCTCCAAGATTCTTCCTGAACTTTTTGAGCAACAAGCCTCATTTTCTACAAAGGTGAAATAGTGTTCACAGAATAGTTTACTGATGAGCATTAAAGCTGAAACGTTATCCTTGTTCTGCTATGCTTGCTCGTCCCGTCCCGTTATATACACGACCAAAAAGCATGTCCCGTCCCAAATATAGTGGGGACAATTTGTTTTGTCCCCGTCCCGTCCCTGATATAATGGGGACAAATTTTTTTGTCCCCGTCCCGTCCCCGATATAATGGGGACATTTTTTTTGTCCCCGTCCCGTCCCGAATATAATGGGGACAATTTTTTTTGTCCCCGTCCCGTCCCGAATACGGCATGGGGACAATTATTTTGTCCCCGGGGACGTCCCGTCCCGGTCCGTCCCGTGTCCCGACGGGACGTCCCTGTCCCCGGCAGAAGCTCTGACCCCATGTGAAGGTAGATACATAATTTTTCTCCAATCTATTACATGTATAACATATTACGTATTTAATGTTTTCCTTGAAAATAATTTAACAAGGTATTAATAATGGAATAATAGGAAGAAAGCTCAACAAAGTTACATATTTGACGGAGTAGTGTTAGTTACCTATATCTACAAGTGTGAGCATTAAAAACCAAATTAAAATTAGCAAGGGGGAAATCAATGATGCATATTATTTGCTTATTTAAAAAATAACCATCAAAATACCCATTAAACAATTTTACGTGGAAAAATATTTGACCGAGATACCTTTTTAATTTCATAACTTTGTAAAATATATTTTTTAATAAATTGTATACATGTGGAAAATCTTAACGTGAGCAAATAAAATTGATTATTTATCTCCTACTGAACACGTGTAATTGGCCAATGTGTCTGCCTAAAAACTCGTCGATGAAAGATACTTTGAAGCAGAGCTGCACTCAAGTCAAGTAAATCTCAAACTTGACCCTGAACTTGACTTGACCCTGACAGTCAAGTCAGTTTTTCAGACGGTCTTGAACTTGACGGTTCATGGTCAGACATTTACTTGAAAATTCAGGGTCAAGTATTCAAGTACTTTTCGCGTAGCTTGAACCTGGTCAAGTATAGCCAGGTCAACTCTTGACTTGACCATGACTTGACCATGACCCAAACTTGAACCTGACTTGAATTGTCAAGTTCTTTTCAAAATAGAAAAATTGTATTAACACTTACAATATAGCAGGTACAACATCTATTATTATTTTTATTGATGAAACATTAAATTAATTTAATGAAATAACTCTTGATGTTTATTACTCCATAAAATTAATCGACTAAAACAACAAGTAACAATATTATTCCCAATTCACAAGCTTCTCCAAGAAGATTTTGAGTTATTGCTACAGTTCGACGCCTTAATGTCTTTGTATTTTAATTTTAGCCAACCTTCAATCACTAGAAACTACTAAGTCTGCCAAGACAGAAAATCTTTTAGGTGTAAGTAAATCAATTGCCAATGAATTTTACCACTAGTAATAGCTGCTTCCGCTAACATTCAAGTTTGGGTTGCTTCACTGAAAATTTCCACAGTTCAGCGTTGACCCCGTTAATGAAACAACCTGGCTTATGTAGTACAGTTGTTAACGATGTTAAATGATTTAGAATGAAACAAATACTTTGATCTAATTGTAAGTAACTTGATTCCTTTACAATGCATGCAACAACACAGTACAACAATGGAACACTTGCTTTCATAAGTACAGCCGTGGCTTCCCAAGTGGATGTGGAAATATTGAATCGTAACTTGAAAATATGTAGTTTAGATGAACATGCATGGATACGGAGTCATAAAGTAATGACAAAATTTTCAAAGAAAGAAAGCTTGTTGAATATTTGGCTTCACATCTTTGATATGCCTAACGTTTCGTTACTTGAATAAGTACTTGAAATACTCATGGCTCATGGTCAAGGATTTACACATTTTTACTTGACCATGAACATGACTTGACTCTCAAGTAGAACTTTTTGTCTTGACCATGATAACTACTTGACTCCAAATCTCAGGGTCAAGTATAGGTATAAATAACTTGACCATGCCTTGAATGCTCAAGCATCCATTGTATTTTACTTGACCATGACCCGAACTTGACCATGACTTGAAATACTCATGGTCTACTTGAACTTGAGCGCAGCTCTGCTTTGGAGTCACGAGGAACGAACACGAGATATTTATACCAATTGCAGGTCAATGAGCCACTTTGGGTTATTTAGGACTAATCCCCCCTGTTCAGAAAATTATAATGTAAACTTTCGCACCCAATGGCGCAAGAAACAAGTCAAATTGATTCCGTTAGGTATTTAACGGTCCTGTGCTCACAACTATAACGGTTATAATTACTACAGTGCTAAATCAGTTCGTTAGGAAATACCTGGGGCCTGGGGCAAAATGTTCTACATTCGTATGATTTTATACAGGACATTTTGCCTCTTCAGTGACGATATGCTCGCCCTCGGTTTAACATTGCTCTCTCTCTCTCATTAATGGAGTAAACAAATTGGCTGACAATGAACCGGCTGCGTCCCAAACATCTAATGTAACAACTGTATCAGTTGGAGCTGTGCACTGCTGTCCGTCAAGTTTTAATTCTATTCTATTCTGTTTACACCTAAGTCTTGTATATTCAAGTCCTATTATATTCTGCTAAAGATTTGGCGAGGCTATTCAAGTCTATTCCTATTCCAACAAAATTAGAAAATTCGTATTCTATTCCTATTCAAATTCTATTCATCCGTAAATGAAAACCGCGCGCTGTAAACTAGTTGATAAAGCGCGCTGTGTAAATATAGCTATATTTTCTTTCCTAATTCCAATTTCCAGTTCCTGGAATTATTATAACTTGCTATTGACATTGACAATGATAATAAAATAACTGATATTTATCAAATTTACTCTTTAGCAAGTCACCTCCACACAGAAGAGAATTAAACGGGTGTACAAATACTTAGTTCTATTCAAAATAGACAAAATGGACAAACATTGCGATACGATTTTCGCGCGTATGGATGAGCCAATTGATGATGGGAGGAGCCGTGGGTAATAAATCATTCACACGAAACATGCAAACTTCATGGGTGATTCTAGAAATAGTTCTAGTGATATTAGGCAATTTCCTAAATCCATGTTTTACAAGCAGACATTCGTTCAAGCATTCATTCATGACGTCACTCGCCGTTTTCACCACCAATGCTTGCAAGTCTGGAGGAAGTCTGAGGCATTCATTTCAGCACAAATGAATGACTGAGACTTCCCATATATTTCCTACGGTATACGCATGATATCTCAACTTGAAGTTTTAGTGGCAACTGTACGAAGAATTTTTGTTTCTACAATTAATTTGTTCTTTCCAATTACTTAAATGTTCAACAAATAAGTTTTAACTGGTGGGTTATATTGTGGCTTTGTGTTTAATTTGAATAAATCATAAATATAAAATTTCAAGGTATATCCCTAAATTTTGAAGTCTAATTATGGCTCCCAAACGCAGAAGGACTCAGACGAAGGTAACTGATTTCTTGTACAAGTATAGTCAAAAATATATAAATAAAGAGCATTTTTTATTTTCTTAAATTATACAGTCATTAGTTGATCATTTAATCTTCGAATTACTCCAAGTCATACTATTTTCGGTTGGATTTTTCAGGCAAGTGTTATTTCTGATTCGCCATCGGATATAAACTTGGATGTTAGCGATGTGGAGAACTCATCCGTGATTGAACATCCCCAGAATAACAGAAAATCGCCCCACATTTATTCCGTGAATAATGATTTGGATATTTTGTATGCCGTGCTGGATGTGAAACCTTTTGGGAAAAGTAGTACTGAGTCAGCTTGAAAGGAGATCCATGAGCAGTTACCTCATAGAAAAACCGACTGGAGATCAAAAAATAATCGATTTATTAACGAGGTGAAGTGGTTTACGTCCCATGATAACGAATGCAAAAGAGGGTAAGAATTTGTTGAAATTAGTGTAATTTGAAATCCAAAGTGAAATATGTTCATACTGGTATTTATTATTACACGAAATTTGTTTACAGATCTGGAATTGTTAAGCATTACGACCGTAAAGAACAATTACTCAATGAAATCATTCCTCTAATGAAAGGTGCTGAATTATCAAAACTGATGTCAGCCAGTGAACGAACCAAACGATTTAAGGACAAAACTGCTGGAGAAGAAATCCGAAAATCTGCATTATTAACAGGACTGGATGTAAATACTTGCCAGGATCCTGGTGACGGCATGTATTTAGTGAATTGAGGGAGTGTCGAAGTAATAAAGCAAATTCGATTTAAAAATGGTCTTCATGTTAGGAATATTTGAAATACGAAAACAATTGTAAACAGTGTAATTTAATTTGTACCCATAGTTTGTTACAGATACTCCTAAGTCAAGTCGAATCAAGACTAACGAGATTTTGACACTGATACGAATGAAGGAGGAGGCGAACAGGAAATCTCGCGAGGAAGAAATTGAGATCAAAAGAGAGAAGCTCGAATTGTTGAAGCAGGAGACGCTGAGCGAAATCAAGGAGCGAGAAAACAAATTAGAGCTCGAAGAGCGCCGACTGGCATTTGAGGAACGCAAGCTCGATTTTGAAATGCGCAAGTATGAAGAATCTCATAATTAAAAATTTCGGGATTCATAATATCCGTTTTTGATGGAAAAAATAATTCATTTATTCCCCTTGTTGAAAAACTTGAATAAATGTGGAATAAACATTTATCAAACAAATGCATACAAATATTATTTTTTTCTTAATATAACCATGTATAACTTATGGCATTTTTAAGTATTCTTCTGCTGTTGGCGGGTTAACTCCAAAAAACCTACAAACCTGGGATCCATAAATGCAAGTGTGGATTTTGGTCAATATCACCGAAACAATATACTGCTTTGCCACAGCTTGCATGTATAGCTTCTGTCTCGGTATGGGCTGATTTATTTTTAACTTTATTTCGAATGGGGGGCAATTGCCCCCCTTGGCTACGCGCCTGCTTATTGTATATGTGGTTGAAATCGACCCATTAGTTTTATTTAAAATAATTTGAAATTTCGAACTTCAAATCAAATGAGTTATCTCTAAGACTAACGAATCGACTTCAATAAAAGTTTTGTGAATATTGCTTATGTAAATCGTAATGATTAACACTTGTGGTTGAAATCGGCCTGATAGTTTTTTTTTAAATCGCAAATTTCGAAAATACTTAAAATTCACCCTACTTTGATGGCGGTAGCTGAGGCCACCCTACGCGAAGCCTCAAATTATCGCGTAGCGATTAGCGATAATTTTTACATATGCAATCCAAGGGCTTTGGTTAATATTTTTTTGTTTATGACATTCTCAGTGGCTCAGATCTGAATAAGAATTTTGCTATTTTTACTATTCAATTCTAATCTTAGCATCAGGTGCATATTCTATTCTATTCTAGTCTGGGGGTTTCAAAAATCGAGCTATTCAATTCTATTCTATTTATTTCTGTATAGATGTCGTCAATTCTATTCAAATTCCTATTTTCCTATTCAAGTCGGAATAGAATCGGGCAGCAGTGGAGCTGTGAGATAACAGGTAAAAAGTATTGTTTTATATTTCGCTATTTGTCCCCAAGGATTTCTTACATCCAGTGCTTTCCACGATTGTAGGATTTACGTAAATAATAATATACGTAAATCATAATAATACATATATATATATAATATGGCATGCATTTATGTACATAATATTGCATTTGTATCGACCTAGTTACAGTGTTTCTATATTGAAAGAGTAGGTTATGGCTATACCATGAAATCCTAACTCCTGGATTATTTACTTATGTAATTGTCAAGAAATTGTAAATAATTGGAAATCGTGCTGATGGAAGGAATGATTATGAATAAACGATTGATTGTGATTTTCTATTAATCCGAAGACTAATTATTGCTTTTATTTAATAATTGAAATCAAAAGGAAAAGGAAATGAAGATTAACAACTAAAAATAGGTGTTACTGGAATGACTCTGTTATTCACTGAAGAGTCTGGAAGAATCTTAAACTTAACAAGTGGCTACTTGAGCCTATTTTTACAATCTTAAGTCTAGACGTTACATCATAATGGATGTAACCGGACGTTGACATTTGTCGGCTTGAGCCGATGGGAAGTGCTTACATTGCACCTTTACAATAAAGTGTTTGAGTTCCTTTGAACTGACTTAACCTATGGTTGTGTCATCACAACTTAATAACTTATTCGTGTGTAATCTTAACTAATTTGTGTGATTCCTATATACATACCTTACAATATAATCGCAGAAGATACAAAAATTGCTATAACGCCACTATAATAACCTAATGTTCTTTTATGTTATTATCAATAAAATTACTATTGAACTCCACTTCAATACTACTCCAGCAAATTTCTCTGTGTAAACAGCCTCCAGGCTATTGCAACGATAAGCTTGGCTCTTTACTCCCATTCATTTATGGATTAGTAGTCATTTAATTTCAAACAAAATATACATATGTGGAATTTGATTAAACATTTTACTTCACAAAGTTATGACCAAATATTTGATCCTAAATGTAGCTAATTACATAACATATAATTTTAAGAAATCTAGGTAACTCAATTAATTGTGCCCGTCACACATTCTGAGTGCTCAAAGGAAATCTCCGTGCTATGTGCAGAAAGATTATATTTTTGCTAACATAACGGGATACTCTGAAATACTCAAAAGCATTATTTCTCGCTCGTTGACAGAGTGTTTGTAAGTAGTAAGCCCTGAATTAAATTTTTGTTTGAACGGTTAAGATTGTAGAATCAAAAATATAATGATACTTACAGTTTGCTGTTTTCTAATTGGCGTCCAATAGATTTAATTAATTCCAAAACGAAAATTGTAACGGTCTCTTTCCAGAATTGTGCTTTTTCCAGTTATATGTTTTTAACTGCCAACAATTTCATGCATCCAGGTATATATACTCGAAAAACACAGGGCCAGTTGATAGAAATATAATTGTTTCTAATTATCAACAACACGCTGTTAATCGTTTCTTTGTAATTAATCAGTTCTTGAATGTCAGGGATTGCATATATGTACGTTGACACGCATACAAAAGCTCGAGGTGATTTCTACCAAACAGTTATTTCCCAGGAATAATTTTCTCCGTTACCTATATTAGTCGTACAGAGATGAAAACACTTCATCGCTATGAATCAGCATTATGGTCAAGATTATGGTTAAGATAAGGTTGCTAGACACCTTATCTTCTGTGCAATTAAAAAACAACAACAGTAAACAAACAGGAAACTAATCATTATTTATTCTTATAACATTTTCAGAGAATTTGAGATCTTGTTTTATCAGTGAAAGATAGTAAAGTTATTTATAGTTATTATAGAGCTATGTATGTATTTGTATAGTTCCAAGTCTATTTATTAAGATTTCCTCCGAAATCCCTCAGGCCTGCTGACCTATATTGTGTTCTACCACAGGCAACTTTACAGGTGACTCCTGATAAGGTGCCCAGTGACATGGATATACGGACTTTTGATCGAGTCTGTAATAGTAATATAATAGAGCTATATTGAATGTGTTGGCAAAGTCCTTTATAGTGATTTGTAACTATGTTGAATCTAGTATACATTTTTCCATGGGTACATACGAGCTCCGAAAAACTATTTAGTAAAATGTGTTTGTTAGTTTTACCCTTTTACCCGATTTTTATAAAGAGGTACACTATATACAGGCTTTTAAATGTATACATAGGAAAAATAACTACAATGAAACTTAGTCACGTATTTTTTTTTTTTTTGATAATGCAGAGATGTCGCTTGCGTATTCAATAATTAACATCATACGATGTTTAGGAATATTGCGCCAGAAGCCAGAATACGTGGTGTTCTGTCGCGCAAATTCTTAATCAGCTTAAAATGTTTACAGATGAATCACAGTATATAAATGTTTTCAGATAGCAGATGCATTATCGTAGATTTAAATATTTTATTTCTCTTTTTATTTTAAATTGTATTTGAATGAATGGGTTCCGTTTGGTTAAATTCCAACGGTTTGAAAGGAGCCTTCAAAGATTTCCCATATTTTGCAAGTAAATCTAATAAAACGCCATTAGACCAGCCGAATCCAACAACTACATCGTATTCTCCACCTGCTCCCGCCCGACCTATTTTATTGACGTCATACTGAAAGATACAAAAACAAATCAGGACTTTAAAATTAACATTTCGTTGTAAATCTACGAATTAATCCTGCAGTGTATCGTTTCCCATGTAAACTTTAAATTCAATATAAAAAGAGCTTTTAGTATCTAAGCTTACGCTCACCTTTTCAAACATTGTGTTATTATGGGTTTTGTAAGTGACGTAATTATTAGTAATCCACTTTTGCGCAGTCTCCAATGCTATATTGCTAGCCTCCTCATTTCCAGTAGCTTCCAAGGCTTCAATGAACCAATGAACATGTGGCGCCCAAGCATTTGGAAAGTCCCATTGCTCTCCACTATGGATCAAGGATGATGGTATTCCGCCAGGATAGTCCAGAACTCCCATTCTGTTCAAATATTCCAAAACCACCTGGGTTTTGTTGGTCATGGTGGGGAGATTTAAAATGAGTGGCAAGATATTCCCGGGATAAAAATCCGTTTTGTGACCTTGTCTTTGCTCCGTGTCAACGTAGTCAAACCAAGAGCCTTGCGTTTCATTCCAAAAAACCGCATTTATTGTTTCTTCCCATTGCTTAGCGATTTTGGAGTAAAAAATGGTCTGATTCCCGTTTCCAAGCTGTAGTTAATGTTAAAAAATATCTCAGTTGCAACATTTGTATTAAAGAATTAATGTTTTATCTAAATTTTTAAAAAATTTACCTTTTTATGAAATTTCTCCAATAATTTTGCATTTCGTAGAATAAGCACATTTAAATCCACTGGTATTACAAATCTAGCCTTGCAGTCCAACAGCAAGCCAGAAGCTGCAAAAATGTAAATAAAATTTTACGAAAATATGAATATTTTTTCCCTCTGTTAATTTTTTGAAATAAATCCTAAATTTCGGCTAAACTTACTAGACGCATTTTGAGGAAGGAACCAGCGGGACGAGAAATCTATCCCGGACTCCGCCGCGGTTTTTAAATGCATGTACAGCTCATCTTTTGACTTCGAATCAGTTAAATTTTCCGCGAGGTTAAAATCCTCACTAAATAAATAAAATCCAGTTAATAAAAACTAAAGGAAAAATAAGTGAAGATAAATAATTACCATAAATTAAATTCAAAAAATAATTACAATAAATTAGTCTCACTTGTACGATTCGGGTCTGGGATCAGAAAGCTCCACGTTGTATCTAATGACTGTGTAATTTTGATTATCCCCCAAATTAACAACATGCGAGCGATTCTTCATCCAAAAGTCAAATTCCTTCTCCAAAGTCTGGACATGATTTTTCAAAAACATAAAATCCCCCGTCACTTCCAAGTAATCATTCACCATCGGGATCAACAAAGGAGGCTGGGATCTTTGGTAATAAATCCTCCCTCCATTTGGGACATAACCCAAGCTGTCAACCATCTGGAAAAAATTCTCCAGCATCCCTCGCACAGTTTGGGTCATTCCACTGTGCAAGAGCCCTTTGAGGACCCAAAACTGATCCCAGTAATAAAACTCATTGAAGCGTCCTCCCGGGACTATAAAAGGGTTGTCCACATAAATCAGAGAAGACATCTCAGGTCGGGTTTTCAAACCAGGCTTTATTTTTCGACCCAATTGTTTCCAGATGGCGTTCACGTCGGAAGCAAAATTTTGCAAGTCTTTATCCTCAATTTTTTCTAATAACTTCGGACTTGGATTCCAATCTTCTGGGAACCACTCCTCAATCTCTTCCCCACCAGGGTTAAAATTGCTGTGAACAAAATTTTTTAAAGAGTCTTCCTCTATTGTGGGTCCTTCTTTAGCAAATAAAATTTGAAAATTTTCCTCTGCTATTTCTGGACTATGCCTGAGGCTCATATCAACAAAGGTTTTGGAGTCGTTGAAAATATCAGAAACTTGGATAGTGTGTAGGAGATTTCCATAACAATAAATTGTACTGTCACAGGGCTTCCGGGCCGTCACAAAAGCAACGCTTAAGGTCAGGACTGTCAAATGAATGGTGTACATTGGAATTTTAATCTTTCAAGGGAAATTTTCAGGTGTACAAGCTCCTTGTAATAATTACAAAAAGTCTCTATGTTTTGCAATTATTTGTAAGGATTAAATATTTCCTTTATAAAAGATCTCTTCCAACTGGGACACGGAACGGAACACGAATTTTACTTTTTATAGTCTTTGGGCTTACTCCCTGTCAATAAACTCCTGGGATTAAGTATACACACCTTCCGAAAAATTATTCCTTTACAAATGCACTGGGAGCAATCTCACCAGTAATGTTTACACGGAAGTTTCAAATTACGTGAGCTGAATGGACTTCTTTGAAATTTCCCAAGGTTGCTTGATAATCTTGAGCGTTCCAGGAACGCGTCGCCACTCCGTCTATAATGCGGGTGTGGAATGTAATACAATAACTTAATCGTTAAACGCATGTTCATATCTGGACTTGAAATCTTCTTCAAGGTATTGTAATTCCAGAGAAGTTCAGTGACGTGGGTTATGTTATGGTTTCTAGCAATCAGATTGAACTGGATAATTCCTAAACATTCCTTCAGGTGTGTTTCCAAAATTATGATAAAAGTTCATTTAGTTTATTTACCGTACAGGCATTAAGAGCATTGACTTTGTCTCCAAAAGTTGTTTTTACTGAGGATGAATTTCTGTTGGAAAATTTCTGGGAATTTTTTTATTAATTATTATTTTTTCCTTTCGAAGGTATTGTCAGTATACAGTTAAAATTTGATTGTGTATAAAAAAATACAACTTGCAGAATCCCCTTTGCAAGTTTCGAATCTTGCAATAAGTAATAATACTCACGACCCTAAATATAATTTTGTTCTGTGTAATTTGTAGCCCTAATTTCTAGAATTTCGAATTTTAAGAAATAATCTGCAATGTATAAGAAAATGCTTGTGTACAGGTACGGACCAAAACACATGCACAAGTAAGGAATGCAAATTTGAGGGAATAACGTATGTAACTAGAGACATATAAATACCTCAACATTACGTATACGCTGACTCACGTCAAAAATTACTTGGATTGGAGATATTAAATAATTTAGCATTTACGTAATTACAGTCCAATCTCGCTGAAGGTCTATCCATGAAAAAGCCATGAGAATTTACTTTTATACAGGGATATACATATTTGCACATATGCTTACATGTATGTACATACAGATAAATATATACATACAAATATTTGATTTCTTTTAAATACAGCGTTAATATCTCACTTGCTTGCAAAAACATATATCCCCAGCTGCTCTTAAGAGTGCTCTTAAATGTATAATTATGTATTAGAAGGCGTATACGGTAAATTGAATATATTTTGTTGCATTTACTGGCAAGTAATTGATTCGTAATTAAATGTCAGCATTAACATCTCCCATTGGGAATATTGTCTGATCGAAATTGACAAGTTATGCCACAGGTGCAAAAAGCCTCGAGCTTCTTATACGTAATTATATGTGTAGTGTCCCTGATTAGCAAGCAATGCTTTCATGTGTCTACTCACAGCAGGGTTAACTTTGAATATGTAATTAAATTTAATTAAATTATTTGTCAAAATTCCGACTTCTACTTACATTTAATAGAATTGTTACATGGTTGTATTCACTGTACAAATTAATTTATATGCAAGCTTTCGACATCTAACGGACTGTCATTATCAGGCAGTAACAAGCAAGTGATAGATAATTCGTACAGTAGGAAAAAAATGTAAAAATTCAAATTAAAGATTAATTTGTAAGGAATGTCTTTTTTCTACATTTAGTTATAATGCCCTGAACCAATTAAAGGCTTCCAGGTATAACGTTATCTACTTGCAGTAACCCAAACCCTTTAGAATTGCGATGTAAAAAATGCATGTGAGCCTCCAAAACATGGAAATGTGGCAGGATTTCGTAACCTTAGTCGGACCGGCTTGTTTTGTCATTAAGAATCCCATTCATACAATCAGCGACGTAGGTCTCATTACAATTTCGAAGTAAACATCTATCAGGGCTATCATTCACAAAAACGATGCTATTTCCAGAAGTTCGACCAATTAAAATCCGATTAGATCCATGCCTTTCCATTACCTGGAAGTTACTAACGGACTCCACACAAATAATTATCCTTATCTTCTATTGACTGAGATTCTTAAATCGGGCTGGAAATAATTTATGAGTGCTTATATTATTAGTTCCTGTCAACACTCATTAGCTATTTTGCTTGAACTTAGCGTAAATATATTTGTTAATGAATGCATGTCATGAGGAAGATGTCTCTTTCTTGACACACAATTTTATAGGATTTTCTGACTGTTATTTGAAGCTATAAAATTTACTATTTTTGCTTGATCGTCAAGAAAAGGCTGAGTTCCTCTCAGAATTTACTCTGTCGTAGTTTCTATTGTTGTTCAGTAAATTTTGGAACATCTTTTGGTTTTTTAATCTTAAGTTCAGTGTGTTGTTTTGCCCATAAAGGCTTGCTCAGCTGGAATATTAGGACAACCTTCGTATTACGTATTTGCATATATTGATAGTGCTGTCATGAAAAGGTTACGAAGGCGTAAGCTGCAATGAGGGAAAAATCTGAAACTGCAATCGATGAATCGATAGCAGGGTGTACATTCTGTGTCCCAAGTGAGCAAAGATGCATTGAATTCACCAAAATCTAGACCGCTGAGGTACATAACTGCTTTGATTTTATTCTGTGCGGTTTTTTTTTGTAGGAGCACCTCCAGAGGCTGTAACATTTGGCTCTCCAAGAGGAATAAAAAAAATGTCATTGGAAAAAAACATGAGGATGTATCCAAATATTTGTACATATGAGATGCAAGTGCTCTTTTAAGGCGGCTCTTATATCTGTAGCGAAAGCACGTTTTACAGTATTACTCTGGTAGTTCCATTTCTTAAGAAAACCCAGGCTTCCCCGATTACTGAATGCGTGAGAGGACATGGACATTTTAATTATTTAAAATTACTCAAAATCCTCCGCTAACGCTCGTATTAGCGATACCAATGGTCTGCTCTTATCCAAATTTTATAACACTGGTCTAGTTCAAAGTTCAGACCAGGTCATTGGTCTGGTCCAAAGTTCAGTTTAGGAAATCGGTCTGGTTCAATTTTTTTAGATCAGACCAGACGAAAGACCATTGCCAGAAAACCATTGAGTGTAATTAAATAATCACATTTGATTGCCTGAAATATTTATTTTATAGCCAAACAATGACATTTGTAACATGTTCCATGAGATTTCGTTAAATCGTGAATTTTTATTTTTCGTACTTTTAGGACCACTGTCGTATGGTCTGGTCCGGCCAGATATAAATATTGGTTCAGTATCAGTTGAACCAGAAAATTAAAATCTTTTTGGACCAGACCTTTCCAACTAGACCAATAACATGTTGGACCAAACCTGACCAGACTAATAATGGACCACTACAATTTTGGACCGAACCAAAACTTTTGTACCAGACCGAACCAGACCATTAAAATGTTGGACCAAACCCGACCAGACTAATAATGGACCACTACAATTTTGGACCGTACCAAAACTTTTGTACCAGACCGAACCAGACCATTAAAATGTTGGACCAAACCCGACCAGACTAATAATGGACCATTACAATCTTGGACCGGACCATATCATTGAAATTTTGGATCAGACCGTACCTGACCATTAAAATATTGAACCGAACCGGACCAGACTAGAAAAACCATTAAAATCTTGAACTGGACCAGACTAATAAAACCATCAAAATCTTGGACTGGACCAGACCAAAAACCGACCATTACAATTGGTCCTGACCAGACCATTGGCATCCCATACTCCGTTGACAAGCTGATGCGCACAATTCTGCAGGATCACAGAAAACTAAAATGTAGTTGGAATATATTTGCATAAAACATTTCCGAAGTCAGAAGATCCCCGTCACTGCTTCATGTCTCTCTTGTACATTTTCTATTTTTACTACTTGAGTCCTGAATGTAGAGAATGCAGATATCGTCGTTACTTATTACCCTTGCACATGTCAGTAATACATTCGTAGTTTTTAGTTGATTCAAATATGGTGCCACAAGAAATTTTCCTCACATAAGGGTTGAAGCCGATCCGTTATAAAAACGATCACAACCACAGGTTACAATAATGGTAGGCTTAAAAATATAGGTAACTGTAACTCAAAACCTACCTCTCTATACGTTACACTATTATCCCAGTCCCCCATTGAGTCCAGGAAAATTGCGTGTCGGAGGCACGCGGCACGCAGCCAGATATCCCCTGGGCAGAGTGTTTGAGTATTAGCTATGTAATTGAAGAATTCCTATGTTTGAGACAGTTACAGCAGTCATTTGCCGTCAAAGGTACAAATAACATAGGAAAACACAAGCATGCAAGTGCAGACATTGTAACTTGAAAATATATTGCAGTAATTACCCTAGAAAAGTTTTTTCACCTCAGTTGTAATATTTGGTTGGAAAAGTTTGTTCCCACGCGTTTATTAGCAGCTTCAGTAAAACCTTGTAATTTAGAATGCAAATAATTATTACAGAATTTAAAAGTTGTCCAGAGGAGTGTGCAAATAATTACTGTAAAAGAAGTGTTTCGTGAAATCAGCTTTACAATCAAATGCTCCACAAATAAAAATTACGCAAAAATGTACTACAGTTCTTGAAATAGGGCAAGTAAAATTGCGATGGACACACGCGACCTGTGTTTGTATTAAGTATGAATACGTTGTTCGGAATGTATTGTTGTTGTTAAATATGCATAGAAATTGATGAAGATAACAGAGGTATATGAACTGAGGTCCTGGCTGGGCCTATTTATAGCGTGCAGAAAAGCTCTTGTTTCTTATTTATTTAGCTCTTATAAAATCATTCCTTGCCCATGTAAATAATTAATTGTAATTAGATTAAGTTGTGAAAGGATTGTCATACAGTATTCAAATTAAATATTCAATTCCCGCCATTTAAGGGATTAATTATTACTGGATTTTTTATTCTTCTAAAGGAAAAAATTATTGCAGTCTCGAGTTTTCAATGCAAAAAAACAAAATTTGAATTTTTTTACTCCATAAAATATTTTTCTATATCTCAGCGTCACATATCTGACTCCTGCTGCAATTGAGCTCAAAACGCTTTCACTCTTTCCGATAAAATTTGAAATGAGCCAAAAATTTTGAAATTGATTTTACAATGACCATTAAATATTTGAGAGCTGTCCAAACATTTCAAAAGAAATAATTAATTTTTGTGAACAAATTTGAAGTGCAAGTTTTCTTTGGGTTTGTTCTACCCCAGTGCGTCAAATGCCATTTAATCATTGAAAATCCAGATATTTGCACAGAAATTCAAGTATAAATTTTACAAATCATGAAGGAGGAACACTAAAGCAAAAATTGGAGAATTTTACCTCCACGGCAAATATTTATTTACACATTTTACGATTTATCTAACAGTTAATTATATATTTGCTGGTCCTTATTCCCGCTGCTACAAGGCTCTCGATCATACATTAACAAAATACTAAAAGACGGATTTCAATTATTTAAAAAATAGTAAAAGTTTCCCCCACAAATTTGACGATTACTGTATAGTTTTTCTCACATAATTGCCTCCAAACACATAAAACAACCCATGTTTATTACCCCCAACAACATTAAATCCCATCCTGCTTTTCCCTACTTTATTCACTCAGACCAAACTATTCCTTGCAAAAAGTCCAAGTAGATACTTGAACACTAATTTGCGGAACATAAAACCTGAGTCACACACAACATACATATGTAATTATGCCCCTCAGAAAACTTTACCCAAAACCACCAAATATGTAACACTTTACTCTCACTCCGGCTGCGGCAGACCATTCATCTTTTTTTCCAACAGGGATTATTATCCCTCCTGAAAATCCTGTGTACTCAAGGAACTTTACTTCATTGAGCCTATCCATGCACATGCAGTCGAACTTACTTGTAAAGGCTCAAATTCATCATAGGAAGCATATTTGACTCACAAGGGGTAAGCAATACAGGTTGGGATTGTACCCTAAAATATTCCTCACCTGTGGACAATAATGTTCGGGAGAGACTCTCATAGCATTTTCGTCCACTGTAGACTGTTTGTACAGAAAAAACGCTAAGCCACACTCGCACTCAGCCTTGTGTCATTTTCCTGAGAATTCCCTTGGGCATAATAGGGAAAGATTTCCTTCCTTGGAAGCCTTCTTGCTACAAGGAAATGTCATGCATTAAGCCCAGCCGCAGAGGAATCCAATGCATGTGTGAGTGGCTTTATAGGTAAAGGCACCGAGAGTTTCAGCATTCACAAAAGGAGGCTAAAAAAGTCAATGCAAAAGTATATTGTACTAGGTACGGTAACAATTTGTAATGGTAACATATGTATGTACATACCAGCTATGTTCATATACTCTTGCCTAGAGTCACGCTCAGTTTCATCCTGTATAACTACTTCCCATGGCTATAAATACCTATGAATAATTTTGCCTTGGCCAAAGTATATCAATGTGTGTTAGTATGTTAACCTGCCTTTATAGCAGGAGTTTCGTAATGTTTTCCCGTGAAGCTCTTCTGACGTGAGTGTGCACTGAAAGAGTCAGTTGTCATTCACATGCGAACTTTCCTAGAGTAAGGAGTGGACTCGACTCGCTCTCACTTTTAACTCGTTTTTTAGGGTTATGTTTACTAAATTGAGGTCAGTGTCCTAAAGTACCAATTACATTTTTAATGGGATGAGGCTTTTTTGCAAGTGTCAATTCTAAACTCACACATCCTATAAACTGTCAATCCTATGACAAAGATCTCATCTGAAGGAACGTCAGTCTGAAGTTTGTATAACAATTGCGTGGAACATTCTGTGCTACGTGAACATTTAATACAATTATTATATTGACAAGGAATATTTTGTAATAGTGTCCCGAGATGTTTCTTTTATCCACGTCGGTTTTAATAATTGCCAGTGTCAGTTCCATAGTTTGGGCGGAAGACTCAATTGAAATAGGGAAATTTCATCCGATTGCACATGGAGTGAAGTCTGGGCAAGTCAAAATTGTGGATGATAAAACTATTAAAATCAAGGATTTCCATTACGATGGGAAAGGGCCGGATGCCTGGTTTGTAGTCGGGACTGATGATAAATACACTGAAGAGAGACCCAGTGGAGGCTTGCCCTTTAATCATATAGTCCCGGATGAGAATGGAAGGTAAGGGTATTTTTTTGGAAGGGGGGGGGGTGTAATGAAGGGGTGTCAAATTTTTTTTTAATGCATAATTTGTTTTTATTTTTTAAGCTGTGAGAAACCAAAAGGCTATGATGGGAAAACTATTGAGCTCACCCTCCCTGGGAATGTAACAATTGCGGATATCAAATATTTGGCATTGTACTGCATCAAGTATAATCACAATTTCGGATATGTTAAAATCCCCAAGGATATAAAACCACAGGTTGGGGTAAGAAAGAAACACATTTTCGGAATTGACGTGTTTTTTTTTGTAATTGTGTTAAAATTTTAAGGATTCGATTTTTAAATTCTAATCTTGGCTTCCTGTAATTTTGATTCCAGAAATTTGACGGTCCGACCAAAAGTTGCCGCTCAGCAGGAACCAAAGCAAATGCGGGTGGAGGACTTTTGTCTCTCTGGCCAGTTATAATTGTCGCTTTTGCTACTATGTTGCGTTAGAAGGAAACGTTGGAGGAAGTATCGACAGTACAACTTGGTCCTGGGATTAATTATTTGTGGATTGAAATAATTATATTGTTCTTATTAAAGTCTGTCTACTATTTGGTGTGATATGCTTGTTTTTGAGGTTGGAGTGGTTTTGTGAAGTTATACTTTTGGTTTTTCCCATTAGTTTGTTTGCTCAATGGTGGTATTTCTGTAAAATAAATTCCCCCTGTATGAAATTCCTTTTGATGGGTTTAATCCTTTGGAGGGAGCCAAGAATCAATAAATTAATAACTTTCAAGGAGACAATTTCCTTCAATTTATGTACGTCTAGGATTTCCTGTCGACATTTTTGCGATGACATACATTTGCAATGTAAATATCCTTCCGGGCAGCGATAGCATGCAATGTTTTCCAGATTAGAATCGTTTCGTGCGTGTTGGGATTTAAGTTATGGAGGAGGCTTGGAACTTGGCATCTAATTTGAAAAAATTGATATAGTGTTGACTGGGGTGGTTATCTCCACGAGAATGATATAAAGTAACTTCCGGGTTTTTGAAATGTCCTGTCATCGAACCTTAACACTAAGGTCTGCGGAAAACTGGGCAAATTCCATTTAAAAATCGGTTCTTGGATTTTCGGATCATGCCGTTGATAAAGCCATAGCTAATAGAGCGAAGTGCTTGTTCATTACAATATAAATCTGTGTTAAGTACTTTTAGAAATCTAAATTTCGAATGTGCCAAATGGTTCAAACAATTAATTCCAATACATGTACATCTATACAATTAGCCTATTTGTACTATTTGTATGGCCTCGTTACAGGCTAGTCGCATATCATTGGGGTCAATGTCAGTGTTACGGTCGATAGGCATGGTCCTCTTCACGTTTTACGTTATAAGGGTCTGTGGGTGGGAAACAATTATCTTTTTGTGTGTGATGGATGATGATGATGACAAGTAATAGAGCTTACATAGGATGTGTTTTATGATGATGAAAACTAATAGGTCTTACAGGTAATATTTCTAAGAACATTGATATGATTGCTGTCCATTTAAACCCTTCACTACAACCTTCTCAGTACGTTCGACTACTAACACGACCATGAACCTCTGAGACACATAGATGATATAATGAGGCTTTTGAAACGAAGGTTTGTATTCTCACTCCATATATTGAAATGCACCCTCAGAAGGACTAAATTTAATCAAGTGTTTTTACAAGCAGAATATCATTGATTTAAAGAAACTTACATTTAGTTTGCCCAGATTGTTTTTAGGATATGAAGTGGATTGACGGCATTCCAGTAGGAAATATTGATGGATTATTACTCTAGATCTAAATCTAAGAAGAGGCTAAAGAAACTAAAACATACCTGTATATACTTTTCGGGTATATTGTACTTATCTTTGGGCCAGGAATCGATCTCAAAGATTAAGTGCCAAATTCAAACCTTCAGCAAATTTCAGTTTTAATAATATATATAGATAAATAGATATGTATGTTATTTTTATTCTTGTACTTGACCGTTTGTCATCATGCCATACACAGATTTTCTAACTTGTGTGGTTACAACTCAGAAACTTATACAGGTTCTCGTCGGTTGATAGAGGGTTGGAAACCGCATTTACTGGGTCAGTGCTGGGCGTTTGTATCTTAGCTATGCTATTCTACTCTATCCTTAAATTGTGAGGATATGGCTTCTATTAATTCTATTCTACTTTCCAGAATTTTTCGTTTCCCTCTATTCTACTTCTACGCCTTTACCAATACTTTCTATTCTACTTCTAGATTTCCTGTCGAGTTAGTACTACTAACTATTCTGCTTATATTCTATCCGGTCAGAATGCAACACTACTGCTACCTATTGCTATTTCTATTAAGTGCAAAGTAATGCTTAATTCCCAGATTCTAAAACGCATTTGAAGTAAAAATCAAAGCGTTTCGTACGTTTTGACGTACGTGTATACACAGAGTAGTAGTGCGTATTATATTTCATTACCTTAGTTATGGTTAGATACGTTATAGAACGCATGTATGAATTTATTTGTATAATAATATGTTATGCTACTTCTACTTCTACCATCGGCTCTTGTATTGCCCGTCTATTCTATTTCTAATGCAACCACAGGGTGCTGGCTTGACAGCTAAATACTGCTACTCTACTTCCTTCATTCAAAATTAGGTTTCTATTTACTTCTACGTCTACTGGATGGATATTAAAGTTACCTCTATTCTATTTCTACTCTTTTTCACATATTTATTTTGACTTCTACTCTATTTTTTCCTCTACTTCTATTGTCGGTAGAGTAGAAGGCCCAGCACTGTACTGGGTATCGTATACACTGTATCCCTTTAGATTTGACACAGAGCTAGACGAGTGGGACAAATAGCCATCAGCCCATTCCTCCGATTTGGGGAGTGTATAACAAGTCTTGGCTCCAGCTGGGAAAATGTAGATTAGGAGGTAATTGGGAGGGAGAGGAGTAAGGTCAGAAAGGGATTAACGAACTCTCATTTGGCTGGAATATCTAGCGATCTTGTGAACTTGTGCATCCAGGACATGGTTCCAGTCTTCAGAGTGGACGTCCCATTCACGCCCTCTCGTTACGTCACATAAAGCTTCAGTAGAAGTTAGAAAGAGCAGTGGAAAGTATTTGAAAGTATCAGAGCTTTACTGGAATCGAAAACCGGCTCCAGCAGCAATGAACGGGACGCTCTGACAACTCAGCCACCACTGCCTGGCATAAAATTCAGTTGTATTAGGGGGATGGGAACATTAAATGCTCCATTCAATTTTTCATCCTTTTCCGTTATACGGTAATTTAGTGTTGATTTTCGACTCGGTAAACATAATATCTGAAGAATTTAACCATAACTTATTACGGAGTTAGTTTCGTTGGTTAAACCGCATGCATATCGTGTTTTTCATTTGCAAAACGAAGGGTTTGGTAAAGTTACTGCAATCCTGGTGTTAATTTTTATAAAGCTTAAGTACAGTACTACTTAAAACCAGGGAACGGGAACGCAATCTGTGGAACGGGAGAGGGGACCAATACATTTTCAATTTTTGGGAACGTGAACAGTAACGGGTCCGGGTATGCATTTGTATTTAAGTCGTGGGAACGAGTACCTAAAATACTGGTCTCACCATGTAAGTTTACAGTAAAACTTAAGGGGAGTACCCATTGTGTGGGAACCGGGACTGGAAGGGGGAAAACGTTTCGGAGCCACGATGACCACAAAATTGAAATTCTGTGAAAATTTCTCCGGAGCTTTTGGCCAACCAGTGTCATCAAAACATTTTACTAATTTATTCATGGGATTTTACCCTCCGGATAAAAGAGAGATAATAAGAAATATTCAACTTAATCATTTACAAGCAAATTCAAATTTGTTAGGACTTTTGATCCCTGCATGCAATACTTCAGTCGTTTTTAGTCTCGTAAAATTTATTTGGCCTGACAGGCGTTATTGTTTGCCCGTAAATTTAATCAAAAACTGAATTGAAAGTTGAACTCAATTTTGAATTTAAATGAATTTTTTAGAATACATGCACAACGCATAAAATAGGACTCTTTAAAATTTGCATGATGAAAATTACATTCACATTTGGTAACACTGTTTAAGTCAAGAACAGTACAGTCTATACTTGGTCATTTTCAAGTTACCTGAAAAAACTTGAATACGTATACTTGAACAGTCAAGTACTTATTTGTACAGATAGTGTCATGGTTAAGTCAGTCTGAAAAAGTAATTACTTGACGCTCAAACTATGATAAGTTGGACTGGAGTATATCGATTTGAAAATTCCCGGCATTTTGGACAACATACCCGCCCAATATGATATGAAATTTTGGTCATTTTTGTATCAGAGCAAGAACGGCACAATAGATCATATTAAGCAAGGGCATTACGTGCATTTTCACTTGAGTGCAAATTGAACATTTTTGGGCAGAAACATGGATAAAAAAAACAATTTATAGATTTTGGCGGTCCATTCAAAAATGTCCTGATAATTTGGAACATTATCAAAATCAGAAAAATCGCGGCAGTGAAATGCCTGGCGGGTCTTTTCATTGCTTAGCAATATTGATTTAATAAGTTTATGTCGATACATTAGATATTGATAAGAGGCATATTGTGTGCTAATGTTTAATGTTAGAATTTTAAAATCATCACTGACCCAAGCTGAAGTGTTCAAAGTTAGTGGTATGGGTCGAGGTTGAATATTCGTATACTAATCACTGCTTTTGAAAACCTTTATAACAGTTAATTATGTCACTAGATGATATTCGCTTGGATGTCCTAGCTCATATTCGACATTATCCAGTAGACATTACAACTTGTGAAACATTTGTACATATTATGCCAATGCTTATTAGTAATCAAATTATTCTAGAAAATATATATAAAACTACAGACAACGTCCTGGACAGATGCATACGGGTCTATACACGCACATATGCATGTTACTGAAGGGCGTTCAGAGATTGTCTGTGGAAAATCGCCCTCCGACTTAACTTCGGAATTTTTTTTATTACACAGATCCAAATTTCAAAAAGTAAAAAATTCTAAGCTCCCATCAGTGATGTATATTAAAAATGTATTTTAATGAGGACGATAAATTACATCAACTCACCGCATTGAAAATAAATTGAATCGGTTGTAATTTTGTTTACAGTTAAAATAGATACTAACGAGTTATCAGAGAATTAAATATTCACAACTGTCGATTTTCACTCAATCCGACTTTTTAAACTGCAGTAAATTTGCCGAATATACATATGTACATAAGCTCATGAATAAGCATTAAAGTGAAAAACTGCCCACAATATTTTCAAATGCTTAAGCATACATACGTATAGTGTTCATTGACCTATACAGCATAAACCTTCAGTCATATAGGTATTTCTCTTCGCTGTAAAATTTGTTTAAAGGCATATTGGAAAATATGATTTAAAATAATTATTACAATGATTATACATAGAGAATTGTGTAAACTATAGATTAGATTTTAAATTTTTAATATTTGAAGCAGAATAATTTATGTCCAGTTGTTTCCGTCAATTATCAAATGCAAGTGGGAGGATGACTAATTTTATGGCAGAATTTGAGCCTCACAGGAAAGCTAAAGAATTGTCGCTTCGCAACGATTTACAAAACCTCAGAAGGAAATGTACACGACGGTGCAGAACAGCAACGGTAACCATAGGAAGAGCACATTTCAATCAGTCATTATTCCAACAGGTATATTTTAATGTCTGTTGTTTTATGTAGTGATAGTAGTTAGCCTTCTTGCGATAACAAGTTAACCTTGGGAAATTGCTTTCTACTATTTGAACTAGTCACGGCAATTTGTAATAAATGTAACTTTTAGGCACTCCGGGCAAGCAAAGTAAAGCTCCCCAGAGTCAAGTTCAATTTCAGTTTCCTCCTATAGATATAATTATGTATGTACTTCGTATAATATCGCTTATATAAAGATACATGTAAAAATATAGGTACTTTCTCCTTGCACCAAAATGATGGTATTTTAATCCTTATGCTACGCTGAGGATTAATTAATCACATACGAACTTTCCTACCGCAAGGATTTACTAGATTTGTTCTTCCTGGTTTTACCACATTGCTTTTGGGGTGTGCTTAATAAATTGAGGAACTCCTAAAATATTATTTACATTTTTAAAGGAACGATGTAACCAAGTTAAAATTTTACTTGATTAAAGATATTCAATAGTGTGACAACATGTTTTTATTATCAACTTGGATTTTATTATTTGCCACAGCAACTTCTTTATCTGCT
Source organism: Allacma fusca (assembly GCA_947179485.1). Lineage (NCBI taxonomy): Eukaryota > Metazoa > Arthropoda > Collembola > Symphypleona > Sminthuridae > Allacma > Allacma fusca. The sequence goes on from OX359245.1 coordinate 68,120,671, forward strand.
GAGGAAGACTCAATTGAGACCGGAGAATTCCATGGGTTTGCTCATGGCGTCAAATCTGGGCCAGCCACTATTTCAGATGACAACACCATTAAAATCAAGGATTTCCATTATGATGGGGACTGTCCCGATTCTTATTTTGTTGTCGGGACTGACGATAAATACATTGAAGAGAGACCCAGTGGAGGCTTACCCTTTAATCATATAATCCGGGATGAGAATGGAAGGTAAGTGTATTTTTCTGGAGTAGTCAAATTCTTATGAAATTATAATTAATTGTATTTTTTTATTTCAGCTGTAAAAAATTAAAAGACTATGATGAGAAAACTATTGAGCTCATCCTCCCAGGGAATGTGAAAATTGCGGATATAAAATACTTGGCAGTGTACTGCATTTCCAATATGCACAATTTTGGTTATTTAAAAATTCTGAAAGATTTCAAACCTCCGCCTGCGGTGAGAAAAGTTTTTTTTTGGGATTATTCATCAGTCCTTGGATTTCCTTCAGATATTAACTTTTTATTACGACATTTGTACCAGTTATAGTAAACCTTAAATTATTATTTGTACTAATTAGAAATTCGACGGTCCGACAAGTTGTCAACTAAACCTCATCACCTCACAAACCTCATCACCAAACAGAGGAAACGACATTGGAGGATATTTTTATTTCTGGCTAGTTATAATAATTTCGGCTTTTACTCTGTAATCACTTTGAAACACTAAGATATTATTGAACCACTTTGTAATGGAATGCATATTTAGTAATATACTTTCTTTAGTTATGAAAGTCCATGTGTATGATTCGTAAATCTTTGTTTTTGACAGCAGAGTGTTTGTGGTCATTTGAGTTTCTTTGTAAAATATTGACCACTGTTTCCGTAAAAAAAAACTCCCCTGGACCAAAACGACGTAGTTCTATTCATTTAGAGCAAGCCAAGAATTTATTGATGACATCCAAGGGTAGAATTTTTTTAAGTTTCCTTCTACAATTATTTCCTTTCGCATATTCCATTTAAAAACGTACACAGGAAAAATTAGCATTTATAAATACTGAGTCTTGATGTGATGCAATGAAAGTAAAACTGTTTTTTCCTGGTTACTTTTTGAAAAACCTTTTGTTTAAAGGAATAATTGATTAAGTGTGTATGATTGTCATTTAGCAGGAGATACGGAGCTTCCGTCTTATTATATTCTTTCATTTTTTTAAGCGTATGGGCTCATCTTTCGGTGGTCCCGTTTGAGCCTCAAATATTTTGTCTTTATGCATCATTTATTAAGCGATAAGATTGTTCAACTGTCAATGTTTCCTTTTTTCCTGACCCACAAGCAGTACATCAAGAGTCACTTTCTATTTCGATTTCCAAGATTATTTGAGGTATAATAGAACATGAGAAATTTTGTCGCCGATTATAAACTCATGAGTATACTCCAGCTATTTTATTATGAAAAGGTTTGTTTTTTAAAGTGAGATATTATAGTCGTCGATGTTGTGGAATGGGGAATTTTAATATACGTGTGGTGTGGCAGCAAAGCTAATATTTTAATGCAGGAAAATATTTAAATTACACAGCTTTTCAATTCTAAAACATTTTTAAAAATGGACACAAATGTTTTGTGTAACCCAATAATCGATGACATCAATTATGGCCCTAAAATCTAGATAATTCTACTACAAAATTTTTCAACTTTTGCATAATTATCCCTACGATCTAAAACTCATGTGTTCGGGCATACTGTACCAAAATCTATACAAGCGTGTACATTCTACATTAAATTATTGAAAGTAAGAACGTCATATTGCATCAAACAAAAATCCAAAAGCATATTCTTGCTCAGTAAGTAACCAATAAACTGACCAGCTTCGTTACAACAAAGTCTGTGAATGTTAATATTGAGATGCGTTCCATCACGTGAAAACTCCCAACTTTTATACCGATTGCAGGAAAGGATCGAACGATTTGGGTGATATGCTTTGTAACGACAGCGTCACCGTATTTTCTAGCGGTACATTCCAGAATTTGCTTCTTCAACAGAGTGATATTGCAAGGGACCATGAAAGCCTTCTCGTAAATGAAGGCGTATGAGAGGAACGTTGCTACGAAAAATAACCCACATAAGCATCGAATGGAAACATATTCAACCTCCAGCCGAATGAAACAGTAACCCGCCACAATGCTGGACAACATGCTTATAATTTTGACCATATATATAATGAACGAATTGAACTGGTTAAATTGTTGCAGAACCAATTGATACTTTCTCAATTCTTTACATGATTTTAAGGCGTCTCGGGAGCTAATTTTGAAACTAAAAGAACAAATATTTTCATTAGTCAGTCATTTTTGTCCGGAAATATTTTACAATCAAATTCCAGAGGCTCATTTTAAAAAAACAAATTTTCTGTATGTTCATCATGTACTATATAATAATAATGAATAATCTGTGAGAAATTCATATTTTAGAATATAAAGCAATCGAATTTGAATTCCAACAAATCATTTTTAAAAACATTTTTAGAAACCGAAAATTCAGAAACGGGTTTTTATAATTAAACGTTTTTAAGAATAATATAGATATTTTTTAAAAAGTTGTAATTTTCCTTACATGAGTTTCAGCTCCACTGTTTTTGTGACCAGAAAAGCGTTGACCATTTCAAAGAAGCAAATGTGTAGGAGCAAGACCAGATAGGAAGTTGCCAGGAAGTAAAGAGGGCTCACAATGTCGATAGTCATACATACAAAAAGCATCGGAAAGCCTTTCAAAGAATCCGGAACGGCAGAGTACAGTAAATGTAAACGCAAATTATCCGATGCCAAAATGACAGCAAAGCTACAAGCATTGACAGGCACAATTATTCCTGCAAGCATTGCTGCCACTTCTTGCCGGTTCATGTCCTGAATTCCTCTTGTTTTTCTCACTTCATATAAACCGTTGAAAAATTTGTAAAAATACACATAGTTTCAATCTCCCTGCTACGGTCGTATATACGTGCATACAAATGTTTCTAAATAAATGTAATCAGATGGGAAACCTTGTTATTAAAATTATGACAATTGAAAAATTAAAGTACCCGGGAAATTTGAAATAATATTGTTTAAAACTTCCATTGTAGACTCTGGCCATTTGATGAAATAAGTGTATGAGAAGAAACTTAGCAAGTCAATGACAGCAGCAAAGAAATGTACTGGCAAATGAGGAATAGTTAAAAATTCGGGGAAAATGATTGCTTGCAAGAGCCTGGCCCAAGTGTATGCAACATGAAATGCCAAAACCAGGACTGAAATCACCCACACACAATATTTCCTGGACTTGGGGTCAATCACGATCCTATCAATGTGATTCTTTGAAGAAACTATTTCTAAAGGGAGGAAACCAATCCTTGATAAAATTTTTAGAGTTCTGGCGTTGAACCGATTCTCGTACTTGGTTAACATATTTCTCAGGTTGTCAAGCCTCTACAAGGAAAATCCGACTGGGAATCGTAGAACTAAATGATTAGTATTACCACTTAAAAATTCCATAATTATACATAAGCTTAAAAGCCCTTAAATATGGGGATTTAACTAGTTCCCAGTTGTCCAACTTTGTACAATTAAGCAGTATTTATGCATTATTACTGTAATTATATGTTTAATAAAACACCTAGGAAGGCTTCAATCAGAGGTAGGTTTCGGGCTTGACTTCAGGCCCGAACCTGGAAGAAATCTGGAAAAGGCTATTAGCCCAAACCGGGCCGCCAATGGTATAAATATTGGATATTCAACCCAGTCCATTTTAATCACATTACATTTTTTGCAGCCCGAACCCGTTAAAAACTTGGTCCCCGAAATGTTTTACGACCCGAAACCACCGAAAATGCGATTAAAACCCTGATTTTTAGTAATAGTTGAATCCCCTGTGAAAGCTTTGTTTACTAATGCTATTCCATTTGTTTATAATATCCATCTCAACTCAACACAGTCAATAATGGTGCAATAATTAGAGAGTCAAATTAACTATTTCCTCTGATAATTTTCTAATATAAGCTATGAATCGGAAGGGACCGTTTCAAAATGTTCAAGCACGTGAGTGTAATTATTAAATATAATGAGCGATTGTTTAGCATGAATACGTGAAAGCAATACTTGCACTCTGCAAAGCGTCAAATATGCAACATTTATCAATTTCGAATTTTCTCTGCTGACATGTATAATTAAAAATTCTTAAATTACATAGGGTACCCAAATCTCATTACCAGCAATGAAAAGTTGAAACAATTATATATTATAACTGATTTGAGTATACCTGTGATACCACTCTCCACTTTACACTTTATGCCAAATGTCGGACAATGATTCGTACAAATATCTTTAATTAAGAATAAATTTCCACGTGCTGCACGCTCCGATGAAAAATGCCGATGGACAAATTAATGTGGATGCTCGCAGATGGAGCTTGCTACAGCGACGAATTGTAAAATCTAAATTAAAAGTTGTTGCGCGTTTTAAGGACATGAGTACTTTTGAGAACTTACATCCAGGCCCAGACGTATTTCTTAACTTTTTAATTCCAAGCTTTAAAAACGAGTCAGTTAATTTTTGCGGTAAGAAAGATCACCAAAACATGGTGTGACGTATATACCAAGGCGGCCCACAACCTACTGATACACGTAACGAAGCGTAACGACAATTGGTAAACCCACCAATTACCCCGGCGTTATGAATTACTTGAACGGCATTTAATGGGACTGTTGAAACGAAGGTTACTCCACACGTAATTACGTATAATAAAATACACCCTCACAAGGACCAAATTTAATCAATCGCTTTTACAAGAAGAATAAAATTGATTTACAGAACCCCGTTACCGTTAGTTTGTTCAGCTGTTTTACTATTCCAATACTAAATGTTTATGGATTACTCTAAATCTAAACCCAGATCTAAGAAGAGACTACAGAAACTCACATGTGCCGCTATAAATTTTTCGGGTTAAATATTGCCCTGGTTTGGATTAAGAGGAACTAGTCTAAATAATTGAATGATTATGTTAAATAAACTCGGACTAAAAAATGAAAGAACTGTATATTTATATTGCTAAACTTGCTTTATTTTACTTGTTAATTTTGTAATGTTTAGAAAAACAATGATTCATATTCGGTCTACATTATAGTTTACTTACTTCTCTTGTTCTGTATTTACGTAGTGTGTGTACACCTCAACTAACAAAACTTAAGAGCTTCTTTCCTCAGTATGAAGACTGAGAATAGGAAATTATATTATTACTACTATACTAACCCATGCTTAACCTAAGAATTTCAGAGTTCTAACCAGCATAATGTATGGCTGAACTATATTATTAAATTACTGATTCCAAGATGCAAAAACGCATCAATTTTTATACAAATTTATAAGTGCAATATTCAATTGCATTACAAATGCTCTGTAGAGTCTTTATTTCAGAATAAAATTCTATTAGACTTTTTTTATTTTACATTACTTACTATGTTAATATATATATTTGAGCTTCCAGCTCTGAGATTTTATTACTGTGATATAATCCTTTTCAGGGATGTTATTTTTGCAACTTTACTGTAGGCGTTTTGCCCTTTAATAAAGTTACAATCTATAATACATGCATCACATACGTAAATGTTAGGCTGCATTTGTCTTATCTACTTCCTCTATCATCTTGCTCGCCAAAGCAACATTCAGTTTTATTAGAGTGGGAGAGGAACTTAATTGGTAAATTCAATTGTTCATGCTATCGTAGATATATAATATGCAACAAAACAAAGGGTTTTCATTGTACTTGTTTCTTCAGAGAATTCATGGTTTCACATTTGGTAACACTGTTTAAGTCAAAAACAGTGTAATTAACTTGGTCATTTTCAAGTTACCTGAAAAAAATTGTATATACTTGAACATTCAAGTACTTATTTGTCGCACCATGGTTAAGTCAGTGTGGAAAAGTATTTGACGTTAAACTAGGATAAATTGGACTGGGGTATATCGAACCTACCCTCATTGAAAATAAGTTCAATCGATTGTATTTTCTTTACTGTTAAAATCAGAGTTGTTCAAATGATTTTCCCTTCCTTTAATCCTTTGAATGCAACAAAATAGATTCATTTCCTTCCTTCAGACCTCTTTAGATTGAAGGCTTGGAAACAAAAGTCCTTCCTTCACCCTTTCTTCAAAGTTGTTTTATTGAGATCCTTCCTTAAGCCTTCAGTAATATTCTTCCCTCACCAAATTCCGTCTTCCGCAATATTTTATTTTCATATATGATACAACAAAGTCAAGATACGAAAATTACAGTACCCGCCAGAAATCGTCCTTCCATCGTATTATATGTATCCTGGTACGTTACATGTGAATTAAAGCGCGTATTGACAGCAATAGAATTAGTTATAATGAAAGGTACATTCGGCGCGCGAAGGGTGATTGGGAAGCACCCTTCCGTCAACTTCAATTTTTTCATTAATGCGCTGAAGCCTTACTTGTTCCTTCGTAATTTTTTTCACCCTTCCTTCCCTTCCCTTCATTTCTTTCGAAAGAAGCGCATCCTTCCTTGAAGGAAGGCTTCTTTGAAGGGTACCCGTCGACGGGTGAACATCTCTGGTTAAAATAGATATTGTTAATCAATATTTAACTTTGCAACTTTTAATACATGTAATCAGCATACATACCTATACTACCCAGTTATAAAAACATGAAAATTACGTTAGGTACCTGCCCTAACTTAATATTATTGGTTAAAAAGAATTCTAAAGAAAGTACTGGAGGTGGGCTCTTGTGAGCTCACCTCCGTATAAAACTTCGTGCCTCCGAAGGCACGAGAGAGGAGAGCAACGTCAGATCTTGAGCTAAGCAGAGCAAGGGAACGCGTGTGAGACCAACTAAGTGTATCCATTCACGCACTATATGTAAATAAAGTATACCGTGAGAACAAACCCTTATATCAACATACGCATCTCATTTTCCCTATCTTGAGACATACTCCCGAAATCCCTCACAGCCAGCTTGTGAATCTCTACCGTCTACATTTTTCCCCATCATCTCATCTCTCACACTCAATTCCATTTATATTTCCCATATTAATTCCATAATCAGCTCTTCATTACATTCTCCTCATTACGAACCATTAACAACAATAAATAACTTAACAATATTAACGAACAAGCAGAGAATTAAACATTCGCAATTATGAATTTTCACTCACACCGACTTTTTAAATTGCAGTAAATTCGCCGAATCTTATATACATAGATACATACGATCACGAGTAAATTTCCTTGCTGCACAATCATTTGAACCTAAAATGTAAAAGCATTTAGAACATTTGTACTAATTACTCCACAGCTTGGGTTTGCATAATTTAAAATTAAAGCTCTGGGGTGGAAATGACGTAGCAGAAACCACACTGTCAGGCGGGTCATTTCCCTGAGAATTCAACAATTAGCAGTAACAAGACAAAGTTTCCTTCCGTTGTTTTGCATTTCGATCCAACGAAATGTACGTCATGCATTGAAACTGAAAAATGCCCGCAGTATTAGTATCCATACATGCATACAATGTGTATTGACGTATACAGCATAAACCCTTACTGTTATTTAGATATTTCTCTTCACTGTAAATGTTTTTTGAAGGCATATTGGAAAATATGATTTAAAATATTTGCAGGTATTATAAATAATTACTTGGGGACTGTATAGATTATATTTTAAATTTACAATATTTCAAGTTTCTACTAATTACTTGAACTATATAGTCACGTAATTTGTAAACTGTAACTTTTAGGAACTCCGGGCGGGCAAAGTAAAGCTCCCCAAGTTCAATTTCAGTTTCCTCCTATAGATATATGAACATTATATAATACATGTAAAAATATACGTACTTTCTCCTTGCACCAAAATGATGGTATTTTAAACCTTATGTTATGCAAAATTTTTCAATCACACACGAACTTTCCTATCTCAAGGAGTGTGTACTACTCGATTCGTTCTCACTCGTTTTACAGCATTGCTTATGGGGTGTGTTTATTAAATTGAGGAACTCCCAAAATAATATCACAATTTTAAGGGGACGAAGTATCGTAGTTAAAATTTGACTGTATAAATCAGGGTTATTAAATATCCAACCTACGACACAAGGGATTGTATTTGAAGTCACTTCAGTCTGTATTTTATAATAATTTGATTAAAGATATTCAAGACTAGGAACACATGAACATGTTTCTATTATCACCTTGGATTGTATTATTTGCCACAGTAACGTCTTTATATGCTGAGGAAGACTCAGTTGAGACGGGAAAATTCCATGGGTATGCCCATGGCATTAAATCTGGGCCAGTTACTATTTCGGATGACAAAACTATTAAAATCAAGGATTTTCATTATGATGGGAAAGGTCCCGATGGTTTTTTTGTTGTCGGGACTGACGATAAATACATTGAAGGTATAGACCCAGTGGAGGCTTGCCCTTTAATCATATCGTCCCGGATGAGAATTTTTTCGGAGAGAAGAAGCAGATTTTTATAGAGTAGTCAAATTCTGATGAAATTCTGATTTTATTTTTTATTACAGCTGTAAAAAATCAAAACGCTATGATGAGAAGACGATTGTACTCACCCTACCTGGGAAAGTGAAAATTGCGGATATAAAATACTTGGCATTGTACTGCACTTCGAATAAGCACAATTTGGGCTACTTAAAAATTCTAAAAGATTTTATACCACCGGCTGCGGTGAGATTTTTTTTTAAATTCATCAGTCCTTGGATTTCCTTCAGATAGTAACTTCTCATTACAACTTTAAGAATAATAACTATTATTGTAAAACACAAAATTATTGACTTTCAGAAATTCAACGGTCCGAAAAGTTGTAAACAAAAAATCGTCCCCTCAAAAGCCTCATCACCAAACAGAGCAAACTATATTGGAAGATATTTTCATTTCCGGCCAGTTATAATAATTCTGGCTTGTATTTTTTAATCACGATGAAGCAAGGGGATACTGTTGAACCAATATGCAATGGAATACATATTTTTTGGGATATAATGTGATGATATTTCTTTAGTTATGAAGGTATATGACCATAATGCGTAAAGCTGTTTTTGACGACTGTATTTGTGGTTAGTATTTGAGTTTCACACTCCAAGTTTCACTGCAAAATAACGGTGACTGCTTCCATAAAAATAAATTTCCCCTGAACCAAAACAACGTAGTTCTATTCATTCAGAGCAAACCAAGAATTGATAGCTTCCAAGGGTGGAATTTTCTTTAATTTCATTTCCTTCTACACTTTCATTTTGCATATTCCATTTAAAAACGTACACAGAAAAATTAGCATGTATAATCTAGTACTGAGTCTTGATGTGACGTAATGAAAATAAAACTGTTCCTTCCTTTTTGAATTTTTTTAAGGAATAATTGATTATGTGCACTTGCTTAGTACGAGGTTTGTAGCAATTAGAGGAAACGTATTTGCCAATAAATATTACTTTATTTCTCCTTTAACGCAGTGTCTCAAAGTTAATCATTAGATTCATTATCTCTTATCAATGATTGTCATTTAGCACGAGGTATGGAGCTCCGAAGCTATCGGAGTAGTGGATCGGGGAAATTTAACAACTGTGTGACAGCAAGGCTAATATTTAAATAAACTAAATATTTAGATTAAACAGCGTTTTACTTCTAACACATTTTGAAAAATGGACACAAATGATTTTGTGTAATTAACTCATATCAATGACCCCAATTACGGTTTTAAAATCTAGATAATTAATTCTACGTTTCCAACTTTTGCATATTGAGCCATAGGATCTAAAAATCATGCGTTCGTTCGTATGGGCCCAAAACCTACACAGGAATATGTATTTTACAATATATAAGCTATATAAAAAATAAGAAAATCATATTGCATCAAATAAAAATTCCAAATCATCTTCTTGCTCAGTATGTAACCAATAAACTGACCAGCTTCGTTACAACAAAGTCTGTGAATGTCAATATTGAGACACGTTCCATCACGTGAAAACTCCCAACTTTTATACCGATTGCAGGAAAGGATCGAACGATTTGGGTGATATGCTTCGTAACGACAGCATCATCGTAGTTTCTAGCAGTGCACTCAAGAATTTGTTTCTTCAACAGAGTGATATTGCAAGGGACCTTGAAAGCCTTCTCGTAAATGAAGGCGTATGTGAGGAACGTTGCCACGAAAAATAAACCACAGAAGCATCGAAGGGAAACATTTTCCACTTCCAGCCGAATAAAAAAGTAACCAGCAACAATGCTGGATAAAATGCTTATAATTTTAACCATATATATAATGAACGAATTGAACTGATTAAATTGTTGCAGAAGCGACTGGTACTTTCTCAATTCTTTACATGATTTCAAGGCGTCTCGGTAGCTAATTTTCAAACTAAAAGAATAAATCATTTTTATGTCATGTACATATAAATCCTTTATCAGTCATGTGTCCGGAAATATTTCATAATCAAATTCCAGAGGCTTATTTTACAAAAACAAATTTTGGAAGCACTGCTATAATAATAACAAATAATTTGGCAGAAATTCATATTTTAGAATCCCAAGCAATCGAATTCGAATTCCAACAAGCCATTTTCAAAAACATTCTTAGAAACCAAAAATTTAGAAACGGGTCTTTAAAATTTTAAAGTTTTTAAAAATAATGTAGGTATTTAAAAAAAAAGTTGTGATTTTCCTTACGTGAATTCCAGCTCCACTGTTCTTGTGACCAGAAAAGCGTTGACCATTTCAAAGAAGCAAATGTGTAGGAGCAAGACGAGATAGGACGTTGCCAGGAAGTAAAGAGGGCTCACAATGTCGATAGTCATGCATACAAAAAGCATCGGAAAGCCTTTCAAAGAATCCGGGACGGCAGAGTACAGTAAATGTAAACGCAAATTATCCGATGCCAAAATGACAGCAAAGCTACAGCCATTGACAGGTACAAATATTCCTGCAAGCATTGCTGCCACTTCTTGCCAGTTCATTTCTTGAAATCCTCTTGTTTTTCTCACTTCATCTAAACCGTTGAAAAATTTGTAAAAATACATACAGTATGAATCTTCCTGCTACAGTCACTTCATCTAAATCATTTTAATAAATGTAACCAGATGGGAAACCGTGTTTTCCAAATTATGACAATTGAAAAATTAAATTACCCGGGAAATTTAAAATAATATTGTTGAAAACTTCCATTGTAGACTCGGGCCACTTGATGAAATAAGTGTACGAGAAGAAAATTAGCAAGTCAAGGACAGCAGCAAAGAAATGTATTGGTAAATGCGGAATAGTTAAATATTCGGGGAAAATGATTGCTTGCAACAGCCTGGCCCAAGTGTATGCAACATGAAATATCAAAACCAGAACTAAAATAACCCACATACGATATTTCCTGGACTTGGGGTCAATCACGATCCTATCAATGTGATTCTTTGAAGAAACTATTTCTAAAGGGAGGAAACCAATCCTGGATAAAATTTTTAGAGTTCTGGTGTTGAACCTATTCTCGTACTTGGTTATCATTGCTCAGGTTGTCAAGCGTCTACAAGGAAAGTCGGACTGGGAATGAGAGAATTTTTGACGTCGGGAGATCTTCTGGAGCGTGTTCAAATTACTTCCCGGAAAGATTAGAGTGTGTCTACTAAAAACTAAGTGATTATTTTTAACACATGTAGAACTAGTTCCATGTACCTAAATAAGGTTAAAGGTCCTAAACTATAGTAATTTAACTAATTTTAAATCGGGGTCAGTTGATTGCCCAATTTTGTACAATCAAACAGCATTTATATACTTTTATTGTGTGTCTATTAAAACACCCCGGAAGGCTTTAAACTTCCATGTACAAATCATTGTCTCGAGGATTAGTATTGTTTACTTTGAGCTACAACGCCAGGATTAAGTGGCTCAATCAAACTATTTGATCCCTGTGAACTTATTTTTAAGGACATAATTTTTAGGAAGCATTTCTGATGAAATTGTAAATACATTTTCATAGAATTTATTCCAAGCTTTTTTCTCTGCCTAGCTGTTTCACAATAATAACAAACGGAATGCATCCGGTCCAATCAATTTCAGCCAGACCATGTTCTTTGGTTCGGGATTGTGGAACAAACCATAATATATGGTATGAACCTGCCCTTGGACCAAACCATCTTATGAAACAGACCGGAATATTCCCATCACTTGCGCAAACCCCTTGGAAATCCTTTGTAATGACATTTTACTGTGAATTCTTGATTCATACTTAAAACTATTTACCATAAATAATTTACAAACCCTAAATACATCTATCTCACATAAAAAGATTCCTTGCGTCCAAACAATATTAAACATTAAAAGGGACTCACGGCAGATTTAATATCATGTCACACGTTTCAAGAAATACATTGTCTCTAATGTACCTTTGCATATGTACGTCAGAAAGCCAGCACTTTAAGCTTTTGCTCCGCCCAAGCACTTTACATGTTTTGGAACTAGGTTGGATAAATTTAATCAGTGCACCCACTGTCATACTCTAGGATTAAATTGGTTTCTAAAACAATATTTCGTCGTGTCACTTGAATACTTTCCCCGTTCAGTACAAAAACAATCCCCAATGTAGAACTATAAGCTGCAATATTAATTCCAAAAAGGATCTTGAAAATGCTCACAAAACACGAAGTCCGTTTTTGTTTTTCCCTCTTCAATTTTTTCTCTTCCTGGAATTTGTATCCCATTGAAGTAAACACAAGGACAGGCGGAATAAGCAGACAGGAGGATCCAAAGAGGCGCCGAAAATGGAAGATTTGGTTTTTATTAGCAATTTTTCACGAATCATTTCTAGTTGTTCGACTCACTCTGTCCTTGATAAATCTGGAAAAATCGGATATGAGCCATGTCACTATCAATTCGTTTTACGTCATTGGTTTTGCTCTGGCACTGTATATTTCATATACACTGTTCATCAAATGGCCCTATCTGTTTGTTAAAGTTTTCAATGAATTATACTATTCCGAAGGTAAAATTTTTTTTAATACGCTGTAAATTTAGTGCGTGGAATTTTTGTCTGCTGCTGATATGAACATTAACATTGTTTCGTACAAATCAATTTTTTTGCAGAAATTCTGGAGGTGCCGTACCGTTGGAAAACATACTCATTGCAACAGTACATGATCATATTTAGCAGTCTCATCATCCTGGGACCCATTCCCTTCTATACTATAATGTACTGTCTGAACCCATACAAGAATTTTTACCTGTACTCAGTCTTACCAGCTCAGTTTCAAAATCCAGTAATCTTCACTCTCTTGGCCTTTTATGAGGCAATAATGCTTCTAAATTCTGCAGGAGTTTATGCACTTGGGCCTTTCGTGATGCTTTCTACTTTTGAGAAAATTCATTGGGCAGCTAGGATACAAATAGCTTCTTTAGGGTAAGTCTTACGTGCATAAAAGTATATACAGTCTGAGGCACTGGAATTTAATTTTTTGTAAAAGTAAAGGATCTTCATCTTTTGATGAAATTATGATTTTCAAAGTTTGCCAAGGAAGCTTACAAAGTCAAGGGTAGAGAAGGCTTTCAATCTTTGCCGACGTCTCCAGCTTACAACCCAGATGTTCAACAAATGCTTCGCTAACATAAATTTTTGCTGCAAAGCAGTCAGTGCAACTGTCAGCTTGTGGAGCTTCTACTTTGTATTTCGTTATATCGATTTACATCCGTATATTTCGTATGTGACTTTAATGATTGGTCTGGAATGTGTCCTGGGAATAGTGATCATGTTTGATAAAGCTTTTCGTCTCCCGGAACAAAACAAAGAGCTGAAGGGTAAAATTGTGGTGATTTCTTCGAGGCTTCCCTTGGGTTCTGTAATTATAAAGAAGAAAATCCAATCCGTGCCAAATCTAGGATTCATGGACGGAAGTTTCAGCCTGCTGGCGAGGAATTCCTCACCTACTTTTGTGAACTTTGTGGCAACGAACTTAGTTGGTCTTTTGGTATCATTTTAAATTTTTGTAGTCTTTTTCATTAGCAATTTTAGGGTTGGAATATTTTGTAAATCGTCAAGGGACTTTGGGGACGACTGGGGTAAAAATTATGGTCATAAATTGCTGAAAACATTTGCCCATTTTAAAATCGTTATGAAACGTTTAACTGAATTCATTAATATTCTGTTTTAACCAATAACCGTGTACCTCTAAAAACCGAAAACAAAAATCAAAACTGAAAACAATTTCCCACAAACGTATGACTAAATAATTAAAATTATATTTTTCAGTTTTTCGTAAAGTCCACAATAGTTTAATCCATGGGAGGGATTTATACCAAATCTATAAAATATTATTTATGTACTTTTTGTAACTTGTTTTGCTACTGTAAATATTGCTCAGAAGTTCCTCACAGCCTGGAATTTAGGTGAGTTATTTATCTATACATGTAAATTTTTAATGCCCAGGAAAAAAACATTTGGGGACAGCGATACCTTATCAAAATGCTCTCAATCGCCTTCCCGTTAATGAGATCAGAGTTACATTTCCCTCAACGTCAGTGTAAATTATGCAGTCGATTTTTGGAATAATGTCCAATTGAGAAACCACTTGACATTCTCAAAGTCTCTTGCTTTTACACCAAGTTGAATTTCCTACGCTATTGAGCTCTTGAAACAAAACCTAATGAAATGTATGTACATATGTATGTATATGTGCATAGATGTTCCTTATACTTATATTTAATTTCTATACGGAATTAACCGATATAGTTTCCCTATGCTCAAATACTTGTATTATCTAGTTTCTTATAAGCAGGGGCTTGATTCCCCTTGCTGACAGCACCCCAATAAATGTCTGGAGTACTGTCTAGTACTGTGGTTCATTGAATGTAGATCGAAATTCAGGCCTAACAAACGTTGATTATTGTAACTTGTAAATTGTCTTTTATCTTTAGTTCACTTGAATAAACACAGCTGAACATTCTTACCAAATATTATGTCAGAAGGAATTTTAAAACCCTGAAAATTTTATCATTATTATCTTTCCTCCCCATTGAAGTAAAGGAAGATACTGGAAAAATTTCTTTAAATTTCTCTCTCTTTCTCCAGAGGACGTTCACATTGGGGACATGTTACAACTCATTTTATTACTTATTGCTAAATTTCTAAATATGTACATGTCCGCAGCCCTATTCATCAAGTCCCCAAACTTAGCTGTGAAGGTGTTCAACGAATTGTACTGTTCTCCAGGTGAGTTTGTTTATTTAGTCAAATATCCTGAAACTGAATAAATTGTAATATTACTCTCCTAATATTGTTACGTTGCTATCACCCGGGTATTGATGTTGT
Organism: Allacma fusca; assembly: GCA_947179485.1. NCBI lineage: Eukaryota > Metazoa > Arthropoda > Collembola > Symphypleona > Sminthuridae > Allacma > Allacma fusca. The sequence goes on from OX359245.1 coordinate 68,135,997, forward strand.
GTGGGTAATAGACAATGTAGCCTAGGTTCGGGCGTTCCATTCCCCTGAATTATGGTTTCGATGTTGGCGAAACTCATGAATAAATGGAACTATTGATTCTGTTGTGTAGGTCTAAAACTATCTGATTTATTTGGCCGATTATTGTTCCTAGAACGGATACAATTTACACTGAACAATTAACATTTAACACAAAATAGAATTTGAAGTCTGAATCTCTTCTTCCATGAAATCTCCGATTTCATGTCGCCCCGCTTGCTACCAGTGGAGATCCATCCCGGAGGGAATGGACTCTAGGTGCGGCTCCTCTTGATGTTGCTTGCTTGAAGTCGAGATTAGAACTTGTACTAAATCTACGTGTCTTAATCTAATCTAAATCTTATTCCTATTTTTATTGTTTATTAAATAATCTGAATCATTTCCTTTCCTTTACTTATAATTATGTTATGTCAGCGTTTGGCGTCACGTAGCCCTTGCTTACGACCTTCCAAACTATTTGCTGACTTAGATTATGCTTATTCTAGCCTATTTATAATATATCCGTAACATTCCTCTTCTGGGTAATTGTCGACCTCGACAATGTCTTACTCTAAATGTTAACGTAATATATAATAATATGAACTTGACATTTACTCTTTTTGTAGCTGCTAATCATTATCATACATATCAACAATCTTTGTAGCTGGTCGTAATGGTTTATCATGGGCATATTATTATTAAGGCATTTCATACTGTTATCGTACATTTTCATCATTATATGTGTATATATTTTGTAATGCTGTACAGTTTTGATGGTGTTACTGTTGGTGTGTTTGTATCGATGGGCGACAGAATAACCCAGATTTATATCCTAGGTCTTAAAATCGTTGTACAACAAAATATAGGTGTTACCTTTACAATTTGCATATACAATATTTACATGGAATACATCGTTATTTACATCACGATTTAACTTGATTTCTAATATTATTTATCGTATCTAAGATTAGAAACATCGTAGCAGAATTGAAATTTTTGTGTGCATATATTTTGAAAAGACTTTGTTTGTAAAACTGTCAAGATTACTTGAAGGCAGACATGAAACATTGTCCCTTGTTTCTATTCTCATGTGATTTCTAATTTTCTGATACCGAATACTAGTTGTTGCAACATTGTGACTACTGTCAGTTACTGCTGCTACTAGGGTAATATCTGAATGTCGCTTAGGAGTTATTGAACTTATAGCTTGTAAACTCCCGTGAGTTTCCTTGTAAAACAATTTAACATGTCACAGACAAATCGTTGTGGGAAAATTTTGTCAGAAAAATGTGTGATTATCCAATATCGCTATTAAGGATTTGAAATGACGGTTTGAACGCAAAAGTGTCACTCCTTAATACAAAAATATTTTGTGGAAACACAATGTGTGTGTGCCACGTTTCATAATCATAGAATGTCAAGAAAGTTTAGAATTGTTCTTTGGTGGTTAGATTAGGAATTATGTCCTTCTCATGCACAACTGTTGGCAATTTCACCAAATGTGAAAACATCGTGCTCCATGAAGTTCTGTAAGTAGTTCTTACTACTCCATAAGACATAAATTCATCTTGTACCGTGAACTATTTCCTCAACTGAGATCGGAATGTATTTTGGTGATAATCATAAATGTATACATACCTTGATCTGTAAAAAAAATCCTATTTGATGGAATGTGTCGAATTTGTAAGCTAAATTTTCTGTTTAAACTTTCTTTCAGAATTGTGTTTTCTTAATACAATTTGTCTTAGGAAACTATGGAATGTATCAAAGCTAATAAGACGTTTGATCTTTTAAGATTTAAACTTTTGATCCTTTTCACTGAATGTTGAATTTAATCATTGTATATAAACGAAGTGAATTTAATGATTCCGTAAACCTTTTCTGATGTTATTTGATATGTATTGATAATTGTAAAAAGATGTCAACACTGTTTGCAATGTAATTCTTGCCTTTTATACCTCTATCAAATATTTCCATTACTGTAATTTTCTTACTTTTTATATTTTTATTTAAAGTTCCTCCTACCTATTCGTGGTATGTATTTTTGTATTTTTCTCGCCTTGTCTCATAGGAGATCTAGTGCTCATAGGATCCTTCAGATCTGGGCACATTCATGTCAACTTTCATTTGAAATGCGATACATTTTGCAAGTAAATAATTTAGTAAAAGGAACTACACTACAGAAATTCTTTTGGAAGAATCTATCCTTTGGACTTCTGTTTTACTTCATCTATCTTTCTAGGTACCTAAAATATTAGCACTTCTAGATAGGTAAGATTTGTTGAACTGAAGCTAAAAGGTATTCTGATCCTGATCGTAGAGAACTTGCTTATGTAGGGTTCTGATTTTTGCTGGAAATTTGTTATCCCGCTCATCCCAAGCGATGAGTAGGTTAGAAATATAAATTTATCCTTCTCATATGGAGTTGAATAACCTAATAAAACCGTAAGGCATTACAATGCTCACTTATTGGCTGTTGAGTGAACAAGCCTCAAGGAATTATAATATTGCCTAATATTTTGGTTAGAACTGAACCTTATCTTGAAACATTTCTCGTCTCGTTAACAGAATAAACTTTTGTTTTCAAAACATAGCCTGACTTGATAGGGTTGATAGCCAATAAAAATCTAATCACTGGAATCAATGGGGTGGAAAGAAAATTGGAAAGAAAATGGATAATGAATCCATCGAGACACGAAAGATATTTTGATTTGAATCACAAAATTCTTTAAACTATTCGCACGTTACTCCTATTGGTAATCTGCCTCTTTAACTAACTTGAACTTTTCGTTCGTTATTTGAACTTTGTTATTTTCATTGCATTTTTATATTTTTGTGTTATATGAACTTGGTTTTCTATATTTTCTTTTCCTAACCTTATCCTACTTATAACAACTTATTCTATTGTTTTTCTAATACTATCTTATAACTAATAAATTTTTTTTTAATATTTTTCCATACAATTTTATGGTTTTGCATATTTTTCTTCGTTGTTTTCTTTCTTGTGTTGGTCCTTCCCGGTTGGGTTGGTCTTACAGTTGTACGGTTGCTCTGGTTGTGTGTCGGCTGGCCTGTGGTTGTATGTTGGGCCTCACTATTCTGCATCCGACTAACTGCTCTACAGAATTTTGGACTAATGCCGCTGTGTCTGCAACATTCTCTAATTCTCTCTCGTTCGCTGTTTGTTGATCTGATTTCTTTTTCTGCGTTCGAATTCGGTACAGTATTACTGTGAATATAAATATCACTACTGTGGTAATACAACCGAATGAACTAATAATGACTACGGTGTAATCCGTGTCTGATGTTGGAACCTCATTGGATTTCCAATCAATTTCGTTGAATTGTTCCATCCATGGTGGTCTGCTATCCCTCTGCATGGTGGGCTGTTGATTTTGTATGAATTGTTGTTGGGGTTGTAGTAAAGCCATTTGTTGGTTCCTCTCCATGATTCTTTGGGCTTCTACGTTTGGGTCGTTCGGGTCATACTGCACTATGGCTAGTTTCCCGTCATCTTTATGGTGTAGTATATGTACTACTGGGTCCTTTTGTGATAACACTGATGCTATGATAGCTCCGCTTCCGACGGTTACGGCTGGTACCATGTAATTTGCGAACCATTTTCCTACTGATGTTCCCAAAGCTGCCATCAGTGGTCCTCCCCATGGTTCTGGACTTGGTTGCGCTATCGGTCTGGTTTCTGAAACGTCCATTGCAATTAACGTTATTGCAAGGCTCGAAAGAATATACCACTTGTACTCCATCCTTGTGAAAAATTTTGTATTTCTTTTTGGTTCCTTGTCCCTGAGTAGTCTCAAGTATTTGAGCTCTCTGTGGGTGTTGAGGTTATAATGAGTACTCTGTTTCAGGAGTCTCGTATTTATATCAATTATTTGTTTGTGTTTTCATCTTCCGATTGCGAAAGAGAATTCTTTTCCTAATTCCGATGTTGTAATCTGTATGTCCCACTTCCGGTGACATAATCTTTTGTTAGTATTTCTATCCTATGAACTCTATACAATGTGTTAGTAAGTGAATTACTTTTGTTTGGTTTTCTATTTTGTAATTATTTTTATTTGTTTTTCATTTCTAACTATTCTGTTATGGTGATCATTATGTAACATCCGCCGTAATCCCGATGGTTGATGCTACACTAAATGTTTTATCGTAGATCATCTCTTGCGAAATAAACTACACTTTACATTCCCTTCGGGAATTTCTTCCGTCATCAGGTAATTTGGCTTCTGCTTTCCCCGCTAGTTCTCCTTCTCTTTATACCATGACCTGAATGGAATGGTCAGGTTATTATCCTCTGTGACGTTTTTAATTGTCTTCCTCGGACGGCCCTCTGAGGGTGCCTGTCTCCTCCTCTCCTTCCGCTAGTGCTCGGAATGATATGACTGCGAATCTATTTTCGGATAAGATTTCCGGGTCCCATCTTGCACGTGATGATCTTTCCCATAACTGATCCATTAGCCTTCTATGCTCTACAGGGTTTGTTATGGAAAGATAGCTGGTTCTTTGTTGTGTCACTGGGTCTCTCCTGAGTTCGTCCTGTATAAAATCATGTCCAAGGTCTCGGAAAACTATTTCGATTCCTGTTCGACCTCTGAGGGTTCGTATGAGATTTATTAGATCGGGTTCGTCTGGTCTTCCATCAATGACAACTGATCGCCATTGTGCTGTTTGGAATCGGTCTATCGCGCTTGGTATCATGTGTATTGGTGTTATTCCTGGTCGTCTTTCATTTCTTGGAGATAGTTGGTATGGTTTGTAACTCGGTCCATCTCCACGGTTGCTGATTTGCTCCCGAATCCTGTGAAAGTGTTCTCTTTGCCAGATTCGTATCGTGACAAGTTCGTTTAGGTCTCTGAAAGAACCTGTTTTCCGGGGTTGTCTTAGAGTGGCTACTCCTCCTTTTAATCTTCTAGCATATAGGGTAGTTGGCTTTTGGCCTTCTCCCGCTAGTTTCATTGCGAATATCCAGTCTTCCCATTGTCCTAGTTCTTCTTCTATGTTGTCTATTGGATTGGGTTGACTTCCGCTACTCTGGTTTACTGCTCCGAATTGTCGCCACTCCTGAATTGCCGCGTCCTGATGATAAAGAGTTATGATCCTTTCGGTCATACTCGCGAATTCCTGAAAACTTAGCATGTGTATTGGTATACTTGCTAGTTGTTGTAAAGCTTTCTCTCCGCGTCCGGTGATGGCGTCTCCTCTCAGTAGGAAACTATTTATCCATATTTCTTGCTCTCGCCAGGTTGGCTGCGTTCCTATGTCAAACCACATCTGAGTAATCAATCTGCGTAGCTCAGTTCCCGTGAGCCCTTGCATTACTCCCTGATGTTCCCGACATGTTAGATATGTTGGTACTTGGTGATTATCAATACCTCTCTGACCATTGAACAATGTTGTCCAAAGTCTCGGTATCATTTCCCCTGGTGAGATGTTCATGTCTCCTGCCATCGTTTCCAGACGGGTATTTTCCATTGGTACGTTTCTTCGACTTTGCCCGTATAGGATGAGCAGGTCTCGCTCCCTTGGGTCTAGTCGGCGGTAATCGGTGGGATGGTCCATTGCATCATACAGCAATGCCCTTCTTTCCCGGATTAATTCTCCGTGATTGTTGTAGTCTATTCCTGCCTGGTGTTCGGCGTATTTTATATTTGATTCATGAGCATCTGTTCTGGGTTCGCTTAAGGTGTTAAGCGCCCTTTGTAACTGCTCGAGTCGTAATTGAGGTGGTTGAGTGGGTTGTTGGTGGATGTTAAGTCTCTCGATAAATGTTTCCCTGTACATTCTGTTGAGCCATCTCACTAGATTTTGTTCTGGACTGTTGGTTGAGCGATGTGAGACATTATACGTTGGAAATTTCTCAGGGTCGATGGTAGATTTCTGGTAACAATGAGGACACATGGTGGATCTTTCCCTAGTGTCCATGTTGTTACTGAAGTAGTTGGTTCTCCTGGAGTACTGTGTTTCTATCCGGCTATGACGTTCGTCTCCAGATATATCTTCCAATGCTTGATCCGGAAATCTTGGCGGTGAGTGGTCCAATGGGTCATTGGCCCTTTCCACCATATTTCTCACTTGAAGTCGTACCGGATCCAGTTGGCTGTATAACTGTGTCTCGTTCGGGTTGGTAAAGATGACTATTTCCGCATCCTCGTCTTCCCAACTTGGTGCTACCATCCATCCACGGACTCCTATGTAAAATGATACGTGAGCTAAATCAACGAATCTTACATCAGGTGAGTCATGAACATTGTCTTGTCCATACAATCTGTCCAACTCGGGTCTGTTCCTTCGGATATATTGTACAGGTATATCCTTTTGCTTTTGCCAAGCTTCATGTGCTGCTAACTTGGTCTTTGGTCTAACATGTGGCTTATGACCGTGTTTGAGTGGGCAGTATTCACATCTGGTCCTTACCCATGTGTTTCCTGTTTCGTTGTTTGACGACCTATCTACCTGATGTTCGGAAGGTGGCTTGTCCTCGTCGTCTAAGACTTCTTCCTTGATCACCTTCGATGATGTCCCGGCTCCTTCTTCTTGAGCCTCCACAGCTTGTTCCGTTGGCACAGCCGGTTCCTCTTCTGAGGCCAAAACCGGTCCTTCTGCTCCTCCTGTCCTTCGTGGGTGGCTTCTTCCGGGGTCACCTTTCCGTATAGGATCCTGGTTCCCTCCGAAGTCCATTCCAACGGACGTGCCAATATAGATTACCATTCTGAGGGTAAATCGTACAAGCTGCTGAATAATTCCTATTGGTCTTACTGACGATGAGTGAGCCTCCTCTTCCTCAATCCGTGCCAGCATAAGCTGTAGCTGTTGTTTTAAGAATTGTCTGCTATAACTAACGGGTGACCATGCGTTGGTCGGTCCTACGAATGCATCTCTCCTCTGCCGTTCTCTGGCTGCTCGTTCCGACGTTCGCGGGAAGAGTGGGTGGGTTTGTGAGACGTTGGCGTGTGCCTTTGTCTCCCATCCCTTGAGTTCTTCTTCTTCGAGATGGTCAACTCCGTTGTATATGTGTGGGATGAGCAAAACTATCGTCCAGTTTGCTTCTGTGATTGTTGTTGCTAGTGCGAAGTGTACAACTTCACCTATTGCAATTTCCTCTGCGGGGTGAACATAGTCTTCCCCTTTGGTGATACTGTGAGGGTTGTTTTGCATCTGGCGTTGTAGGTTATTTATCTGGTCTTTTGCCAAGATACTTCGCCTGGTACGCGTATGTGTGTCTTTAAGTCCCAAAATTTGGATGACTTTGTTGATGAATCTCCCGTACTGTGTTTCATACTCCTTCCAAATTTCATATTTGGTTTGTAGTGGTAACGGGATTGGTTTCGTTAGTAAGTCCATTGCGACTGACTGTAAAGTTTTGGTTGTTAGATGGTAACCGTCACGTATTGCTTGTGACATTAGCCAAATAGCTTGCGGTAATTTCCGTTGGTCTCGAATCGTTTGTCGTCGTTCCTCTTCCTCCGAAGTGGGCTCAGGAGCATGTCGTCGCTCTCTCCCGTTTTCGGATTCTTCCGCGTCCACTTCCTTGCCTAAAGCTTGGTTCCATACTTTGGCTACAGAAGTTTCGTTGAGGTAATGAGCATTCCTTTGGATATCACCTGGTAATGCTATTAAGTTCGGAGATATTTCTGTCGCTGTTGGATTTTCCTTGAGAAAATCTTCTAACTCTTTCTCCTCACTGGCATTGACGGGCATTATCATCCAGATGGGTCGTTGGTCTGGTAGTTGGGACTCAATGAGTACCCAATCCTGTGGTATCCTAACTGTTTTTAATGGTCTATTCCATCTCCTGACTGCGTCTAGGATTGAGCTGGTATAGACTCCTACTATGACCATTCCCGTGGTACACATGCCTACGGCTCCTGCTACTCCTCGTACTACTCCATTCTGCCAGAGTCGGTGCGCTGTGGCTGAACCGAAACCTTGGTATCGTACGGCTGAATTTCCGACCGGTGGGCATTCCCGTTGGCCGTAAGGGTCATAGTGTCCGATTTCCTCCGAGTCTTCCTTATTTTCAAAGTCTAGGCTGACATGGTCAAAGCCTCTTGGACTGGTTGGATTCTCGGTTTCCAATCGGGTCCACCACTGGTAATGTGATGCCCGGGTTGTTGGATATGGTCCGTAGTGTCCCGTCAATTCCTTTCTCAAGTTGGATTGTCCTACAGCAGATGTAATTAAACCGAACATTAATAAAAATGATAACCAACTGTTACCGAGGTAAGGTATGGGTCCTCCTCGTCTTCCTCCTCCTCCACGTCCCATTTCCGGTGTGTGAGGTGGCGTTTGAATTGATGAGGTTGGCTGTCCTGGTTCATCGTCTTCACTGAGGATGACGGTTCCGTCTTGGGGTGAGTTGGCAAAATCAGCCAAAGAAAGCTGGTGGTTATTAACAATTTCCGTTGTATCCGAAGTTATTGATGATTCTCGATCTTTGGGTCTTCTCTTTGATCTGATCACCTCAAAATCTTCTGAGCTACTGCTCTGGTCGTTGTGTTGCTCGGCTATAGATAGCTCAGATGTTGCAACCTCGACGTTTTGTCCTGGTGAGGGTGGCATTTCCGTTGCCATTCCTGTTGGACTTGCAATTTCTGGACCGTTTCGTTTTTCCTGAGCGAGCAAACGCTCTAGCTCTCCGGATATGGCTGTTGACGTCGGAATGTTCGTTGGTTCAAAGTGTGCTGGAGGTAATTCTCTGGTTTGAAGGTCTATCTTTGACTCAGCACATACCAAGTGAAAGTTGTTATCATTTCTCCACTTTATCCATTCCTGGCGGTGGCGTGCTAATTCTTTCATTAATCCTTCCTTTTGCTTTTTCGCACTGTCTGCGTTGACATTTTGTCTGGCAAGGTTGCGGATGATTTCCCCGAGATCTTTTATTCGGTTTACCATCTCCTCGTGCTTCCCTGCTTTCCTGGAATCCTCTCCGATTTTTACGATGTTCGACTGCCATTTCGCCGGTGGTTGGGTTGGTACTGTGCTCTGTCCAAATAGCTCTAAGATGGTCATCTGAGCCTCCTTCTTGACCTTCTTCTCCTTCTTTGCACGTTTCTTTGCATGATGTTCACATTCCTGTTGTACAACTGGTCCATTGTCGGTTGCAATTACTTGTCGTACCCTTTTACATCCTTTCCTACTACAGGTTTGGATAGGTACTGTCTCTTCCTCTTCTGAATCTGAAGAAGATTCATTGGCGGTGTCTCTGTCCGCTGTTGTAGCTGTGTCCGTGGCTGTTTCCTCGCTCCATGGTATCACTGCTACTGATGGTGGAGTCACTATAGGTACTTCCACTGGTCTTTCTCTTGGAGCGATGCACACTGCACGCTGTGGTTTAGGTGGTTCACTATTGACCGGTATTGTTGGCGGTGGCATCTTTGTGACCGCGGTATAGCTTAAGGCTGGAGCTGCTATGGGTGCTGTCAGTATTGACTCCCTCTCCATTCGGTCCTTGTAATCTCTCGCTGATGGCGATAGAAATGGCGAAGGTGGTGGGGTTGACTCTCTCCTGCTCCTTGACCGTGCTGGACTGTCATAGCGACTCCTTGACCTGTCGTCCTCCCGTCGCTTTTTCCTTTCTGATGACGATTCTGTCTCTCGTTTCCTGGTCCTGCTGTCCTTAGAGCTGTGTCTTTCCCTTGAATTTTCTCTTGAGCTTCTGTGGTGCCTGCCCGAACTTTCTCCATTGGTGATGGCCCGCCCGCGGCCTCTCCCGGCTGGTACCATGTGCGCCGAGTAGGCTGCGAATCTCGGAGGTTCCCTTCGTCGGTCCTCCAAGTTCCCTCGTCTCAGATCGGGTCCATAGTTATCATCAATACGTCTACTGATTCTATGGGCTACGTCCTCGACCTGTTCTTCTTGTTGCGTTAACCATTCACTAATTTCGGGGATGTTGACTCGGGTTACTCCACAAATAGGGTCGGCTCCCATCACTTTCCGAGATGAGCTTCGACTTGTCTTGCCTCGTTCATATTGGAGGCCTGGAGTAAATGCCCATGGATCATGGTCATAATCTCCCCTTGGATTCTTTTGTCCGGGTACATCCTTTTCTTGTCTGTAATTTTGGACTAGCCATGGATCATCTGGCTGTCTATTACGTGTTCTACAAATAGGGATCTGTCGTCGTATGGGAGTGGGATTAAATTCTTGTCCTTTAAAAAGGTAAACAAGATCATCTGGCGCTCGCTCGCCTCTGTCTACTTCCAGCTGCTGCTCCGGAAAATTTATCGACCCGCAAAAGTGCGGTTCTCGTCGTAATATGCGATAATCTATTGTTAATTCTCTAGGTTTCCTGAGAGCTCCGATGAGTACTGAATGAGTTACGATTTTTCGTCCATCTCGTCCTTGGACGATAATTCTATAGGGTAACTTCCCGTCTACTCTGAGAACAACTTCCAGTCGTCCCGTATCGGAGTTTGGTAAAATTTTTGCTTGTGGTGTTTCCACTTCAGTTTGACTCACGTATTGGGTCCAATAACGTGGTCGATCGTCGTCGTCCCTGTCGACGGCGGGTAGGGCGTCTTGGCGTGGGGTCTCGCTGGTTCGAGACCCGAATGCACGTGACCCTCTGTTCTTTGACATCTGGTTGAAGATAAAATACTTTACAGTAATCTGTTTTAATAATTGTGTACGTACCTACGTATCGGTTTCTCCTACGACCTTGTCGTATTAGGTAACTAATGAGATTTATGCGATCTCCAATCTTGAGATCAATCTCGTTTTGCCCAAAACTAACACAGTTTGGTATTGTTGTTAAGTATCTGGTTGCGCTCATTCGCTTTCAGATTGATCCAAATCTTCTCGTCCTCTTTCGGGTACGAGTTGGGTATCGTCTACTTTCTCCGGTTTCTTCAGCGCTTCCTCCTTGAGGTGCTTCGACTGCTTCTTCAGCTCCCGGATTTCCTCCTGAACTTGTTGAAGTTCCTGTTGGATTTGTACTCGTCGGGTTCTGAGGGTTGCTGAATGTTTCTCGGTGATCTGACGTATTTGTTCTAATTCTCTCAGGCCCTCTGGGATTGTCTTTCGTGATGACATCCAATGACCTGTCCTCTTCTGTAGAAAATTCTACAGGTGTATTAATGACTTCTGTATGCGTGTCTACAGAGTCTTTTCCGTTTTCTTCCTCTGGAACTTCCTGGAACTCTTCGTCCTCTTCTGTAGAATTTTCTACAAGGACTTCTCGTTCCGAGGGTTGTTTGAATTGTTGGCTAGACTGTTGGCTGCTCGAATCTGATTTTTCACTTGTTAGTATTCTTGACTCTCTCGGTTTGTTCTATTTCTCTCTCCACTCGTGCTATTGCTTCTCTGATTCGACTGCCTTGCGCTTGTAGGCTTTGCAGTGTTTGTCTCTGAGCTTCGCTGGGTGGGCTTGGTGTTGAGTTCCACAAAGGGGGCTCTTCCAAGGCCTTTTGCTCATCTGAGTGAAGCAATTGTATCGAAATATCCGCCTCTACTGAGGGCCAAGGCACCTCAACTCGTGAAGTCTCTTCTGAAGGTCCTTGATTTCCTGTTTCAATTTGTCCAGGTCTCCCTCTCTCTGTCGTAGGCGGTTGATTAATTCTCGGTTCTGATCCCGAATTGTAAGAATTTGTCTCTCTACACTCACTGCTGTCGTCCACATCAAGTTCTGTTGGACTTATCCCTGAACTACTTAATTTCTTAAGTGTTTTAAAGTCACTTTCGTCAATAAGTGGTTGAGTTTCTTCCTCACCTTCTGATGTTACACCTGAGCTGGTTTCAGCTGGTTTATTAAATCCGAAATATCTTCTTTGGCTTTCTGAGTTTCCTGGAGGGTTGCTCTGTGATCTCCCTCGAGTTGTTTCAGTTTGCTCAGTACTTCCTCCTGTTCTGAAATCTGATGTAAAATTCTTTGTTGGAGACGAATTTCGTTCTCCTTTGCCTTGATTAATTGGGCTTGTAATCCCTTGATGATTAGGATTAATTCTCTCTTTGTATGTGTCATCAGTTACTCTGGTTGAACCTCGTCTTGTGATTTCTCCACTTGTGGGCAGAAGCTTGACGTTTGAGGTTTTGTCTCCTGAATTAGCAGTTCTAAAGCTGCTAATTCTCTGTTTGATGTACTCTTCCTGAGCTGCGTACTTCCAAATTTTTATTTGGACTAAATTCCTCTGTTGTTTCAATCCCCTTATCTCGTCTCTGATTTCCTCTAGGGTGTTCATTTACTTTCGAGCGAGTGAAATATGGGTAATTTTTATCTAAAAATTCCCGATTATTTGAATAATTTTCTGACGAAAATTTTCTTACTTGTGTACTTGACTGCTTAGTTGTACCTTTTCCTCCTTGAGTGTTATCTTTGTGTTGATGTGGTCCCTGGTTTGGTCTCCCTCCTTCTCTTGGGGTAATTTGAGAGTGTGAGTAATTTTTGTCACAAAATTCTCCTCTCTGTTGTACTGGCTGAGTTTGGTCACTTAAACTGTCTGAGTAACTTTCGGATGAAAATTCTCTCGTTATTTCTTCGGTTTGAGCAGGTTGAACTTTAAAAGTCACCTTCTTGCTCGTAGTTGAACTGTTATCTGAACTGGTCGAATTCTTAAGAATTGGCCGTGGCTGACTCACTATAACTTTTCCACACTTGTTCCAATTTCGTTTTGTCACCAATTCCACTATATCAGAATCTAAATCATAACTATACTCGTCCTCAATGTGTTCTCGATGGAGGCACTTCTTAAGCCTCTCCACATGGACTTTCTGTCTCTTTTTAGAATTCCTAAGGTCTTGAATGATATAGTTGTCTTTGGCTAAAACTTCTATGACTACAAAGGGTCCTTTGTAAGGGTGAAGAAAGCGTTCGCTCTTTCCAACTATCCTGGTCGGTGTAAAGACTCGCACTGTGTCTCCGATGTTGAATTTAACGAACCTTTTTTTCCTATCATACCAATCCTTACTGTAGTCCTGACGTTCCCTTATCTTAGCAATAGCTTTTTCTATTTTAGTAGTGGCTTCCTCAGCACTCATAAAATTTGTGTCGACGCTGCTTAAGCACAGTTGTAAGTTAAAGTCGTAAATAGGTTGTCGCCTAAACATCATAAAATAAGGAGTTTCTTTGGTCACGTCATGGTGACTGCAATTATAAGCATTTATTAGAAACGGTAAACAACTGCACCAAAGTGCTTGCTCTTTTTGAGTATAATGACTCAGCATAGTGCTTATAGTCTGGACCATTCTTTCTATTTGTCCAACACTATTATGTCTTAATGCTGTAGATGTAGAATGGTTCATGCCTAATCTGCGAAGTAATGCTTGAGTGATTTCCGCTCTGAATTCGGATCCTCCGTCACTCAGCAAGTTTTAAAACAGTCCGTATTTTAAAACTACTTTGTGAAGCAAAAATTCTGCTATCCTGTCAGCAGTTTTATCTGGAATTGCTTCTGCGATCACGAACTTTGAAACATAATCCTGTGCGATTATAATGTACTTATTCCCTTTTATGCTAATTTGCATGGGTCCAATGAGATCTATACATAGTGCATCTCCTACATTTTCTATCCTGATTGGATGAAGTAATCCTGCTGGTTTCATTCTCATAGATTTAGCTGCTTGGCAACTTTCACATGACATGACATATTTTGCTACTTAGACGTTCATTTTTCTCCAAAAATAATTTTTGTTGAGTCTATGAAGAGTTTTCTGGAATCCTAAATGTCCTCCGCATAGGATCCCATCATGAGCTTTTGATAGTAGGAAATTTCTAAGTACTCGGGGTACGTATAACTTACGTCCATCGTTATGTACTATAGTAAGAATCCCTTCTTCGTCAATTTCATATCGGCTATACCTTTCTTTGTCCTTCCAATTTAACGTATTGCATCTTTATTTTGTCCATGATGAATAAACAATCTGGATCGTCTCTTTGCATCTCCTGCATGTTATGTTCCTCTAACATAGTAACTTGCTCTTCATCTTCAAGTATCCTACACACAGGCTTGTGTGTGGAAGAAGTTTCTTTGCTCCCTTCGCACCCCTGTAGTGAGTGAGCTCCTGGAACAAATTTTATTGCTCTATTTAATGACATTTCCTCAGTTTTCTGGGCGTCTTTATTCCTTTGGTCTTCGTCCTGTGAAAGACATAGTGAGTGTGACGTCTTTTTACTTGTCACAACACCCTGCCCTTTCAGAGGTTGAATCTTCCATGATCTTCCATCGGTGAATTTAATTTCACCTTCCTGGATATTTTTCCTCAGCTCTTCTACTGTGGTCGCCAGTAGAGAGAAATTGTCTTCATTATCTGGAATCTCTGTGGATATGTACGTATGCGACGGCGGAGGGTTTTTGTTTTCCTCCGACTCGCCTACTGCAGATCTTCGCTGGATATTTTTCATCCATTCCTCCACATCTCTGGAAATCTTCATCGCCTTGATCCGCTGTGGGGTATCAAGATCCGGATTGTTAGCATATCCTGGACTTTCTGCATCAGGAACTTGATCAGTCTTCCTGGCAGATTGTGCAGTGTATGTCTTCAATTGCGAAATAACTTCCTGTTTGAGCTTCCATCCATCTCCTTTTGCTGACGTTGGATTCCTCCAAGTCTCTTCAAATGCAAATCTTTTCTCCTCATCTGTGGGATCGTGTCCGGATGGAATGTGATTTTCCACACTGAACTTTTCCTGTTTCAGTGTCGGTCGGTCGCATTCCTTTTGGACGTTCCTATCCTCATCCGTGAGTACCAATTTCTTGGCCTCTTGAGGACTGGCGGGATGGGTGGGCGGGAAAGTTGAGGACTTCTTTTCTGTAGTCTCAGCTGCCTGGCTCACCAGATCCGCTGTCTTCTGATTCTTCAATGTTTGATCATGGACTTCCGTATCGGAGTCTACAATTATGGCTGGTGGTAGATGTACAGCTTTTGTTTCAGCCTCACCTGCCCCATCCATTGTTGTGAATTCCATTGTACTCCGTGTCATCTGCCCTAGGGATTTTGGTGAATCAATGTCAACCTTCCCATTGGCTGGACTATGTGACGTTATTGCTGTCGTTGACTTTGGAGTAGGAGACCAATCAGTCCCCATTGCAATGTCAGTGATAGTATTTCTGTCAAAATCTTCATTTTCATTTTGAACTTGAACTTTCTTTGGCGATAAAAGTTCTTTCATGTCTAGTTCATTTATTGTAGCATTGTGAAGCTCTATTTCCTGTATTAGTTTGAGATTTTTCTCGTAGATATACTCATTGGTATATTTTCAGGTATTTTCATCCTCTTGTGGGTCATCCTCTCGAAATTTGTGGATTGTAATGATGTCATCTACGGATAATTTCCATTCTTTGAGCGCTGAGTAGCTGTGTGTTACTTCATTTACACGGCTCTTTACGCTCATTGTATGGTTCTCCCAATCCGTTTCCTCCAAATTCGGTTGAGGTACTAAAATTTCACCTTGTGATTTGACTTTACGTCTGGGTTGACCTTTCAATCTCCCTGACCATGGATTTTGTCGCTGTGGGATTATGGCTTCATCTTCATCTGAGGATTGACTTTCGTCATCCGTCCAATATTTTCCCTTATAGCTTTCCCTGGTCGTAAGGCTGGCTGCACACGCTGGTGGTGGCATTATTATATTCCCCTGAGGGATTTGTTTTTGCTCTTCCAAAGCAATTTTGTGTTCCTTGACCGGGTCTGGTTCAAATTCGATCACTCGGTCCTCTGTATCCTCCAAATCTTCCTTTGTATAGGGTAATGGGGCTCTGGATAGAAAGTCTGCATCCAAGTGTAATGCTCCTTTCTTGTATGTGACTTGAAAGTCAAATTCTTGTAGTTTATTTACAAACTTACTTATTCGGTGGTTTGGATCTTTTTGTAATCGTAGGTAGCATAATGCTAAATGATCTGATCTGATTAAAAATTTTCTCAAATAAAGATATTGTCTGAATTTGCGAACTGCGTATACGACTGCTACTAGCTCTAATTCTGTGACTGAGTAATTCTTTTCTGATTGAATTAGTGTCCTTGAAGCATAAGCTATTGGATGTTCTCCGTCATCTTGAAGTACACAGCATCCTAGTCCAGAGATTGATGCATCTGTATGCAGTATGCAATCCAACTCTGGGTTGAAATGAGCTAGAACTGGCTGTGTCATTAACTTAGTTTTAAGAATGTTGAAGGCAATTGTTGCATCTGCACTCCATTGGAAGCATCTTATGCGTTTTTGTCCTTCAGATTTTCCTTTACTTCCAATCCATGATTGTGAGATGGGACTAGCAATTTTTGCGAAGTCCTTGATGTATTTTCTGTAGAAACTGCATATTCCGAAAAATCTTCTTGCTTCCGTTTCAGATTTTGGTACTGGCACATGTCTAATAGCGTCCACCTTTGCAGGATCTGGACTGGTGCCTTCCCTAGATACTTTAAATCCTAAAACAATTACTTCAAAATATCCGAATTTGCATTTCTTTGGCTTGAACTTAAAGTTTTTGTTGCTGGCTCTTAACATCAATTCTTCGCGTGATGCTAATTTGTCCAAAAGATGAATTCCATAAGAGATTACATCATCTAAATATACCATGGCTCCTCTGAATTTGAGTGAGCCCAGCATTTGATCTGCTGCTCGCTGAAAAGCTGACGGTGCAATCTTGACTCCCATAGGTAGTCGTTTGAATGCATATAATCCATCCTGTGTGATAAAAGAGGTTATGACTTGGTCATCCTCATGTATTAGTAATTGAAAGAAACCTGACTCCATGTCAAGAGTGTCGAAAATTGCAGATTTTCCAAATTGCATAAGTATGTCATCTATTCTTGCTAAAGGATAAACTTGATCTGTGATAGTCTTATTTAACGCTCGATAATCCACAACTGATCTAAATTTTCCGTCTTTCTTTTTAATGAGAAATAGTGGACTGCTGTACGGTCCATTCACTTCCTTAATAATATCTGCATCTAACATCTTTTGTACTTCTTCTCGTACCTTTTGTCGCTTCATAGGTGAGCAAGGGAAAGGTTTTGCCTGAACGGGTGGATTATTTCCCGTATGGATCCGAATGGGATCAATCCACGCTGGTTCTTTCAAATCTCCCTTGTTAAATGCGAAACATTCTGGATATCTTGTCAACAATGCTCGGTACTTAGCTCTTCCTTCTTCATCGAGCTCTTCATTGACGTCGAAACAATCGAGCTGTTCTTGTGTGAGCCTTTTATGAGCATCACGTAATTGATTGCGTTTGATTTTGATGAGATCAAAATTTTCTTCAGCATGACCTATGGCTGTACGTCCATACATTGTCTGTGGGCATGGAGCTGGATTAAATACATATGCAAAAGGTTCTTCATTTGGTACTACACCTGCGGCTACTAAAAGTCGCTTGCTGGTGTAAAGTTTCTCTGATGGTTGTAAATAAAAATCCTTTTTGATGCGTTTTGGAATTTGTATGGGCACTTTCATGTGTCCATAGGCTGGTATTGTGACTGCTTTTCGAGTCCTGCACATCATGTTATTTGGTCCTTTGACTTCATGAAATGAAAAAATTGACCTGACAAATTCTATGTCGGCCTTTTTCTCCCCGACGTAGAGATGGGTGTCTCTAGTCATTGGAACTGTTTGAAATCGGTCGCTCCGTATTTCATTATTCTTATAATCCAACGTTATTCCGTAGCGTGATAAAAGATCTTCCCCTATAATCATTCGTGGTTCTAGTGTTTCCATCACTAGACCTTTGAATAAAAGTTTTTCACCTTCAATCATCATTGTGAATTTGGTGAGGCAAATTGGTTTTACCAATTCTGCATTTGCTACTGCTACCCGCAGAGCGCTTGGAACTTCTTTTATTTCCGCACATCTTGGTACTAAGTTTCTTTGGATACAGGGTCTTGTTGCTCCTGAATCTAGTAAAGCTGGTATCATCATACTGCATATTTGCACTTGTAAAGTTGACTTGTTGCCGTTCGATAAACGACATGGGTTGAGATCAATAATTTCTAATTCTTCGTCGTCTTTTGACTGACTTTCTACTCTATTTGCTACAATTGCATTCATTCTTTCTTGGATATCTTCAATTACTGGGGGTGCGTCCCCCTCTGTGAGTTTCCCGACGGATATGGGCTAGATTGTCTTTTGTGTGGGCAATTCCTCCTCAGGTGGCCCATCTCTCCACACCCGAAACATTTTATGTCGGTTTGGGTGGATTCTAGCGCCAATTGTCCCGGTATCGGTTGTGACTGCTCCTGGCGGTCTGGTTCATTCCTCCAGGAGTTGTTTCTGTCATTACTTTGGCTGTTCCGGTCCCTGGAGTTAGTTCTACTCCTGTTGTTATTGTTGTTGTATTGTTGGGGTCGTTGACCTCCTTGGTTATTGTTTGGCTGGTAACCCTGGTTCTGATAACCTTGTGGGTTGGCTTGGATTTGTTGCATGCCAGGGTTGGCGTACCCTGCATTTTGTCCTGGACCGTATCCTTGTTGTGGTACGTATCCTTGAGCTGGTCCATACCCTTGGGTGGGTGCATAACCTTGATACGGTGCATAACCCTGTTGTGGTGGGTATCCTTGATTCGGGTTAAACCCTTGAGGTGGCATGAAGCCTTGAGTTTGATTAAATCCTTGGCTGTTATAGCCGTTGTAGGGTTGGTTGTATCCTTGGTTCATCTGTGGGTCGTTCCACTGACGATTTCCCTGGTTGTTAGGGTTGTTGTTGTAGTATTGTCGGTTCGGACTTTGTCTAGATCCGAAATTTTGGTTCCTCTGAGGGTAACCTTGATTGTTGGAGTTGTTGCCATCATTTCTGTACTGCGGCCTACTCCTGTCTTTAATATTGTAGAATCTCTCAGGTGTTGGAGATCTACCTCGGTTCCCATAATTCCTTCGGTCATCGTAACCTTGATTGTTACGTCCCCTGTCCGGGTAGTTATTATTGTTACTGTAACCCGGACTGGAATTCCGTGAGTTGTTGAAGTTTCCCTGACCTGGACTTCGTCCTCGTTGGTCGTTAGGTCTATTTTCAGGTCTCCGATAGTCCTGTTGTTCTCTCACTGCAGCTACTTTCACGACGGTTGTTTCCGTTGGAGCTGCTTTCATTCCAGAGGTCAATTTCTCTAACATTTCTTGTACTTTGACAAATCTTGTTTCGATGGACTCCGCTCCATCTGTTTGTCGATCTTCATCGTATTGTTTAATTCCAATTACAAAATCTGCTACCGTCTCCGCTGTCCATCCTCGACAGAAGACTATGTATTCGGATGTCAATCCTGCCCGTAAGAGTCTGATTTTCTCCATCTCGGGCATAAATCTGTCGACTCTATTGATTAGTGCTAATTTCGCATCTATGTATGCACATGGATCCTCATCTGTGTGCATCTTTCGCTTTTCCATCAGCGTACGTATCATTTGGTCGGTAATACTATACCTTATCAGGAATTCCTCTCTGAATTCATCCCAGTCAATGGTGTCGTATGGTTGTTCCTCATGTAATCTCCGTTCTGCGATCCAATTTCTGATCCAATCCCTGACGGGTGGGTCAAAGATGATCTGTACGTATTGCATCCTGGTTATGATGGTATCTCCTCCGAACCTGTTGGTCTGGAGTTCGGCTGTTGCGAAGGCTGTCTCTGGGTCATCTACACCCGGTTTGAATTCTACTTTGGGAAACATGAGGGCGGTCATGTCGTCGTCCAATTGTCTCCTTGGAATTACTCGTACCTGCTCTTCGTCTGCAACGTCTTTGATACGTATTCCCTGGTTTGGATTGATTGGTACGTATGGGTTGATGATGTTAACGTTGACCTGGTTGAAGATGTTATTTCTGTTTACAATCTGTCTATTCCTCCAGTTGTCGAAGGCTTCAAAGTCGTGAGGGTTACTTGGGTTGCTACTACTGGAGCTGGATGATGAGCTACTTCCTCCGGAACTTCCGGGGTCGCTCCTTGCTCTCCGTCTACCTCCGATGTGTCTACCTCCTCTTGAGCCTCCTCGACCTGGATTTGACCTTGATTGAGATGGTCGCTGGTCGTGGGAGTTGTTGTTGTTAGCTCCTCTCGACTGATTTCCTCTCCCCGATCCACTTGGTCCTGGGCCTGGTGGTCTGGGTTGATTATTTCCAATTTGACGGCGTGCACGTAAGGGTTTACGTCTCTTTCTGACTTGAGTGAGTACAACTTGAGTTTCCGGACTGAGGTCTCGAAGTCGGATTCTTGGGAAGAAGTGAGTTTCTCCGGTATTATCCACAAATCGGACCTCCTCTTGTAGTTCTTCGTCTCTTTCGATTGCTCTAAACGCTGCGTCGTAGGCGTCGTCTATAGAGATTCTGATGGTGAATTGACCTGGCACTTCTGGGATAATGAAGTCCTCTTCGTCAATTCCAATAAAAATGTGCTCTGTCCCTTCACTAGACTGTGCACTGTTATGCTGACCACTCTCACGTCTCGGAGTGTCTCTCTGTACTACCTGCTCTTCTTTTTCCTCGCTGGACGTGTCACTCAAGATTTCCACGTTGGGATCGTGAATTAATCTATTCAATGCCTCTTGGTGGTCGTGTTCGTTCTCGATGTTTTCCAAGAAGCCTGGTGGTACCCTTTGTCTGCGAACGCCGTTCGGTAGACTGATGTGTCGATGGTAAAGTCTGAAATTGGGTGCGATGTAACTGGAGATCTGCCCTGGATCTAAAGATCTTCGGGTGATTATATTCCAGAAGGTAAATATCGGGTGTTCACTCAGAACAATTTCTTCGTGTTCAGCTCTTGTAGCTGCAAATGCTTCAAAGTTTGAGTCTCTAGTTGGTCTGAACCTTCGTTGTATAATACCGTCCCTTCTGTTATAATAGATCATGCGTCTCACTTGACCTGTCCAAGTCGCTTCGTTTTCTACCCCCTGGTTTCTGAATCTATCTTGTTTTCGCGCGATCTTAGAGTATTGTCTCGTTGTTATTCTGCTTGGTACTAACTCGTCTTCGGTTGCTTCGTTCTCGCTGGTGTATACTCTGCCACTGGGTCCTGTCCAAATGTTAATTCCGTATTGCAAGTCGTCAAGCCAATTGATTTTACCCTGACTTATGGTTGGAGTTGTTGTCACTCGAGATGGTCCTGCTACTGCTGAATTTGGTCTGACGGGGACAGTCGAAGCTGTCGGTGTCGTTGGTCGGTTTGCTGACCTAGTTATAAACCTTCCAGTTGGTCTGGCTGGTACTGCAAAAGTCGTTGCTGCACGTGTTGTTGATGCAGGTGTTGTTGTCCGTGACGTTAGGGTGTCACCTTGGACGTATGACTCGTTGCTTCTAGATGTTTGTTCCGAAGGTGGTGGTTGTGGTGCTGTTACAAGCTCTCCACCTTCTATGATGGTCCTGTCGTTGTTGGTTGCTCGTTGCAGGATGTCTCGACCTCGTAAAATGTGGCGGTGTATACCTGTGCGTCCTATCGGTAGGCTGTTGTATAACGAGCCTCTCGGTGATTGATAGACGGTGAATCTGTCTTGGGGTCTAAATGCCTGATAGTAAGTACCTGTGTCAGAGTTTCTGATAGTATTTGCAATAGTTAATGACGGATTCTGTTCTCTTAGTTGTCTCCCTACTTGCACCAATGTTCTTAAAGTTGTCTCACTAACGTCAAGTGGCGGTGCTCGCAACGCATGCACGGGTGGATGTACGTAGATTCGACCTCCCGGTGACTGGTAAACTCGGTGTACCAGTTGCTCGTTATTGTTTGCCTGGGTGGAATCTGTGTTGACGTACAACTTTGTTGTCGTTAAATCCCTCTTAACGTTAGCCTGTGATGTACTACCAATTTGGGTGGTCTCGACCTCCTCAGTTGGTGTCTCCAAATCGTCTTGGGTGGGTTGTGGCCTAAATTGCAGGTTAGGTTGCGTTGGTCGATTTCTTGGCGTATTTTCCGTTGAAACCTGTCTATTCTGACTGGTTGGTGAGATGTGTACTGGGTTAATTTGCTGTGTTATCTCGTGAGAGTTGCTGTGTGGGCTTGACTGCCCTCTTTCACCTGTTGTAGGTGTGGAGCGACAGGAATTACTGGACCTCGGGGTCACTCTCGGTTGTGCCGTAGAGCTCCCTGCTGGCGTCTGATTACCTGTCTGGGTTGTAGGTGATGTTGTGGGTGCTCTTGGGCTACCCTTCCGTATGGCTGTCTCGCAACGGCTGTTGCTTGGTCTCTCACGTGTCGTAATCCCTTGTGGACTGGTTCCGGGATTTAAGTTACTGTTTTCCTCAGCACTATTTACCCTGTAATGTCTTCTTACCGATTTCTGGAAAAGTTGTGACCTAGGTGATGAGTAATCAACCTGGTTACTGTCCGTCACCTGGTTATTTGGTCTGAGATGGTCGCGATCGGAGTTGCTTAACTTCCGATTTCGAGGGGTTGTTAAACCTGCTTGAAGTGTCGCTGAGGCTATTGCTTGGGCTATAGCCTTGTTGATTGAGCTTGAGCTGGTATTCAGGCTTTCTGGTGAAATTCTTCGTGACGTGATGGGTTGTACTGTGGACTCGCCTGAGATGGTCCTTAGCGTAGATCTAGATGCTGGTTCTAATAAACCCGTAACCGGATTCCGTGTTACTGATGGGTTTCTTTGGTCGTACCTAAGGTACCTACTTATGATGTCGTCAGCGCTGGAGTCGATTACACTTTGTTGGGTGGTCCCGTTGTTATCTGGATCTTGTTCTGGACCTGGCCTACTCTCGTTGCTGACTCGTCTTTCTTGTCGTTGTTGACCAAATTCTAGATTTTCACTAAGTCTTCCGGATTGTATCACGGTTGTATACCTAGCTGTATCGTTGAAGAAAATCTGGCTATCCTGGTGTGCCTGGTGACTTCTCAACGACAATACCCGGTGCTCTAAAAGGTTTCGGATGACGTCTGTGGGGATGAGAATGTTGTCCCTGACGTTCCTGCCGTATTCAAAGGCACGCGTGCGTAGCACTTCCCTTTCTTCCCTATTCGGATCTCTGTTATTGTCCCGTCTGTGGGTGACTTCAGCTAATCTAAGGAAAAAATGTGTCCACTGGAATGTACCTGTATACAGATTTTGAGCTAACCTGTGATACACCTCTATCAGCTGTCCTTCCAATCCTCGAACTACCAGAAAATTTTCCATTGAGTTTCGTTGGAAGCCTGCGGTGGTCACTAGTTGTTGAAACGATCCCGATGGTACTATCACACCTGTACCTGTCACTAATTGTATGAAATTGTCTTCCACTCTTTGGATGTTATCTTGCCCTTCTCTGATCGGTGGTAACTGATCCTCGACTGGGCCTTCCTGTTCTGTAGACTCAGACACCCGGCTGAGTGTCCTTTGAAAGCCTACGTCTCCTCTATTGGCAAATCCTGGAGCTGGTCTTGATAGAAACCTATCTCGCACACTGTTGTATATCTGGTTGTTGAGAACCTGTCGTATTCGGCTGTGACGCTTTACGGTGGTCGCTGATGCTTAAATTTGATAACTGCTGATTTAATTGAGTAGTGACCTGGTCACGATCACTCCCTATACTGTTATTAGTACGTGGCACTCCTGTTGGTGAGTCACCTTGTTCGCTCTGTTCGGTTGACTCGTCCGATTGAGTTATTGCTAAATTGTCCCTAAATGACGAGTGTGTACTGAGATTCCCTTGCTGGATAATCTCTGGTGTACTTGTTGCTATAGCTATTGGTCTGTTGGAATCCTCCAAGTCATCCAATTCCGTTGAGCTTTGCTGATTAACCTGTTGTTCGGTTTGTCCAGTAGCTTTGCTGCACATTCCTTGACTTTGTACATCCTGTTGGGATTGCACGCTCGTGTCTTGAGGAATGTCTCTATTGTCAACTGGGTTTGTCAAGTTGCTGACAACCACATTGTTGGGTGATTCATTGGTCACGTCTTCCATCTCACTTTCTGGAGTTGCAAATCCTTGCTCGACCTCCCCTACGCTTGTATGATTGCTTCCAGGATCCGTGAGGATTTCAAATGATGACATGGCAGCGCTACTAGTTGGTCTTTCCTCAGGTTGATTGAATTGCGACAGGATTTCCTTGATCGTTGGGTCAGCATCGTGACTGACAAAAACCATGTCTCCTCTAGCATTTAGCATGAATTCGCCTGTGGCCTCAACCTCCTGGTCCTGTTGGACCTGTTGGCCCTCAAGGTTGGTTACCTCGAGGTCGCGTAATTCTCGTTGCGTAGCTAGTCTATGGAGATTTTGTCCTTGCGCCACCTTTGTTTTTGACAACTTTGGTGTTTGCGCTGTCGATACAGTTGGTGTTCGTCTAGGACTGGTTGTCGTACCTGTCACAGGTGTTGACACCGTGTCCAAGAACACATCGATGCTTTCATCATTATTGTCAGGATTATCTCCGTGCCCCATGGCCTGCGAGCCGGATGGACTTTGTGCAGATAATGCCAGGGTTGTACTGCCGGATTCTTCCATGACTGTAGATGTCGAAGCTGAAGACGTTGAAGAGAGGTCTACACCTGCCGTTGTTGTATTAGCTTTGGCTTTCGCTGCTTTCCTCTCCTCTTTCCTACGGGCGAGGATCTCTTCCAAGCCTGTTTCATTCTGTGGTACTGGTCCTGCAGATCGCGTAGTCCTTCGAGATGGTATTGAAGGTGCAGGTGGTGGTTCCTTTCTTGATGGATGTTGGTTCTTTTCGGGTTCCATACCTGTAAACGTCCTAACTTTTTCTGGATGGGCTGAAAAATGCTAAGGCGTTTCGTAGAGTTTGGTTTTATGAATTTGTTTTGACGGTTGTGAGAGTTCTTTTGTCAATCTCAATCCTGAAAACCTTCTTAAAACTTATGCCAAATTTCAACTTAAACCGTTTCCTAAAATTTTGCCTTGTATGCCTATGCTTATGTAATCCTAGTTGTTAAGCTTAATTTGCCAATTGGTGATGATAACTTGGAAAAGAAATTTTCTGTGCTTATAACCTAAGTGTTCAATCCCTGAACGTCCCTAACTTTAGCTGTGACCCTATCTTAAACTTAATTGTTCTAATCCTAACTTTCCAATGAGTACCTCCTAGTGTTACCACCTGAATTTCCTTAAAACCTAAACTTTTCTAATCTTAATTTCTTTTAAAACTTATTCCTTCCTTAAAACCTAACTGCTTTTAAACTTAATTCCCTTAAAACTTAAACTGTCGTAAACTTACTTTCTTTAAACTTAAACTCCTTAAAACCTATTCCCCTTAAAACTTAGTGTCCTTTTAAAACTTAACCTTCTCTAAACTTAGTCTCCTTAAATCCTATCCTCCTTAAAACTTAAAGCTCTTAAACTTACTCACCTTAAAACTTAACCCTCTTAAACTTACTTATTTGCAATGGCTAGTTGCGTCTAACTCCTTAAATTATCAGTCTTATTGTCAATCAACACTCCTCACATTCGGGCCGGTGTTGCCTAAATTTCCCTAAATACTCCTGTAATGATTCCCAGAATTAATAAGGACTGTATTCCTCGCTACTAATTACCCTTCTGCCCCAAAGGATATGTTTCGCGTCCTAATTCGTACCTAAGAACTTCCTTGAACCGATCCTACCATCAGCAAGGCTTGTATCTGATGTAGACAGTAAAAACTGAAAGCACCAGAATTTACTGAATTCCTATACCTATAACCAACTCTCAAAAGCCATGAGCCTGTGGTTTCTTATGCCAATTCTCTCTACTCTAGCAAAATCCTTCGAGAATGGCTAATCTTATGATGCACTCAAAACCATGAGTCATCTATGGAAGAAGTAATAAATATGAAAGTCCCTATGTATGGCCATAGCTGGAAACCGCATACATAGATTTTAAAGTGAACATCCGTGCTTTGGAATGTCCCCTGTTATCCTATCCACTAACCCATGGACCTCCTTACTAGTAATAGTCATTGCTGTTACCTATCCGCTAGCTCGGGCACATTACAAACATATACCTATATCGGTGCGTCAATCATAGCCTCTCCGATTACCTCTAGTAGGTCACAGGCTTATCGGTACTTTTGTCGGCACTCCATCCGATCACCTCCGTGCTTGGAATGACTCGAACCCTACTGAACCATAAGGTCCTTCCTAATCTTCCTAGCCTCTCGGATTCTACGCGTACTAAAACTTATATACAACAATGATTGCGCTCATGTCGGCCCTTCAATCCCTAAAACTACGTAGATGAGAATTTTCTTATATGTATGCTTATGTACTATGCCAATGTGTCCACGCTCAATGTACCTCGGCCCTTTGGACTAAATTTTGTTCAAACCTTAATTAAACTATCCTAATCACCTCGGTGCTCATATTCGGCCCTTCCGAGAAAATTTTGTTCGCCTTACATACTATAATCTTTAGATGATCTGATCTACCTATGCTCTCTAACTGAGCTATATAGGTTTTGATTTGCAAAATGACTAACTGAAATCTGATATGCTCCGTGCTCACATTCTGCCTTCCGGATTAACTTTAAAGTCCTAATATTTGCCAAAAACCATGACAAATTATGTCCTAATTACCCAGCGCTCAAGCCGGCACTTCTGGTAGAAATGGAAAGATGGAAGAAGAAAAGAAGTTTGTGAAAGGTTTATGATAGATCCTATTGTTACCCGTGTAAACCTACAATTCAGGTAATGAAATGAATTTTCAGCGAAAGAGTTTTAATTGGGTTTTGCCACCTAGCCAAGGGGCTCTTAATTACGTAATTTTGAGGTTAAAGAATTTAAAGACATTTGCGCTCAGCCGGCACTTCAAATGTGCTTATACTAGAAGGAGAAAAGATGTAGAGAAAGAAGAGAGTGAAAATTATTTTTGAGTTATTTACTGAAAGATAGATCGTATTTTTGCTTTAAACTAAGCTTGGAAAGTGAATTTTGAGAGTCTGGTATTAATAAAAAATGTCCTAATTAATTGAAAGATTTTAATTGTGTTTTGGGTTCCCATCCCCTAGCCTGGGGTTTCCCAAAACTTTGAAAAGTAATTTGAAGAGTTAAAAGAATTTCAACGCTCAAAAACGGCCCTTTTGAAATTAGGAACTTAAAACTTACGAAGAGAAAGGCTACTATTATACTGCGCTCAGGCCGGCACTTCAGCCGGAATAATACCCTTTACAATACGAACACTGTTTATGCCTACGCTCAAGCCCGGCACTTTAGGCGTCTAAAAAGACAGAAGAAAAGACTTATTTTTACTGGAAGAAGCTAATTTTGGTGAAAATTTTTATGCACACACACCTACTATGTACTCTGAAAAGCCCTCAAAATATATGAGCAATTTTCTAATTTAAATCTATGATTTGTATCTAAACTCTGGTTAATTACTCCTGAATATTAGCTACGCCTCGTAACTACATGACAAAATTAATGCGCTCCTAAACATGAAATTCATGAACCTTAAAGAAAAATGGTATTACCTTATTGGACGTCCTCTTCCCCTAATTTTCCGGTTGAAAAGAGTCCCAATTTCACTGGTCACTTAAAATAATATTTCTGGCCATTAAAATAGTTCTTTTTCTAGTGCCGCACTAGGACTTCTGAACTGTTATTTGAATCCGCGCGTGATGATAATTTCCAAATTTTCTTTCTTGAGGTAACATTGTTGCATGTTATAACTGCCTTTCACGAGAAGTTTCGGGTGGCCCTGGAGAGAAATGAAACATTTCTCCTTATCGGACCCCATACTTCCATCCCATGAATTTTGAAAAAACTGCGACCTTACTTGCTACAAAGTTTGGTCTTTGTTTCAGGGTCATCCGCAGGTCCCCGACCTACGGATCCTCCGGGTCCTTACCAAATAAAACCCGAAGGCCTGGCAGAAACATCATGTTACGTTGCTATCACCCGGGTATTGATGTTGTGTGGGTAATAGACAATGTAGCCTAGGTTCGGGCGTTCCATTCCCCTGAATTATGGTTTCGATGTTGGTGAAACTCATGAATAAATGGAACTATTGATTCTGTTGTGTAGGTCTAAAACTATCTGATTTATTTGGCCGATTATTGTTCCTAGAACTGATACAATTTACACTGAACAATTAACATTTAACACAAAATAGAATTTGAAGTCTGAATCTCTTCTTCCATGAAATCTCCGATTTCATGTCGCCCCGCTTGCTACCTGTGGAGATCCATCCCGGAGGGAATGGACTCTAGGTGCGGCTCCTCTTGATGTTGCTTGCTTGAAGTCGAGATTAGAACTTGTACTAAATCTACGTGTCTTAATCTAATCTAAATCTTATTCCTATTTTTATTGTTTATTAAATAATCTGAATCATTTCCTTTCCTTTACTTATAATTATGTTATGTCAGCGTTTGGCGTCACGTAGCCCTTGCTTACGACCTTCCAAACTATTTGCTGACTTAGATTATGCTTATTCTAGCCTATTTATAATATATCCGTAACAATATAACAACTCTTACAATTTCCATGTCAAAAGACGGACTCATCCTACTAGAAGCAGGATGTAAGATACACATGTTTATACACATGATAATCATATCTAATTTGTTTTGATGAACTCGGTTCTGGCTTTGTTGAGAATTATTTCACCAACGCTGATTCTTGTGAGCTTAAATCGATTTCTTTGGTCGCATCGATGTCCAGAGCAATACCCGTTTTGGTAATAAATTTGGATAATTCCCGTTTTACCTCCACTTGGGCTTTTAAACTTGCATGCGAGCACGCCACTTCATAGTATAATCCAACTGCTTGTTATGAAAGTAATTACACAACATTTTATTTTCACCGATGTCTCACCAATGAAGCTGAATATTGTCATTGATTCGAGGTATCATGATTAAATCTCAAGTGAAAATTAAGAAAATGGAATGAGATTTAAAATAATGATAATACAAATGTTAGCATAGTGAATCAAGACACGTGACACGCTACAATAATGAAATTTCAGGTATGCATTTATAAAGATATTTGCATTGATTCAAACAAAAAATGTATCGAAATTTACCTCGCTGAAAAAATAATAGAAAGAGTCCAGGCAGAAGTATCCCAAGAAATGATTGAATATGCCCGAAATGCCTGCCCTACGCGGATTATGCCAAAAATGCCATAGATGCCGAAAATGCCATGAATTGAAAATTCCCAAAATGCCCGGGCATTTTCGGCAGGCAAAATGCCGAAAATGCCATGGCATTTTCAATTGGCCAACCCTGTATGGAGCCATTGATGGGCACCCTCACGAGGTATGAGTTCTTCCCTCGCCCTCATCCCTCGCCCCCGCCCTCAATTTTTGAGGGATGAGGGCGAGTTCCCATCAGAAAAGAAGGCCCTCAGCTAATGAGAGTGATAACTAAATAAAAATAAATAATTAAAGCATTAAAGAGTAGCAATTGCAAAAGAGACATTGTCACGGGCAGCCATTCATCACCAAGGCGGCCCACTCTTTCAAATTAGAAGAGAGAATTTCTTTTAAGTTAACAAATAAATTATTGACACGGGATACAGTAGCAAGGGCGGCGACATTGTCACGCACAGCCATCAACCACTAAGACGGCCCACTCTTTCAAATTAGAAGAGAATTATTTTTAAACACATTTAAAAAATAAACTATTAAAGGATTATAAAGAAGCTAGGTCGGCAACATTGTTACGGTCAGCCGTCCCAGGGTCTCGCGACGCCAGACCTTTGGGCTTTCTTAATAATTACTATAATTTAACGTAAGCTTTGTTGTGACGATTAAAAATTCTCAAGGACTTTTTTGGACCTACTGTTAATGTTTGTCTATCGAAACCAATGTTTTTACATGGTCAACTGTATGTTACATTTTCGAGAAATCAAAAATAAATATTAAGATCATTGAAAATGACACTGCTGAAAGGTGAGGGAACCTTCACAAGTTATTGTGTATTTAAAGAAGTTGCTTAATATAGATTATAATTACATGAAATATTTAAGAATCAAACATCATTATTAAAAAAATCATTTCGGCAATAGAATTTTAATACTAGCTCATCAATCCATTATACGGTATTGGTGCTGTTATTGGGAAATTGAG
This sequence comes from Allacma fusca, assembly GCA_947179485.1. Lineage (NCBI taxonomy): Eukaryota > Metazoa > Arthropoda > Collembola > Symphypleona > Sminthuridae > Allacma > Allacma fusca. The sequence continues at coordinate 68,165,904 of OX359245.1, forward strand.
AAATGGGGGTTATCTACCGACTCAGGCGGTGGCTTGATAGGCTCAAAGAGTATCTTCTCTTCGATTGGCTAAGGTTTTAACAGGAAGGGCGAAAGGGTATACCATGTTTCTTCCCCAAATTACACTAGTTTCAAATGAGCGTGAATACCTGTTTATTTTAAAGGAAAGTGAGCATTTGGTTATCACTACCGTCTTTACTCATGGTCAACTCTATGTAGCGTTTATCAAGAGAATGGTACTTATCCAGTTAATTGAATAGAGCCCGAAATATTATAAATTTTGCAGAGCTACATATAGAAGGAAAGTTAAAGCAAAAACTGTTGATACTGGGCATCAAGGCAAAATACCTGATGACGGAAATGAAACATTTGCTTACAACAAATATTGTTTTAAGGAAGTTTTTAATCGTTAAATTTACTCATTTGTAAAAATGTAAGTGGGACCAACTCCCAGCCGCGTACTAGGGACCAAACATGGGAAGCGCGCAGGGCCTTGGTGTGAAGTGTCCCAGTGCGCTCAACTATGACTTTTTTTTACGTGTTTATCGATTTTTAGCATTTTAATTGGCTTTTATTCTGCTATCTATCTAGACTTTTATCATGCAGGTTTTAATATGTTGCAACAAATCAAGACGTCAAGCAAATTTCCCTGCGGAGCAGGCCTGTTTGCTACTCCGGGAATACGTGATCATTTTTTTATTCATGTTTTAGTTTAGTTACGTATAACAAGATCATTAACTGTAGAAACGTTTCCGTTCACAAGATTTAAGAATAATAAACTAAATTTGATTGGCTTACCCAGGTGGTTATACTCCAGCCGTTGTTAAAGGAAACCAATGTAAAATTGGGTCAACTAAAAATCATGTGATGGGATTATGTGCAGGCACATTCATAAACCATATAAATATGGCAGTCTGAAAGTAAGTTGATTAGCAAGGGTTTGCAGGAGCTTCAATTAAACCTTAATGTTAAAACATTTTAATGAAATGTCTGTACATGTGCGAGCCAACCGATGCTTTTATGCCAACGGGATAAGAAGTAAGGGAGCGTTCACAAATGACGTCATCAAATTAGTGGGTGGGTGCTAACGGGAGATGGTGATGTTGATGACGCAGTGGTAGGGTGGATTTGACCGAATGATGATGTCATCAACCGACGAATGTTACCAGCGATTTTTTTGCTTAACCGTTAACAGTTTTGGTAGTTTGATTCAACCTGCTTCGACTTGCTTACTTGCCGAAAATGCCCAAAATGCCAGGCATTTTCAAATTAAGACATTTTCAGGGCATTTTTAGGTAGGCAGGCATAAAACCCAGGGCATTTTCAATTGTGCAACCCTGGTGATGATGACGTCATTACATGGGGTGGGTGCGTCGTTTCATCACATGATGACGTCTGATGACAAGTGTGTGACTGGGTGCCTAAAATCCAGTATTTTGGATGACGTCATTTGTGAACGCTCCCTAATGTATGAGCATTGCGTCACACACTCTCAAGAGGCGTAACGAGAATGTATCCTTGCTATGTAAATAGCTAATGTGCCTTTGTTCATCTAGAGCAGGAAATTTAAATATGTAAAGGAGATACATTCTCCAGTGTTTCTCCGACATGTGCATATTGTAAAAAGAGCCTCAGTGTTTTCTGGAGCTCCGTACTGAACAGACCATCTGTAAACACAGAGTTATAAAAGCGATCCTTATTAATAAACTTATATTATTGTCGTTAGCAATCCCTGGTCCGAATCTCACCTTTTACAGCTTCCGCATCACTGGAGATAATTACTCATTTGCAAATTCATCTGTTTATCTTTTATTTATTTATTTAATTATTACATTAATACTGGGTTGGCTTTGAGGAATGGAATACATAGTTGCGAATGTTGTTTTCCAATCTTACAGCATTAAAACCAAAGTTTTCCCTGTTAATATTATAATTCACCATATTACAGAGGATTTAAACTCATGCTACAATCCATGAAATAGCCGGGAATTGTACTCGTGGAGCTTTGTCACCTTTTGAGCCCTATATCTAATGCTAAATCAAAATCTTTGGGCTAGAACAAACGTCTTGATGTTTTCAAGCGTACAAAATATTTCCATTCATTTCCAGTGAATTTACCAAGCTCAAAATGCTAACAAAGTATGAAGTCAGGTGGAGTTTTACAACACTGAAAACTCTTGCCTTGCTACACTACTTACCCATTGAGGTTTGCCAACAGACCGGGTCAATTGCTATGAAGGATGGAAAAAATCAAAGATTTTGGAAATTTCTGTATTTTTTACATGTACTCCATACGTCATTTATTGTGGGAAGGCTAATTCTCGTATGTTCCTTTGCATCTGAGAGTATCCACACTGAGGATATTTGTGTACACGTTTTACTCGTTATTGCCGTAATTTCCAGTAGCTACATGTCCACGTCACTTTTCATAAAATTCCCAAACTTGACAGTGAAGGTATTCAATGAGCTCTACGACTCTGCGGGTGAGTTCTGGGTTTTCAAAATAATTTAATCATAAAAAAAAATATTGATCTAAAATATCCCTAATTTAAGATAGATTTGCTTCTTCTTTTTCACATTTATTGTTTCTTGTTTTGAGTCAAATTTTGAGGTAATAATTTAGATTTTGTTTGATGGCAGTTTGTATTTCGGCCAATGTGAATTCCGTACACTGAACCTGTATATTTATAATTAACACCAATTTTTTGCATTGTCTGTAGATTCTATAAAAATCCCTTTTTCCTGGGGTACCTACACCGGTCAGGAATACTTGCTGATTTTCTTATTTGTGTTCCCGTATCTGGACGTTTGCGTGTATTATTTTTACTTCTGGAAAAATCCAAACATTCCCTGTTATCTGTCTTCAATGCTTCACGAGGACTATCAAACATTTCCATTTCGACTACTCTGCATCACAATCGAAACCCCAAGTTTGATTTTTTCCGCTTCTAGTTATCATTACACCCTATTTACAATGGTTTCCACTTTTCAAAACCTTTTGTGGTCCGCGGAAATTGAAATGGTTTCTTTGGGGTAAATATATATAATATATTTATTTTGTTTAATTAATACTTTTAAAATGAATTAAAAACACAAGGGATTTAATTTTCACCCTATTCTAATTTCAGAATCCCAAGGAAATTAACAAAAAAGAGAGTCCAGAGAGCTTTCATGGTTTGCCGACGTCTTCAACTTAATACATTGATTTTTAACCAATGCTACGCAGATATTAATTGGGTTTTAAAACTTGGAGCTATCTTCGTTTCTATCGGGGGTTTCTATTTTTTCATTTCTTTCTTCCACATCCACCCTTACCAAGCTACGGCAAATCTTTCTGTGGTCGTCCCGGTCTTCGTTGGGTTCAGTGTTCTTTATGGGAAAGCATTCCGCTTGCCGGATCGATTTGAAGCGTTGAAGGACAAAATTGCTGTGATTTCCGCTCGATTAATTTGGGGATCTTTTGAGGCAAAGAAACAAATAGTCTCTGTTCCGAATTTGTCCATTCGTGTTGGAGAATTTCATGTGCTGGAACGAAATTCTACACTGAATTTCATTGATTTTGTTTAGAAACGTGGCTGGTCTGTTGGTGTCTTTTTAATTTTATGAAAGTGAAAGGAATTTACAGCAAAAATGAAGGGCTTGTCTCTAAATTTTAAGTCATAGTTTTTCATTAGGGCAAAATTATACGAGCAAAATTGACATTTATAAAAAACATGCTATGTACTGCAGCCAATTTATTGCACTAACATTCAGATTGTATTTTTATTTTGTCCAATCATAATATATATCTGAATTAATTTTGTACATTTCATAATTTATTTCGTCTTCTTTTTTCCTTTACAAAAATAATTAAAACAAAGCTAAAATTATTAAAGACAGTTATCTGCAAAATTAATATTTATTCTGAAAAAAATTACTTTGAGCATAAAAAAAAATGAAATTTACAAATTATTCAAGGAAGAGAAAGAAATAATATTTTACAGTAGTTCACTGCAACTCAATAGTGTATATTTTTTCCTATTGACACAGTAAAACAATAATAATAATTTTAAATTGCATAATAAGAATATTTACATCCAATGATAGTATTGATTTTATGTATACAAATGTTTATGAGCTTTACTATCAATTCCTCTAATTTATTATTATTAATTTGCAGGTATCTATATTTTTTCAATTACTTCCTTTGCAGTCCGAATCTGTTTAGATATCCATTCAAAAAACTACTAGCAGCACTGTCGAGAAGGCTTAATATTAATGTCCCGCTTCGCCGGGTAAAGTAATCTCATATAAGACATGTGAACTATTAACTGTAAGACTAACAATTGATTTCATATGGATAGTTGGCAATTCAGCGTAAAAAATTATGGGACAACAGGTCAACCAATTTGAAAAACCCTGTTGACAAAATTTGCTTTCCGTAAAACACCTCAACAATTTCGAAAATCCCTGCCCAAAACAACGTCACGAATTTGAAAACCCGTGCTGCCCAAAAATTATTTCCGTAAATCATCTCAACAAATTCAAAAATTCCTGTTGACAATAAATGATTTCTGTAAATCACCTCAACGATTTCAAAAATCGTTGTTCACAAAATTGTTTTCAGTAAAACACCTCAACAGTTTTAAACATCCCTGCTAAATAAAAGGTCAACAAATTTGAAAATCCCTGCTGACAAAAAATTTCAGCAAATCAACTCAACAATTTGAAAAACCCCTGCCCAAAAATAGGTCAACAGATTTGAGAATCCCTGTTTGTAATCCCGTTTGAAAATTTCCCTGCTGACAAATTCTTTTCCTTGTCAAGATTCTTCCCGTCTTCTCACATGAATCCGACCCCTGTCAAATGACAATACAAAATTGTGTAATATTGCGAGCTTCTAGTAGGTTGTAGCCGGTTGGTATATAGCCGAGAAACACGGCGAGCTGAGCGAACTGAAAAAGCTCTCCTCTGCGACAGAGTTTCAGCTAATGTTGGGGAAACGGGACTCAGTCTATTGGGACGGACTTCAAAAACTGAGATACAGATACGGACTGGACTGAGACTGGGACTTAAAAATGAAACAAATACAGGGACTGGGACGGACTGGGACTTAAAAATGAAACAAATACAGGGACTGGGACGGACTGGGACTCTCTCTTTCTCTAAACGTCATAAAGACTGAGGAGACTCGGTCGGGTTTGGGTTACATATCGTCGTGGAAGAGGCAAAATGGTCTACTCACGCTTACATTTGTACAGTACTTGGACCATTTTGCCTCTTCAGCAACGTTATATTCATGTCTACTATGTAGCTTAGTTCCATCTCATGGCAATTTCCGCAAAACATGTGCTATGTTATGGGGGTTGGTTGTGGACTTATAAAAGGTTAGGGACGGATACAGACTTTATCCAAAGACTCTGCCAGAGACTGGGACTGATTCGGACTCACGTAATTTCTTACTGGGACGGACTGGACGGACTTATTTCATGATACTCTGGGACTCACAAGAGATAGGACTCTCAATTCAGGGACTTCCCCAACATTAGTTTCAGCTCGCTGTGCTTTTCGACTTGCTTGCTGTATATACCACCGGCTTGCTTGGATATATAGTGAAATAGTATAGTACATAACGGCTTGCTATATAGTGAAATGAGCGCGCGAAGCTTCAATTTGTACTACAAACGCGCGAAGGTTTAAATCAACGGACAGTTCAAACTCAATAATAAGAAAGGATGTGCTTGAGTGCTTGTAAGTCATACTCGAGTTTCCCTCACAAGGACCCACGTGAATAGCCGCTTGGGAGTCATTATTACAGTAAAACCTGTATATAATGGCCGTTCATGAAATGGATTCCTGTTAATAGTGGACACATTTTAATTCCCGGTCCCAACTCCTATCCTTTAACATAGGGAACTCCCTCGATATAATGGTTTTCTATATAGTGGAAACCTGCTCATAGTGGACTAGTGATCATACCCCTTCAGTTAAAAATGCAGCTTGAAGGACCTGTATATCATATATAGTGGTCAACCAGTCAGAACGAAGAGATACAACTCGCGTGAACCCGAACCAATAACACACAGCTGCTTGAGTTTAACTCAATTAAAGGCATTCGGACTTGGTTTTTAAGTATTTGAAGCGGTTTCGTGTTGTATGTAATTATATATGTACTACATCAAATGCTTATTTATATATTAGGTCAATTGTATTTAAGTACCTTGTTTCTAATTAGTATATCTAAGAAACTTACAATAATTTACTGAAAGTTTTGAAAATCCCAGAGTTAGTTTGTTGAAGAGCTAAAAATGGACAAAAAATTAGCGACTATTAGTGTAAAAAAAAGTGTAAAAAAAAATATAATTGTGTATTTATATAGTGGTCCCTGTCTATAGTGGTCAAATTTTGGCGTCCGTAGGAAAACCAATATATATAGGTTTTACTGTATTTGAAGCTTTAAACTCTAGTCTTATTCTCAGAGTGAGGAGCTCTTGCTCTAGAAATGATTTTATGTCATTTCCTTACTATTAATTACTTAAAAGGGTGACGGGGCGGGAAATAGCAGTTCCTTTAAACTTCAGCTACCTCGTTTCTGGAAATCAGTGGGTAGAACGGTAGAAGCATAAGTCCAGAACATAGTTTAATGACGCAAAACCGCTTAGAACTGATTCAACTTGTGCGACTTCTGACTACTCAGAGTGAATAATTAAAAGAATATAGGAGGATTTCCTTTGAAGTTTCATTTCGAAGTTGCGTTATATAAAATTATTGTACATACCAGTGCCCCTCATGGGTACATGTACTAGCCGGGTATTTGGGTACAGGTTCAGCTATGGGTATCTACAGGTACAAAAATCAATCTTTTGGGTATAAACCCATCAGGTACGGGTACACACTGGGTAAATACCTGAACCTCTAGGAACTTCTCAGTCAATAATAATTTCCAAGTAACACACGTAAAGGTGTTGTTGAACTTTAGACTCATCCGAATTATTGACTTTGAAACATGTTACATCAAAATTTATATCTATAAGTTCAGTCATGAAAATGAATTCCATCATAGAGGAATATGAAGCTATAGTTACCCAGGATTAGCTCGTATGGCTAGAGATTTTTTAGCAGTTGGTCGAACTGAAGTATACCGAAAGAGCGAGCCTTCTTCTGTGGCCCAGATCTTCTTAACTGTCTCAAAACTTGGTGGAAGTTAAAATCTCGAGGGATTTAAACAAATTTTTTCCTTTGCGAAAGCAATGGCAGGTTGCAAAACAAATTTTTAATCGTTTAATTTCTCGGCATTACCAAACGTTTAGAGATTATTGTACTATATTTGTGTTATTGCACTGAACTTATTCATATTGTAGATTTTGATATATGTTACCTTTTCTACCCTGGTATAATTACTTATAATTGTTGGTAATTCCAGTACTAAGTCATACTTTGGAAGAATAACAATTAAAAATAATTTTAATAGGATATATAAATTTTATTAAATAAAAATGTCTTGGCTGCAGCTGTTTTCATTTTTCATTCCGTGCTATGTTTTTGGGAATCCTTTAAATTAGTGTAATCGAAAATACTCGGTAAGTTCAGGTACTTTTAAAATACACCCGGGTACAGATGCTTTTTTGGGTACTTTTTGGGTACATGTAAATTTTTGGGTACGTTTTGGATACATGTACATTTTTGGGTACGTTTTGGGTACATGCACATTTTTGGGTACGTTTTGGGTACTCTTACTTACCAGGTACAGGTACTCCTGATTCAGTTTGAGTACAGGTACAGGTTCAATCCCATGGGATCCAGGTACAGGTACGGGTGCAGGTTCAAAAAATCCATGTACCCATTATTCAGGTACATTTTCAGGTCCAGGTACAACAATTTTATACCCATGCGAGACACTATAGTGCGCACTTCAGCTGACAACGTATTTTTCTGCTAGGTAAGCTGAGATGTTTTCCTTAGTTAATTACATGGTCCTTCGAGCCTATGATTAATATTTCACATGTTTGTACATATCTACTTGCACGTATTCACAATACCTTCTAAAGTGACAGTTATAAATTCCATGAAATAGCTTTTACAGGTTTAGTGTGGACGCGTGTAATTTAATTAACTAAGCAGTATTGATCCCCGTTAGCACTAGCTTAATTTTCAAATATGGGTTTCAGGCAAAAAACAACGGTATGGCCACTTCCCAAAGAGAATTGTGTTCCCAGTCTGAAGGGTTCCATCACTGTAGTGTTATACTCAAGCCTTAAAATGTTGACTAAACACGAGGTCAGGTGGAATTTTGCAGTTTTGAATCTCCTTTCCCGTTGGCAATTTTTACCGATTATGGTCAATGTGGAGAATGGAATTATAACCAAGAAGGAAGGGAGGGATCGTCGGTACTGGAAAATTCTATTTATTGTTCTGAATTGTCATCTCACCTTTATTATCTTGAGACTGGTCCAAGTTTGTACTTATCTCGAGGATAGGTTTCTCATCGGGGACTTTTGCCTCCATATTTTACTGGCTTTGGCTGGGATTGTAAGCGTGTACATGTCTCTAGTACTTTTTGTCAAATGGCCCTACCTCTCTGTGAAGGTCTTTAATGAACTGTATTGTTCTGTGGGTGAGTATTTTAATACAATTGGGAATTCCCTTATAAATATCAATTTTTGGATATAAACCAGTTGGAGAATAAACAAAATGGCGGAAATTGATCAAAAGCAAAATGAACCATAAACATAGCAGTAGCAGAGGCACACAAATCATGCTGCTTTTAAGTGACTAGATCATTTTTGCCTCTTTCACCGAGGAAACATGAAATTTTGTAAATCTCGACTCTTCCTCAAATCCATAATTTTTATCTTCCGGAAATAATAATTTTACATTTGATTCTTGGTTTTTTCAGATTCTATAAAAGTCCCATTTTGTTGGAACATCTACACAGTTCAAGAGTATTTTATAATTTTTATGTTTATTTTGCCTTTTGGCAATGCCTTCCTGTTCCATTTATTTAATCTGCAAAATCCCAACCGAGTGTTTTTCCTGGCTTCTATTCTCGACCCAAAGCACCAGAATCTTGTATTACGATTTATCTGTCTGACAATTGAGACTCCAAGTGTGGTAACCGGAGCTTCCAGTTTTTTTTATGCCTTATTCATTATGTTCTCAACGTTTCAAAAATTGCTGTGGTCGGCGGAGATTGAAATTGTGTCTTTGGGGTAATTACTATGAAATACATATTTTTAAAATATTTCTCTCTCAACCTCACTGTGATTTCTTTCGTATCATATGTTTTCTAATTTTGGAATTTTAGAATGCCCCGGAAGTTGACAAAGAAAAGAATCCAAAGAGCATTTATGGTCTGTCGTCGTCTTCAACTTCATACTCAATTATTTAATCAATGTTTTGCGGATATCAACTATGCACTGAAAGTAGGAGCAAATATTGTTTGCATTGGTAGTTTTTATTTCTGTTTCAATTACTTTCGCATCCACCCTTACACAGCCACGGCCACTTTTATTGTAGCCATCGAGGTCTTCGTTGGGTTCAGTTTTGTTTACGGAAAGGCTTTCTACTTGCCGGAACAATTCGAAGAGCTGAAGGATAAAATTGCCGTTATATCAGCGAGACTCATTTGGGGAGCTTTTGAAGTTAAGAAAAAAATATTTTCAGTCCCGAATTTATCAATACGCATCGGAAACTTTCATATGTTGGAGAGGAATTCTACAATTAACTTCATTCATTTTGTGGCTACCAACCTTGCGAATCTTTTGGTGTCGTTTTGATTCGGGAACTGAAACGAGTGCTAATAACGGATATAGTTTGTGCATATTAGCACGGCACAATTCTAAACGTGGGCCTCCAATACGTCATACGTTAAATTAATACAATTACTCAAAAAATTGAGGATTAAAATGAACTAAAAAATCTCTTCTTAACTCATTTGGGGTATTCAGTATAGCTCTTGATGCTCTGCCTAGTAAGACTGTTGCCTCAAGGTGTTCTATATATATATTTTTACCTTATGTTCTTACAAATTTTCTAAAATCTGTTTCATAAATGCGCTAACATCAGGCACGAGAATAAATAAAGGAAAGACGATGACGGTTGACGGTTAACAATGAGCTACATCAAGTTAAAATAATTTTAATAACATACATAATATTATACATATATATATATATACTATATACCATAGTTTTGCACAATTCAAAGAAGGATTTTGGATACGCAAACAATATTATTCTGCCATGTACATGTAGCATTCCTGAATTATTTGAAATTGCACTTGAGACTTGGCCTTGCAAATATTGTTTCAATTTAGGGACTAATTATATAATGGATCAGTAGATCATTAATTAATGCACATCTATAATGGATTCATAAATAAGCCAATATAATATAAAACAAAAATTTATGCCTGCCTCACCTTTGAAGGAGCAGGTGGAAAATGTTGACCCTAATATTTCATTATCTCAAATGCATGGGATTCCTTTTAGCGAATAGGGACTTTTCAATTCATTGAAATTTTTTTTGGCAGGGATTTTCGAATTTGTTCGAGTGTTTCAGGGAAATTTGGTACAGGGATTTTTAGATTGGTTGATCTTATTTGGCAGGGATTTAACTTCTTGTAGGCATAAACAAAATTTTTGTCTACTGGGATTTTTAAAATTCATTGTTGAGGACCTTCCAGCAGGGGCATAAGATTCAGCTGGGAAATTCAGAAGTGATGTTCAAGAGAGATTTAAAAAAATCCGACCCCTGGTTTGGGGGTGGAAGTAATGAATGAACAGGAATGAGTTCTAAAGTAAGTAAATAACAGAATTTAGAATCCTAATTGAAGAATTGGGAAGATTTGTTACACCGCGGAATTAAATCAACTCACAATCAGTGGGCACGGATTGCAGGGAAATCAAGCAAGTTTAGTTTTCAACTGTGACGAGGAACGTGCAAGTGTAGTTGAAGATGATCCAGAGATACAATGGTGTAAGGTATCGATCAAGAGTGTACAAGTCAGCAACTCGGATTGCCAGTGGCTTCATGGACTTCACAGTCTTCAGCAGATAATTTGAATCTCTCTCTCGAGTCACGAGAGTAGTCTTGTAAAGGGCTAGTTTCTTTTTAGCCAGCGACGTGTTCTCATCAATTTTAAATGCATTGTTGTACAAAAGGGGAGGGAGGGAAATGCAGAATATAGCGCAATTGAGAAGGAATCCTTGTATATTTGGACTCAGAATACCGTGGAAACGTATCAAAACAAAAATTGATGCTGAGCAGAAAACAGTGAAAGCTGTTTTAATCTGCTCAATATTCACTCCATAAAGAGTATTGAAGGATTTAACTAAAATTGAGCTCATTCGGTATAAATGAAAAGCGTCTTGAAATTCTTTTCTGATTGAAGGTATACGTGTCCTATTATGAAACCTTTATTAAATTATATACTTTTTCATTATACGGTAGTGTTCAAGGGGGTATATGTATGTGTAAGACCTTACTTGAGTTTCTGTGTGGAAAAAGTTAAAAACTTGATTTGAAACGTTTGAGATGAGAATTCGAAAATCCCCGTGCAAAGAAATGCAAAGAGGCTGAATCCCTCCGCAGTAGCGTACAAATAAAAAAACAAAGAGTTACTTTGCAGGATTTCTGGCATCACAGAGAAAACATTATGAGAGGCTTTGGGGTGTCTTATAAATTCAAAAAATTGTGTTATAAAACCATTTATATGACAGGGTATCCAAGCCAACATAATTAATTCCGCTGGAGTTGATTTCTTTCTCAGGGGAAATTGAGCTATGAGAAAATGTTTCATATTTTAAAAAGTTTTACCATTAATTATCAAAACAAAATTTTATTTTAAAGTCAAATTACCTTTTTTTGACATTTGATTGAAGGTGAAGCATAATAGCTTGGTTTTGGTTTGCCAGTTATATTGGATACGGGCCATGTTGCATTCTATTATGAAATTAAACCCCGAAAGACTCATCTCTGCAAGTTTCAATTTCCACTGGCTCAAGGATGAGACGAGTCTGAATGCATGAAAGCATGCTTTTGTCAGAAATAGCAGGAGCGCGAGGAACGATGCCCAGTTTGTCCCTGCTGAGAATGCCCTTAATTTTGCATTGTATTTGAATGGAGCAACACGGACATATGTCACGAATTTAAAAGTCAAATTGAATGACTTCATGAGTGCTTGACTAATCATTGCTGGGTCTAAATTTTAAAAAAAAGTCAACACAAACTAGTACAGCAAAGCTGCAAAAACAATGCCAAACTACTTCCACGAAGGTACGAGCAGGAATGACCCAATCAGCATAATGTAATAATGTTTATACTTGCATTGACGGGAGTGGACAAAAATGAAAAAATAGGCCTAATAAATATACACCACTATTTTTTTAATTGTACTTATTCGTGACTAATGTAATGGTATTGAGATAAAATGAGTTTGTGGAGACATAATTTCCATTGGGATAATAATTATTACACTTTGCTACTAACCAATAAAACTGTTGAAATTACTGATTAGACATTTAGGAACGACAAAAATTGGCTAAGTTGTGTCATTGTCAAATACTGTGTGTCATGTATAAAGTATTTATAATGAGTGAATGTCAAAAGGAAAAAGGAACTGAAATCGCTGACTAGACAGCAATGCAAAATAAACGATTATTATATATATCAACCTACTTTACTCTAAACATACATTTCGCGTACCAACTACCCAACCAGCCAAAATTACAACAACTTCCGATCTAGCTCACACTAGCGCAGAGATGCGCAAAAGAAATAGCCTTCCTTTAAGCCTTCGAAGGCGAAAATTCAGTAAAAATTTCCCCTTCAACATATCTTAGAATAAAGCCTTTTAAAAAATCTGCCTTCCTTCACCCTTCCTTCCAAAATATTTACACTCGTTTTTGCCTTTAGCCTTCTTTTTAAAAATAGCCTTCCTTCAATTTTAAACTACAACCCGCTTAAAAACTTTTCGCACCAGCAGGTTTCAGTGCATTGAAGAGAGCGGACACACATTGTCAGTTGTGAGCACACGAATTGACTGCATTGTTGCGCGAGCAGCAAAACGTCGTTTCATATGCTATGCTTACACGTTATAGATATGTCGTGTACCTGGAAGCCTTCACGGCCTTAGAGAGCTAATATTTAGGAAGCCTTCCTTCACAATCCTTCATTGATAGTTTTTGTGAAGGCTTCCTTCAGCCTTCAGAAAAAAGTATCCCCATCCTTCCATTCCTTCTGCAACGTTACGCAAGTTACCTTTCCGCCTTTAAGTAAGCCTTCTTGGAAGGCTAGCCTTCGAAGGCTGCGCATCTCTGCACTAGCGAGGAAGTAGCGCTTCGCTTCTGTTGCAATCGTTTCATCGATTGCAGTTTTGGATTTTTATAAATATCCGTGACTTTCAGAGAATAAATACAATCAAATATATTCAAACTTATAAAGGGGATAACGCCGCTTATTCGTGTATTTCAATGAAATCCGATTGCGTTAGCTTCGAATAATTTTGTTAGTAATGGAAAATATCAACCTACCGAATTTTTAAAATGTCTAACGCAACTCCCATCATTAGTCGGTAGTATTCACATATTCTGAGTTTGCTGAGTATGCATACTGTAATAAAAATGGCATTGATTTTGTTCATTATTTGTTCTATTACTACTGAAATTTTTTTTTAAATTAATATATTCTACTATAAGAACTTGGCCAAAATCAATTCAATCGGTTCCAATTCAAAAGGTGGCTCCACAAAATTTGAGGAATTGTGACGTAAAAATACTTAAAATGATCTGCATGGTGTTGTTTCGTCTTAGAAGTATTTTTATCATTTATTGTAACTTTATTCTTCTGAAATAATGACTACAAATAATTAAAACATCAATGAGTGCCTCTGCTCATGGTATATGTAAAGACAAATGTTAAAAGTTTGATGCGGTCCAAGAGGAGAAATCATGTATAAGTTGTGTTTAATTGGGAGAACCCATAATTCCTTCTTGAGAACGGTCACTAAATGTATCAACATGGATCAGTTTATGTGTAGTTGTTCTAGAATATTTGTCCACGTGTGCCGTAATAAAATCATTTGTTGCTGAAGTGCCACTACCAAGTTTTTTGCATGTCTATTTAGTTCTTCACGTCGAAAAAAATATGCTCTGCAACCAATACACACTATTTTATCCAGCAATGTTTTAATCGAAGGGAAGAACATATCGTAGGGGGCATAAGTAATAGTGTTGAATGAATATGATCCAAAACATTATAAACTAGTCGGTTTTGAAGAGTTAAATATATTGGGTCGCGCTGTTAAGGTGGTTGCCACACTGAATAAACTTGAGACCCTTTAACCAGAGGAAGCGGAGCGGATAACAAACCTCCAAGGTCAAGTGGAGAGACTGGTGGAAGTTTGATGGAAGGTGGAATTTTGGTGGAACTTAGGTATGTATTATAGGGTTAGTAAATGGGTGAGTGGAAGGTAATTTTGTGACCGGGAAAAGGTAACTCAACCTCATCGCCACCAGGCTTGCCAGGATGAGTTGGCTATTAACTAAAGTTAGTGTTTCTGAACGGTGTCAAAACATGGACTCGACCCGACTCGTTCTCCCGAACGGAAAAAATCCCAATTCTGTTCCCGAAACCGGAACCGATATGTTCGAGTCCGGGACATTTTTGCCATCCGGGAACCGATCCGGAAAATAAAAGCGGTTCCCGAACCCGTTCCGGTTTCTTTTCAAACCGGGCAGAAATTTATAGGCTTCATTTTTATGGAAGTCAAAATTGTTTCGCCTTTTCAAATGATAGTTTACTAATGCTTGACAAATGCAAATTTCTCGTTTCCATCCAAAATGGCAGCTTTAACAAACCCTTCCGGAAAACTTTCGGTTTTGATTTTTGTACCCGAAACCGGACCGAAAATTGACGGTTCATAAACCGTTGACCCGAAACCGGACCGAAATTTAACGGTTCTTTAGAAAGTTGACTCGAAACTGTTCCGGAACCGAACCGGAACCTCTGGAATTCCCGATACCGAACAGAAACACTAACTAAAGTCTATGACATTACAACCTTATAACATATACATACATAATACATAGTTTTGCCCAATTCCAGGAAGGACTTTTAATGCGGGGTTAATATTATTCCTCCATGTAATTATAACATACATGAATTATTTGAAATTACACTTGAAACTTGGCCAACCAGTGGGGTTGCAAAAATTTTATCAATGTAGTTTCTAATTACACATTGGATTAGTAGATAATCTATTATATATTATATATAAATATTGTGAATGTCGAGATGAGTGAGGAGGATGGGGGGAATAAATTGATGAGATCCGGAGTTGAGTTGAGGGAAACAAGGAGTAACTTTTATTAAAATGAGATGTAGGACTTAGGTAGGGGTAGAAATAAGTATAATTATTAGGATAATAATTAGGAGTTAATCTTCAACAATAATAACGCGTAAATAGTAAATATAAATATGAAAGAGAATTTTCTCAGGGTCGCGAAGAAAACCAAAGAGGTGAAAATTAGGGAGAACTGGAGAGAGATGAGACAATGTAGATGTCTTGACAATTGAAGAGAGAGTGATCCATCCAAATATTATAATCATTAATCTATAGTAACATTTCATAGCATCTTATCTAAAACATTAATGTAGCCAATAAAAATAGATATCTTTACAATAGCAATAGTATCATCAATAATAAGTACATGAATAAATAACATAAATAAGTACAATGAGTATTTCCATAGCGACACAATATTTCCGTATGCTTAAGCATGCAGAGCAAGGTAACATTAGCAAGGATGTCGGGAAGTGTCCGATCAGCCCTTCTTCTGCTTGCAGAAGAACGCTAACTTAAGCTACTCTTCCAGTAGGTATGTACCTAGCGGAGCGCCATTTGTTTACATGGCGCTTCCCGCGTAGGCACATTAGGCGACATGGGCAGTGCTGGGGGTGCTACTAGCGTGCCGTAAATCACTGGCCGATTTACAATATATACCTAATGATATATAGGTATAAACCTAATGGATTGATAAATAAACTAATAAAAACAAAACAAGAATTTACGCATGCCTCAGCCTTGGACGTGCAGTTAGATAATGTCTCTCTCTCTAAAATTTAATAATAACTTTTGGTAAAAGCAAAACTACATAATTTTCAGAAGTTTGAACCATATTCTTAGCTGTAAAGTTTTTTCAAGCATATGTAAACTTGCTCACAAAATACAGTTTGGCAGATATACACAACATATTCCTCAAAATGTTTGAGGAGTTCTTGAATAGGATTGCCAGGTATGATGCTCCTCGAAAGTAGGGCTGGAAAATCTAAAAATATAGTTTTTGTTAATACCTTAACGTTTCTGTCAGAATTATTTACATTAACGTTTCCATGCTATTCTGTTAAACGGTTAAAAACAGTTTTCCAAAATTAAGGTTACAGCTTCCATGACATACAGCTAAAAGGTTAAAAATGGTTATAAAAATAATGATTTCTAACTTTAATAAATGAAGCATAAATTTATTGCCTGTTTTGTGAAAAGCAATAATAACAACTGGGTACAAATGCATAAATGCCTCTCATAATCCATTAACTCGAAGAAATGGAATGGCGTCCAGAAGTTCATCTCTCAATCTCATTCTACTGTCTGACAAAATGTAAGCTCGACACTTGTAACAGTTAAAATTGTAGTAAACGTGTGGTGAAAATTTACCCGTGTTATTTAATCGCAGCCTTCCACTAATCACCGGGTTTTATTTGTTTTATGTGTAACTAATGACTCTCTAGTTTCTATGCATTCCTATATATGCCATAAGGAGAGCAATTGTTATAAGAATTAGTTCAAGTGAAACGAAATTGAAGCGTTTTTCGGGTCTCATTTGAGATCAGCCTAAAGCTTTATTGGAGCTTACAAGATGGCAATGCATGGGATTTGTAAAAACGGAAAAAAACGCTTATATTTTTGTTAATGGTTTTCGGCTTTGGTTTCGCAAATCCAACCTTTGGGGTAGTTTTAGTTTAACGTTATTACATAACGGTAACATTAATTACATTACATTAATTATAACATTAACGGTAGAGACAGAGAGACAGACGGTAGAGGCAATCAAGGTTTGGAATCCAGTAGTATGGATGCCAAATCAATCAAATAAGAGCATGACATGATTTATTTAATACACTTGATGCAATATTATTTACGCTGCATTATACCATCAGCCCCAGTAAACAATCGTCATTATTTTAACTTTCTTTACATAACTTAATTCGTAACTGATAAACAACTCAAAACCTTGAATCATGATTCAGTGAAAATACTTACTACAGTAGTTTAACCAATGAGATAATGCTGTTTCAAAAATTAAGGCATCATTTGGTAGTTCATTCCTAGTGGAATTAGCATACCTTATTATTATGTATTTGACACTTTTGAGCATTTTGGCTTCAACCTATGCGGGCAAGCTTACCTTGGTAAGAAATTAATACAATAATGGTGCCCCCATGGGCGAATTTTATTCTTGCACTTGACCCTTAGTCATCATGCCACAATGTTTTCTAACTTTGTGAAGTTACAACTGAGAAGCTTATACCGGCTCTCGTCGGTTATAGAGTATTGGGAATCACATGTACAGGGTGTCGTACATATTTCTTCCCCTTAATTTATGTAGGCACAGAGCTAGACGAGTGGGACAAACACCCCTCAGTCCATTCCTCCCATTTAGGGAGTATATCACAAGTCTTTGCTCCAGCCGAGGAAATTTAGGGTAGGAGATAATTGGGGAGGAGAGGAGGTTTTTTGTGAAGGAGATTAACGGACGCTCATTAGACTGGAATGTCTAGCGAGCAATGCAGATGGGCAGCTTCTCCTAGTTCCTCTCCGTCTAAAGGATGTCCACTGCTAGTTCCCCTTGTGCATCCAGGCCATGGTTCCAGTCTTCAGAGTGCAAGCCCCTTTCACGCCTTACTCCTCGCATCACCCAAAGCTATAGTAGAAGATAGAAAGAGCAGTGGTAATTATTAAAGTATCAGAGCTTTACTGGAATCGAAAATCGACCCCAGCCGCAACGAACGGGACGCTCTGACCACTCAGCCACCACTGCGAGGCTTGGTAAGAAATTAATACAACTATAATAGTAGTAATATTCTGCTAGGCATTGTAGGCATCCTGTAAACTGCTTGTGGTCGAATATACACTTTTCATTCACAGGGGCAATTACTTGAGAATTATGAGAGTATACACAAAACCTTAAATTGCTATAGATCCCGTATCATGGAATGTCGAGAAGGCTTCATATTAATAGCCCGCTTCGCTGGGCAAAGTAATCTCATATAAGACTGGTGCTTCACCCCGTAGTGGATCAAATATGATCTTTTATGTTATTATAATTTGTATGTATCTCAGTTGTACCGTAATAATGTAACTGAAGCCTCAGACACTGGACGCACTGGTAATTTAAAATAGGAAAAGTGGAAGGAATTCATATTAGCGCAACACTTTTCAATTGCTATTGTTACTAAAGTCAATGGTTCCTACAAATCAATCCTGAATTCCTAATGATATTTTTGGGGGATATAAAGATCAAATGTAGGGATGTGAAGGCTTGTAATTAAAAAATAGTGAGCAAATAACTTCAGCAATACGAATTCTGAGAATTTATCTGACGTTATATATAAAATCTCTTGCAATAAGTACTTTCAATTCCATTTGCTTTTTACCTAATAAGAATCCCACACTTATGTGTACAAAGTTCAGTCATTAAAATTCTCCCCTCCTCAAATTCGCCAGTGCTGTAACCTAACGTAGTTTTTCTCACTACCAGACTTAATTTAATCCAAATTTGATGAATTATTTATGTATGTTTGTAATAATTATGATTAGTGTTTTAAGTGATAATCTAAAATTGCGTAATATTGCGAGCTTCCAGCATGCTGTAAGTAGTTGGTATATGCCGAGAGGCACAGCGAGCTGAGCGAGCTGAAAACGCTCTCCTCTGCGACAACGATTCAGCCCGCTGTGCTTCTCGACTTGCTGTATGTACCGCCGACTTGCTTGGCTATATAATGAAATAATATAGTACATAGCGGCTTGCTATCTACAGTAGTGAAATGAGCCGCGAAGGTTTGAATTGTAAAGCCAAAGCCGCGAAAGTTTAAATCAACGGACAGGTCGAGATCAATAAGGATAAGGATGTCCGCTTGTCCCGCCGTTTTCCTCCGAAACTACTCGACGGATTTTTTTCAACATTTTTGTAAACAATTTGTAGGCTACTTTCTCGGACTAGTTCGTTATTGGTTGAAATCGGCCAACGTATTCGAACGTAAAAAACATTAAAACGAACAAAATGTTCGTTTCAAACTGTTGCACCCATTTCAATGAAATGTTGTCACAGGTTTCAGTCAGTACTACTAACAATATTTTTTTTAATCTTGAGAAATATAATTTATATTTTTCAAAATTTTTTCCCGGTAATTTTATAAATGAGCTCAACATACTACAATAATTAAGTAAGGAGAGAAGTCCGCAGCCGGCGCCGTCCTACGCGACAGCCTTAAATAATCGCGATGATTTTTTTAATGGCGTATTTCGGGACGCGAAGACGTCCTCTGCTGCACGGAAATGTATCCCTAGTAGAAGAATCAAAGATTTCCCTTCCTATTAACCACTGGTCTGGCAATTCCCTACCTATACCATCTCTCCGTTCCTTGGTTGACTTAATTTTTGATTAAAGGACGATAAAATTGTCATTAGGGCACCAACTCACAAGTTTTGGAGTCAGCAAATATTACTCTGAGCCCTAACCTGCACCTAGCTTCGTAGTCAAATTTTAGGTTCACTAAGCGTGTAGCAATAAGGGCTCAATTAGTGTAGGTACTAAAATGTCCTAATCATTATGAACCAGCACCAGTAAAGAATTTTTCACGTCCTAGTAATACTCTTTAGATGCACTGGTACGTTATAAGCCAATTAACCTGCCATCCTGACTAATAATTATTAAATCAATGATTTGTTCACAAATAAATAAATAAATGAGAAGAAGTGGTGCTTATAGTTTGCACTAGCCCAGTAATTATTCGCTTCTAATAGCCAGTTAGACAAAATGCCTTCAAAAGTACAATGATGTAATTTATTAAAATAAAAGAATGAAGATCGTAAAAACCAATGGTTACTTTCCATTGGGCCATGTCTCTTTTTTACAAAAACAATTTTAATCGGATTCGAATAATAAATTATCGAATAAAAATTACACAGTACCTAAGATTAGCACTCCAAAATGTTTTCCAAAGTATAACTAATACGTATCAATACAGCTTTATTGTACCAGTGCCATTGCGGAATTATACGTAACTTTTTCATACTCGTTTCACTCTCAATGTAACCCCCCTATCGGTTACGTTACTAGATTCAGATTTTTCGAAAGTATTAAATGTCTTTCTTTTAATTTTATTTTAATAACACCGGCATTGACAATATAAAAAATACAGACTAAATGTTTCATAATGTTCGACTTCCTTGTATTACTTCAACTTTTAAAGACACACGCGATTATTCATAATTATCCGTAATTGTTTTCAATATTATTCCTTCAATTCAATTTCAAGGGAAATGCTGCGAGGGAATACACTCAATTAAACCATTTGATTGCTAGCCAATAATTCACAAAATTTATTTTAAATAACACAATGAGTTTCACATAAATCAATAAAATTATGTCGGAATTCGCCACAATGATTTACGTACCCTGCGTAAATTATGGCCAGTTAAACCAATCATTAACACTACTTTGTAGTAATGATGTTCAATAGGAAAACAGTTGCTATTCTTGTGCACCGTTGCCCCAAGTGAAGTGTTTTAAGATTTGCTCCGAATGTTACCTTAGCTGAATGCAAAATCAAGTATCTACATATCTAGAGACATGTTGACCCCAGCAGATGTGAAATTTTATCTGCATTTAGTTCATATAGCGTCAAAATTGTATTTAATACCTTTTGAATTCTGCTTGGAGGATGGATCAATGGTTAAAATGCGTATCGGAAATAAAAAGCGTCAAATAATTTTCAATTTTGTTTTCTTCTACGGGGTCATTCGTATATGTCTGAGCATTTATTACTTGCTCTTGAAATTATCCCCTTCCTGTGTAACTGTATCTGTATTTGATATCGGTCTCCACGCCCTGTTTACTCTAACATTCGCACTGTGTGCTCTCATTCAATTTCTAACGTATTTTCGAACGGCGGACATCACCATTAGAATTTTCAACTTTGGCTTTAGTGATGCAAAATGGAATTCGAAATTAGCAGGTAAAAACTCGATGAAAAGTTACTGTTGGACATGGAAGTTCTATTGTCAGTAGATTTGCTCAATCAATCGTATAATTAAAAAACTGTCATTGCAGGATCCAATTGTGTCCAACTCAAAAGGGAATTCACGCTTCGGGAAAATTGTACACTTCTTTATTCTTACTTGACCTTTCTCATCAACATAATATGGATAATATTGTTTGCCACGTTTTGTACACAGCTTCAAATTTTCCAGCTGCTTCACAAATCCTTGCAAAGTCCTCTGACGTTAATAATTCTAACGTTGCAAGAATTTTACTTTCAATGTATGCTCACCATTGCTTGCCGGATATTTGTTGTAAACTGCCTCTTATTCTTTGCAAAACTGGAGAGAACTCTCCGTCAAAAGTTTGAGTCATCCAGGTAAGTTCGTATTGAATTGAAAAGTCATATATCCAGAAATATTTTACCAGGGTTTACGTGTACTGACTGTACTGGATCTATTTGCTTTTTTATAGTAGCAATGTATCAATTATAATTTATTATAGTTATATTAATCTAACAATACAAACATTACCTGACTTGATGATAACGTTTATTCTGATAGGACATTCAAGCCCTACCAAGCAGGATTGGAGCAAATTATTTCAGAATGCGTGACAGCTCAGCTAATTATTCATCTATTTAATCAGGGATTCTGTTCAGTTATATATATATGTTTAAGCCTGTTACAATGAATATATCCATTATCACAGGAATTGCTGGCATTCGAACTTTGTCTCAAAATGCTGGTTTCAGTGCGTTTATCATTTCGCTATCAATGTATGTTTCTGCCATTTATCCTGCTAGTTTTTGAAGCTCCTATTCGTTGTCTGAATACATAAACGCGATAAAATCCCACCTACTCCTAGCGTCGAGTAGAAATGGAAGGAATCAGATAAATGCTTGGTCTGTAAAGAGGATTAGAGCAATAGCTCCAGTTGGTGTCAAAGCGGGCCCGTTCAGCACAATTGAAAGCGAATCTACGCCCGTCTATTTGGATTTTGTTGTGAGAGGAATTTGTACACTATTAGTTGGCATGAAGTAAAACTTGGTTAGTGGTAGTAACCTTTGGGTACATTATGTTGGGGTAAAACATTACCAAAAAAATTAATGCTACTTGAGAATAGTACAACTCAACGTCAGATAAAATAATTAGGATTCAGATAAATTAATTGAACACGTTGTTGTCGTAAATGATCTCATTATTTTGGCTTCTTTTGTTTTTGATATTATTGTATGCGTTTTCTTGTTTTGGGATATTCAACGAGGAAATGCATTTTCGGATTGCAGTCCCGATATCCCTGACTTAAGGTGATGAATTAACCAATGGCTTTTAATAAAATGCAAGCATGTTTCGTAGTGGAGCACATTTTAGAGGATAAACGGGTCTAATTTGGTCAGGTTTATTGGTTTGTACCATTTAGCTTAGGATAAGATATCCCTAGTCAATTGATTGATACATAATTACCCGAGCGCAAACATATGTGCATAAACGTATCTACGACCTAATATAATAATAATATTTTGGATTGGACGTTATATAAATCCTTACGCTAGTATAACTGCATGTACTAATTTCCTTACAAGTTCTCGCCTTCAAGCTATTAAATAATAAGATACAGAACTATTTAATTGTTTTCTAACATATGTAGATGTGCATATTCGAGTGTAGTCACCGATAAACTTTGAAAGTATAAATTGTATTTCATTTATTTCTATTTAAATAACACCGGCAATTATAATATGAAATGACCAGACGTAAAGTGTTTCATTACTGTATATCCGACTTCCTTGTCGGATCACAAGACGTATCAAAGATATGCGGTTATGCATAATTATTGGGAAATGTTTTATATTATGGCTACATTCCATTTCAAGTCAAATACTGCCAGTAAATCCACTCGTTTAAATCGAAATAGGTCCAATTATATTTTTCGTACTATTTTAAAAATTGATTAAATCATAACTGCACCCCTTACTTGAATGATGTTTTAAGTATTTTTGAGCCTAAAGAAATCAGAATACGAAACTTAATTTTTTATGTGGAAGAATAATAGATGGGAAATCCCATATTTTTAACCGTTGTCCCTTCAATCAACGTTTAGTTTTAATTGGTGTGTAATGAACCATTTATTGCTTCATTCAAAACACGATTAACTTATTTGCACTTTTTCATAAATAGTTTGGCTCCCTACGATTTGTGGGTATGACAATAATATTAGGTTAATGTAACTTCTCGTTAGTGTGACTATGAATAATTTTAGGTTCAAAAAATTATGGAGCCTTGTCTCGTATTTCGTCATTTTATGTACATACATCTGTACATACATCTCTTTAGCTAAAACATAAATAAAATGGTTGTTCCAAGGACTGAAATTTCAGTTTTTTTTTAAACCTGTTTTTCATTGTTTGAAGTTTCTTTTTCTAGTTTTTGAATGCTCGCTCAATGAACTTTCGTTTGTATAGTTTTATTTAGAAAGTAAAATTGGAATAATTACTGTTTGGAAAGGCGTATTTAATTGTAATTATTATAATTGCTGCTGCCGGAGTAAATACACTATTTTTAAATGGGTTTTCTGCAAGGAATCAATTTTCATACATATACGGAATCATTTGCGTGTATGCCTATATGCATACAAACACTATATTAGCACAAGCGTGAATTTCCAAAGGAAAAGTATGAGATATTTTGTCGCGTCACAGTTACAAATAATTGCGTCAATAGAAGGTCACATTGGAAATTTAAACAGGCCATTTAAACCTATGTGGCTTCAACCTTTTCATCCGTATAAACGCAATGAAAAACAATTTGAGCATTCCAACAATAACTAAAATATGACGATTATTTCTCTCTTGATTTTTGCCCTACTAAACTTCCTCCTGCAGGTTTGGTTAAATCTTCCGTTGAATAATAATTCTGAGCGGGTTTCTTTTTAGGCCCTTATTAAACTAAAATAATTTCCATTTGACTTTTTCAGAACGAAGCCCTTGTAACAGTAACAGAAGAAGATTTTAAGACGGCCCCTCAGTCCTTGAGGGATTTTTGGAGTAAATAAATTCTACATTTCAACCCCAACCTCCTTTTTTAAACAAAAAAAAATTCCAATAGTTTTATTTTCATGTTAGAAACTTGTGGGTCGTACGTCCAATTGAATGAAAGCTTCAATACTGCCGAATTTCAATCTTTTGGATTTAACTCAACCAATGCGGTGGACCGATACGATTTGTACAGATCAATTTGTGGATGGAATTTTGTGGTAAGATTAAAACCCATTTCCTAAATGAAACCTCACATTCATGGTTACTAAATTATTTCATAATTAATTTTGAACGAGCAGAATTTAAAAAAAAACTATCGATATCTAAAAATTAAATAAGCATTAATTCTGGACAATTAATTAGTTTTTAACATTTACGGGGATTTTTTCGACAAATTTTTTTAAATCCTGGCAGTTCATATATGTACGAACAAAAATATTTTTTTTTGCTTTAAATGTCAATTCTATAATTACTCGCTAAATTGCGGGTCACAGGGATCACAGAATTGTCCATTGGAAATATTCTGCCCTGAGGTAGATCTACGCCCTCAGGGTTGCCAAGATGAGTTGGCCATTAGTGATGGACTTGGGGGACGCGTTAATGTTTGTGGGAATCAAAAATTTACCAAACCCTGGAAGGCAACCCAAGGTGGGCGGGATTTGTTCGTGCGATTTCAGATCCTTCGGAACTACACTAAGGATCAATTGAGCAAAGCAAGGAAGTACAAGGGTTTTAGGTGTATTGTGTCTTGCTCTAAAAATGGCGGTGGTAAGATTTTTATAACCTCAAAACATGACTTGAATTTATTTTGTATTTACAATTTTGAAGCAGGAATCCTTGTTATGATTCAAATTGCACTTCCTGCAATTATCTATTCCATAGAACAAAATTAAATTTCAAGCTTTTTTCGTTCAAATTTTCTACTGTCCAGAAATTTCAATCAAATTTTAAAAAATATCTAATTTAAAAGTATGTACTAATTTTTTTGTTTTGCTCTTGAATAAAAATGTACACCTATAGAATTCAGATTTCGCGCCTTGTAATAATATGAACATAGATGGAGTGCAGTAGAGTAAGGTTTTAAATAATTTTCCTTATTTCATTTATAGCGGGAGCTAAACCCCTTCCACAAAAAGGAATAAAAAAGACAATGATTAAAACTTGCGGTAATAATTTATTAAAATTAAAAAATCAGTCATGTATTTACACGTAAAAGTATGTATTTTTTTTAAATTACGAACAGCTTGCGGGGAAATTCCTGAAAAAGGCGGGCGTGTCGTGGGAGGTCAAAACGCAACTCGGAATGAATTCCCATGGATAGCCACAATTGTGATCCCAGGAACGAGAGTATCCTTTTGTGGGGGAGCAGTCATAAATAGCCATTACGTCCTCACGGCTGCGCATTGTTTCTGGTTCGCCAAAATCGCCCCGCAACAGATTGAGGTCCTCCTAAGGTCACATGAGATGGACTTCATCGACCAGTCCTCAACTAAACCGAAATCCGAGTACCAGACAAAATTAATTCTTGACAGCTTGTTTATTTCAATTCCTGTATTTTAAGTGTATATGTATGTGTGCATGTTAATTTAATTTTTATTTTTTGAAATTGATAGGATCATGAAAGAGCTCATTGCAACAGCGAGGAGAATCGATGAGGCAGAAAAGACGCAAAGGTTCAAAGTAGTGGCAATTAAAAACCATCCCCTTTTCACTACCGAGTAGGTTAAATGTCTTTAAAATATTTGGAGATTTTATTAATTTAGAATTTTGGATTTCTCTAAACTTGTTTTGCCATTTAATGTGTTAATTCTGATACAGGTTTGATTTTGACGTCGCCCTGCTCCGATTAGACCGACCTGTTAATTTCACGGGTCCTAACCGCACCACAACCATTTGCCTCCCAAAGTTTGACTATAAAAATACATATTTGGGAGCAAAGTCTCAAGTAGCGGGATGGGGTCTGATGGATGAGGTGGGGAATGCATCGTCCCAATTCCTTCAAAAATTAGAAGTCCCAGTATTAAATTTGGATGACTGTAGGCGTGTTTTACCCAAAAGTCTAATTACCGAAAGGATGCTTTGCGCTGGCTATATGGAAGGTGGCAGGGATTCTTGCAAGGTTAATTTATTTTAGAAAAGTTTAAACAAGATTGAAAGAGCTACTTCGAAATTTGATGAAATCGAAGTACAGTAGGGATTTACAGAAGTTGACAATAAAAATAATGTATTAGGATCTGGATTAATGTAGTTTAGCCCGAAAATCCAGTATCAGATGTCTAATTTTGTTTTTAGGGAGATTCTGGAGGGCCTCTGGTGTTTCAAAAACCCAATAAATATTTTGAGCAGATCGGAATCGTATCCTGGGGAAAGGGCTGTGCCAGAGAGAATCGCCCAGGATTTTACAGTCGAGTTACAGGTACATTGTAATTATTCCTTTTGATTTAATATTATCCAAAACCCTCCGAGTTTCTCAAATGTATTTTGTTAATTTCCAGAACTGACTCAGTGGATTTATTACAATTCGAATGAGCCGGAGACGAAATGGTGTCAAGAGATCTAGTGTCGGGGAACTTACAGCACTCTGCTTGTTGTTTAATTGCTAGCGTAAAAACGAATTAACATTTAATATCAATGCTGTACTAAAGTTATAACCACGAAATGACACTTGCTCATACAAGTGACTACTTTTTTAAATGCTATGAATCTATACTCAATGTTTTTGTAATCGTTAGTCCGTTCCAAAGCCTTCTTGCTTATTTCATTGTATTTTTCAAAATTGTTTTGAGGGATGAGAACCTTAAAGTTAAGACTTGATCTTAATTCAAAATTCAAAATTAAAAGACTATTTAGGATTCTATCAATGTCCACTCCTGCACATTAAATTCTAGTAAGAACTGTTATTTTTGATAGTTCAACATTTGAATGCAATGATGTCCAGCACGATTTAAATTAGGCTCGTCCTAAGTACATTATTAATTGTGATAGCTTCCATTGTCAAAGGGATTTTTGGTTCTTGAAATGATGGTCGTAATATACATTGTTAAGGATTTATTTAAATGTAAATTATTTTAAAATCCATATTGTAGTGGCCTATTAAGCTTAGCAAGGAGCAAAAGCTCAACTTCCCTATTAAGCAACCCATGGAAGGATAACTGTCAAAGTAGTATCTACCCCAGTTAGATCTTAAAGGTCAGACTGCGTGCCATCGGATTTTCCTACAACACCTTAAAAACATTGGGCTAGAAAAAAAAACTATACAGTCTCATAAATATAAAGACTTTCTTGAAGCATTCCTCGGGAAAAAGCATTCCTCCTTGCTTGACATCCTCCAGGAAATATTTTCCCGCAGTGTCTGCGGTCAGCAAGTGCAGTTCGAAGATAGCTTAAATAATTGATAGATAGGAAAATCTAAAATATTATTGCCTATTGTATGTATGTAAAACTTGCTCTTACAAGCAGTTTACTGCAGATATACCTAAGGCTCGGGAATACCAACAGAATGGAATTACGCACTGGGACTCACAATTGAAACAACAATAGGGAATAATAAAATAATCGTCATGAGTAAGTAGCCATAAACCACGAGATAAAATCTTGTCAGGCGCTTCCTAAATTAAAATATTTATGCAGAAACGTAAAATTCTTCAAGACTCCTTTGAATTCCAAGAAGCTCAATCAGAGACAAATTATGCTAATACAAATTATGGAATTGTTAACCCATAGCCGTTACCCATTCTTTAAAATCCTTCCTGACAGTCAGTGGCAGGGGCTTCAAAATGCTCAAATTCTGTACATTTTTATAAGTTATCCGATTGCAATCATAAAAATCCTTTATGTTTGGCTAACGTTCGATGGATAAGTCATCATAAAATAATAATTATTTGCCATAAAAACTTTACTGCTTGAAATCGTTATTCCTGAAAAGAAAATAAATTTCCCAAGATTTCGGAAAGCTAGTATGAACCTTCACTCCATCTCATCAACTCTGTACATGTTGAGCATCGCTGAGAATTTGAAAATACAACGACACTACACAATACTATGACTCCCAAGTGAGTTCTCGGACCCAGAAAGTTCCATTAATCTATCTATATTAATCTATTAATTGAAAAAATATTATTTATCATTTATTTTAAAATCTTTAGGGGCAACGCCGTATTTCTTCTATTGACGCTCCTTGTGGTTATCACAATTGTAAACGGGCGTCCGAAAATATTCCGGAATTTCTACGATATGGCTAGGGTATGAAATACGTGACAAGTTTTCGGGGAAACTGTGCACAAAAAAATATGCCATCGAAATAATTTTAATAATTTTAATTTCCAGCAAGCATTTTTAACATTTGAGGGTTTCTTATAAATTTCCAGACGCTCTGCAAATTGCCTGGCGAACTCTGCTTAAAAGACAAGGACTGCTGTGATGAGTACTGTTATCCTGTCCATGGGATCAAATATTGTGTGCATGATTAAATTACCTGTAATTTAAGGATAATGCTTGTCATCATATAAAATATTATTTTTCTTCCATATGTATTGAGTTTGCTGGATCGGACCAAGTAAAACTTTATTTTATGAAATATTAAAAAATCTCCTTGAAATTTTCCATGCTTTAATTTCAAGCCTCATAACAAATGGCTTTTTGCGACAGTGGCGCATTGTCATATGTATTTTGGGAAAGCATCAAGGGTCTTATCCTTACATGGTTTTGAGGGAATCTCCCTATTGGACAAAAATATTTGCTTTCACTCCATTCAAAATTGGAATGTTCCCTCTAATTTTTTGTAATGACAAAAATATTCTAAGGGCAAACTTCTTTGCAGATTCCGAATTTGGTTCAAAAAATGTGTCCCCAATGTGCTGTTCCCATTTTCACCCTTGCAATCATCAAAGTTTATATACAATGTTGAACACAACCGACTCATTGTTAAATGGAATTTGAAAACAATGGGCCATAAATGTGAGATTTTCGTTGAAGCTAATGTTTTGAAGCGAGAATCCTTGGAATGCATCCGTATTTGAAAACATTATTAGAAAGCATAAATGAAGGAATAACATTGAGAGAATGACTTGTGTTGTTGTGAAACACAGTATGAAAGAAAAAGTTGACATGTGTTAAATAGCTGAGAGGATTTTAACGAGCAGTACTTGAAATTCCTTGTGGACTTTACTTTGGAAGACATTTCCGAATCAGAGCAAGATGACCTTCAAGTAAGTCCAGTTTTTTTTAAAGCTAGTACAAAATCAATTGCACTAAAATTTCTAATAATGTTGATTTATTAATTTTGTTACAAATTTTGTTGATTTTTTTTAGGGGACTCATGGCACTCCTTGCAGTTGGGATTGTCCTATCGGTGTCAATGGTGGATTCATTCCCAAAGCGAAAGCATAAATCGTTTTATGATGTGGCGAGAGTAAGATGTATTTGATTTAAATTCGTATTTGGATATTATGATGGCCAGGGTTTACAGTATTTTTTTTAACGTTTCAGTCCTTATGCAAAATCTATGGGGAAAAATGCGAGCGTGATGAGGACTGTTGCAATGAGACGTGCAGGCGCTTGATTGGTATCAGAAGATGCGATATAGTGGATTTTGATAATGCTGAACCTCATCTTCACCCTGGTCAGCCAAATGTTTGAAAGGGTGTTTTTAAAAGAAACTATGCAAACCCACTATAAATTCTGGTGTGACGATATTCATTTCTGAAGTATTTTCTACTTGAGTGAAACTGACAATTTTATAATTTTTATTTTGCCTTTGTCATTTTTTGAATAAAACATTTAAAGCTAATTTCTTGATACCATTGGTGGATTTACTGCACTTGACATTTGTCCTCAGACATTGAACAAGTTCACATAATCTTGAATCCTTGGGAAAATGTAGGGCTGTTTTGGGTTCATAATTGTAAGAGTGAAATGAACTTCAAAATTTCACTTGGTATTTACGTATGCTCCGTTGTCTTCCTATGTTTTTCAGGCAAAAAGGCATTGACAAGTTGAGACAATCGGCAATTATGTTTGCAATAAATGCTTCACTCTTTCATTACAAATCATACACTTGGCCCAATTGGAATCATAAGCTGCATATACAAAGCTACAATAATATTATGGGTTCGTAGTATTGCAAAATGCCATTCTGTCATTACCTCATGTCTGTTCTTGTATGACAAGACAAGGGCATTCCAAAAATTAAAAAATCTGAATTGCAGAATCTATACTTAATTATTCCATTCGGATCAGAATTTTCATCAAAATCATGTGTATTTTGCCCCTGCTTTCCCACAAGTTAGATTTTGTTAATGAATGGTTTGTAGCCGAGTCTTTGTTGCAACGCGAATATCCCGTGCAGTGTTTGCCACTGTTTAATTTTCAGATACGATTTTAAAGTAACTTTGTGCAGCCGACAATTTATTCAGGCGCTTCTCCAGGGCTATAGCCGGGTTAAAGGATGCTTTAAAACTAGGCCAATGAATGTTTAGGATCATGACACACAAATCTCATCTGCTCATATATGAAATCATATAAGTAATATATTTCTGTATAAATTAGATTAAATATACAGGCTCTAAATGCACATTGCCAAAAACCTTGTTTGGGAGTGGAACAAATGTGAAAATAGAAATTGGGAATCGAAAATCTTTGGATTCAACGTCATATTTTCCTTTTGCAGAAAATACAAACGGATTTCTTAATGCCAGATGTACAAATAACTAGAAAGTGTCTGATGTTTACACAATACATTTAAAATTTCTATTCCCACCCCACACAATCAGCATCATGGAAGAATGCCAACTGAATATAAAATTTCCATTGTTCCTGTAAAACTTAGAAATTTCTCTAGCAACAAGTTCAGTAGCTATTGAAATCTGATCCCAGCATAAGTTCCATGATTTAAATTAAATGCAAAACGCTTGCATTATAACAGCAAACATGGACCTCAGGTGAGTCAAATATTAAGGAAAGCTTTCAAATGCACACATTCCATAGATTCTACAGAAAAGAACCATATAAAGTATTATCACCTCTGTAACAATGAACTGAACTATAGGAGACTTTCTATCCTGGTCGGTGTGGCTGTTGCCTTAATCTTTACAATGGTGCAGGGGTTCCCCAAAAAACAGCAAAATTTGGATGATTTTTACGACTTTGCGAGGGTAAATTGTTAACAGTTTGATTTTTTCGAGGACGACTACTGGTATTAAAATGTGTGTTTTTTTAAATATTGACAGGAATGCAGAATAGAGGGA
This sequence comes from Allacma fusca, assembly GCA_947179485.1. Lineage (NCBI taxonomy): Eukaryota > Metazoa > Arthropoda > Collembola > Symphypleona > Sminthuridae > Allacma > Allacma fusca. The sequence continues at coordinate 68,197,483 of OX359245.1, forward strand.
GAGTCCTGTGAGGGAAGCAGACAATGTTGCAGCAAGCATTGCTTGGGGATGCCAACAAATGTATGCATCGGGGGCGGGCGCTAGGGGTGGTCCCGCCCATTTTTCACCCAAGGATAGCCTCATATCTATATATAGTCTTTATTCGGTTTATTTTTGTATCCTACTCTTTATTCGCTCGTAATTTTCTAAATTTGTACAGGATATTTTTTACCGTAATAATTAAAACTACTACTAATTGTAAATGTCTCTCATTGCCCCTCTATTCGGAAACATCGTTGCTGTTACGAGCATGAGTTCAAATTCCTTTTTTATTTATTTTCAAAAATGTAACGCGGGAAGAGAGACTTCTGCCCTTTAAACTTCAACCCTGCTTCCCACTGTTCAGTCTTCTTCAAGTCTTCTCTACCCCATAAAGGATTTAATCAGAAATTCACTCCACTCTCTCAATAGTATTCTTTTTCATGTTGTATACAAAAAGTACTTAATAAATTACTTTTACAATAATTTTAAAATAAATAAACTATTTATTTTGAAGACACTTTTTTTATTTTTTACACGTAATATTGTAACTCTAATAGTTGTGACCCTTTGCAATGAAATAATTGTCCCTTACATTTAGTAATTCTATTTTTAATTTTCGAAGTGATATTTTTTTCGTAAATAAATTCTTGGGAATTTTCTGAGAGTAGCTTCATTAGCTCCATCTAAAAGCATCTTCCCCATACAGTCCTTAATTTACATTTTCTCCTAAAAGAGGGAGAGCCCTGTCTTTATATAAAATACACGGGAGTTCCAACTCAGAGTCATTCCTTACGCTTGCGAGCTCAGGTCTTATATAATCGTAATGATAGATGTCGCCTAGTCCCTGAAAATATTCAAGGATAGAGGAAACTTTCTCAATTTGTGCATCCTTAATGGTTACAGACATCGATGCAAGCCATCACGCCCCCGATGCAAAACATGTCCTTTAACATTACATCCCAGTACCAATACAGTGCATAGCTGTTTGTAAGAGTCCTCTGAAATAAGCCCTTTTAAGTTCTTGGCCAGGATTGGAAGGAGACTCACTATTGTGAAGGTAATCTCACATTGCCCCAAGTACAGAAAATATTCTTCCAATGAAGTATTTCCCAGGCCGAGTCTACTGTACGCATAAAATGAGAATTCTGAAAGTACCTCATTTCTCATTAGCATTCTAATTTCACGCTCAGCGCTCCTCATCATTTCTGTACCGTCATGGGACTTGGCAGTAAATTAGCATATTTTTGGGGAGTCTCTCTGAAAGGTGAGTATTATTTTCTCATTAGGACTGTCGTTTCTCTGTACATGTGTGTGCCGGGATCCATACATTTGAGATTCCCCAGCACTGCTGTGAGAGCAGTTGATAGGAAAAGTCAAGGAAGTAGATTTACGGTAAGAACCCCCTGACGATGACAAACTCATAAAAACCGATACTCTCTCTCGTTCTAAGGAAATTGATCGCTCTCAGAGAGAAATAGTGTTGTCAGGGAAATATTACTTTCCCTTAAGATGTTTCCCTTTTACTCGAATTTCTTCCTCAACTTTTTTTTCAACAGCAATCTCTCATTTTGATTTTTTTTCAACCCTCCTCGGATCCAATTCAATTTCAACGAAAAAAAAATGACTCTCTTGGTAGCCGTCCTTGTCGGAATTTTATATTACAGTATTTTTTTATTCTAGCGCTAGAATCTGAATGGAAAACACTCAGAGGTCGAATTTCCAATTAGTTACATTGAATTTTTCCCAGTATTTTGTTCCCATTAAGTATATACATATATGTATGGTAGGAGTAAAAAAAAATAACAGAAGGTCTAAAGAAAAGGGAAAATTAATTTAAAAAACTGGAGATCTGAACCTGAAGCATTTTTAACATGGCAAATGAGCCTTACCTTTCCGATCGGTTTATGGGCGCTTACAAAGCTCCGTTGAAGGTCCCAAGCATGGATCTGGACCCAAAATGTGCCCTTGACAAATACACCCAGTCATTCCGGGATCGCTGGAACCTCATCAAGCAGGATCCCAACTCCAAGTTTCATTTCACAGCGCTCAATGATGCGTGCTGCGCTTTGGGAAACTCTGTCAAGAACTGCGATAACCTTTGTATCAATCCGGGCTCTTGGGCCCGAGGACAAACTTTGTACAGTCGGGAATTCCGGTTCCCGAAGTCTCATAATGATGTTGTAAGTTCTGAGGTTTAATTTGCATATGCGCAGCTGGCGCTATAAAAAATGTTTTCAAAATATGGAGGGCGCTATACAAAATGTTTTCAAAATACGGAGGGCGCTATACAAAATGTTTTCAAAATACGGAGGGCGCTATACAAAATGTTTTCAAAATACGGAGAGCGCTCATATCGAAATTCCTTTGTAATAGGATGACTGCTGTCCCTCACCCTGTCCTTGCGTCGAACAGCTCCCGGACTATTGCCGGGATAGTGAGAACTCAGTCTATTGGCCAACATGGCCCTGGGTCCCAGCCAATCCTCGGATGTCCGACTCCACCACGTACAATGCCTACTACCAACCCTATTGCGTTGAGCCTAGGAAGCGTTGGCAGGCGGAGCCATACATCCCAAGTCAATATCCTCTAGAGGGTGCGGCAAGTTGTTTTTTTTTAAATTATATTAATTTAAGTTTAGACATAACTATACAGTAGGGTGAGTAAAAACAAGAAATCACATATGTTGGAAAAGGCTCATGCCGAAATTGTGGACGATGCCTTACCGAGACCTGGAATTCCGGCTGTTGGGGTCGGTACGGGACTGCGGCGGATTGGGCCAGCATGGCATTTTTGCCTAAATCTAGATATTGCTAACCGGACCAAAATTTCCTTGAAAAAATCATTCGATTCATATTTCAAATTAATTTGTTAAATTATAAAATATTTTTATTGTCCTGAAAAAATGTAATATTTGAATAAATTTTTTATACCCAGATTTTAAGAGAATATCTAACTCTTGAGCGTTAATACGTTTTTATACTAATGGAAGTGAAGGGTAATTTTTAAACATTTTAATTTCGTTGTAGAATGTTCGACAACTAAAACGGACTTTTCGCGGAAGTGTCCGATCCCAAATGGGCCGGCGAACGCGGAAGTGATCAAACATGGTCTTTGGTCCTGCAGCCAATTTTGCAAGCCGTTAGTTTTTTGGAAATTTATTACAAGACTGCTGAGTAGTTGAGGGTTAAAAGCTGAAATTGCATTCCTGTTTTATTAATATTTAGGTTCACGGACATTACAACCAATGAAGTGGAGTACCCCCGGAAATGTGCCACTCGACCGCCAAAAATTTTGCCCCAGAATAATTTATGCATCCCTTGCTATTACCCTTTAAAAACGGATACTGAAACGGGGTCCCAGTTTTACTGTAAGTCAAACGAGGCCGAGCCTGTTCATTGCTTCCATGATTGGCTGGATAATGAGAATTGGCACAAGCCGGAAACGGAACTGGAAAAATGCACTACCTATGGCCACTACTACAGGCCATTTACATTCCCGCCCTCGGTAAGCTATACTTGACGGGATTTTAAGTGTGTAATTTTTGGAGGGAGTTTTGGAATTGTGATGGTTTTTTCAGACGAAGTGCGAGGTTGAATCGCCCAAGGCAATTCCGTTCTGTTCGATGAACCGCCTCTGCTACAGCTGTACGGACCCAGTACCGAATCAGAAGACACCTGTAGAGCTGAAGGACAATGATCCTTGGCCGTACGTCAAGCCATGTCAGATTCGGTACCAGGAAAATCTTCAGCGAGACCCCTGCGCGGAATTTAAGGATGACACGACATACAGAACTGACTACTACCCAAAGGCATTGTGCCGGCCTCGATTCAGCTTCGCACCTATCGATGGCTTTGTGCCCCCCATTACACCATTTAATGGTATAACTTGGACATTTTAATTTTGATTTAATGGGCATTTTATAATTAAGCCTATTATTTACAGACGATACCACTATGAAGGTATCCTACCCAGCTTACAGTTACTGCCAGTACAAGAACGCTGTACAATCATCAGGGAATCCTTGTGGTATCAAGTGGGGCCTGAATCCCTGTCCCGAAAATAATAACAAATGTCTTCCTAGGTTCCCATCGCCTTTTGGCAGTCCATTGAAGCCTTTCGTTAGTCTTATCGCAGATGACCTTAATTTTGTTTTGGCTTAGAAAGTATGAACGTTAAAAGTTAAAATCATCTGTGTCATCTTCAGAATTGTCAACATTGTGAATGTCGCTGCGGTCCCTTCGACTGTCGCTCGAGTTACAATCGAGATTTTAAATTCCGGTCGAAGATCGACGTCGACGAGGAAGAGGAGGAAATATGTCGGAGGTTGAGTGTTCCGAAAGGAGTGACCACAAATCGTTTCGATTATGTAGAACAGATAGGGAAGAAGGCAGCTCGGATGCCCCCGCCCAAGTCAAAATGCTACCGATGCATGAACCCATGCAACGTCCGAAGATTGGACAGTCTGCATCGGTTGTCTTACACGGACTTCTGGAAAACGTACGCTATTTCCTACATTTTTGAGTCATTTCGAATAAGATTTAATATTTGCCCGAAACTAGGATAATCCCCAAGGGACACACTCATCGCCGTATGTTCTACCAAACTTCAAATAGGGCCGCATTTTTTTGATCACTTATTCCACGTACCGAATCGTAGTACTCCTCCACTCCCGTGTTTCGATAACAGCTCAAGCTGTTCTAATAACATTTATAATAAACTCCTTCCAGAACCGATCCATCACATCTCGAAGACCTCTACCGCGCGAAGCCCTACATTGAAACTCGCGCATCCAAAAACCCCTGCAAAAAGGACAACGGCTGCTGCGAAGACTACGATGAGGAAGAGCCGATTCTCTACCAGCCCATAATAATTCGGCAGAAAAAGAAAAAGCGAAACTCAAAATGCGCTCCACCTTGCGCTCCTCCAACACAAGGCTCATGTCCCCCTGACCTTCCCGAAACCGAAGGCTATCTTCGACGCTGCCGAGGAATCCCTTACTCAGGACGTACTATCCGAAACCTGGCCAAGTCCGCCCTCGTTTGCGATGGCTACGAAGGTCAATAATATCCAGAGCGCGGCGCTCTATCAATTTTCACAATCCGAACCTAAAATATCCCTCATATTTTCTGAATTATCCTGTAACATTCTGTCTGTAACAATCTGTCTGTAACGAACTCAGTTCCCAATAACAGTAAACACTCTCGCAGTCCCCTATCAAATTTAGTGGTTTTTTACAGACCGCGGAGGAGCTCCGTAATTGAAATCTTTGCATCACTTTCCCTGGAAAAAAAAAAGAAAATATTGTTAGAAGTAATGTGTGAGGGCCTGAACAGGTGTTCCCCATTTGTTAACATTGAAATTGGAAAAATCCAATTTCTTAGAACCTATACCTATCTATAGACCGCTTCGCCATGGACGGGATGTTGTGGATAGGAAGGGACAGAAATCCTGTGGTCAGTAATGGACTCCGAATAGCCCGGGATGGAAAGTTAAAGCCCTCGGACTGTGAGCCCAATGGGAATGTCCCTTGTAAATCCTGGCTCTCCAGACTCTTTTCCTATCCCACTTTCCTCACTTCCAACTTTCCACGCAGAGAAAGTTTATTGAGAGTGGAGGCGGATGGGGGAAAGAGCCATAATTCCAAAACTCCAGTCATAAATCCCCTCTTCCCCTCACATCGGCTTCTCCATTCAACCAGGACGATAGCGGAAGAGGAGGAGAAGATTCCAATGTTACTTATTTGATTCCATGCTCAGAGACAGCAAAAGCGTCGAAAGCGTATCTTATGAGCGGTATTTCCTCACCACCATTGACTATCTAATAGTGCGTCTGCATTTATACACAAACACACATGCATAGATACATATATGACAAAGTTATGGGATTCGGTTCATGCCCAAGCCCAATACCAATCTTCTCAAGTATACTTAATATCAAACCATCCTGGAGCATATTTACATACAAAACATCCCCAACCATAATAAGACATTACGGGCCAAGTTCAGGATAGCTAAATGTACCTTTTCGGTAAATAAAATATTTATTTTGGCTATAAAGCCTATCATTTGTAATAAGACCACTACAATGTTACTGCCTCACTTCTTGCATAACCATTTTGGCACATGCATGCATTTATGTACCTGTATTTTTTTCCTATAGCATTTCCATATAGTAAAATTTTGCTCCTCGTATAGAGACAGTATGGCTGAGTATAGTCATACTTGTATATGTAAATATACAAGGCGGTCCAATAATTATGTACATATGTACTACTAGCCTATATGGATCCTTACAATTTGTTTCTTAGGCTAAGGAGCCACGTCAACATTTTAGGACTAAAATGTTGACGTGTTACAAAGCGATCAGGAGATTACTCATCCTTTCGTTTATACATTATCCATGAGCAAGGAAAAGTGAACTTTTGTATGTACAAACCCTTGCGCTTTCCTCTACCAAAGGAGCAAACGTGAAATCTTTCATGTATTATCAAGCCAAGCCATAAGCCATAAGGGCTCGGGAAGTAAAACGCAAACCTCATGCATTATTAATTAAGAAATACGTTCATTCCGAAAGGAATACTCACTTTCTATTAACTCCAATGTCCAATTTTTTAAAAGGTAAAATAAAACAAGGATTATTCCGCTATCCAAAAAGATACAGAAAAAATCAGGTATAAGAATTTGTGCTTGCAATTAAAAAAAAACATAAATATTTTGCCTCTTCACTGTTGACATTCCTCTTTGGAGTACAAATATTTTGGCAAATATTCTCTTTGCGTCACAACACGCTCGTATTGATATTATTGACGTCCGTGTCTGTATTTGTAGCAATTGTTAGCGCGTGTACTACTATGGCTTAAATATGATGATTTCCTTAGAACATTATACAAGTTAGAGATACTGAGCGTGTTGAGTAATTACCAAATTTATTCTGATGTCTTTGGGAAAAATTGATTAAAAAAACGTATCATAAAAACGCAAAAATGTGAATTGCTGTATATTTAATGAGTGCTGGTAATTGAGATTCAAAAACGTCTGTAAACAAAAATGGATCTTGGTTTTAGCCGAAAAATAAAGACAAAGTGAGGCGTAATGAGGGTAAGGGAGGGTAAACAACGCTTTTGCATCTTAGCCCCGGCTGGAATAATAATGTGAAGCCCAGAGGAGTAATCGTGTGCATATGAAGTATACTAGTCGTAAGTATCAAAAATCACTTCGTATAATGTATGAGCACGTGTTGAACACCCTCCGGAATAACAATTCATCCTCAAGGAAAAGTTTCCCTAATATGTATCTACAATGTATGTAATATGTACCTATGTATATTATATAGGCAAATGTGAAAAGTACAAATACACGGGTGAAGCATTACTTCTCTTCGGAACACAATGTTCAGGAGAGCAAATGTGAGGAGTCAAGTGTGCTTGAAAAGATTTTGTGCCTTTCTCGAGGGGGAATTTGTCAGGATGGACTTGAGCCTATTAAAGGTGTGTGGGGGGATCCGGCGGGACATTAAGGGCACGGGGTTCCCATACAAATGTACGTTATACCGTCTTAATGTCACTTCCAGCAAAGTCGTTTTTCATTCTGGATTATTTTTCCACACTTCACTTTTCATACTTTTGGGGCTCCATAAAAATACGTTATGTCTTTCCTCCTTACTCAACCCTTCCCCTCCCCCCTCACCCTCACCCCATTTCCCTCCAGCATTGACATTTTCATACCTTATTTGTTACCTTCACCTTAAGCTGTCACACAGTACTGTAGTATTGGGCTACAAAGGGATTTTTAATATGTTTTAATGTCCCATATATATATAGTAAATACAATAGGGTGGGGAAAATAAGGGAGATTTTTCTACACTCAAATGGTAACTTTTATCCTCAAAAATTGCAGTCCTATTTGAGTTTTGTAGGTTTTTAGGTTTTGTCAATCCCAGGTTTTTCCTTGTATTTTGGGGCGGAGTGAGACAAGCGAGAAAAGCAAATAAAAGAAGGAATTTGAAGCTAATAAATTAAGGGGCTGGTTGACAGACGATGGGGAGTCGCTGACAAAGCAGTAAATGGAGCAGGAGGCCTATAAAAGCCCGAGAGGAGGAAGACATAAATGAAGACGGGAATATTTAATGTGTCGTGGATAAGTTGAGGCTAAGACCCGAGCTGGGCTCGGACAGGTTTCTCCAAAAATGCAGAGCTCAAGTTGAGTTTAACATACAATCAAAAATTATTGTTGTCTGAGACATTACAATGTCTATATTCCTGGGAAAGAATTTCTGAACTATCTTGACTTTTTGAATTATTATGCCAGATTTAAATAGAAATAGATTTGGAGTTCAAAGGTTGGAACTAAAAGAAACTTTTATTTTCAAGTGGAGCATAATTGTACATGGAATTTTTGAATTATTGTAATAGTTTAGTGTTAAGCTTTCAAACGACATATGAACTTTGGTTCAAGATTAAATATGCTTGTTTTTTTGGAGACGAACAAGCTATTCCTTAACCAACATTCTTTCGAACTTTGCCCAAACTGGGAAATTCCTTCAAAAGTTTTTCAATAAGAATTTGAGACAAACTTGATAAAAGCTAATCCTTCATTTCAGCAACACTCCAGAAACGCTTGTGACATGGGATGAAACTTAAACGGGACAACAAAACATGATCTCTTGACTTGAGGACAAGCTAATGATTTTCTAAAAACTTTCTTCATCTGACCCCTGATTCCAAGACCTGAATAAGAATTGATAAGTTTCTCCAAAACTAATCCAAAGTTGCCTCAGTATTTCCAGAAATTAAAGAAACGGGAGGTTAAATGTACAAATATATTTTGTGGAAATTTGTTCAGAGATTTTATGGAAGATGGAATGGTTTGGGGAAGCATATCGTGACCCGTGCGGAGCTCTGGAGCAGATAAAAGAAAGGTTTGGAGGAACGAGAGAAAAGACAGAAAAAAGACGGGTTTTTCTCGTCCCTCGTTTGCTCTTGCATAGGTAATCACCCTGTGTAATGACATTAATGGCAGTCGTAAGAAAAATGATGACAAGCATTCCGGATGACAATGAGCGTGAGAGAATTAGGCAAGAGTGAGGTTCCCCGGATCCGGGGGAAAAGAAGGATGAGAGTTACGAAGGACGGAGGACAGAGAAGTCAGACCGGAGTGAGTTATTGCTTGGAAAAACTTTGCCTAAAACTTCCCTCTCAATAAATCACATGCGGTTTTATTTTGCAACACTTTCCCTCACGGAGCTCCCCTCCCTTGCTTCGAATTTGTTGACTTCCTGTAGTTCCGAATCGAGGATATCCCAACAACATGTCCGTCTATTGCCAATTTAGCTTCCCAAAGTTCCTCAACTGTCTTTTAGCAAATACACACATAAATCTAAACATGCATGGAAATTGTTTCCGGGGTTGTGTTTCGTAGCAATTGGTAAATGTAAAATCGGAAACTTTTCTCGCCAACGCAACAAATTTTATGGGTCAGAATACTCACAAATATTTCTCCTATTTACTAATGGTCATCCAAATATTTATAGCGGAATTAAACTTCATACGGTTGGAATTATAATTACTGGGCTGCCTTGGAAATCCAAGAGTTTTTTCCACAAATCTAGGGAAATTTAATTAACCTGGATATTTTTGCAGCTGGAACAGAAATTCTTCCAAAATTTTAGAAATAACATTCTTGACTATAGCAGCATTTTAGTAAGTCTTATTTGAGGGGTATGAGAGAAAATTTAGGGTAAAATAGTACAAACATTTGAAATTATAATTGAGCATACAGTAGAATGAACAAGAATCTGTTGGAGAAGCGCACTTCCTTTTGCAGTTGATTAAAAAATTGTAGCGAAATTAAGTTGTTAAATCTTTACAGCTATGATTATCACAATTTTGTTCTATTTGTAAAATTATCCTTTAAAAAAATACAAAATTATCCCCTTCCAGGAGCACCACCTCCGTGACCTCCTCCTCCTCCATGACCTCCTCCTCCGTGAGCTCCTCCATGAACACCTCCACGTCCACGAGCTCCATGTATTCCTGCACGGTGACCAGGAAAATGTCCACCTCTAAATGGCCGAACAAATATTGGTCTTCCGTTGCGATTATTTCTTCTGGGGAAACCTCCTCCTCCGCGATGTCTCCTTCGCAGAAAGGCATCTTGATCCCTGCCAAAATAAATCCAAGGCGTGGGTGTGGATCTCCTCGGACCCTCAAGGTATGGATTCGAAAAGGGATTGTAAATTTGTCGACGGGGTCGGGACTGATTCTGCAAAGACCCCTGCTGGTAAAAGACGGGTGAGAGGTAGTCCCGGGAGGTTTCACGGAAAATTGGGACTGTCAACTTGTCGCTTGGGTTCTCGCTTAATCTGTCAGCGCCGATGGCTTCACAACACATCAGGATGGAGGAGATAGCTAACAGCTGGGGCAAAATAAGATTGAGAATTTACATGTACTTACATATAATGAAAATAGAATATTAAGCGTAGCTCCTCACAAGTGGGAGCACTTCCGTAAATTTTGTATCAAGGGTAATGAATCGTGATAATCTGGCCCTCGGGTATACGCTCACAAGTTGAAGGTCAATGAAAGTTTAATATTTTCTGGAGTTCAAGCTTCGTCTGAGAAAGTAATCACTGTGGAGTGATTTATTTTCATGTCTGTTGTAATGGTTGCTTAAATTTTTAATTCAAATACAAGCTCAAGCTTGAAGTTCAAGTCCAGACTTGAGTCCTTCACAGATATGGCTTGTAACGAATTGACCCGTGAGGAGCTCTATTAATAAATAAAATGTCAATCAGAATGCTACAGAGAATTCTTAAAAACTTACGAAAAATTGCTTCATTGTCACTCTGAATCGAAAAATAAATACAAAAACTCTATAGAAAAATGAAGTAGCACAGTATGTTCATATTCAAGACGGAATACTTAGGTGGAAGAGCGAGAGAGAAGAATTAAGACCAAACTGGCACTTGGGAATAGTTTTCCTGTCGAGTGAGAGTGGAAGTTTTCTGAGACTGTGACTCAACTCGTGTTGGAATAATCAGCATAAGAATTCAATGCTAGGAGTTGCAATCAACTATTTAGCACATTAGACTTCATAATGAAAGCACAAGCTGCCGAATTGGAAGTTCGACTAAAATGTGCAAATTAATTCGAGGGCCTTGACTTTTAATAAATAACAATTTCGACAACAAGCGTCAAAACAAACAAGGATAGAAATAGAGATGAGTTTTTATTAGTATAGATGTTATGTCACCGCACGGGTAGTAAAAATTAATCATATCACTCAGCCGTAAAAACACTCGACAAGATAACCCTTCAAAATAACAAAGTTGCAAATAACAAGCACATTGCGCAATAATTAAGGAATGTTTTTAGATTGAGATATTATTTTGAGAATATTCGCTACAATGACATAGATTCATACTTGGGCTTACTAATTGCGAGTTTTAATGCAAAAATGTGACAAGTGCACATGGACACTAAATCTAATAGGCCTGTCTAAAGCTACCCGTATTTGTTAAACTGATCCTATTTGAAACTGGACGAATCATCGTACTCTTTGCAAGTACGCAACCCTTGGGTCTTAGAAATTATTTCCTCGCAAATTGTTGGAAAGAAATAGTTCCTCACAAAATCAATAGTTTCAGTTCTTTAGTAACCTAAATTGGCTCCATTTCTACAATAATAAGTAGTACATTCAAAATTGCATTACAATACTATAAAAATTAATAATAAGCTAAATACAGAAAATATCTAGAAAGTGCACTGCTAAAAAATCTCGTACCTCCACCTCCATTGCATTGTGCGTTGTTTCAAAAGTATACATTCAGGTTTGAAATTTAAGTTCCACTTAAATGCTTCTGCAAGACATTAATACTTGTCACAAGTATTTCACAATATAAAATTAAACTCCAGGGGAAGAGTATTGAAAAATATCATTTTAATGCTACTCTCTTATCTAAAGCACCACCGTGAGTCGTTTTGCCCCATTGTGAAATACGATTTAGTCCTTCAATCCCATATCAATCCATCCCCCATATCAAAAGCTATTCCCCGAAATCATCGTCTTCTGAACCCGGATCAAATTTGCTGGTCCATCAATTAGTGGACCCAACCATGCTTTTGCTTCATCAAGTCCGGTTTCAACGTTCACAATTGCATGGGCCAACCCAATCGAGAGCGCTTCTTCCGCAGAGATCTTCCGAGACGTTAATGTGAATTCAAGAGCCCTTGCTGGACCAATAATTTCCTTTAAGAGCAGTCCCCCGCCCCATGCGCACGCCAAACCCATTTTCGCATGCGCATAAATAACTTCTGCATCGGTGGTCAAAAGCCGGAAATCGGGCCAAAGCATGATTTCACTTCCTCCAGCAATTGCCTGCACCCGAAATAAATAATCCACAGTTTCAATAACTATACACAACAGTTAACTAATTACGAACACCAAAGATCTGCTAGGATAGATTTAAGTTCGCAGATAACTAAACAACGTTTAAAATTTAAGTCCTGGCTTAATATTTATGAAATGTTTGGCAAATTACTTAAATATTTCAAATCCCAGTTCAAAATTGATCATCCTCTCTGAGTTATATTCAAAAAATTAAATCAAATCAAACATCTCCAACAAAAACCCTCACCTTCCCTTGAACCAAAGCCACTGAGATAAAAGGGAGACTCAGGAATCGCCGACAAGAGTCCTGCATTAGAAATGACATCCAGTAGGCTTGTTCCGGATCATTCAAGAAATTTTTGGCCATGTCCAGAAAAACCCCCGAACAAAATACATTCCCTTTTGAGTGCAAAATCAGACCTTTCCCACTCTTCCAACCCTGCAGCTCCGAAATGATCTCGTTCAGTTCCACCATCATTTTCCCTGAAAAAAAAAATACAACAACAAATTATATTTACAATTCAAATATATTTTTACAGATCTCTAATTTTGAATCCCAAAAAAATCCAATACCACTGAAACTATTCTTTTTCTCCGGGTGGTCCAAACATATGAAAGCAACTCCTGAATCTTCATCTTTAGTAAGAATGACTCTTCCTCCTTGGAACTGTTTGAAATGATCTTTGACACGGTTCAAATCTGGCTCCTGAAATCGTAAAGAGTTTGTGGTTGAACTTGACATTTTTAGATTGTAGACTTCTGACAGACAAACAAAAAATAACTATTATACTACAAATGAATGGTAGTAGCTTCAAAAATTATGATTTGTAAAATTAGGAATGGAATAATTATATTCAAAATTCTTACCTTGAAAGTGCACACCAAAATTTTTCCTTGTGGGTAATACAAAGCATGACACCTTCAAATTCTACTTTGTAACAATTGCATCTTGACACAATCTCACAGAATAATATAATATTTATAATCCTTAAATACTTATTCTATTTAATTTATATAAAAATTTGATTCTCAAATGCTCTGTCATGCTGTGAAAGCAAGCACTGCTTACATTACTTACGTAAGTATGTAACTACACGTGTTGTAAACGAAATACAAAATTTACCGCTCGAACTTCCTCCTTGACTCAACTCCCGAACTTTGCTCATTCATCCTTTTTCGTACACATTGCATGTTAAAAATTAAAATTGCTTTTTTTTAAGTGTCCTTCCTTTTTATATTGTACACTAATTGTAAAATAATTGGAGCACATAAATTTATAAATAATTTAAAAATAATGCATCATGTGTATAATATTCACTCTATCACAGGCCCCATGTTATGTTAGAGCATTCTCTTTCAAGGAGTACAATTTTGTAATTATTTAGTTTCAGTGTTTTTGTGCTATTTTTTAATAGATTAATTAAATTAAAAAAAAATAAGATTAATTAAAAGAGCATGTATTTTATATTGAAAAAATGTTGTCACTTTCAGAGATGTTCTTACAGTTCCTGTGCATTGTATTCCAATTTCTCATAATGCCCCAACAAGTACACTTATTATGTATTAGGTACGTAAGTATGTAGGTATGTGCATGCTACGACCCCAAGGTTTTAGGGGCACAGTGAGACTGAAAATCTGTATTGTTTTTTAATAATTTGCTGCCTGAAGGACTTGTCCAAAGGACGATTGAATCAATCCATTAATTATTCCAAATTAATTTTAAACCATGGCTGTGACGGGCTAAAATGCCGATAATTTTTTAATTCTTGAAATGCGAAGGACAAATTTGACACAGAGTTTCGTTTCCACAAAACAAACTTCCAGTTTTTGAGATTTTTTTGGATGCAGTGAATTTACTATATAGAGTAGTTTCCTCTTTATTTGACAGCCTTCCCCTTATATTGACAAGTTTATATTGGGGCAAAATGATAAATTGTGCTTGTGCTTATTTTGGTTTTAGTTTTTACGGCATTTATCAAGTTGAGTTTGTGGAAGTTTTAAATCCTTTTGTTTGCAATTTGTAGTGCACATTTGCATATTTGCAGTTGGTGGAAGGGAAAAACTGGAATTAAATCATTTCGCATTTATTTATTAAGGCCCGTAAATTTAGTGGATTGGCGTGACTGTCGTGACAAATATGTGAGCACTACAAGGATTGTACTTTTTATAGCCAATTCTGCCAATTTCCCTGTTACAAGAGACTGTCTACTCAAATTGAGTATGTACTAAATAGTTGCAATGTTTAGTAATTAATGGATTTATTATAAGAGACTGCCAGGACGGATGCAGTTCTCCACATTCAGGCCACTCGGTCTGTGAGCCAGATACGGAAAAGTAGGAAACAATACTTTTCAATAAAACCCAGCCTAGGACTAATCTCAATAATAGTCGGAATTATTATAGCGTTGATGAATATCACCCAAGTTGTATATGAAGAGGCAGGATTTTGAGTCACAGTAAAACGTATAAACCTCAATACTCCCAAATTCCTTGAGCATTCGATCTCTTTAACTTCCTGCTTTGCAATTATCCCAAAAATAGCTGTTCCTCTCTGAAGGGATAGCGCACAATACAAGAAATATTGATTCAGTCCCTGGCTTTTCTTTCCGTATAGCCGTTATTGTTCCCGGGATCTTTTTGCACAAGAATATACATTTCCCACAAATCATTTCCTTGGAAGAGCTTCTGGGGAAAGCCATTCCACATCTCCAGCGGCCCATGTGATTCTTATGGAGAGAATAAATGGAAACAAGCAAATGATAAAATATGAGAGGCAATGACCCAGGTTGGGGCTCGGGGATGTGAGAGATTCTTCCACTCATGTGATTTATTTCCTTGGAGAATATTTATCCCTCCATGAAAATTATCTCATTTGTTCGTAATGGGTTTTCCGGAGTGGCTCATTGTGAAATAAAATATACAGGGGAGAGTACTGTAGTCAGAGACACAGGATAGTGAGTGAGTGCCGGAGAACAATGAGCACTCTCAAATTTCTTAGAAAGTCCCGTATATAAGTATAGTAATAATTTGGCATGAGGCACGCTACTCCCACGTGAACTCACGTAGCATTATTTCAGCTTCTTTTTTTAATAGCCGTCTCATTTAATTTCCTAGACTGAGGCCATAGCGCTAATTAAGCTCATCCTGGTCTTCCCAAAGGTTTAAACTCCATCCTTTGCAAGTTAGCAAATACAAGTGTGTTATTCTTTTGGTATAAGTTTGTAACAACCCATACATTCCATGTACTCTTTCTGTGTAATTAATTATGAGCTCCTACACATACAGAGGATAAACATACAGTCCATTGCATATGACTCATACATTACTTACGTAAGATTGTAAATAGTCCCATATGTAAACAAACGTGTTTTGTTTAGTAATTTGAGCCGGTTGGGGGGAAAAAAAAATTTTGAGGTATTTTCTTTCTGGGCTTATTTAGTGTAATAGGCCCGGCAGGAAATAATGGATGAAAATTAGTACTATTAATTATTAGAGAGGGAATTTCCTCCTTCGTAAAGAGTACCCCTGCACTGACGCTGGCAAGTAAATCATCCCATGGTTTATGAATAAGCAGGGCCTTTGAATTAGTTACTTTATTGTTTTTAGACAAAGGGCAGAATTTGCAGGATACCTGGCAAGAATTATTACAAGAGTCTACCGTTGTTTTCTTAGAGCTCATTACGAACGCTTCCCTGTGGGCCTACAAAAGAGTTGAGTCATATCTATGTGTTTGCTTGTTAAGATATATGTTTATAAGAGATGGCCCAATTTCAACGTGGAAGAGTCGGAAGTAGGTCTTTTAGGATCGGTTGGTTGTCTTAACAGTAGATGCCACTTGCATGTTAAAAATGTTATTTTTTATTACATTTGCAAGTATGGCTTATGCAAGGATATGAATTTTAAGGGTTCAAAATTTAAATGGAGATTTAATGCAGGGGAGATTTGAAACATTTGAATATTTTAAAATCCAATAGGCTTGGGTTTTTTGACCTGCTATTGAAGACAATGTGCACAAATGTATAATTATTAATGTAACACAAATTACAAAACTAATTGTGAGAACATTTTCATCTCATTTGCTCTTCAATCTTGTAGATGACCGCTAATTAAACTTACTCACTCACAGCCACCTTAAAAATCATCGTCATCAGCACTACGTAGTAGGTGCTAAGTCACTACAGGACTAACGATAGGATGTAACATAATAAAAGATATAGTAACTATACGTTCTCCTATAAATACTCCAGAAGGTCTATGGTCTTTTCCTATTTGAACGAGTGGGGCGCCGACGTCATAGGGATAAATATAAAACGAGCTTTACATGTGTATATGCATTTTAGCTGCCGAATTGACCAGCCTGTTATGTTCAGTTCTCATGGAAGGCATAAATCGTATTTGTTGTTCGTACGAGTAAATCAAAGTGCGTTTTGGTCGTACGACGATTCTTTTCGCAATAGTCTTAAATTCTTTAAAAAAACTGGCGGTTCTCATGGGCGCGTTGCCACTGTTCTCACACGACTGTCTGTTTTGGAAAAAGTGTCAAATGAACTTCCATATTTTCTTTATTCATTTAGTAGTTTCTGTGTAAATCTATCGGTTTTTCATTAATTATTTCGGGAAACATAATGGGACTTAGTGGATACAGACGTACTTCCTGAATTCCCTGATGAAAGTGGTTTCTGCACTTCCAAAATTTGAATTGGGGTAGTAGATTTTTCTACGGTCTCGTTCTGGATAAAAACTTCCACCTCGGCAGTATTTTCCTGAAACGTTACCTGGTGGTCTGTGAATTCAGTATTACCGTCTTCTTCTATAATACTGTTTTCATAAGTTCTGGAAATCATTTTCAATTCAAGAAATCCAATGAATTATGTTAATTACTACATCAATTATAAAAATCAATACAGATTATATTATCCATTAGTTTTCTGAGGGTAGTAAAATACAGTTTCCGGATCGAAATTGCAGAATCTACATTTCATACGTTGCACACGTAGTATGCATTTCAAACGAGAGTGAATAAAGTACCTTATTACTATAATTATACAAAAATGAGTAACGTTCACTCTTAAAACTTCAAATAATTAACATTGGTTAAACAAATAATATTCCATTTAATTTGCACCGATTTTAAATACTTCTTGGGGATCGAATAGTTTTCGGGGGTACATGTCCAAGAAAAATATTTTCTCAGAAACTAATCGATGAAATATGGTAATTTATACTTACTGGAGGGGAGTATTTACGTCCTTCAAAAACTGTAAATGGCCGAACCACGTCCAGGAGGATTGTCCCTCCTCGAAAGTTTCGTTTCCGGTTCCACCTGGAGGTTTCTTTCTTTCACGGTAGAAAGTATCTCGTAAATTTTGTCATTTCTTTTTAACCGTAGTTACTGCAAGCATTACAATTTATCATTTATACTCAACATCAATGTCAATGTTACCGAAACTGCAGGACAATCAATTACGGCTCCTACGAGATCAAACTGAATCAAGCATAATAAATATTTTTTAAAAAATAAATCGAATGAAAAACTTACCATCAGACTTGAGTTTCGCTGCAACTTCCTTCCACATTCCTGTCACAAACTTTCGTTGCTTTTTTTCGAGATTAGTTTTATCGTAAAAACATGGCCGAAGGTACACTTCTTATTTCAATTATTCTTCAAAAAATGCTATAGTGTGAAATTTTGGAAATTGTATGCAAATCAATATAAATTCTAATCAAAACACTGAAATTTTGAGACGCTCCGACGTACAATGTATAATTTGTCGCAAAAACCATGTAATCGCGCCTTCGCAAAAGTTGAAGGAATTCAACTCATGCGATCATGCGATTTTCGCGTGAACGATTGGTCGTACGACCGCATCGTACGAACATGTCGTGCATCGGTTCTCATGAACACATACCTATTCGTACGATCTTGTCGTACGAAACGTCAAATCGTATGCGAATCCGCATCCATGAGAACCTACCTTTACTGTTACACATCCTTCCTATCTGGAGACCTTAGGCTTAAAAAACCTAAATTTTTTGTGAAAATGGCTCAATTTATTCGGAAACTTTTCTACATTTCTCATCTTTAAAGCTTTTCGCTACCCACACACTACTTAAATGTATTATGTGGTTTTCAATCATGAACAACACTGCCTCAAGTTCCGGGTGTATGGGATCGGAATGAAATGAATTTAGTCGGAATGAGTTTAGTTACCCCGAAAAAAGACGCATAAGAACCGAACAGTTAGTCGATCTAACCTTGGTTTCCACAGGAAATCGTACCAAAGTTTTACAAAGTTGGTTAAATGGTATGTATAGGACCTAGAATTCACCAACTAAGTACCATATGAATCATTTTCCGTAGTTCGGCTGAGCCTACCTATTTTGTAAGCTAGTTTTTAGCTAATATTCCTGCACCATATTTTGTCTATAAGCCTCTTCAAAAAATTCCTTGCACCTTATAAAGAACCTGCAAATTGGCCTACATATTGGATAGGCGGACACCTTTGTAACTCATGAAAACATCTTTCGGAGCATTTCCATGTTTTAATATTTGCCGTCGTCGCCATAGTTCATATAATTTCATATATGTACATCATGTCATTTACACAAGGGGAAGTCAATTGAAATTCAAATTTTTGATAGTTTATGTAATCCTTCTAGTAAATCTAATCTGAAACGAAGAATTTAAAGGTAGTATCTGTAATGAGCAGTAAGATTTTTATTCACTGAAAATGTTTTAGGTACTTCAGACTTATCTTCAGCACATTAAAAACTCAATCCAATTCTTTGAGTTGTTGTATTACTTGAGAGTAGAGTCTTAATCGAATTCAACCACTTTGACGCGTGGAATTCCAAACAGTTCCAGAGCAGACTATTCCATAAAAGTAATGTTAATGAATGTTGACGAACACATAGTCGTCGTTATTACTTCAGATAGGTTTGTTATTGAGATATCTTAAATTAAATCTTGCATAAAGCCAGAGTATTACATAATTCATGTACAATGGAGCTTTAATAAGAGGTAATGAACATCTTAAATTATCTCTCAATGAACATCTATTACATTTTAAGAAATGTAACATAATTTTTAAATTTAGATAAATATTTTTGGACACATAGACATGGAGGAGTCACGGAATGGAGCTTCATTAAGTCGAAGTTTGTTGTTTACAAGAGTACTCTTACAAGAATGTTAGACAACTTTAGCAGGTGCGTGCTTGTTTTCATATGAATCATTAATGGAAGCTTTTGTAGGTACTCGGACTGATTTAAGATAAGTTTAACATTGAATGACTCTGAAAACATGGAGTAAACTAAAAACTAATGAAACCGAAACGTTCTAAAAGTAGGGTCGGAGTTTTGCTAAATGTTTTGGTAAAATAGTTCCTTCAAATTTCTCAATATTACGCACTTTCTGAATAGTGTTTCTTGTCAATTGCAAGTTAACCGCAATTACTAATTGAACTTGCAAGTTCGGTTCAATTCCGGTTTTTTTACACCAGGGAATTTCAATTGTCGGTGCAAGTGCAATTTGTGTGTACTTAAATTGCAATTACAAAAGCATTAAGTACTTGCAATTACCGGTTAAGCACAACTGAAATTGCAAGAGATTCAATTGCAATTGCAAGTGTTTGTACTGCAAACAGTTGCAATTTTAAAAATATTTATCAAGTTAATTGCAACTTGCAACCCTTTCGAATTTGAGCGCAAAATTCCATAAAATGCCTCAATAAGTCATTTCGCTCTAGTAACTAATTATAATAATCTTGAGTATTGTCTCAACGAGTGCAGTTACTGTACTTCCTGTACAATTTTGTCGGTGAGGAAGCAAAATGATCTAAATTCATTTTCGTTTAAAATTAAAATGTTCCCATTTGCACAAAATTATATAAAAATAGGCCAAATATTTTAAGGATACGAAAGATATGCTGAACTATGAATTTTTACAATATTTCAGCCTTCGAGGCCTTGAAGGAAGGCAATTTCATTTTTGCATCTCTGTTTCAGTATGGATTGCATCTAGATTATTTTATTTGATACATTTTGTTCAATTTCGTGAAATAGCATGTATACCATCTTGCTACCAATCAAAAATGCACGGATCATTTTGTCTCTTCACCGACGATTTATACTGTATATATCAGTTAACTTGCAATTACAAATTGCAATTGCACTTGCAATTGTACTTATCGGTGCAATTACTTCCAAATGTTTTTGCAATTGCCTTACCAATTGCAAGTAACTTATAAACTAATTGCAAGTTCAACTTCGGTTATTTGCATGATTAAATTGCCACATTTTAGCAAGTACCAGTTATGGCATTACTAGTACTTGCATTATCAATTTAAATTGTAATTGCAAGTTCGGTTATTCCCAAAACTTGCACCGACAGAAACACTATTTCTGAAGGAATTCCCTGTAATATTATTGTTATTTTAACTGTCGATACATGTACATATTGTTTGGAAAATTTTTAAGGAACACTAATCACTAAATTGTAAGATATATTTTGGCTAAACTAGAAAAAATATAAATCCCTCTCCCTACAACCGAAGGATAAATTCATTACCATGATAATCCCGGAATTGTATATTAGTGATCTAGAAATCTGATTAAAGCACCCGTTAAGTTAAAGCACCTGTCAATCAGTTGATAACGCTTTAATGCATACTGACTAAATTAATGTGCCATTCCATCGAGGACCACTATCTCAAAACTAGGTCATCTCCCAAACATTAAATTATGTACGCACGAAGATACGCAGCAAAAAGTAAGTACCTTACCCAGGCATGCTGACCTTATTTTAGTCTATCGAAAAATTACGGGCAGAAGTAGATAGACACCTTTCGAAAAATTCTAACTTGTTTTCTCCGTCTGTTTCGCTCTCCAAAATGATAGGGAAAAGCACAGTAAACGTTTTAAAATATTTTTTCACAATCGGTCAAGTTTTGCATTATTCCCCGGTTCATTGGGAAGATGGAGCTTATCCAATGTCTCCAACTTCCAATAAAAAATTAGGGATTTCCCTCCTGATCACTTTCTATGTTTGGATGGAGTCAGTCTACCAATTGTCAGTGTTGTGGACCGAAACAGGTGACCCTTCCGTGACATTTGAGTCGTACCTTAAATTAGTAATACATTTTGTGGCGCGGACGACAGCAGTTACCCTCATGTCCTGGGTCACTTGGAACAGGAAAAACTACTGCAACTTTATGAACCAGTTATTTGTTCTTAACAAGGAATTCAAAAGTATTGGCAAATCAAATTCTTCTCTGTAAAAACATTTTTGATTTCTTAGGTTTGACTATGTATTTCAGAACTTACTGTCAATATTTGAGGGTATCGTAGTTTATTGCATGTAAATATTAAAATTGCTATTTCTAAAACCTGAAATTAGTTTTCCTGTTTTGGCATTTGTACATGGCTCCTGCAGCCGCACTTTGGGACTTCAAAAGTGGAAACAAAATCTGATAGAATATCCGGCAAAATATTTACACGTATTACGAATAATGAAATGCAATAGATTTTTTAATTTAGAAATTTCTGGACATGAGGGCATGAATGAGTCACGGGTTTCAAATAAGGGATTGTGGACCGTTGTCATTATTGGAACAACAATCCACCCAATTGCGGTCACTATAGCCTTTATTATGGAATTCAGTGATCGAAAATACTGGCAGTCTGCATTCATTCCGTCGGAAATATACCCTATTACGTTACCACTCTTCATTTTCGATGAGTGGATATTATCAATGTATGGGGACTTCTCCGCCATGATAGCCATTGGACCTGCACTTTACAATATTCAGCTATCAATGGCATGCCTTGAAAAAATAAGGTACACCAACCAATGGAAATCCTGCGTATATGTACTACATCGGAAAATATATCTTAATTAAAAGTCTAAAAAAATTTCAAAATGGTTGTGAATTTTATAGAAACATAAAAAACGAGAGAACCTTCTGCCATCTTCATCGAACCATGCAATTGTTTAATCAGTTGTACAACGAGATTTTCTCATCCCTTTTCACTTTTGGCATGATGGTCTTGTTCCTGAATCTGGTTCTTAGTAACGCTGCGACCATACGTCTTGCAGACAAAATACCATTTCCGGGGAACACGATGTTTGGGATTGGTAGTTTTATTTTCACGTGGGTCCTCCTCGCAATGTACCGACCTTCTGCAAATATGATGGAAATGTCCGGACGTATAATCCACGAGTATGGACTCAGTACCGAGAAGTCCCACAGGGTTCTGTCCAGGTCCTGTAGAAGTTTGAGGGTCCAAGTTGGTTCAACATTCCCAGTTAAAAAATCCACCGTAATGACCTTTATGAGTGAGATCGTCAACTACACTGTCACTGCCTTACTCGCAACTTAAAGGCTTGTCTCCTGCTTTCATTTTCGAGGAGTTTAGATGTGAATTTTGTGGTATTAAAACTTTTTCCCTAATTGCGCTGAATATTATAGAAAATGAAATATAACTGTAAACATAAATAGAGGATCCTATATACCTATTGGGAACTTCCTAAATGTATACATTACATTACCACGGCCATACAAGTGACCTCCAGCATTAATTTTACCTTTCAGTACAACACCATTACCCCCAATTATTATTTTTAATCCCATCCTTCTGATTAACATTGCCACCCTTATTGGCACACCATTACATGCCTATGCTGAAACTTAGAGTCTTAGACCGAAAGGTTTAACGTCCCTTGCTACTACCCCCAGTATTAACCGAGGCTGCTCAATTTAAAAATTTAAGATAAAGATTAAAAGATGCGTGTATATTTACAGTAACTTGTTCAAAACTGCAAGTGCATATAGTTAACCGTTTATTTACTGTTAGACTTTAAAAAAAAATTTTCGGAAATAAGTGCTTACTCATGTTGCCTTTCCCATGAGGGCACAAATTTTCGTATTTGCGTAATTTTAGAATAATTCGGGCAAAGTCGTAATTACCTTAATTTCGTTATAAGTTAAAGTTCCATTGAATTACCCAATGGTTTTTATCCGTAAACATAACGACAGACATAGTTAGGTAAAGATTTATGGCGTGTTACATTAACTTTGTCGCACCCTAGCTTATATGTTGGAGGATGAGTCAAAGCATGTGATTGTCCCATTTTTAAACAAATTCGTTCCCAGATTTTCAAAAAAATTCCTCTTGACCAATGTCAAAAATTGCAGTCATAATCGTCTGACACGTGGATTTTTTTTTTAGAAATTTCAAATTTTTGTTTCTAGCCAAAATTTGTTCTCACAATCAGACTTCTTTTGATGATCATTTGTAGTAAAATTCATTGGCTTTCAGTAGTGCTTGAAGGCACAGGTCTTTGTTGAAAACAAAATCTAATGTTTTTATTTTGTTATTTTCCATCGTCGGTATGTTATTTAGAAAAATATTCAAAATGGTTCATCGGTATCAAATTTTAAGAGGATTCATTGAGCGAGTCCTAATTTTCTGCCTCAGGAACTGAAAATGTGAGGGAAAGTTAGTGAATTGAATTAAGAAGTAAATAATTTTTTTAATTTGTTTCACTATTGCGCTACAATATGTTATTAGGACCAAAAGCTTATTGTGTCATGGAAAATTCAGGCATCAATACTGACATGTGTGAACTATTCCCTGCTTGGGTTATGGCATATTACACTGTAATATGGTGGTGATTTCGAAATGTATCCCTAAATACAGGTGGTATTCTGTGGCGTTATATTTACAGCATATATGTGGGTCGCATTTTAGTTTCGCAAGTTCTTTCCTACGCAATGACTGGAAGCAATTCGGTAAAATGTGCTGAATTAGAGCAGCCACTCCAAATTGAGGTAGTTTTTGCTAGTATTACTGGATTTTTTGCCTTAACCAAGTTGAATAAAAAAATTTAAGAACTGCGCCTAAAATGGAATACGAACAGGAATGATAGGGTTTTGAGTATTCCGACTGCGTGTAGTTTCGCCATGATAATTGGATGACCTGGTAATCCTTGAACTTATTGCTGGCGCCCCGATACGTAAAAAAAATTATTTGTTTCAATGCGAATAATTGTCTGATATAATGTTTAATAATAATAAAAATTATTAAAATAAAAGAATAATTACGACAAACTCATGGAACGAGCTACCTGTAATTACTTTATTTACTTATCCGATGTTGTAATACCCTCGTCCTTCATAGCTTGCCTCTGCAATATGCCAACTCCTTACCAGCCTAAAACTTCCACAAAACCAATTTGTCACAGAACAGAAACAAATTAAAGAGCAGCCACGTACCTTAACCAGACATTTGTGACCTCGTGTAGATTTCCCGTAAGCGACGTCCCGTGATGACCCTGTGACGTCACACAAGTGTCCCCTCGGGCTATTTCTGTGTTTTCTGTGAAATAATGTGTTTAAGGCAAAACCAACGACGCGAATCGTTTCCATATAATACCAGGAGCTTAAATTAATTTTAGGGCCCATTCGGGTAACAGGATACCAGGCCTAGGTTAGCAAGTTTAAATGACGATCACTGCCGTTTGTGTTGGCCAATTAGGACCAAACAAAATGCAAAACCCACTTATGGTTTATAGTCTGTTGCTTTACTGTTAATGCAAATATTCGGCGGGTACTGGAACCGGGTAATACAATACCCGATATTCATAAATATTAAAGAGTTTCTGATTTTCACTGCAGCAATATTTTTTAATGCTTGTTAGGCGTCAGGTTATCTTCGTGCTAATGACGTCCGGGCATTTAACCTGGGTAATACAATACCCGATATTCAAAAATATTAAAGAATTCGTGATTTTCACTGCAGCAATATTTTTTAATGCTTGTTAGGCGTCAGGTTATCTTCGTGCTAATGACGTCCGGGCATTTCACCCGGGTAATACAATACCCGATATTCAAAAATATTAATGAATTCGTGATTTTCACTGCAGCAATATTTTTTAATGCTTGTTAGGCGTCAGGTTATGTTCGTGCTAATGACGTCCGGGCATTTCATCCGGGTAATACAATACCCGATATTCAAAAATATTAAAAAAATCGTGATTTTCGGTGAGACTTGTTCACGTTAGTTTCAAAAATTAAAAAATGAATCACATAACAAAAATACTAGGTACATTAAACATCAGGTGTGTAAAATGTCCATAGGATTGCACAGTGCAATTCAGCAGCAATTCAGCAATTCAGTAGCAATTCGGTAAATTGTGCTGCTGAAATAGAGCAGCCACTCAAAATTGAGGTAATTTTTGCTGGTATACCTGGTTTTGTTGCCGTAACCAAGTTGAATAAAAAATTTAAGAACATTACCTAGAATCAATTACGTACTGGAATGATAAGGTTTTGTGTATTCCGACTGTGTGTAGTTTCGCCATTATCATGGGATGAACCGGAAATCCTTCGTGAACTTATTGCTTGCGCCCGTAAAAAGATCCTTTTTTTCACTGTACGAATAATTGTCTGATATTATGTTGAATAATAATGAAATAATATTATAATAAAATAATTGTAATTACAAAGAACTTATGGAACGAGCTACCTGTATTTTATTTACTTATCCGATATGGTAATACGCTCGTCCTGCAGAGCTTCCCTCTGCATTATACCAACTCCATACCAGCCGAAGATTCCACAAAGCCAATTTGACACTGAGCAGAAACAGACTAGAGAGCAGGTACTGACTCTAAAACAGTTGGAGGCTCAGCGAGATGACCTTAACATGCCGAAGGGAAAGTTCATGCAATGCAAAGGATGTACCCATGATACGGGTGCAACTGATATTAACGTTTAAAATCACCGTCACGATGACCTTTGAATTTGTGGTACTGTAATTACTAAAGATTTATTTATCCAGTCCGTACCTCGAATATGTAAATCCGAAAGTAACCAAAACAACCAAAAAATCCTTTAAATTGGTAACATTTACATACATTCGTATTTGCAATCTTATTGCAGTAGCTTTACTGGTGAATCTTCAACTCTAGAAAAAGAATTAGAAATGTCAGGATCTGCTCCATCATGCTTTGTGGGGTTTTAATTGTGCAATACACAGTGAGGATGCGGGCCCCGGAAGATCGTAGACTTCTCACCGTCATCAATAATGATTTAATGGCCATTTTATCGTCTACTGAATTGACTTGAAAATCAAGCGCAGGTATGTAGTTTGCCTCAAAAGCCCGAGCTCTCAAAATGATATTTGTTCTTTGCGATAACACCCTTATGTAGCCAATTTGGGTGAACATAATACAAATAGCGACGAGCACTACACAAGTAGTTACGGGAAACAACATATACACATGGAATTCCAGGGAATCATAGGCCGTTATAGCCACATACAAGCAGGTTGTAGCGATTCCACACAAAATAAATACCATGATAGATAGCATGTGGTAGAGTAGCTCGTTGAAAAAGTTAGTGAGAAGGTAAATGTGTTGAACTGTTTTCATTTTCTCTTGAAAACGCTTCCGACGACAGGTCTTGGAAGTACTAGCGTCCTCTCGCTTTCTAAAATGTGATTTCATTTTTACAAAGTTAGGGGAAAGGCCAAATTAGAATTCCAAAATATGGTAATGAGTAAATTTTAATTGGGCATTTATTATGACTTGAGTAAAACTTACTGTAATTGTGGAAGCCACTGACCGATATTCACAAAATAACAGCAGAGTATTATTGATGTCAGCATACTAATGGTGAGGCAGTAGAACGAAATGTAAAATTCATAGACTCCCAAAATACAACGAACCAAGTAATTAGAATATATATCTGGTGTCAGCTTGGATCCCACAAACATAGAATAATGTGGGAAGGTGATGCAGGTCAAGGAAAATACAGAAGAAAGGGCAATACTTTGATATGCTATGCCAAGTATTTGAAGTATGGCTGCTGGTGATTCCCACCAAAATGGCAAATTGTAACCATCTCCTAATCAAAACAATTTAGTGCAACTTCCATATCTGTTTTCTAAAATGTCGTTTCACACACGTAGTAATGATTCTAGTGTTAACAAAATATACAGTGTTAAAGTTTTAGCGGTACCTTTGAGCTTCTTTTGAAGAGAGTCCAAGCCATTGACAATTTCAACCAAAGCCCCAGGATGACAAGTGTACATTACCAACTGGATAGATGTAGTTGATGTAACTACAAGTTTCACCAAATGAACCGCAACTTCTGTCCTGATTTTTCCCAATGATACAACCTGGTAAAATGTTATCAGGAGGTAAATAAAGTAAAGATGAATCTGGAGAGAACTTAAGTAAAATAGGAAATTCGATATGGACTTCGTTTTTTGTTTTCGGATTGTAATAGTGTCATATTTAGGAGATTTTATTCGAGTGATTGGAACTGCTTTCAGCCGGACCGCATTGTCAATGTAAGATTTGATCAGTGGCAATATTATTCTCCGTAATGTTTTCAGCAGCATACTCACTCTCACCCGATTGTTATCCAATGGAATATTTTTGACAAATTTTGTCAATTGTATGCCTCAGTTTTTCGTGAAGATAACACGATGATGTAAATGTAATGGCGATTCCGCATATAGTCTTGTTTTGATGTAGTCTAGCAGTTGACTGGGTCAAAATATGGCAGGCACCGGAGTATATCTATACATAGTTTGTGTTCAAGGCTCACAACTCACATCCGCATTATTGGTATTACGTGCAATAAGCTAGAGGTTACTTAGAAGCATTCCGGCGCAAATGTTCTTGCGTAATTGTATCGTATACGTTATTATTCCTTTAATGCTGAAATTGAGAGATTGCGAGATATTGGATTACAAATGACGAATTACTCTACCGAGAAATAGATTGTTTTCCGCATAGATCAAGACATAATTTTGAAATCTTTTATTTCAATCGTTAGTTAGTCATAATTTCAGCAATTATTTCGATAATTGACATCTTCCAATTAGACCTCCAGGAAATCCAATATGTTACAAGAAACCACTGAATATGCGGGTACATAAAAAAATTTTACAATATCAAATTTACTAGTAACTGACAAACGTTCGAGGGGTGAATAATCAA
Source organism: Allacma fusca (assembly GCA_947179485.1). Taxonomy (NCBI): domain Eukaryota; kingdom Metazoa; phylum Arthropoda; class Collembola; order Symphypleona; family Sminthuridae; genus Allacma; species Allacma fusca. The sequence goes on from OX359245.1 coordinate 68,225,902, forward strand.
TAAATGGGTCTTTGCCACAACAAATAACACAACAATGTGGTCTGTTCCAAAAATCACAAATAGATTCGCATGGTCATGCATTAATTTCTAACATACCATTCTTACTGGTTTACATCTTTGAACTCGGTCAGCCTAAAAGGTTTGGTCCAATCCCAGCACTACTAACCAGGATAGACCTTCTTAGACATGCTGAAGGACTGACTGACATTAATTGCGACTGATCAATCGAACTACACCGGAAAGCTGCCTGACTTATTAGACTTATTTCTGGATCAGTGGGGCTGACTGAGACTGAGAAGAACTCTTAAAACAATGCAGGAAACAAGACAATCATAAAGTATACGTTTCTGAGGGGAATCATAAAGGGATTTTTGCCACATCGGGACTAATACGAGTGTTTATTCAACCAAAGTGAATCCAAAAACGAACGAATTGCTTACGGGAGAATTACACCCAGTGACATATGTAAATACTCCATCAAGTTATCACCATAGCTGGCCCATGACCCGACGGACGGTTGAGTCCGGAAAGTTAATATTTTGGTAAACCAAAGCCTAGAGTCTGATCAGGGGTTGCCTGAAAGTGAGTGGCATTAAATTAAATCATATTAATTGGTTGATTGAGAGGATACATATATATTTTATATTAAATTCCTAAGGGAAAACAAAAAAACACTCGTAACTAAACTTGAATGCGCAAATATAATATTACATGTGAGGACCGCCTCGGGAGGAAACGTCCCCCTTTTATTATTATCTAACAAAATAATTTCCATGCTGAAAAATATCACCGAAGAAAAAACATGCCCGGAAGTAATGCAAAATGTCATTCGAGTATATCTTCAACCAGGACGGTGTATGCTAACCAGTTTGTGATCACAAGATCCCCAAAAGTGAAAGAAATCTTTTATGAATCAGATGGGTTTGAAATAGTATTAATCAAAGAGATCCCTGGACTTACATTATAAGGAATCATTACGAAACATATTTCAATAGCTTATACTAAATACATATAAGAATAGAATCAGATTCCAAGCCATTATTTATTTATAGCTATAAGAGAAACAATATAGGTAGGTCACTATTCACATCTCAAGAACAATTTACTGATTGTTCACTTATCTCCAAAGGGTTGTATATATTGGGTTATTACCAGAGCTGTCCAAAATACATGGTATTTTAAATACATGTATTTTAAATACATGTATTTCAAATACATGTATTTTAAATACATGTATTTCAAATACGTATTTCAAATACATTTTTGTATTTTGTATTTTGTATTTTAGTGGCTAGATATGTATTTTGTAGTTTGTATTTTGTCTTATGAAGCAATGTATTTTGTATTTTGTAGTTTGTATTTTGCCTTATGAAGCAAGGTATTTTGTATTTTGTAGTTTGTATTTTGTGTTACTCAAGTGAAGTAAGCAATGTATTTTGTAGTTTGTATTTTGTTCGCTATACAAGCTACTTGTGTTTTTTGTTGGCACACTTTCTTGGGGTTTGAAATTTCCGTTTATGCCAAAAACCACACACATCAATGAAGTAAAACGAAATTCAATCGTTTTAACATCCCATAAGGCTAAATTCAAGAGTCTACGTTTCAAGTATGTATTTAGTATTTTGTAGTTTGTATTTTCTACGTTTTGAGTATGTATTTAGTATTTTGTAGTTTGTATTTTCGTCGCCTGAAGAATGTATTTAGTATTTTGTAGTTTGTATTTTCGTCGCCTGCAGAATGTATTTTGTATTTTGTATTTTCGAAGCATGAGGAATGTATTTTGTATTTTCGACGCCTGAAGAATGTATTTAGTATTTTGTAATTTGTATTTGGGGAGCATGTATTTTGGACAGCTCTGGTTATTACATATATATTGCCATGATAAAATTTTTGGATTCTTTGCGCTAAACATAATTATATAACTAAACGAGTACTGCACAGCCAGCATTTGCTGGCTCAGAAAGGCAAATGTAAATAGCGAAGGCAGTAAGTAGTTGTATGCAACAGCTAGCTGCACAGCTCTATGGTCGTCGATACTCGATACATCTACCGCGCGCGAAAATTTGATTCTTACCATCACGGTCACTATCCACTCTTTCAACTTAGAAGAGAGGATATAATATTAACCAGGATCCACCAGTCCCTACCTTTTTCAGTCCAAGTCAAAATCAGTCTTAAGTTTATGATCAGTCAGTCAGTCCATGAGTCTGTTTGCCTTTTCCTATGAGTCCCAGTCAGTCCCAGTCATTATCAGAGTCACTGGAATCAGTCACAGTCTCAAAGGGCAGTGTGAAAGTTTCAAAAATGTCTATGTTTTGTGATTTTACTATGCTGCATTTTAATACGATTGATCACCTGAAATCTCCTTTTGTACAATACTGAGAAAATCTTCAACATTTTGTCTTTGATGCTTCGAAATATCTCGCTCAGTAATAATTTTTTCGAAACTTATAAGCTAATCAAAGAAACGAAATGTAAATTTTGGTACGCATGCTTTACGATTTTGTTAATTCGTACATTGGTTTAAGCGTTCGTCTCAGTCTCAGTCAGTCCCGCTGAACCAGAAATAAGTCTAAGTCAGTCAAAGTCTTCATATGTAGTTAGATTTATCAGTCCAAGTCTCAGTCAGTCATCAGTCAGTCACTCAATGTTGCAGTCAGTACTTCAGCATCAGTCTAAAGGTTAGTTCACAATTACATGCGTTTGCGTCAAGCTTTGCGATGCGTTTACCACATGCGATCGACGGAAATTCCCTCGATGCGATTTGCACAACAAATCGCATCGCAGGACCATTCACATATATAGGCGCGAATGTTGTTTGTTTTATTCACTTTTTACTTTCCAACCACTGATCGGCAAAATTTTTGAACTCGATCTCGCACTCACGAGTGCTAGGAGTCTCTAAACGGAACTCAGAACTCACTCAGGAACTCAAATTCTGAATCAAACAAGAGCTCGCACTCGCACTCATGAGTGACCATGATGAAATCTTGCACTCAAACTCGCACTCAGGAACTCTCAGTAACAAATTAAAATTAGCGCCATTTCAAGGAATCCGCCAAAGAATAACGCTGAAGCCGTCCACTGTACTGACGATAGCTCACATTTTTAGCGGAAACGAAATCATCAAAACGCTAAATGCTGGCAAAATGTACTGAATTTGTAAGTGTAGATGGGGCAACATGCATTCCGTTATGGAATATATGAGTTCCAAATACTGTCCTCACACTCTCGCTCAATGACTGTAATCTATATTTATGGCACTCGGCCTCACAAAATGAGTTCTGCTCAGAATGACGCGGGTCTCACCCTCGGCACTCAAATTTTGAGTTCTGAGTGCGAGTTGAGTGCGAGTTTTGCTCTCAAAACTCGTGAGTGCGCCGATCAGTGTTTCCAACTAAAACTTTCAGTCAATCAATGGAACACGTTTTCTGTTGAAAGATAACATGGTTGCAAATAATTGTGCCATCTGGAGAGAGGGCTCAAAGAACTGAAAGATAATTACTTAGGTATCAATGTATTTATACAAAGAGAACAAAAACGTTAAAAAGGAAAGGATGTATTGGATTCGACCATTTTTGTAGAAACAAAAATCAAGAGGAGACTTCTCTTGGCTGTGAGATGATTTACTGTACTCCTAAGGCACTTAATATTAAATAGTAAATATTTGTTCTATTACGAAATCTTGGTGCCATTCTTGGCCAAAAATTAAACCGTGTTACATTAGCCTTCGGATTTATTTTCATTACTTCAGGACACCAAAAAAGTTTGAAGAGTTGCTGAGTAATCCTGACCAGAAATTGAAAATGAATGATCAATTTCGAAAAACTATTTACCCCGTTGAGCGTCTTCAAATGGCACTTGTGTAATAATTACTTGTTAAGTGAAGACCAGCAAAAGTACATTGCTAAAATAACTAGGGTAGGTCTAATTTATTACGGTTTGTGAAATTTGAGCTTTCCTCTGGCAGTTCCCAAACTGTTGACTGTGACTGGGTGCTGTCCGTGGAAAGCATTTCGCCATTTCAGCGCACCCGAATTCGATTTTAACAACATTTAAAAGAAAAAATGTCACACAAAAATTCAGATTTTGTTTCATAAGGGCTACTTTCGGTGGTTCTGATAGCCGCCTGTGTCGCGAAATAATTTTATTTTGGTTAATTTTGGAGCAGCAGGACCTGAGAGTGACGATGGGATTTTCCGATAAAGTGAGCTAGGAAAATGAATCCTCCTTTTGTTTTTCACCAAAATATTCCTTCTTTCTAAACTTTGTTTTTTTCAGAGAATTTGTCCACAACTTTTTACTTACACGCTTATTAACTCTCACGAGTTTGATGCTAAAAGTTATCCGACGCGCGTTGAAGTTCAATTTTTTCAACTTTGAAATCGCACGTATAAACGCATGGTCATCGACGCATGCATGAATCGCATGAATGCATCGCAGTTACGTTCACATGATTGAAACAAAATGAACGCGCGTTAACAGCAAATCGCATGTACAATCGCATGCATGTGAACTAAGCTTAAGACTGGTCTATCCTGATATTAACCATAAATACATGGTCCCACCTAGATATTGGGGGATTTCTTTAATGTAAGCGTTGCATAACAACGCCTATAACCATCACCTCCAACATTTACATTACCTTTGATTATAACACCATTACCCCCAAAGATTTGTTTTAGCCCCGCCGCTTCTGCTTAACATTACCTCCCTGTTTGACCCATCACACCTAAAGGTTTTATTTATTGCTTGATTTTAACCATTTTTAAAGAAATAACTGCGTAATTACATTGCCTATTACACAGAGGTGTCCATCCTTCGACGGATTTCCTTCAGAGAAGGCTTCTTTGAACGAATTAAGGGTTAGCTTTGGCTTTTTCGAAGGGAACGGAAGGAAGGCTGGAAAGGAAACGAAGGCCTCCGCTCTTTGCAGAAATAATGCAATGTGAAGGAACATGTTAATTTTACAGCCTTCGAACGACGTTGGAACTTGCAATCCCATCTACTATATTTTAGTCAAAAACCTTCCGTCACTAAAGTTCATGTACGTATGTACGTACACCGCTACTCAAATGAAAAACATTTTTCTGGCGGGCCTACTTAATGTTGTTCTAGAAACATTTACCTCACAATGGCAGCATGATACCCGGAGTATGTAAGCATTTTATTCCCTTCACTGTATATATGTACATACAGATAATCTGCAATAATTATAATTAATTACAAACTAATTATTAGTTTTTCAGAGGTAAGCAGTTGGAAGTTTAAAGCTCTGACTTTGTGACTTGTGTTAAAAGATTTGGGATAAATAAATGAACATGGAAGGAAGGCATTTAAATATTTTTTGAAGGCTGAAGGAAGGATTACAGCAGGATTTGAATGAACGAAGGGCGAAGGAAGGGTAAACATTCTGAAGGCTTCATTTTACGGAACGATGAAGGAACGGATAATTGGAAACGGTCACCCTTCTGAAGGATGAACGAAGGCGATTTCAAATGGACACCTCTGCTATTACATATTAATTATAATGAACGATTGTTTGTCATGAACAAACGTGAAAACATTGCTTGAACTCTGCTCAACGTCAAATATGCATGCCACATATCTGTCCTAAATTGTATTCTAATATCATTGCCCGGTCATTTATAATTTCTGGCTCGCTCGAAACCCGAACTGAAAATTAAATGCAGGCCCAAGCTCGATCTTGATTTGATTTATTGTCAGTAATGCATACACAACACTAGCACTTTTTTCACCGGGAATTACCTGTGAAGTGATTAGTGTTGAAGATAGCCGACATATAATTATTCATATTATTTGGAAAACGGTAGTATTAAGGACCTAATCTCATGACTTAAGTTTAATTTGCTATATTCAGTTTCATCTAGTTCGTTAAGCTGCCTTATTTAAAACGGAATGGTAGAATTATTATAACTACCTCGTTTACATACTACTTCATAAATACGGTTATCACTTCTAGTTTTATTATAATTTGAGAATTTTAATTTTAGTAAGCTACGAAACCTGGGGGACCGAAATATAGACTTACCAAACTTAATACATTGGTCATTAAGACGACTTAATATTGATTGCAGTTTCAATTCCTTAAGTATTTTAAAGTAATTGTGTGAGAAATATGGACCACCCTCATCCCTGTATATACATATATACGCTCCTTGAAGATCCTGGAACATTCGGGATCTTCTTTCCAGCTAGTTCTAACTAGACTGGACTATAATTAAAAGTTGATTGTGAGTAATTAGTGTTAACCTGATTGTATGTAATGAGCTGATTATCAGCGGTAATGAGTATTTTATCATGTGTTTTTTGGGTATAAAACCCCCAACATTTGTGTTGAATAAACAGTTACAAGTTACAACTTATGTCTCTCAAGAATAACTCCCTTGTGTACCGCATATAATTATTCTCTCAAATTGAATCTGTTTACATATTTTCACAGTATTATCGATAGACGCCTTTTTTCAAATTTGGTTAGACTATTTGTATCAGTTTTACTTAAATTAGTGCACCACACAGGACATGCATATTCTAACAAGACACGTATATACGCCTTATATACTATAACCAACTCTCTATTTGTGAAATTTAATTTCTTCAATTTTCGTAGCATGTAGAATCTTCGATTTGCTTTCAGTATTGCATTTTCAATGTGATTATTCCACTTTGCTTTATTATTATTTTGGACTCCTAGTAGCCGGGTTTCATTTTCTTTGGGTATCACAATTTCATTAATTTGCAGGTCAATATTCGAGAATCTTCTCTCTTGGCTTAAATCAATTGTGATTTGGACACATGTCTTCGGATTGAGAACCCGGTTTCAGTGTTTTTGTGCAGCCCGAACCCGGTCGTAAGTTCGTATTTACAGCCCGAACCCGGCCAAAAACCCGGCCGGGTCGGTTTCATGCCGACCCGAATCCAAAATCCCGCTTCCGGGCTCCACCTCTAATTCAACTCAACAAGTCCAAAATTGTTGCATCAGGAACTGAATATGTGAGGAATTGTTTGTGAAGTGAATTAGATAAGCAAACGTTTTGGCTAATTATTTAAATATTGTGCTACAATATGTTACTAAAACTTCAATATCCACTGTAATCAATCGTGCCATAAAAAGGTACGCAGAGGCAAAGTGTGTAAGTGGATAATGTAAGTTTTGACTAAAGAATAAGGGACTCTTATCTTGGCACTGAAATTGAACGGAACATATTATATTCCCTTCCTTATAAAATATTTTAGGAATCATATCGTCGGCTAAACTTACTAACCGGCTAAAATTTAAAATGCTTAGAACGAAGAACGGCTATAAAGCTGAAATGTGAAAACCGGCTATAATTCCCCACTTCCTCTCCTCTCTGCGGACCGGCGTTTATGCGCTACAGCACAGGGGAATTATGGCCGGGTTTCACTTTAGAGTTTGTAGCGGGAGCGCTATAACCGGTTTTCATTTTAGGTATTTTAAATTATAGCGGGTTAGGAAGTTTAGCCGACGATATGTTTTTGTTTTAAATAATAATTTGGGAACTTTGGGTCCAAACAAATGGCTGTGGTGCGAGTTTCGGTACCCCCGGAAAACACAGTAAAGCCAAAGGGGTGGATTTTTGTGGGAAGACTGCAAGATTCTTTTCAGGGATCAAATATTTCGGACAGAAAAAATCTGAAAGGAAAGCGATTCAATTTTTGGAACAGGGATTTTAAAATTCGTTGGCTTGTTTCAGGGAAAATCATTATGCATGATTTTTAGATAGGTTCCTCCGAAAATGTAGGGAGATCTCGCAACATTGATTGACGAATCAAACGTAGCTCATCTCCATCAGATGTAAACTTTGGCTGTGATCCGCAAAGATAACGACAGGCAGAGTTGGGTAATGGTTTATGGGGTGTTACATGAACTTTGTACCCCTAGCCTATATACATATATAGAAGGATGAGTCAAAACATTTGGTTGTCCCAAGTTTAAGCAAATCCCTTTCCAGATTTTATAAAACTTCCTCTTGACCAATGTCAAAATTTGCAGTCATAATCGCCTGACACGTGGAACAAAGTCGAGACATTTTTAGAAATTTCAAATTTTTGTTTCTAACCAAACTTTCTCTCAGACGTCTTTTGACGATCATTTGTAGTAAAATTCATTAGCTTTCAAAATGCCATTAAGAAAAATATCCTAAATGGTTCTTTGGTAGGAAATTTTAAGCGGACTCATTGAGTAAATCTTAAATTGTAGCCTCAGGAACAAAAAATGTGAGGGAAAATTTGTGAATTGAATTAAGAATTAAATATTGTTGGTATTTGTTTCAATATTGCGCAACAATATGTTATTAGCACCTTAAGCTTATTAAATATAATGGACTTATTGTGTCATGGAAAATTCAGACATCAATACTGGCATGTGTGAACTATTCCCTGCTGAAGTTATTGCTTATTAAACTAATATGGTAGAGGTTTCATAATAAGTCTCTAAATACAGGTGATATTTTGTGGCGTTACATTTACAGCATATAGGTCTGCACAAAGACTGGAAGTAGTTCGGTAAAACGTGCTGCTGAATTAGAGCAGCCATTCCAAATTGAGGTAATTATCGCTGGTATTACTGGATTTTTTGCCACGACCAAGTTTAATAAAAAACATAGGAACTGTGCCTAGAATGAGTTACGTACACGAATGATGTTCTTTCTGTATTTCCACTGCGTATAGTCTCGCCATACTCACTCGATGCACCAGAAATCCTTGAACTTATTGCTGGCGCCCCGACACGTGCAAAAATCCTATGGTTCACACTAGAAGTTATTGTCTTATATAATTTGCAATAATAATGAAATCATATTATTATAAAATAATTGTAATTACGATGAACTCATAGAATGAGCTATCTGTATATCATGTACTTATCCGATGTTGTATTACACTCGTCCTGCATAGCCTGCCTCTGCCTTATACCAACTCCATACCAGCCGAAGATTCCACAAAGGGAGTATGCACATATTACGTTTCATTTTTTAACGATTTTCGGACCCTACCCTCCCTATCGTGATCCTTGAGTCATTTTTCCGTGACCCCCCCCTCCCCTGTAAACGTCATCAAAGCAAAAACACAGACAAAAACTACTTGACCGAATTCGTTCAAAGTTTTTTATCATTGTTTGTGTCCAACACTCGTAACAGTTAGTTATTGATTGAAATCGGTTGGCATATTCGTGCGAAAAGCATAAATTTTGAAGGAAGAGAAATAATAAAAAAGACCAACAAATGATTACCTGTGGGCACTGCTGCCCTAGTCTAGTCAGACTTGACTAGAAAAGTCTAGACTTGACTAGACTAGGAGCCAAAATCCATGTAAAAGAATAGACTTGACTAGACTACGCGTAGTGTTAATAGTTTGAGACTTGACTAGAATAGACTAGGGCAACTTGCGAAAACACAGGACTTGACTAGACTTGACTTGCATGACTTCATGGAAAAGCTAGTCAAGTCGCAATTACTTGAGGCTCCCTCATTTACTGAAAATCAAAACTAGAAAGCCAGTGTGAAATTTCAATATACTATAAACTTTCATCGTCTGGGGCGTTTAGTGTGCTTAAGTATAAAATTTCGTTTTGAAGGATCAAAACATGATATTGTCCCCTGAGCCATGTGTTTAAGAAATATTTAGTTTTCAGTTACAATTTATTCTTTAACAAATTTCCAAAAACTAACTACTTAGGCTGACTATTGTTAATTTTAAACTTTCCTATCTGGTATATATGGATTTAACATGGGATTTTATCAGGTATATTATATGGAATTTCCACTGGGACGCACCAGGGAAATACATGGCACAAGTAGTGGAATTTATTGTAGGTTGTAACATGGTATAAATCCATTGTACCAGTCATTAACTGAACCGCAAAATGACAACGTTAAAGGTCACATTATAAAGTGGTTGTTTGGTTTGGAGTGTGGTTTTGGACGAATGGAAGAACTGTCAGATGTGTAATTTATACTAATTGAAGACAAACTGGTGGCTACAATGACAAATCATGTAAGTTGTAAAATCCGACCCCGGCCAGTCTCTTCGGACGTTCAGGTTAGGATATTTCGGATGAAAAGGAGTGACGGGGGTCATCGCACGACGACCCACAGCAGTTGTCACATGCATTGGTGAGCATGCAAAGGAAATTGATAACATTTGATACAAGAACATTTTGTTTTGTAGATATCATTGCCCTGGTTTATGATTCCTCATAGCAGCAAAAGCTTTTCTTCAAGCAATACTAACCATGTTCTTGGTGGAATGAAAGTATACTTGGTGGTACTTACATGGTTTCTTATTGTTAGAACTTTTTTATTTCAATTACTATTAACTATGTTTTCGGTGAGGTCAAAATATACTTGGTTCAATTTTCGTGATTCCTCATTGTCAGTACCAGTTTAGTACAAGTTAACACCAGCAATATTCAGGGTTCAGCAAGTGTCTAGTACATTGTAGTGTTCCTATATCTAACATAATCACACAAGATATATGTACATAAATTGGGGGCCTCTACCAGAGAGGAAATTCTGCTACGCAAAAATCTTGCTGAACACAATTTTTGTACTGACGTAAACTACATGTGTTGTGTATCATTTGTGCGTTGTTTGATTCGAAAAACATGAGCTAGTTTTTTGTTACATGCACACGATAAAATCTGAAATTTTTAAACTCAACGAGTCACAGGACAAGTTTTTTAAACAATGGTTTTATTTGTTCCTAATCGAAATGAAGGCATTTTTATAAAAAAAAACTGACTAGGGGAATAGACTAGACTTGACTAGGGAACCAGCTGAAGAATTAAGACTAGGACTAGACTAGACTATTGCCACTTAAACATACAGCTGACTTGACTAGACTTGACTAGTTGCAGCTCGAAACTTTAAAGAATAGACTAGACTTGACTAGGTAGCCTGGCGGGCAGCAGTGCCTGTGGGGAAATTCGAGAGAGTGGCCATATTATTTTGGTTTCCCGTTCGCGGACAAACGCACAATAGCAATTGGTGTTTTGCAAAGAGCCTATTATTATTAAGAAATAAACTTTTAACGTCAGTAGTATGATCAAATTCGCTCTGATTCCAGTCAGCCATATTTCCCATAATTTCCATCGGTAAGTCCAATGAATACTCCGCTACACAGGCTGTCTAAAACTACATTTCAAAGCAACATATTCAATGCTTTTCGAGATGTTTTCTAACGAACGTTTATGAGCAGCTCTTTTGTGGGATTCATATGCAACAAAATACAAAATAGTAATTGCATATATGGTGGGTTTGGCTTTCAAGGTTGTCTTGAATGTTCGGGCAGTAGTAGACTAGGGATAGTTTTCAGACATTTAGCATGACAAACCGCCAAATTTATCAGATGAATCAATAATGGTTACAAATTAGAACTTCGGAAACATGCTTGAAGAGCACATCAGCCGGGAAAAAGTTCGGTATTACAATTTTGACCAAGTTGCTTTGCCAGGGACTAACTGGGATGACAACGAATTATTTGCAAACCATTAAGATTTTGTACTTTAGGAACACCAAATTAATTTTGGCCAACAGTTTGTCTTAAATATATTTTGACGCCATTCTTGACTAATGTTTTAAGGATTTCCAGGATCACAAGTTTGGTATGATTGCGATGCTTACAGGAATAATTCTAAAATACGTGGCACATGCTGGCTTCTTTTATTTCAATTAACACTTCCTGTAATGTTGCCAACATGTTCACAGTTTACACTGTCAGCACTTGTAGTACTGTTAGGACCAAGGGCGACAGTAACTGGAATCGTGAGAATGAAATATTTGCAATACATACTGAGGTGGACGAACGTGATTTTGTAACCATTCCTATATAAGCCAAGATTTTTCGGAATGCTCATGGTTGTCAGAGATTTGAAGTATAACTTACGTGTGTACATAAAATGTATCAGACGTCTTTCAGCAATAAAAGTTTGCTACAAAAACACTGAGTCTAACGATTATCCCTGTTTATTCCTCATATTTTTCTGAAAATAGGTGAAACATCATCAGCAAGGTTACCCCCACCCCCTTGGTATACACAAAATCATCAACTTTAAGAACCACTCCCTCCCCCAAAAGTGAAACGTAATATGTGCACACTCCCAAAGCCAATTTTACACTCAACAGAAACAAACTAGAAAACAGGTACTTACTCCAACACAACAATTTGAAAAATGCCGTGCAACGAAATCACAGCTCACCGTTCCAAGATGACCGCTCAGGGAGAGGACCCTAACATCCGAAAGGAAAGTATATGCAAAGCAAAATTTCTCCATATGATAGATATACTTAATGAACTTAATTGATGTTAACGCTTAAAATCGCCGTCGCGATGATCTTTAAATGTGTGGTATTCTACTTATCAAAGCTTTATTTATCTAGTCCATACTTCGAATATTTATATCAGAAAGTAAGAAAATTAACAGACAAAATCAATTAATTTTTTAACATTTAAATCCATGCGTATTTATATTCTTATGAGAGTAGCTCCACTAATGCATCTTTAACTGTAGAAAAATTATTAGAACTGTCAGGATCTGCTCCATCATGCTTTGTGGGGTTTTAATTGTGCAAAACACGGTGAGTATGCGGGCCCCGGAAGATCGTAGACTTCTCACCGTCATCAATAATGATTTAATGGCCATTTTATCGTCTACTGAATTGACTTGAAAATCAAGCGTAGGCAGTGTGTTTGCCTCGAATCCCCGAGCTCTCAAAATGATATTTGTTCTTTGCGATAACACCCTTATGTAGCCAATTTGGGTGAACATAATACAAATAGCGACGAGCACTACACAAGTAGTTACGGGAAACAACATATACACATGGAATTCCAGGGAATCATAGGCCGTTATAGCCACATACAAGCAGGTTGTAGCGATTCCACACAAAATAAATACCATGATAGATAGCATGTGGTAGAATAGCTCATTGAAACAAATTGTGAGGAGGTAAATTTGCTGAACTATTTTCATTTTCTCTTCAAAACGCTTACAACGAAAGGCTATGGAAGCACTAGCGTCCTCTGGCTTTCTAGAATTGGATATCGTTTTTAAGTTTAGGTGTTAGGGCAAGTCCAAATTAGAACTTCAAAGTAAGGTAACGAGGAAATTTTTATTGGGCAATTATTTTGAATTTGTTAAACTTACTGTACTTGTGGAAGCCACTGACTTATATTCACAAAATAACAGCAGAGTATTGTTGCTGTCAGGACACCCAAGGTGAGGCAGAAGAAGGAAACGTAAAATTCATAGATTCCCAAAATACAACGAACCAAGTAATTAGAATATATTTCCGGTTTCAGCTTGGATCCCACAAACATGGAATAATATGGAAAAGTGATGCCGGTCAAGGCGAAGACAACAGAAAGGGTTAAGCTTTGATATGTTATGCCAAGTATTGGAAGTATGGCTGCTGGGGATTCCCACCAAAATGGTATATTGTAGCCATCTCCTAATCAAAGAATTTTAATTATTAAACGCAACTTCCATATCTGTTTTACTGATATTAAATGTGGTTTCATATACGTGGAAATTATTCTATTGTAAACAAAATATGCAACATAAAAGCATCATAGCAAAATACAGCTTCGACATCTATTTTATGTGTTTGTAGTACCTTTAAACTTCTTTTGGAGCGAGTCTAAACCATTGACAATTTCAACCAAAGCCTCAGGATGACAAGTGTACATTACCAACTGGACCGATGCAGTCGATGTAACAACAATCTTTACAAAATGAACCGCCACTTCCGTCCTGATTTTCCCCAATGATAAAACCTGGTAAAATGTTATCAGGAGGTAAATAAAGTAAAGATGAACCTGAAGAGAACTCAAGTAAAATAGGAAATACGATATGGACTTGGTCTTTTGTTTTCTGATTCTAATTGTATTAGAGTCAGGTGATTTTATTCGAGTGATAGGAACTGCTTTGAGCCGAACAGCATTATCAATGTAAGATTTGATCAGAGGCAAGATTGTCCTCCCTAATTTGTCGAGCACTCTACTCTCTATAACCCGATTGTTATCCAAGGGGATGTTATCGGAAAGTTCTGTCATTTTTGTGCTCTCAAGTTTGACTGTTTTATACACTTATTTAAAACTAAAGGTAAATTTGCATAAAGTCTTCCTTTGATGTAGTCTAGCAGTGGATTGGTGCCAGACACTGAAGTATATAGTATGTGTTCACAGTTCACACCTCACACAACGTCATTATTGATATTCCGTGCGAATAGCTACAGGGTTAATTGATAATTATTATCGCACATGTCTATGTACATATGCAATTATTCCTATAATGATCAAATTTACTGGGAGATTGCGAGATATTGGATTGCAAATTACTTACTAATCTAGCCATAGCTAATTAGTTTTCCATATATGCAGAACAAGATATAATTTGGAAATATGAGTGGAAATTTCAGCAATTGTTTCCACAACTGACAGCTTGCGATTGGACGTCCAGGAATTCCAGCATGCCCAAGAAACCACTGAATATTCGGGTACCTAAAATATTATCACACACATCAAATTTACAAGTAGTTGCCAAATGTTCAATGGTGAATAATAATTTTATTAATCAATGGTTTATTGTCATAACAATTATCACAACTATTAATTTATTTTCTAAACGAGCTCTTAACTGCACACGTGGTCTTGTCCAAAATTGATGAATGGATTCACTGGTCATGCATAAATTTATAACACACCATTTTCAATGGTTCAAAACTTTGAACCTGACCGGACTAAACGGTTTGGTCCACCGCTCACAGCATTACCAATCCATCTATTCCCATAAATCAGACCAGTGCTCTCAGTTAGACACCCTTACTTACTCTTTACTCATAATTTTGCCTCTCATGATGTCCAGTACTTACTTTTTACTTACTCAGGGGCTTCATTCCCATAAATCAGACCAGTGCTCTCAGTTAGACACCCTTACTTACCCTTTACTCATAATTTTGCCTCTCATGATGTCCAGTACTTACTTTTTACTTACTCAGGGGCTTCATGGTAGCTATCTGACTTACTCTTTATTCCCTCAAAATTTCGGGTCGCAGTGTAATACTTACTCTTTACTTACTTATTCGCAAAAATAAGCTGATATTACTTACTCTTTACTTACTTTTGCCTGCATAGTACTCAAGTAATACTTACGCATTTTCAAATATAATCCACGTCACTGCCATCTTTGGTAGTGTAGTCAACGACTCAAGTTTAACGATTTGCATCGTCGCAAGTATTTAAAGGCATTGTTTGCCTATGGCCTGTGTTATCTGCCTCCATAAACTTTTTGATACTTTGCAGTTCGTCTTACTTACTCATTACTTAAATTACACCGGGGAATGAGTGTTCGTACTTACTCTTTACTTACTTAAACATCAACCTTTTTAAAATTACTTACTCATTACTTACTCATACTCGCAGGTGTGAGTACGAGTAAGTACAATACTCACTTACTCCCTTTATGAAAAATTCGAGTAATGAGTAAAATTGAGAGCACTGATTCAGACTGTAAATATATTCTGGCAGGACGTCTATTCGACAAAAAGTCAATGTCAAAATTTAGGAAAGAAAACTTCTGTTATGTGAGACCTCGGAAATCAGATTTGGGATTAATGTCGCCCCACTTTGGCTAAAAAATAGCTCCTGATTGGGAATTAACGGCCCGAGGTTATCGGAAAGGATTCGGGGTGGGGCAACTTTGGGACACAACTGTTATCCCCGTGTTATTTCGGGACGGATGTAGAGCAAATGGTTTTGCCCCAGTTTGCGCCTTATGTATTTCTGGACAAATAAAGTTATTTGCGTAGTATTAAAAAATCATTGAACTCTTTAGCGGAGTAATACAAAATAAAATACCTGAAGTAAGATATGGAAGAAACGCAATACAAAGTAAAATACCTCAGGTTACATCACTAATATATATAAAACAGGCATTTTTGGATGACAGTTCCATTCAACTTCAGATTGTCTGTCTTGTCAATTAAGTGATGATACAACTTCTGGATTAGATGCGCTGATTATAGAAAATTAAATATAATTTTAAACATAAATATACATACAGTTTCCCACCTATAGTGGGGGATTTCTTCAATGTAAGCGTTGCATTACTACGCCCATAACCATCACGTCCAACATTTACATTACCTCTGATTACAACACCATTATTTCCCAAAGATTTGTTTTAGCCCCACCGCTTCTGCTTTTAACATTACCACCCTGTTTGACCCATCACACCCAAAGGTTTTACTTCCCTATGCTCGGCCTTTACCCCATAGCCAATAGCTATGACCTCCCCTGCAATTGCCCCGGTATTAAACGAGTCCTGCTTGAGGGCTTAAATTTTAAAACTTAAAAAGACGAAAATTACAAAATACATGTACAGTGGACTGACAAAAGATTGTTCTATAGAGGGCATACTTTCTTACCCAGGGCAAACATAACCCGTGTGAAAATCTAAAGTGGAATTAGGCCTTATTATGCTTCTTTCCAGCACCGAAATTATTATGCGTAGTCATTCGCTCCTATTAGTAGTGAAAAGGAGTGAATTTTTATGCAAAGTTATTTATGAATAATCATTCCACGTTATTAATTTTAGCGACATTTTATTTATTTCGCTGATCGAATTTTTGCTCTTTAGTCAACTTCTCTGACGTTTGGTAACTTACAAATATATTTAATATTATCATTGTTGTCAGCAATTATTATAAATTTTGAAAACTGGATTGAAGTACAAGGAGATTTTATAAAAGTAATAGTATCTGCAATATTGGTCACTTTTAAAATATGATTACCTGGATTCATTTTAGTAATGGACATTTTCTTTAGCATAAAAACTACCTCCTCCGAAACAATTGTAATAATCACAAGAAATCCTTTTGAAACATAGAATTTGTTGTTTATCGCTATTATAATATCACTGAAACGAGTAGGTATAAGTTTTTGAGCTTCAAACACAAGACTCTTGAAAATTATTTTCTTGAATATTTTTGCTTCCTTTAAGCCTTCTAAGCTCATCTGCTGTTCCAACACGTGGATTTCATTATTGCTTAGGTAATATGGCTTTGATGATCCGATTATTGTAAACTCCTGGACTTTTCTTGCAAAACTGAAATATTTTTGGTGGAATATCATTGAAGCAAAAAAATCATGTGACTTACTACTGGATTTAAATGCTGATATTGCCATATTTTTTAAAGCGAACTCCTGCGACATTTTTTCAACAAATTCTGCTGCAACAAATTTGGTACCGTTGATTTTTCGAGTCAACTGCCCATTTTGATGCTCAAATGGAAAAGCAGAGTAGCACCATAAGGGCCCCCAACGTCTAACAATTAGTGGAGCGTGGAGCGTTATATGCAGGTTGAACGTCAAAAATTTCTTTCCATACAAGCCCGCAACCGCTCCTGAGAACTCGTTAAGCAATTTTACTGCTTCGTCCAAGCTGTGTACTGGAATCGAATCTTGGAGAAGTAAATAGCACGCATAACAGAATTTCTGGAAATGTAAACGATATTGCTCAGCAAGAATGTGTTTTAGCAACAAAGGTGCCACAAATACCCACGTACGCCATTCATTAGCTTTCCAGTAATTAACCAACGACAATTTTCGAAATCCCCGAGGAACTATACATGTAACCATAATGTTTTGACACATGCTATCCAAAATCTTCGTTTTCGTTCCAATATAGTAAGGTTCAGTTGAATTTTTGGAATCTAACATGGCCAATGTAAAATATCGTATAACTCCTAGAAGAGCCGAGTGCATGTAATCATATTCAACTCCATTAACAATATCAAATGTTTTAAGCAAAAGCAGTTCTGAAGCTTCCTGAATTCCAAAGTTAGACTTGATGTGCTTGCAGGTTAATAATTCTTCCCGAAGTGCCTTCAGTGAATTTATGAAATGAACTTTGGTTCGCAAATCTGAAGGAGGGTGAATTACGGGCATGATTGTTTTATGCGTCGTTTCACTTATCCAGAACGTTTCGCCCGGATTCAAGCAAAATGGGCAGCTATACCTTCCATTGTGATGAACCATCCCTTGTATGCAACTTCGAGCGGGTGAATCACACACTAATAATGGAAAGTAAATTTTGTTCTTTACCGTTGTCTCATTTTGTGTTTTCCAGTAAATACCGTTAGTGCTGAGGTCATTAAAAAAGCTAACTAAAGGTTTGAGAAATGTACTGAAATTTGGCTTTTCTACTCCAAACCACAATGCAAGGAGCATACAATTTTTTCTTCGTACGTTATAGGGCAATTCATTGATGGAAATGTACAACGGCCAGAGCTGAAAGTTCGATGACTTGAACATTGAAATTCCATCCGTATTTATGGAGCAAGAAAAACTATCTGAAATATTAATTAACTTGTACAAGTTTCCGTCCGTTATATCCGAAACATGCTGATTATTTTGTCCGTTGTTTCGCGGGCACTTTATATGATCTCTGGATTGTTCTAACGCACTAACAATCAGCTGCTTGCAATCAGCTACCAAAAAATAACTGCTATTATTTGTCGATAAGGATCCGTCTGTCAAATGGCTTTGACAGTTTTGACAGTTTTGTTGGTTTAATCCGATATAAGCTAAGCATATTTTGCAATAAAGGTGTTTATCCCAGTGTAATCTCGAGTTATTCAGGGACTTTTTGAGCACATATTGGGATTTCTGGATGGTTACATCAGCTGGCAAATGAAACGATACTAGCTCCAGTAAATCTTCTGTAGCTTGTCTAGTCAGGTTGTATCGATGCACATATGCCAGTAAAATCATTTTGCTTTCTTGACAAGATATTCTTGAACCAGGGAACAATTTGTCTTCACACTCCTGAAAGATAAAGAAAAATTAAATCCATGCACCCTATCAATGCTGATAAGAGTAAAACTGAATTTAGTACATGTTTTGACAAACTATTTTACTCACACTTTCATTAGTGAAGGAAACTTCATCGGAATTTTCGCTTTCATCCGAATCGGATTGATTAGACTCATAGTCATCGGATCCACAAACTTGATTTGTAAATTCTAATACTTCAGGATTACCTTCCTAGAATTAGAAGTACTCCTAAATGTACTATTTTAAATACGGCATTATTTCATGTTGCATTCTACAGTGCACAGTTGCCAAAAATAATTTATTTATGAGGTATTTAGAGAATAAGGTTGGGACATACAATTTGTTCAGTCAATATATTCACTGAATGCTTAAGACAGTGCATACTAGGGGTGATGTGTCCGAGGCCCCGTCTCTCATGAAGAGAGTTGACTGTAACACAATGAAAATAGCATTGAACTTTCCTTACATTTTCTGAATTTAGGGATGACGATGCTATGCTTGCTGCCAATTTCCTGTTAGAGAATGGTTTCCCTGTTGCAAGATCAAGGGTTTTCTATAAAAAAATATGGAAATATTTTTAACATTTATTTTTCTTTATGCTTCTTGTACTAGCTATCAAAATATTTTCAACCTTAAATGATCTTTGCCGGGTTCGTTTTGGAACGTTATGCAGAGGTTTTGAAGTGGATGTATATTGTTTATATCGGCCCATTGTACCCCACAAATCCAGCTGTTATAATTACTTATGTTAGTAATTTTCAAAGTTATTTGTAGTAACGTGACAAATCTGTCATACAAAAGATTTTGCTATTAATGAAAATGCAAAATAAAGTTTATTGAAGTAAGCCAACAACTTTAAGAGGGAAAGATGGTTTGCGCATGAGCTCTGATGCGCGGAAATCCAATAATTTTAAAACGAAGCCTTTATTTTCCATCCGGTGTCTAAACTAATTCCACTTATATCACAATTAATTCCCGTAACTTCACAAAAACTAATTTTCGTGTTGTTGTGGAATTAAAATGTATTTATTGGTTGAGTGGATAAAGGAGGATCCGAAAGCTTGGTCTGTTGTCTCGATAGATAAACTTGCGGATGGGACATTAAGGAAAAGTAAATCACTGATCGGGAGAACCGTTGGAATTCAATGGAAACGGGAAGTGCATCTTGCTACCGTTTTAGAATCTGGTTAGTTTGTCATAAAATAAATTTGCCTTTTAATTATCACACTGATTGTATTGTAATGAAAGTATTTTCGTTTTGCTTATTATTCTATAGGGACTGACGTTAAAACGCTCGAAGCAAATGCAGATGAGATGGCACAGGAGTTTGTTCGACGCCAGGAATGTGTTACGGAAGCTAAGCAGCGTGCGTACTGTTTGTTAGTACTGTTAAAAGAGATTAATAATGTTCAAGGAAACATTTTAATTGTTTACAATTCTGTTATTGCTTTAGGAAAACGGCGTCGTCCCTTATTGGCTGCAAATACCGAATCCAGATCTGCAGATGCAGATTCTAATGAAAACGCAGGTAAATAGTGTTAACTTTCAGCTCATAATCACATAGTTTCTCAATTATCTCATTTGAACATTTTACGGTGACAGGAGATGCTAAACGGGCAAAAGGAAAACCATCACGAGCACAAGAAATATTTTCAATGTTGGAAAAAATTCCTGTTGAAGATATTACGCTCCCCGATGTCAATGTTTTAGATGCAACTACAACCCCAGATCAAAACAACGATGGAGTTTTAGATGTTAATTGGCAAGGTAATTTTATAAGTATCCTCCGCTTTTCTAATACTATTGTGAAAAACCGTTCGCTTTTAGTTAAATTGATCTTCATTTCCTGCCGATCACATATTTTGTTCCGCATGCCGAGACATTTATGCTACACAAAAGAGTTATTTCAAGTCCCTTCTTCCCTTTATAGTATGTTAAATTATTTGTGGTAAATTGCAGAGCGTTATGAAGATTGCAAAAGCAAATTGCAGAAGCTCAGAGTGAAATACAAAACACTTAAGGCAGAGCACGGGCGATGTGTTAATGATGTAAGTTTTTGTTTTTGAAAATTAATTATTCTCAAAATTATGCCCATCCTTGTGTCGTTTTCTAAAATTGCATGTACAACGCTATGGTTTCTGGAATAATTTTTTATTTAGGACTATGTTGAAATTTGGGAAGGATCAGAACTTCGATTCCTTCGAACGGAAGTTGCAGCGTTGAAAACCATGTCCCCAAGTATCACCTTCTTTGCCCGGAATCTTTTTCGAAAGGCCTTTAGCGTCGAAGAAATAGTGGGACATTCGTTTCTGGGTCGGAAGAGCACAGCTCTAAAAGATCATGTTCCCCTTCCTGCTGTGGACCCTAGGCGACGCGATGCAATAATTGGCAATAACAATGTTCAAATAATCTAACATATATATGGTTGAAAGTTTAGCGTTTGAGCGTAATTGACTTGTCTTTTTTCAGAATTTTGCTTGAGGACGTATGGATTTGAAGTATTGCCAGGAAATACCAGTCTCAAGGTGCACAGAAAGAGGAAGTCAGCAAAAACCAGAATAATCAAGTATCTTTCAGACTTTGTCAGGGAAGAAAATTCGAAATATAATAAACAATTCAATGTCCCGATTTAATTTGGAAATATCTTGTTCGCAACTTCATTTCTGTTGATAAGAAATAAAATTCTGTGACTAAAATTAATACTTTAAGGCTGGGTTTCCTTTTGATTCTTAATTTAATTTAATGCATATGTACAAACAAGTACCGTACAAAATATGATCACACTGCAAAATCAAATGCAAGTACGTTCAAAGTAAATACGTTTAAAGGTAGTATTATGCCCGTACAATGCGCAGCGAATTCCAAGGGCCTTGACATTATGCGCAAACGTTTGTGTACAAAATGCGCCAATTAACGCGGCGTGTGGTTATGTATAAATTGGACTAGGATTTATGCATAAACCAGACCTGAATTTTCACACGGGAACACCCATTGAAATATTTCTCTATGGTAAATAATTTTAAATGAAAGTCTGCACTTTTCTACTTCTACCAAATAGCCAAACGTTGGCATAAAATGAAATATTAGCTCTTATTTTTGGAGAAAGTGTGATGAGACCGACAAATCGTTTGGACAAAAGATTGTTCGATTCATTGATTGTTTATGTTTAGTGACGAGTAGCTCTTCCATTAGCTTTAAAAAGCTCAGAAATACAGTTCGGAACGGAATACACGAGCTTTTCGGTATTGGTAGATGGTATTAGCTGCCCATTATTCATGTAGAGCTTGCATTAGCTCATGTTTAATCTTCGGGGGTTGGTCCCTATTGTTAACATGTTAATTTTCAATTTTGTCACCGACAAACGCAAATTTTAGGGCACGATATTTTTGTACACTTCTGCAGTCTTTGTGCTGGGCACCACTACTAAATTCCCTAACCCATGAGACGAAAAGCAACCCCGATAATTGATAGTAAAATTCATTGGTTTTCAGAGGCGCTATCAGACAGATCGATCTAAAATAATAACGGAGTTTTGACCTTACCATTTCTCCACCGACAGTATGTTGTGTGCCATTCAGAAAAATATCCAAAATTTTATTCGTCCGTAACCAATTTTGAGGGCGATTTATTTGAGAGTAACATAAATTCAACAAGTCCAAAATTGTTGCCGCAGAAACGGAATATGTGAGGGAATGTTTGTGAAGTGAATTAGGCAAGCAAATGTTTTTTCTAATTATTTCAATAATGTGCTGCAAAATGCTACTAACACTTAAATCTCAACTGTAAACAATCGTGACATACAAATATTAATTAATAATGATATATGTGAACTATTCCCATCTGGGTTGTTGTTTATTAAACTGTAATATAGTAGTGATTTCTTCTAGTATTTAAATACAAAAATACAGGTGATAATGTGGCATCATATTTACAGCATACAAGTCACATTTTAGTGGCTCAAGTTCTAAAATATACCTAATTACTGGAACAAATTCGGATAAATGTGACCGTACCTATACGCATTCCCATACCCATATATACCCGTACCCTAATTTCGTTGTAAGTTAAAGCTCCCCATTGAACTACTTATACTACCCATTAAACTTATAAAATTATACCAGCCCCCCTTGAACTACTCATTATATGCATAGTTGGGTAACGGTTTATGGGGTGTTACATAAATTTCTTTACCCCTTAGTCATATATATACGACGATGAGTCAAAACATGTGATTGCCCCAATTTTAAGCAAATCCGTTTCCAGATTTTCTAAAAACTTCCTCTTGGCCAATGTCAAAAACTGCAATCATAATCGTCTGACAAGTGGAACAAAGTCGAGAAATGTTTAGAAATTTCAATTTTTTGATTTGTTCTCAGTCGTCTTTTGACAATCATTTGTAAAATTCATTATCTTTCAAAATGTCATTAGGAAAAATATCCAAAAGCGTTCATCGGTAGCTAGTTTTAAGCTGATATTTTTCGGCGAGTCTAAAATCGTAGCTTCAGGACCTGAAAATGTGAGGGAAAATTTGAGAATTGAATTAAGAAGTAAATTTTGTTCATATCTGTTTTAATATTGCCCTACAATATGTTATTAGCACCTTAAGTGAATTTATTGGACTTATTGTGTCATGGAAAATTCAGGCATCAGTACTGACATGTGGGAACTATTCCCTGCTTTGGTTATTGCTTATTAAACTGTAATGTGGTAGTGGTTTCGTAATGAGTCTCTAAATACAGGTAATATTCTGTAGCGTTACATTTAGAGCATATAGTGCGCATTTTAGTATCACAAGTTCTTTCGTACGCAAACACTGGAAGTACATAGTTCGTTAAAACGTGCTGCTGAATTATAGCAGCCACTGAATATGGAGTTAATTATCGCTGGTATTACTGGATTTTTTGCCGTGACCAAGTTTAATAAAAAACTGTACCTAGAATGGATTACGTACAGGGATGATATGCTTTCTATATTCCGACTGCGTAGTAATTTCACCATAATCATTGGATACATCGGAAATCCTTGAACTTATTGCTGGTGCCACGACACGTGCAGAAGTCATTTCTTTCACTCTAGTAATAATTGTCTGATATAATGTTTAATAATCGTAATAAAATATTATGTTAAAATAATGACGATGAACTCATGGAACGAGCTACCTGTATTTTATATACTGATCCGATGTTGTAATACCCTCGTCCTGCATAGCCTGCCTCTGCATTATATCAACTCCTTACCAGCCGAAGCTTCCATAAAACCAATTTGACACAGAACAGAAACAAACGTGAGAGCAGGTATACATACATACTCTAAAGCAACTATTCGAATAATGTTGTACAACGAAATCACAGCTCACCGTTCCAAGATGGAGGCTTAGCAAGAGAACCCTAACAAGCCGAAATGAAGTACATCCGAAGCAAATGATATCCCTATGACCTACTTACCTGGCATCGCGATGCTCTTTGAATTTGTGATATTCTAATTATCAATGCTTTATTTATCCAGTACTTATGTAGATCGAATAGGTAATTCAGAAAGTAAGGAAAATAAAAAAAATCAATAAATTAGGCAACATTTATATACATGCGTATTTACATTCTTGTGACAGTAGCTTCACTAATGCATATTTAACTCCAGAAAAATTATTAGAAGTGTCAGGATCTGCTCCATCATGCTTTTTGGGGTTTTAATTGTGCAGTACACAGTAAGGACGCGTGCCCCGGAAGATCGTAGACTTCTCACAGTCATCAATAATGATTTAATAGCTATTTTATCGTCTACTGAATTGACTTGAAAAGCAAGTGTTGGTAGGCTGTTTGCCTCGAAAGCCCGAGCTATCAAAATGATATTTGTTCTTTGGGATAAAACCCTTATGTAGCCAATTTGGGTGAACATAATACAAATAGCTACGAGCACCACACAAGTAGTTACGGGAAACAACATATACACATGGAATTCCAGGGAATCATAGGCTGTGATAACAACATACAGGCAGGCTGTAGCGATTCCGCACAAAACAAAC
Organism: Allacma fusca; assembly: GCA_947179485.1. Lineage (NCBI taxonomy): Eukaryota > Metazoa > Arthropoda > Collembola > Symphypleona > Sminthuridae > Allacma > Allacma fusca. The sequence goes on from OX359245.1 coordinate 68,250,800, forward strand.
ACCATGATAGATAGCATGTGGTAGAATAGCTCATTGAAAAAAATTGTGAGGAGGTAAATTTGCTGAACTGTTTTCATTTTCTCTTGAAAACGCTTCCGACGAAAGGCTATGGAAGTAACAGCGTCCTCTGGCTTTCTAGAATTTGATTTCGTTTTTAAGTGTTAGGGCAAGCCCAAATTAGAATTTTAAAGTAAGGTAATGAGAAAATTTTTATTGGGTAATTATTATGAATTTGGTAAAACTTACTGTACTTGTGGAAGCCACTGACTTATATTCACAAAATAACAGCAGAGTATTGTGGTTGTCAGCACACCCACAGTGAGGCAGTAGAAAGAAACGTAAAATTCGTAGATTCCCAAAATACAACGAACCAAGTAATTAGAATATACTTCCGGTATCAGCTTGGACCCCACAAACATGGAATAATGTGGGAAAGTGATGCCGGTCAAGGCGAAGACAAAAGAAAGGGTTAAGCTTTGATATGCTATGCCAAGTATTGGAAGTATGGCTGCTGGGGATTCCCACCAAAATGGTATGTTGTAACCATTCTCTAATAAAATACTTTCAATCAAATTCAGCTTCCAATTCTATTTTATAAAATGTATAGTTTCATCTACGTGGAAAATCTTAAATTGTAAACAAAATATGCAGCATGAAAGTGTTTGTAAAACCTTTGAGCTTCTTTTGAAGCGAATCTAAACCATTGACAATTTCAACCAAAGCCACAGGATGACAAGTGTACATTACCAACTGGAGCGATGCTGTCGATGCAACTAGAAGCTTTACAAAATGAACCGCCACTTCCGTCCTGATTTTCCCCAATGATGCTACATGATAAAATGTTATCAGGAGGTAAATAGAGTAAAGATGAACCTGAAGAGAACTCAAGTAAAATAGTAAATACGATATGGACTTTTTGTTTTCTGAATCTAATGGTATTAGAGTCAGGTGATTTTATTCGAGCGACAGGAACTGCTTTGAGCCAGACAGCATTATCAATGTAAGATTTGATCAGAGGCAATATTTTCCTCCCTAATTTATCGAGCACTCTACTCTGTATAACCCGATTGTTATCCAAGGGGATGTTATCGGAAAGTCCTGTCATTTTTGTGCTCTTAGTTTTGACTGCTTGATACACGGTGATGTATATCTAATGGTAAATCCGCACAAAGTCTACTTTTGATGTGTTTTGTAGCTGACGGTTGCCCGACACTGAAGTTTATATTACGTGTTCACAGTTCACAGCTCACACAACGTCATTATTGATATTCCGGGCAAATAGCTACAGGGTAAGTAGATAATTATTGTCGCACATGTCCATGTACATATGAAATTATTCCTATAATGATCAAATTTGCTGAGAGATATTGGATTGTAAATTACTTACTAATCTAGCCATAGCTAATTAGTTTTCCAAATATGCAGATCAAGACATAATTTGGAAATATTAGTCGAAATTGTTTCGACAACTGACACCTTGCGATTGGACGTGCAGGAAATCCAGTTTGCGCAAGATACCTCTGAATATTCGGGAGAGTAAAATATTATCGCATGCATCAAATTTACAAGTAATTGCCAAATGTTCAATGGTGAATAATTAAAGAATGGTGCATTACTACAACAATTATTAAATTATTTTGAAACGAGCTCTTAACTGCACACGTGGTCTCGTCCAAAATGCAGGAATGGATTCACTGGTCAGGCATAAATTTATAACATATCTGGAAGACATCTATTCGACAAATAATCGGTGTCAGAATATAGCAAAGAAATATTCTGTGAAGTGAGACCTCGGAAATCCGATTTCGGGATTTGTGTCGCCCAGCTCTGGCTCATACAAGAGCTCTTGAGTTGGAACGGACATCCGAGGTTCGGTAAGGGTGAACTTCCGGACACAACTGTTATCCCTGTTTTATTTCGGGACGGGTGTAGAACAAATGGTTTGCCTCAGTTTGCGCCTTACGTATTTCAGGACAAATACAATTACTTGCGTAGTATTAGAAAATCAATGAACTCGTTAGCGGAGCTATACAAAATAAAATACTGGAGTAAGATATTGAAGATACACAATACAAAGTAAAATACCTCAGGTTATCCTTTAATATTAAAGAGCACTTTCTGTCTGTTTATTTAAAGTTTCGCTTGATCTTACTTCAATGACCTTACAAAACGCCCAAAATGTGGCATACCAAGCACTACCTGTCCGTTTCTTTAAAGCGCTACTCTGAATACGTCAAGTCTCTACGACAGGGCTTGATTCGTAAGTCGTTTGGCTTTTAATTTCTACAATCACACTACCAACTCTCAAGTAATTGTGCCTGTGAAGCACAGGGCTTTTACTAGTATCCTTTATACAATAATTTGGTCATGTCATAAACTTTTTGAAGTTCGCGCGAAGGCAGGAGATTAGCTCTGTGCCGAAGCTCAGCTGGCCGACGCTCAGCGAGCGGAAACAAATACGAGAAAGTATTTCAGAAAAGAAGGACATTATATAAAAATAAATTCGATTTGAAAAAAATTAATTCGGCAATGTAATTTTAATAATTGTGGATCAAGCCACTAGGCTGCATGATGGAAGTGGAGAGGAACTTGATAAGGTTCCAACAACCAATAGGGTTCCAGCCGAGACAAAAATAGATTTATTGCCGGAGGTCACAAGCCAGGTGCAGCCAGGAATGTCAGAAGTTATTCATGAATTGCCACCGTTACTTAAAGTGACTCAGGAATGTGGAGTCAAAACGATCAAGGCAGCTGGGAAATGTCTGCCTGAGCAAAACGTTAGGGAAAAGATGGCTGACGTAGGCGAGCAGCAACGTCGAGCAGAGGAGCAGCCAATCCCAGAGGAGGTAGCCGAGTGTGAAGAAGATGGTCGACCAATGGGAGACAGGGAGCCTGGAATGGACTCGGAGAAGCCTGGAAAATATCGGGAGAAGGAAAATGGGTTGGATAGAGACACGAAGCTGAACGGACGTGCCCGATATTTGCTCCGATCAAGAAAATAGGAGTGAAGTGAAATCAGTCATTTCTATTGAATTTCCTTCTAAGTTTGTTTTGTGAAATCGATTTTAGTTTTACGTTTGGTGACTAAAATTATCATATTTTGGATTTAATGAAATTAGAAAGTTGTGAGAACAGTAAATAAACTAATAATTTCACAAATATCCGTAAAATAAAGTGACTTGTGGATAGTTAAAATTTATTACAGCCAAGATCCTATAATTTTATCATCATTAATTTCTAATGTCAGGAGATTTCATTTTCACCATCATAAAGGGCTAATCGAAGGTGAGATTGTGTCGTATCTCAAAGTATCAACGACAGTCGGTGTTGTTATTGGGAAATGGTGGTTATCCACTAGGGCAGGCGGTGGCTTGATCCCATCTTTGATAACATAATTTTACGTTTATGAAAATTAAATCTTCGCTCTCCCTCTTAAAGGCTAAAAGCTCCTATTGATTTGCGATTAAGATTACCAATTACCTTAAAGGCTAACTACCCGGCTTATTTGCGGTATGTAATATGAATGTATTTACAATTTGCCTGTATGTATTTTCCATTGACGAAGCCGATAGCTGTTTATTCAAATCATTATCGGCATCATTTTGTCTTGAATATTTTAATACTAGCCGATTAAGCCATTAGCCCTTTCTCTGTATGTTACATTAATGTTTATGCATATATAGCTACTAGAATTTGCACAGTCAGCTGTTCTTAATCATGCAACTGAGCCAACAAACTATGAAGCCTTTTTCCAAGCCAGCAATAGCTGGTTGTGCAGCGCTAGGCAAAGTTGACGTAACGTACACAAGCAATTGTGTATTGACGGAAGTTTTGTAACGTCTAACGTTACATTTTTAATAAAAACAAAATGTATTCAAAATCATCAGGGATCTAACGAGAGTTCAATTTGAAAAAATTCACAAGCAAGAATTTTATTATTACTAGCGGTAAAGCCACTAGGCCGGGTCGTACTCTTTTTAAAAGAAATACTGCAAGCCACCGACTCAGGCGGTGGCTATACCGCTAGTTACTAATATAAAACATACAACTTTGGGGAATAGTTCCATTGAAGGTCTGCTCATTTTATTTTTTTTCGCGCAACGTTCACACATGCTCAGTTCATTTTTGCTGATTATACCATTCACACTCATTTCATACGCGTACCTAGATATTTTTATATTCAGTCACGTTCACTCAAATTGAACGTTAAAATAAAAAGTTCAATTCACGTTCAGACTATCCGTCTTGTCAATTCATTCAGTTCAATTATAAATATTTAATTTAAAGTTTCTATGTTAATAATAAATATTATTTTTAGTCGAAAATTAGGATTCTACATCTTATGATGAATAATCTTGCTTGATCGACCCGCCATATCTCAAAACAATTACGGAAAACCATGCTTTTCGTTCGAATTTATTAGAAAGTTGGTTTAAATAACCAGTGAAAATTTTGAGCATGCGTTTCACGAGCAATTTAGAAAACAAGTAAAAGGTTTACGTATAGTCTTTAATCTTTGGATATGGGCATGGTGTAACGATTTGAAAATCCCCGACATTTTAGGAAACTTGCCCGCCCAATTTGCCCTGGCATTTCGGTCAATTTCGTTTCAGGGTAAGAAGTAAGAACAGTACAATAACCCCTGCCAACAACGATGCATGTATATCTGGAAATTTATTTTCACGAGGATGATAAATCACCCCCAACCCATTGAAAATAAATTGAAATCGCTATGAATTTGCAACATAATAATAAACAAGCAGGGAACCCGACATTTACAATTGTGACTTTTCACTTGGCACTCTTACACATTCGGCCAAATGTACTGAATCTTAGCTGGTGATTAAAATGTGCTCAGAAGTCTATTTTTCCATTAATACAAAAAATGTGATCTATAGTAATGCCCAAAAGGCAATTCTTACCCCGATAAAAAATGCCCATCTACACACACCGGGCATGTGGGCAGGGATTTTACGTAAAACGCACGTTTAAATTTATATATTCTTCAACAAAATTCCCCCAAAACGTAATCCCTCCATCATGGCGCACCCGTATGTATGTAGTCGATAAGATATATTCACTCCATATTTAATCACTTATACATAATGCATAAACTAAACTTGAGTTTTGTCCTAGGATATACATATGTACAGCCAGGGTTACTCTAATGAAAAAGGATTTAAACCTGCTCACCTGAAAATGAACTGAAAAAGCCAAAAACGCCGAAAATGTTGTGATTCTTGAATCAAATTCGGTCATGGATAAAAATTTCAGTCTGGAGAGTACTTTTCCTTTCGTAAAATCAAAATGAATAGTTACGTACTCAATTGACTTGTGCAAAAAACTATCCCCATCGAATGTAAAACTTTTTTGCTTCTTCCGAGGTTGTAATTTGACAATCGAATTGGCTTTGCTTCAGTAAAAGCAATTTCTGTTCCGATCTTCTAGCGATTTCAGTAAGCCTGACGTTACTGAATTAAAGAACCGTTACTGTATATATTTAGTATACTGAATAACGTTTAAATTTAATGTCATGCAAGGAAATCACGGCTCAAAGTTTCCTGTTGAAGGCTCCGCAAGTGGACCCTGAGATGACGAATTAAGGGAAGTACATGCACAGCAAATGTTCGCATGTCCTACTCAATGGGTTCAGCAGATGTTAAAGTTTAAAAAACACTATCACGCACAACTTTTAATTTGTGTAATTATTATAAATACCCAAGCTTTATTTACCTAGTCCATAAGTCGAATATGTAAATAAGAAAGTCAGCAAAATAACAGAAAAAATCAATTATTCATTTGATAACACTTACGTATATTCGAATTTACATCCCTATAGAAGGAGGTTTACCAATGAATATTTAACTCTAGGAAAAGAATTAGAAATGTCAAGATCTGCTCCATCATGCTTTGTGGGGTGCTAATTGTACAATACACAGTGAGGATTCGGACACCGCAAGATCGAAGACTTCTCACCGTCATGAATAATGATTTAATAGCCATTTTATCACCGACTGAATTGACTTGAAGAGCAAGCGTTGGCCTACTGTTTCCAGCGTAAGCCTGAACTCTCAAAATGATATTTGTTCTTTGGGATAACACCCTTATGTAGCCAATTTGGGTGAACATTATACAAATAATGAAGAGCAGTACACAAGTAGTTACCGGGAACAACATGTACACATGGAATTCCAGGAAATCATAGGCTGTGATAGCAACATACAAGCAGGTTGTAGTGAATCCACACAAAATAAATACCATCGTAGATAGCACCTGATAGAATAGCTCATTGAAAAAATTCGTTAGGAGGTAAATTTGCTGGACTGTTTTCATTTTCTCTTGAAAACGCTTCCGACGAAAGGCCATGGTCGCACCAGCGTCATCCGGCTTTCTAAAATTTGATTTCATTTGTAAGTTTTAGGGGAGAGCCCAAATTAGGATTTTAATATAAGGTAATGAGTAATTACTTTTTTATTGAGAATTTAATTTTACTTGGGCAAAACTCTTACTGTAATTTTAGAAGCCACTGAAGTATATTCACAAAATAACAGCAGAATATTGTTATTGACAACATATCCACGGTGAGGCAGTAGAAAGATATGTAGAATTCATAGATTCCCAAAATACAACGAACCAAGTAATTAGAATATATTTCCTTTTCCAGCTTGGATCCCACAAACATGGAATAGTGAGGGAAGATGGTGCAAGTCAAGGCGAAAACAGTAGAAATGGTTACGCTTTGATATATTATTCCAAGTATTGGAAGTATAGCTGCTGGGGATTCCCACCAAAATGGTAAAATATAACCATCTCCTAATAAAATGATTTTAATCTAATACACCTTCCACATCTATTTTATAAAATGTAGTTTCATATACATACGTGGAAATTATTATATTGTAAACAATATATGCAGCATAGTATTAGTAGTACCTTTGAGCTTCTTTTGAAGTGAGTCTAAACCATTTATAATTTCAACCAAAACCTCAGGATGACAAGTGTACATTACCAACTGGACCGATGCAGTCGATGTAACTACAAGCTTAACCAAATGAACCGCCACTTCCGTCCTGATTTTTCCCAATGAAACAACCTGGTAAAATGTTATCAGGAGGTAAATAGAGTAAAGGTGAACCTGAAAAGAACTCAAGTAAAATAGAAAATTTGGTATGGACTTGGTCTTTTGTTTTCTGATTCTAATGGTGCTAGAGTCAGGAGATTTTATTCGAGTGATAGGCACCGCTTTGAGCCGTACGGCATTATCAATGTAAGATTTGATCAGAGGCAAGATGTTCCTCCCTACTTTGTCGCACAGACTACTCTCTCTACCCATATTGCTGTCCAAGGGGGTTTTATAGGAAAATTCTGTCATTTGTGGGCTCTCAAGTCTGACTGCTGCATACGCTTATGTAAATCTATTGGTAATTCCGCATATAGTCGTGTTATGATGTAGTCTAGCAGTTGAGTTGTGCTGTTGGTGCAGCTGACTGAAGCATATAGTAAATAGAATAATTTTGAAATATACTATTTAATTTGTTTGCAAACGGAGTTTTGAGCAATTGTTTCGACAATTGAATGCTTGCGATTGAACGTCCGGGAATATTATTCTAAAATATCATAAAACAACTAAATATTCGGGTACGTAAAGCATTATTGTAATATTAAATTTACAGGTAATTGCCGAATGTTTGAACGATCAATTATGTTAAATTACTGAATGGGGCATTGCCACAACAATTATCAAAATTATTTAAAAATTATCTTTTAACTAGTGAGGTGGTTTTGTCCAAAATTTAGGAACGGAATCACTAGTCAGGGATAAATTTGGAACATACCATTCTGAATGGCTCGAAATCTTTGAACCCGAACGGACTATGTAAAAGGTTTGGTCCTAGCTCAACTCTACCAACCCGTATTTTTCGCACAGCAGTCTGTAATATTAAATTCCATCCAGGATACCTATATTCGACAAATCATCATTGTCAAACAAAATTTTTGTGTTATAGGAGACCTCGGATAATGAATTAGATGATAACTCCTCCCAGCTCTGGCTCATGTTAAAGCCCCTGATTGGGGAGGGATACACGGAAGTTTTCGAAAAGGATCCCTGATAGGACAATTTCAGGATACAACTGTTGTAGTTGGGTATTATGTATGTCACCTTGTGTACATATGCCGGGACAAACAAAATTATTTGCCAAGTATGATCGAACTATTTAGCAGAGCTATGCAAAATAAATACTTGACGTTTGATTACAATTACACACCTTCGGGTAATTTGATAAATTACCTAAAGTTATATAATTTAGATACCGAATGAAAAGTAAAATACCTCTATTTTACTAAAATTAAATTAAAAAGCATTCCACAGCAGATAGTTTGAAATACTCAAATACAAAATATATTTCTTAAATTACTCATTTAATGGTTTCCGTTTCTGAATACACATACATATTGTTAGGTATGTATATAGAAGTTACATAAATTAGTTAAGTCTCACATGAATAATTAATTAGGTTGTGAAATACACAACCATAGGTTAAGTCAGTTCAAAGTAACTTCAACACTTATTGTAAAGGTGCAAACTAAGCACTTCCTATCGGCTAAAAGCCGACGAGTGTCAACGTCCGGTTACATCCATTATGATGTAACGTCTAGACTTAAGATTGTAAAAATAGGCTCTAGCCACTTGTTAAGTTTAAGATTCTTCCAGACTCTTCAGTGAATAACTGAGAGTCATTCCAGTAACACCTATTTTTAGTTGTTAATCTTCATTTCCTTTTCCTTTTGATTTCAATTACTAAATAAAAGCAATTAGTCTTCGGATTAATAGAAAATCGCAATCAATCGTTTATTCATAATCATTCCTTCCATCAGCACGATCTCCAATTAATTGCAATTTCTTGACAATTACATACGTAAATAATCTAGGAGTTAGGATTTCATGGTATAACCATAACCTACTCTTTCATGGTGGCCTTTGTAAAACATTGCCAAAATACTATTGCCCCGGCAATGCTCCCGAATTACTCTCAATTATCACTCCCCTTGGGAAACAATCGATTTACTTTTAAGTATTGATTTTATTACAAGGCAAGTTTGAATAATGTGTCGTATTTCGTGAGTATTTTTGAGAATTACAGTTTTGGCCACGCAGAGGTTACATTCCTGCATTTTTGACGTTGCAACTCGCACAGCACCATCGGGACTACCTGCAGAGGAGTCACCCGTTATTGACTGTGACCGGTCGACGAACCCCTCGTAAGTTTTAATTGATAAACGGGGTTATTATTTCTTGTCCACGGAAGGCAGACGGATTTACCTGCACTTCACCGACCAATGCCCTGATGATTTGGGTATACTCAACGGACAGCCACGGAGCTCAGTGCCGTTCCCACCTCATCCAGGAGGAATTTGATATAGTAAATACACAGTGTTAAGTTTCATATCCATGAACCACCGTCACGGTACGTACATACTTACGTTATAATTTATGTCCGATAAAAAGAAGTCCTCAACGTCACAACCCGACCCTAAACCTTCTACAAGTAGAGTCACTCGTAAAAATTCTGACCCTGATTTAAAAGACGCTTCTGAATTAGCCAAAGTATTACAACAAGCAAAAGCAAAAGCAAAAGCTACAACTAGCAGTTCTAGAAAGCCCAAACCCCCGCCGCTACCGCCTCCACCATCGACACCACCGCCCGTTCCTCCAGTAGTACCTCCAGCCCAAGGTTCACCTCCACGAACTCCAAGTCCACAATATTCTACACCACCTTGCACACCACCACCAATTTCGTCCCCCCACCACCACCGCCTCCATTACCTGCTCTTTCATTAGTCACTCCCGCTACTCGTATTGTTCCCTCATTTAGACGACTAATAAACAAAGCCCGTAAACAACAACACTTTTATAGACAAAATCCATTAAAACGCCCCCGTAAAGTTAAAATTTTAAACATGGCAGGCACAGGCCCAGTTAATGTCACCGTTAATACAGCTCCAATTCACTCTATAGTTGACTTCCAAAAGATTAAACAATTCAATCCCGCCACTCATGATGTTCATGACTTTATTATTGACGTTCAACGTGTCGTGGCCCAATACCAGTGGGATTGGCCTGTCTTACAAGGACACACTCCCAACTTATTAGCTCGTGACCCCTTTCAATGGTTACAAACTCAACTCGGTTTAGCACCCCCTACTATTAATAGTATTGACACTTTCTTCAATGCTCTTCGTGAACGTTATGCCAAACCTCGACAGGTTTATCTCAATCAATTAATTTCCCGCAAGCAAAAAGACAATGAAAAGAGTGCAAAATTTTTGTATGAAGTTGATAATACTTGCACTCGATATGACCCAACAATGAGTCAACCTGACCGTGTTGCTTGGGGATTGGAAGGCCTCCTTCCCAAGTACAAAACTGCAGCGGCAGGTTTCCCTTTTACAAGCATAGCTGCTCTCGTTCGTTTTTGCGAACAACGAGAATTTGCAGATACATCTGCCGGCCCCTCCGATATGGCTGCCAAAGTTAAGTCATTGGAAGAAACCATCCAAAAACTTACCTTATCTGACGCGCCTAATGCCCAAGCTAATTTTGCTTTTGTTCCCGGCCGCGGACGAGGTCGTGGCAATGGCCGCGGCAACTCCCATAATAATAATAATAATCACCGCGGAAACCAAAACAATATCCACCAACCAGTTCCCCATCAGCCTCGAGGTAATAACAATCATAACAATAATAATAGAGGACAGGCTCAAAACCCCCACAAAGGAATGCAATGTTATAATTGTAATAAATTTGGTCACATCAGTTGTGACTGCCGTTCGGGAAACCAACAGAGGGGGCCCAACCAGCGTGGTCAGGGTCCCCGCCCGAACTTCCGGAACAACAATTTCCGCGGAAACAACAATGGCTTCCGCAAGAATCAACAAAACAACGGCAACAATCGCCGAAACGACCAAAATGCCCACAGATTGGAAATTTCATTCAATCCCAATCCGCCCCAAATCAATCAAACTCCTCAGAATCATTTTGCGAATCTTCAATATCCCTCCATAACTTACCCACAATAAACCTGTCACCCGCCTCATCAATGTGCCCGTATATTATGTGTTATTTTGATTATGTATCCATTGATGCTTTAATCGATACGGGAGCATCTCATAATTTAATTCAAAGGAATCACATCCCTTCAAGTGCAGTCATCACTCCTTGCCCACAAAGATTTGTTATCACAGGAGACAAAGCTCGCATTCCTACGTCCCATATAGCCTCCTTAACGTTCCAACTTGATAACTACTTTTACACAACACAAGCCCATGTCCTTGAAACGCTCACTCCTCCACTCATTCTTGGTTGTAAGTTCATTACACAGTTTGACTTTCATATACATCTGAACTCCAACTCACTATACAACTCTCACGTATGTCATTACTTTCGTAAGCATGCATACTCAGCCACTTGCTCATCTGAGTGTGGCTGTTCCTCTCCCGTCAAAACATTATTTACTCTCCAACTTCCCCCTCGTCATCAAATGTATGTACCTACCACACCACTACACACGTCGTATACAACATTCTTCAACCCTCATCCACTTGTAGAAAAACAATACAAAATAATTTTTCCTCCAGTTATCAACCCTGCGGTAAATGTTTTGCTAGCCACAAATATTTCCACTTCCACCCAAATTATCCCTGCTGGTACTCTTTTAGGTCATGCTCAGCGCTATGATTTTACCCAAAGCTTAAACACAGCTCCGGTACTTCCTCAAAATCCAACCCCTTTCACCCCAGAACAAATTCAATCATTAAATATTAATCCCAAATTAAGGCCAGCTGAACGCGCCGCGATCATTAGTCTCCTCAATAAATATTCGTATTTATTTGCATGGACACTTATGGATCTTCAAGTTTGTACACTCCCTCCAATGCGAATTAAATTAAATTCTGACATTCCGGTTCAAGCTAAACCTTATCGCTTGAGCACAACGGAGCGTGAGATTTTAAAACAAGAACTTGATAAATTAATTCAAGCAGGTATAATTGTTCCTTGTGAAAACTCCAATTACTCTACCCCTGTGTTTTTAGTGCGCCAAAAATGAGGTAAATGGCGACTCGTCTGTGATTTTCAAAAATTGAATAAAATCACAATAGACGAGATTTTCCCTCTCCCAAGGATTGATGACTTGCTTTTTCAATTACGAAATGCTGCGTATTTTTCCCCTTTAGATTTATTTAGCGGCTAATACCAAGCCCTCATCCACCCGGATGATCAACATTTAACTGCTATTGTTACTGAATTCGGACTATATATGTACCTACGTGTATGTTTTGGTCTGAAAAATGCCCCCGCCTATTTCCAAAGGCTCGCTACTCGTACTCTCGGTACTTTAAGATACACACACGCTGTGTCTTATATTGATGACATTATACCTTATAGCAAAGATTTTCCCTCTCACCTAGTTGCCATTGAACTTGTGTTTCAACGCTTAGCTAAAGTTAATTTTCGCATGAATCCCAAAAAGTGTTTCTTTGGTATGCAAGAACATGTAGTCTTTGGATTCTTTTTGTCCCAAAAAGGTTTATCCACTGAATCAGCACAAGTAGCTGCAATCATGCAACAGCCCAAACCTAATAATTTAGAAACTCTACGTAAATTTTAAGGCACTATAGGTTATTATCGCAGATTTATTTGGAACTTTGCTCAAATAGCTGCTCCTCTCCAAGGATTATTGAAGAAACATTCACTATATCTTTGGAGCCCTGACTGTGATAAGGCATTTTTGACTCTCAAAAATGCGCTCTGCACAGCTCCAGTACTCAGGAATTACGATCCCACACTCCCATGTATTTTATATACGGATGCAAGTTATTTAGCCATAGCTGGCATTTTACATCAACAATTTGAAGACGGTGAACACCCAATTTATTTTATTTCCAGAGCTTTGACTCCAGCTGATAAAAATTGGGGTGTTACCGAAAAAGAATGTTTAGCTATAGTATTTGCCACACGAAAGCTTCGAGAATTTTTATATCTCAAACCTTTCATAATTGTTACTGATCATCATGCTTTATGTTATTTAAAATGCCAACGTAACCCGACCGCCAGACTCACTCGAATGGCTGTAATTTTAGAACAATTTCGCTATGTAGTTAGGTATAAGAAAGGTTCCCTCCATAGAAACGTAGATGGTGTCTCTCGATGCCCCTACGCCCTTTCCATCTCAAAAGACACGGAAGATGATCTTACAATTCCAGGTCTATCAGCCCAATCTACAACGTCAACACCCCCTCCACTCCCAGCAATCCCTCTCATTAATCCTGCTGATTTAAAGCATGCTCAAGCTATTGATCATACTTTAAATAAATTATTGCAGAAAAAGCGCTCGAAATTAATTCCCAATGATGATGGTATTTATTTTATTCAATTTAATCCCCGCAACCCTAAACTTTTAGTCATCCCTAGAGCTATGATTCCCATCGTATTACAAAATGCTCACAATCATCCCCTTGGTGGTCATTTAAATTTTCAAAAGACTTTGGCACGTCTCCGTCCATTTTATTGGTGGAGATCAATTACCTCAGACACATTTAAGCACTGTACTCATTGCCCAGAGTGCCAAAGTCGCCAGCACCTTACCAAATTACGTATGGACAGTCTGAAAAACATTCCCATAAAAATTCCAGCAAGCACATATGCTACGGACTTATTAGGCCCCTTTCGTGAAACTCCAAGAGGCAATAAATATGTACTCGTCCTCACCGACTTGTTTACCAAATGGGTACATACTTCCCTCCTTCCCAACAGAGAAGCTGCTCATATAGCCATGCACTTAGAAACTTTTATTTTAACCTTTCCTGGCATGTCTATATTAATTTCTCACGGAGCTGCAGAGTTCAAATCTGCAACTCTCCAAGAATTATTAAAACGGTTTAATATTACTCATAATGTTAGTATGCCCTTTCACCCCCGTTCCCACGGAATTGTAGAGAGACTAAATCAGACTCTCGCAATTATGCTCAGCAAATTTGTCTCGGACAATCAGTTAGATTGGGACATATTTGTACCATATGTAATTACCGCATATAATACTTCCGAGCATTCAGTTACAAAAATTTCCCCCTTTCAAGCATTTTTTGGTAGAGCTCCTCCAGCCCCTCTACTCAACTCCATTCCAAATACACTTTTGCAAATGACTCAACTCAGCGCTTCTCAGGTCAAAATTATGCAACAAAGAATATCCCAGTTAATTAAGAAGGCTCAATTACAGGCCAAAGAACGATTTGATGCTATGTATCAACCCTTAGAGTTTAAAGTTGGTTCCCACGTTCGATTTTATCTCCCTCAGCGAAAAATTGGTTTGTCTGACAAACTTCTTTGTCGTTGGGTTGGACCCTATACCATTACATATATTGATAAGGATAATAATGCTGACTTAGTTTTAACCTTTCCCTCTACTAAGCTTAGACCTAGTATTAAGTGTCACCTCTCCCAACTCAAGCTCATAAAAATTGATTTGGGGGATGGCATTATCCATCCCGAGTATGTATATACTACGGAAGACCAGCATGAATTTGATGCTTGGTTGACACAATTTCCTTCCGACACCCCAACCTCCGATTCCTCTCTCCCGTCTCCCATACGTAAACCTTCTACACGTCCTTCACGAAAGATGCAACAACAACCTTCCACTTCCTCCGAAGGCACAGTGATACCACGTCCAGTTAAGCGTTTAACTTCTCCTCCTCCACTAATTCCACAAATCACTCCAAGCTCTCGACCTACACAATTAAAATCTATTCTCAAATCACCCCAACCAGTTGATAACAATCACACACTTCGCCGTTCCACACGTTTAAGAAATAAAACAAAGAAAGTAACATTTTCCCATGTCGTGTAACAATGACCAGCAACAATCCCTAGCCCCTACCTGTGTACCCTTATGTACCAGGCATTGTCCAATACCCGACAACTCTGGGTATCAACGGTGCTATTCGACTCTCAGACAACCCATGGACTGAATTGATCAAAGTTTATCTCCCCGGCACTCCGGACACGCTAATCTGTTGCCCGGTATCAATCTGCACGGTTCAAATATTTCCCTATCAATTTGCCGACGCGTCTCGGAACGAACTCAATTGTTACGACTCCTCAATTCCTATTCTCAAGAGGACCTTCCGCCATGTTGCTGTGGGCATTGTATTACCGGACCAAATACCCTCTCTCCTGGACCAGTTGAGCGCAACCTACTTCCAAGCAACAGTGAAGCAGTCTCAAATTTGGAACGATTTTCTCCTCCAATTACGCGACGCCCCACTGAACTACGTCTCAGCGACGCCCGTTATTTCCATCGGTCCGCAAATTCGGTTCGAACAAATATCTCGGGCATGGTTGGAATCAGCCAACATTTGTGCAATCCAAACCCGCCGATCCAATTGGGTCAAGAAGAACGGCCCACGACAAGCCCCAACCTTAACATTGCCTCAACAACTCATGACAACTTCTCCTCCGGACCCCATTCTCAACCCTCTCGCCCAACCACCTCAACCAGGCGTTGTACATATACCTTCACTTCCGAAAGTGACTTCACCGGAAGTGATGACGACAGTTTGCCAAACTCGCCCTCTCCCAACTCTGACTCCCGGCCCCCCGCCAACGACTCTTATGATGACTGGTACAACGCATGTCAAGCCGCCGCAGCAATGGACTCCGACGACTGGGACGGTGATCGACCTCAGACCCCAACCGATAACGGAAACAATACAACTCACTCCTCTTCACCACCCTCACCGAATCTACCCGGAACTCGTTCTCAACGAACAAGGGGAATTCGTGGAAGCCCCGTCAACTTTTCAACCTTAAAAATCATGATTTTTCTTTTTATTTTCGCCTGTGAAAGTGCTCCACTAGGCATTTGGGGAAGCCTCCCCAACCTCTCCAAGATGACAGGTGCCGGAACCAAACTCAACATGGCCCGGACCAATTCAATGCATAAGATGGTACCACTTCAACGGTCAGTTAGTATCCAATCATTACCTTCCATGGCACAAAACGGTAACAAAAATTTTGATCTTCCCACGCAGGCTGCACCTGCCAAGAAAAATAATGCAGTCAAAGTTATGGCTGCCGGAGCTGCTCTTATGGTAGCCCCACCAGTTATAAGTAAAATCTTGGATTTTATTCCCTCACGCTCCAACACTTTTCCGGAAATTCCTAAACCTGACCAGGAAACCCTTCCTTCTCCTCCACCCACTCGAAAAACGACTATTGATAAACACACCAATTACGATTGACGATTATAAAGATGATACTTTTAAGCCCTTCAAAGATGTTAATAATTATGATGCTAACATAACACAAATGTTAGAAGAATGGAAATCTATTCATAATTCTTTTCTCTCTTTACAGAATAAAAAGGATGAGCCCGGCCAGACAGTTACTCTCACTACTACTCTCTCACCGCCCGTACATGCTAAACAAACAGCACCGGAACCCATTCTTCCCGCTATTCCGGTTCCAAAGATGGAAATAGGCGTTGGCGAGGGAGATTCTCAAGTTCTTCTCCGTATTTTTACATTGTCCAGTACTGCTCTTTCCACCATAATTGGTTTTGGTTTAATTGTATATGGTTTATATTGTTATTATCGGTATCGTCAAAGAAACCGTCAGAACTCCAGAATCTCACATGCCCTACCCAGCGCCTACTTCATCAATAATCCCCGCAAACACAATAATGACCCCTACCCACCAATTGTTGCCCTCAACAATTTATCCAACCAGCTGTCTGCCCGGACTCCAGCATAGTTTTAAGTTTGATTTGGTCAATAGACCCATGTGTATTAATTCTAATACGTACTTTGATTTATTGATAATAATATATACTAATACAATATTGATTTTTACACCTGTTATCACCTTCATCTTAAATGATTTCAGTTTGTGTACTAGCTGGTAAAGAAAAACACAAAAATAATTTTTTTTACATTATCTCTTCTTTCATCTGTCTATCTTTTGTTACAAATACATACCAATTGTACTAACACAGTATGAATTTTAGTTACAAATTCTCAAATTTTGAGGACAAAATTTTCCCCGACCGACCGGGATGTTAGGTATGTATACAGAAATTACATAAATTAGTTAAGTCTCACATGAATAATTAATTAAGTTGTGAAATACACAACCATAGGTTAAGTCAGTTCAAAGTAACTTCAACACTTATTGTAAAGGTGCAAACTAAGCACTTCCTATCGGCTAAACGCCGACGAGTGTCAACGTCCGGTTACATCCATTATGATGTAACGTCTAGACTTAAGATTGTAAAAATAGGCTCTAGCCACTTGTTAAGTTTAAGATTCTTCCAGACTCTTCAGTGAATAACTGAGAGTCATTCCAGTAACACCTATTTTTAGTTGTTAATCTTCATTTCCTTTTCCTTTTGATTTCAATTACTAAATAAAAGCAATTAGTCTTCGGATTAATAGAAAATCGCAATCAATCGTTTATTCATAATCATTCCTTCCATCAGCACGATCTCCAATTAATTGCAATTTCTTGACAATTACATACGTAAATAATCTAGGAGTTAGGATTTCATGGTATAACCATAACCTACTCTACCATATGTATATATCTATATTGCCTTAAGTTGCTATTATCAACCTTAAACAAATAGCGAAACCCTTCAGGGCATGCATGCAACAATTAATTCAATGAACTAGTTCGTTAATTGAACTTTTCTGAAATATTTCAAGATTTGAGTGAACTTGGGTGAACTCAAAACTTATCAATTTATGTAATGAATGAGTTTGAATCGAACTGTTTGGCAAATGCAACGAACGTGAATGAACGTGAATGTCTAGGTACGATTAAGAGATCTGAATTGAACTGAATGTGAGAAAACGTATTACGAGACTCTGATTTACCGTATATGTTCCTCACGCCGATCCGTGAATCCTCGGTTCGCGAGTTCGCTAATATTTTCCATACAAGGTTGAAAGATACTTTTTTGCAAAATATATTTTTGCTCCAGCTCTACACCATTTCGCACAGCCTCACTTCACAACTTTCTTAAACACGTGGGTAAATGGAACGAAATCAACCACAATATGTCGGATTGCTGTTCGAGTTTGATGAATACGGTAAAAGTACAAATTGGTCAGAGTACTAAAACGTATGTGCTTTAACGTAGAGGTGCCATCGTTGGAATCAAGTTTCCGGAATCCGGTTGAAAAAATTCGGAAATTAAAAAAATAGTAAATGGACTTTAACATGGTAATTTATCAGTGACATGGATTGAAAAAATAATAAATCAAGAAATTTCGTATTTGTTTTTTAATCATTTCTAAAAGTACTCCAGCAGTACTGAAAACTCTTTGCTACATGTGAGATCGCGAATTTTACTAAAAATACAAGGCAAATGGCAAATTTCAAAATTTTGAATTTTCTTGTGTCATGTTTAGAAAATAAATTACAATGTTTTGATATTTCAACATTTTTAAAATTCTGGTAATGTGGTTCCAACAGTGGCACATTTTGATACTGAAGGCAAATTTTACTTTTGCCATATTCGTCAATTGCTAGCAGCAATCCCACATATCGTGATTGAGCGCAGGCAATTATATGTCAAGTGAAACTGTGCACGAAGTAGCACAGATGGGACAAACATTGCAAACAAATATGTTCCAACATGGTATTTGATAAAATTAGTTCAAAATAATTTATGTCAATATTCATTACCAGCTTAAAATGGTTTCTCCGGTACGTTGACATGTGTACCGCGGCCAAATAATTGCAGCATTGGTTACTGTTAATCCTGCAATTTTGTCAATTTTTAACCTTTATGTCCATAATATGCACATTTAGCTGATTAAAGTGTTGATACAAGAAGTAGCAGGCTAGCGGGAAATGGAAAACCGTTTCACAAAAAACTTCAACTTTTTGAAGGTAGGGGTATGTGAAACTTGCAGTTCTCCATGTTAAATGTCGTTTAAAATTTTAAGTTTAGAATTTCGGGCCAAATTCACTTCGCGCCAATATTTTTAAAAAAACTGCAAACGATTTTTCAGGTGGCAGATATACCTTAAAGGAGTACTCAGGGTATGACGAAACTAGTTTTGGTGGAATTTCGAAAATCTGGAGGGGGCACCAAAAAATGTTAACTTGTCAGTTCAATTCATTAGTTTGTCTTCTTGCGTTCAGTCACGTTCACTCAAATCGAGCGTTAAAATAAAAAGTTCAATTCACGTTCATATTATCCGTCCCGTGAATCGATTCAGTTCAATCATGAATATTCAATTTAAAGTTCCTATTTCTATCTTAAATCTTATTTTTAGTTCAAGCTTAGAAATTTCAAGGGATATCTGCCGAAATTATTTAGTTCTTTGATGGTTGGAATCAGTTTAAGCGTGAGGAACATATACGGTAAATCAGAGTCTCGTAATACGTTTTCTCACATTCAGTTCAATTCAGATCTCTTAATCGTACCTAGACATTCACGTTCATTCACGTTCGTTGCATTTGCCAAACAGTTCGATTCAAACTCATTCATTACATAAATTGATAAGTTTTGAGTTCACCCAAGTTCACTCAAATCTTGAAATATTTCAGAAAAGTTCAATTAACGAACTAGTTCATTGAATGAATTGTTGCATGCATGCCCTGAAGGGTTTCGCTATTTGTTTAAGGTTGCTAATAGCAACTTAAGGCAATATAGATATATACATATGTATGTGTATTCAGAAACGGAAACCATTAAATGAGTAATTTAAGAAATATATTTTGTATTTGAGTATTTCAAACTATCTGCTGTGGAATGCTTTTTAATTTAATTTTAGTAAAATAGAGGTATTTTACTTTTCATTCGGTATCTTAATTATATAACTTCAGGTAATTTATCAAATTACCCGAAGGTGTGTAATTGTAATCAAACGTCAAGTATTTAGTTTGCATAGCAAACATTGCAAACAAATATGTTCCAACATGGTATTTGATAAAATTAGTTCAAAATAATTTATGTCAATATTCATTACCAGCTTAAAATGGTTTCTCCGGTACGTTGACATGTGTACCGCGGCCAAATAATTGCAGCATTGGTTACTGTTAATCCTGCAATTTTGTCAATTTTTAACCTTTATGTCCATAATATGCACATTTAGCTGATTAAAGTGTTGATACAAGAAGTAGCAGGCTAGCGGGAAATGGAAAACCGTTTCACAAAAAACTTCAACTTTTTGAAGGTAGGGGTATGTGAAACTTGCAGTTCTCCATGTTAAATGTCGTTTAAAATTTTAAGTTTAGAATTTCGGGCCAAATTCACTTCGCGCCAATATTTTTAAAAAAACTGCAAACGATTTTTCAGGTGGCAGATATACCTTAAAGGAGTACTCAGGGTATGACCAAACTAGTTTTGGTGGAATTTCGAAAATCTGGAGGGGGCACCAAAAAATGTTTACTTGTGAGTGTGAATGGTATAACCAATAACAATGAACTGAGTGTGAGTGAACGCTGAGCGAAAGAAAATAAAATGAACTAAACTTGTATTGAACTTTTCCCCAAAGTTGTATGCTTGCTTCAGGGATTGCATAATACCTCTATGGTAATAAACTTCATAACAGTTCTGACCAAGCCAGTTCAGTGTAATTACATGTCAAATTGTTTAATTATCTTAAATCAGCTGATTTGACCGTTTCAAAGAACTAGGCATTAAAATGCAATTTTCCGTTATTTGCTATTTATTGTATTTTTAGAATAATTGTATTAGAAAGGATTTCATGAGTGTGAAAATTAAATTGAGCCGGTTTTCTTAAATACTAAATATCGACAACTTGAATGTATTTGATGTATTGAGAATGTATATTGTTCCATTGATAAAGTGGAACAAGATTGTTGCAGATAAGTATTTATATATTACACTTCATATAAAATATATAGTGTCACAGTCATAACCACGTTTGTAAATAGTATCTTCAGGCATTTATTTCATTTTACGTATCATATCATGATAAACAGAATAATTATAATAATAAAATATTATAAACAAATAATCGAAATTACGATGAACTCATGGCACGAGCTGCCTGGATTTTATTTACTACTTATCTATATGGTAATACGCTCGTTATACATACATAGGCCATATTGACAATATACCAAATTCACACCAGCTTCAACCAAGCAAAGCTTCCACAAAGCCAATTTGTCACATAACAGAAACAAATTAGAGAGCAAGTACTCTAAAGCAAAAATCTGAATGATGTCACATCTGGATGTTCCAACTTGGAGGTCTAAGCGAGAGGACCCTAACAAGCCGAAGGGAAGTACATGCAAAGCAAAGAATGTCTCTGTGTCATGGGCTTAACTGATGTTAACCTTCAAAATCGCTGTTAACCTGAACTTATTATATTTACCACAGCTATATTTACCTAGACTATACTTCGAATATGTAAATAAGATAAGAAGCGAGCAACATAAAAAAAACAAATAATTTGGTGACACTTACTGTTATATGGTGCTGTGAATCGGATCAGAGATGAGTACAAATGAGGATTGTTGGAGGTGCTGGTGGGAAGGTGGATACTGTGCATGTACATATGTAGTGTTTCGTCTTTGGCTCATGGAGCTATGTAATTATTGTAGTTACTTGTGTCAGCCCTAACAATAATTATGGACTACAGGCACACACACAGAGATGATTTATAAAATGTATTTATTTAATTTGCAACTCCTGACAAATAATTCTATATTTGCACTTGCTTATACGCAAATATGAGAGTGCTATTGTTAGCAACAATGATGCTCGCGCTCAAAATATTTCCTTTACACTGACTCATCTTCCATGAGCCCGAACCTCCCGTCCATGAGCAGACTCATCTGCAGAAGCGCGCAAGCTGTTACATAACATTATGTCATTGCTGGTCAATATAATCAGCTCATGAATATCTATACATGCATGCAACCAAGATATACTGAACTCAACACTTACGTACATTCGTATTTATGTCTACATCACAGTAGCTGTACTAATGAATCCTTGACTCAATAAAAAGAATTAGAAATGTCAGGTTCTCCTCTATCATGATTTGCGGGGTTTTAATAGTGCAATAAACATTGAGGATGCGGGCCCCAGAAGCTCGAAGACTTCTCACAGTCATCAACAATGATTTAAGGGACATTTTGTCAAATACTGAATTGACTGGAATATCCAGTGCTGGCATGCTATTCACCTCCAAAGTCCGAGCTCTCAAAATGATATTGGTTTGTTGGGATAATACCCTTATGTAGCCTATTTGGGTGAACATAATACAAATAGCGAATAGTGTTACAAACGTAGTGACGGGGAACAACATATATACATGGAATTCCAGGGAATCATAGGCTGTGATAGCAACATAAAAGCAGGTTGTAGCGATTCTACACATAATAAATACCAAGACAGATAGCATTTAATAGAATAGCTCATTAAAAAAATTTGTAAGGAGGTAAATTTGCTGAACTGTTTTCATTTTCTCTTGAAAACACTTCCGACGAAATGGTATGGAAGCAGCAGCGTCCTCTCGCTGTCTATACAATTTAAGTGCAAGTGGATAGCCATAATTAGAATTCCAAAGTATGGCAATGAGTAAATTTTAATTGGGTGTTCATATTGATTTGGGTAAACCTTACTGTAATTGTGGAAGCCATTGACCTATATTCACAAAATAACAGCAGAGTATTATTGCTGTCAGCATATTCACGGTGAGGCAGTAGAACGAAACGTAAAATTCGTAGACTCCCAATAGACAACGAACCAAGTAATTTGAATATATTTCTGGCTTCAGCTTGGATCCCACAAACATGGAATAATGTGAGAAAGTGATGCAGGTCAGGGCGAAGACAGAAGAAAGGGCAATACTTTGATATGCTATGCCAAGTATTTGAAGTATGGCTGCTGGAGATTCCCACCAAAATGGCGTATTGTAACCTTCCAACAAATTTTTACAATTAAACGCAGCTTCCACATCTATTTTATAGAATGTGTAGTTTCATACACATAAGATTGTAACATGTAAGATTTGATCAGAGGCAACATTCTTCTTCGCAATTTGTTCAACAGCATACTCTCTCTAACTCGACTGTTACCCAACGTGATGTTGCCGACAAGTTCTGTCATTTCGGGGCCTGAATTTTTCTTGCAGTGTACACGATGATGTAAATCTAATGGTGATTCCGGAAACAGTCTTCTTTTGATGTAGTGTAGAAGTAAGGCAATAAGTAAGGGAAGAAGAAAGGGCAATACTTTGATATGCTATGCCAAGTATTTGAAGTATGGCTGCTGGAGATTCCCACCAAAATGGCGTATTGTAACCTTCCAACAAATTTTTACAATTAAACGCAGCTTCCACATCTATTTTATAGAATGTGTAGTTTCATACACATAAGATTGTAACATGTAAGATTTGATCAGAGGCAACATTCTTCTTCGTAATTTGTTCAACAGCATACTCTCTCTAACTCGACTGTTACCCAACGTGATGTTGCCGACAAGTTCTGTCATTTCGGGGCCTGAATTTTTCTTGCAGTGTACACGATGATGTAAATCTAATGGTGATTCCGGAAACAGTCTTCTTTTGATGTAGTGTAGAAGTAAGGCAATAAGTAAGGGAAGAAGAAAGGGCAATACTTTGATATGCTATGCCAAGTATTTGAAGTATGGCTGCTGGGGATTCCCACCAAAATGGCGTATTGTAACCTTCCCCTGAACAAATTTTTGCAATTAAACGCAACTTCCACATCTATTTGATAAAATGTGTAGTTTCATACACGTGAAAAATATTATATTGTAAACCAAATATGTAGCATAAAAGTTTTAGCAGTACCTTTGAGCCTGTTTTGAAGTGAGTCTAAACCATTGACAACTTCAATCAAAGCCTCAGGATGACAAGTGTACATTACCAACTGGACCGATGTAGCTGATACAATTACAAGTTTTACCAAATGAACCGCAACTTCTGTCCCGATTTTTCCCAATGATACAACGTGGTAAAATGTTATCAGGAGGTAAACAAAGTAAAAATGAATCTGAAGAGAACTGAAGTAAAACAGGAAATTCGATATGGACTTAGTTTTTTGTTTTCTGATTGTTATTGTGTTATAGTTCGGAGATTTTATTCTTGTGATAGGAACGGCTTTAAGCCGGACCGCATTGTCAATGTAAGATTTGATCAGAGGCAATATTCGTCTCCGTAATTTGTTCAACAGCATATTCTCTCTAACTCGACTGTTACCCAACGTGATGTTGCCGACAAGTTCTGTCATTTCGGGGCCTGAATTTTTCTTGCAGTATACACGATGATGTAAAACTAATGGTGATTCCGGAAACAGTCTTCTTTTGATGTAGTGTGGAAGTTGACTAGGCGAAAATATGCCAGGCACCGGAGCATATAATATGTGTTCAAGGTTCGCAATTCTCGTCATTATATTATTGGTATTCCGTGCCATAAGCTAGAGGGTACTTAAACACTTTTTGGCACAACTATGCATGTACATACATAATTATTTCTATAATGATGAAATTGACATAGATTGCGAGATATTGGGTTGCAAATTACTGTAACCATAAGTAATTAGTTTTCTATTTGGATCAAGACACTGTAATTTTGAAATCGTATATTTCAGTCGATAGTTAGCCATAATTTCGAAAATTGGCATCTTGAGATTAAACGTAATTACAGGAAATCCAAAATGTTGCAAGAAATCACTGACTATTCGGGTGGGTAAAATATTTTTACAACATCCTATTTACTGGCAATTGTCAAACGGTCAAATGCTGAATAATCCTTGAATGGGTCTTTGACACAAGAATAAAATTATTTTAAAATGAGCTCTTAACTAATGACATGGTCTCGTCCAAAATTTAGGAACGGATTCATTTGCCAGGGATGGTAACTTCTTCTCGCAGCTCTGGCTCGTGGTAAAGCTCCTGATTGGGAAGGGATGCCCGGTGGTTTTCGGAAAGTATCTCTGTTGGGACAATTTCGGGACATAACTGTTGTAACCCGGTTTTTATGTACATATTATGTATGTCACATTATGTACATACATATGCCGAGAGAGACTAACAAAATCATTAGCAAAATATGATCACACTCTTTAGCAGAGCTATGCAAAATAAATCCTTGATCTTTGATTACAAAATACAAAATAACATAACTGAAGTAAAAAAATGAAGATACAGAATTTCCAAGCAAAATACATCAGACTAAATTAATAAAATAAAATTTAAAAAGCATTACAAGGGAGATTTCGAAATACTTAAATTCAAAATCCTGTATTTTAAATACAAATATATTTCATGCATTACCCATTTAATGTTAACGCGTTGCGGTTTGTAAAATATAATTACATATATCTATATAGATTTCAAGTTGCTATAAACCACCTTAATCAAATAGCGAAACACTTAAGGGGTTGCATGAGACCTGTATGGTAATAAACGTTACAACTGTTACTGATTATGCCAGCCCAGTGTGATTACATTTCAAGTTGTTGAACTATAAATAATCATCTGGTTTGAATGTTTCAAATAACTTGGATTTAAAACAAAATTTGTCGTTGTTTATTATTTAATGTATTTTTAGAATATTGTAATAGAAAGGATTTCATGAGTGTGAAAATTAAATTGAGCCGGTCTTCGTAAATACTAAATATCGACAGCTTGAATTTGTTTGATGTCGGGAAAATGATACAATCCAACGTATGCTATATTACTCCACTGCTAAAGTGGAACAACATTCTCGCAGATACATATATATTTCACATCATATACAATATATAGCTTCACAGTCATCATTGTAAACAGTATCTTTAGGCAAATACTTTGATAAAACATTTTCATGCCCTTGAAAGTAAGTACAAAATACTTTTGTACTTACAGGCCGATAAGTATTAAGTGAAAAAAGCTTACCCACTCTTTGTCGACTTCAAAATACTAAATACTTTGTGGTTTCAAAATGCGTATTTGTAAATACTGCATAGTTCTACTCTCTGCTCTTTAGTAACAATTCGCTTAAACCAGTAGCGCAATCTGTTCCACATTTTTATGAAAATCAAATTTTACTTCTATTATGAGGTATATTTCAGGTTAAGTGTTTGCATCAAAACGAGACAATTGCTATTCAGAAATATTTTACCCACGTTATTTTACAACGGTATCGGGAAAGCGCTTAAGGACGGAAGTAAATAGACTTACTGTAGTTATACGAATAATTCACAATGCACCGGGTTACTTTCCACTTCTAAAGTTCCGATTTTATTATTCTTGGATTCTTAAAATTGTGCACTGAAGTTCTTGATCTTAGTCATTTTTTCTCTCATTTAATTTTGAAAATGATTTAGCTAGCTGTTTAAAAAAGAACTGAACAGTCAGAGCGTTAATACCGTGAAGTTGGAATTCAATTTTATGAAAAACATCGAATGTTTTCGGCTTCCATAGTCTGACCGTCACCAACTTTAAAACATACTACCTAAATTGTTCTTCGAAAACTTGTAACGGGAGATAGCAATGACAACTATTTTTAAACTGATTCTTTTAATCACTCCCATAATACCAGGATTACTAATTGTGGGCGCAGCCAAAAATGCTGTGGACTTGCC
Organism: Allacma fusca; assembly: GCA_947179485.1. Taxonomy (NCBI): domain Eukaryota; kingdom Metazoa; phylum Arthropoda; class Collembola; order Symphypleona; family Sminthuridae; genus Allacma; species Allacma fusca. The sequence continues at coordinate 68,277,438 of OX359245.1, forward strand.
GCCGATCTTTGAAAGATTGAAGAATTGCATTTTGTATCTGATTCAACTGACTCAGCCCCAGGACTATAGTGGAATAGGCTCACCTTATATTCTCAAAGTTTACAAATTGGAAATCCCTGGTTCAAATTTTAATACCCATCCCACTATTCCTGCTTCCGTATTTCAGGCAGAGTATATTTTCAAAGTTCGGAATCTTCAATGCGCTTGTCATCTTATTTTGTTTGACCTACCCGTTTCGAACAATGCCAAATCAGACGTTCAGAACTTGCAGCGTTACTTGTTCAGGTATTTAATGAATAATGTATTCTGAATATTTCCTTCTGCAAGCGTTTCTGAATAACAGTACCATTTTGAATGAAAACATTTCGTCATAGGATTTCAATGTTATAATCAGTGCACCATAGTTAGTAAACTTTTCAATAAAAACGAACAAATAAGTCTTGATTTTTAATTCTGAATACTCAACATGAATCTTTGCTTTGCAAAATATCTGACAAATAACCAAATAAATTATTCTCATAATTTTTCAGATTCAATGAAGATTTCAAGCACTCAAAAATGGTACTCACATTTACGCCAGACATAATAAATACAAAAGATCTGGAATCATTTATGTTCTACCATGTCTACTTTAGAAATCGAGAGCGCATTCCCATTTTTGTTTTATCAACTGAAAATCAGAATGACAAGAAGGGCATTACATTTGTTGGGTATTACGTATGCTTGCGAGAGCGACATTGTAAACATTGGATAAAGTTTGAGTTAGGAAATTTTGTGGATATACTGGAATCAACTGTAAGTACCGTAAATGAAGGAGGATCTGCAGCTAAATGGACTCTGAAGAGTTTTATTAGAGGACTATCTTATACATTTGATGGTACACACAAATATTTCCAAGGTAAGAATCAACGCAGGAGAACACGCTATGCAAAGCATGGTTCCAATCTGGTTAGCCCAATTAAACGATCCAATCCCAACAACCTTTTGGAAACCTTATTTGACTTTGCACTATCAGGTACGAATTTCAACGGCTCGAGTTACATACCTCCTTTGGAATTCTATGTTGACACGATGAATGATAAAATTGGTTGGAAAATACGGGATTCGTTCCACTTAAGATTGACTCAGACAAGTGCCTTCAATTTTATTACCTCAGATAGAGTCCGATCTGTAACGTTAGAGTATGCTCTTTACACAAGTCCATTTGATCCCAGCATTTGGGTTGCTCTATTGTTATCAGGTTTGATGGTTGTACTAATTCTCTCATCCCATGTACATTCTCCACCCGGAAATAATATTTTGCATACAGTTGTTTCCACAACTTTACGTACATTTTCACTTTTAGTCGAACAGGGACACCGTGAGGACTGGGAGGGGAGGAATGCTTCAATTAGAAAAAGAATTTTAATGACAATTTGGCTTCTTACTGGGATCATTCTCTCAAACGGGTACAAAAGTTTCCTCAAAAGTTCGTTTGCAGCTAATAACAACTATGTGACGACATGGAGGTACATTCACGAATTAGAGAACTTCACCTTGTACTTTCTCAATGGTAGTCCCGGGACATCATCAGCTTGGTCGAGCAATACACTTTCGTCAAAAACGTGTAAAGCCAAATGCCACAATACCACTTCTCACTTTTTCTACAATAATGGCAAGGAAAAGTGGTCGCTAAAATTCAATGATTCAAACTTTTTGCGGTCAGTGAGACTTGAGTGTTTGAGCATCAGTGCTCTAAATGATAACTTGAAAAGTTCACTTGCGAAATCAAAAACATCACTTCTGATGTCGTCTCATGATTTTGACATTTATTGGAACCACGTAAGCCAAATCGCTGACAAAAGCAAACTCTGGTTAGCACACAATCAGCACATCTTGCACGATCCGACATTTAGAGAAACTCTTTACGCTTTTATTCCACGTTACATTGATGAAAAGCGTAATTTGGTGTTACAGAAAATGCGGATAATGTTAAGCAGTGGTTTGTTTTGGTTCTGGGAGAAATGGGACAAAATAAGGTTTCCTGAATGCCTGGCACCCAAAAAGAACATGGCACTTAAATCCAATGTGAAGGCGCTCTCCATGGAAAGTTCTGTCGTTTTAGTTATTTATGCTCATCGTTTGAGCAACGTAGCTTGTGGTATTGTATTCATTTTTGAAGTTGTTCCGGTAATGTTTTTCAACGCTCAGCATGCATCTTGTGTGAAACGTGTAATTAACTTGTAAGACACGATTTTTCCATTCTCGTTTATGTACGCTATCCGCTGTATCATGTATTCATAGCAGTTTTCATTCTTACTAATTCTCATCGGAATAGTCGTGTTATCATAATCGGACACTGATCTTCACGTGTGGAACTTTCAAGGATCACTCCTTTTGTATATATGTATCTCCATGAGATGAAGTGATTGAGCTGTAGATTGCAAGTTCATTACCAACTTAATGGTTGGATATCACAATAGTAAAAGGATTTGTTGAAGTGTAGCTCTGTAGAACATGTAAGTTGGCTAAGTTGTAAAGATGAGTATAATGATTGAGAAACGCTATGTAAAGTAGATCTAAAGTGAAGATCAGTATCTCCTTTTATTCTTACAAGCCCATTCGTATTCTCGACATTCACGCTTGTAATGATAACAGTAAAGGTAATAGTAAAGTGGTAATACGCAATTATTTCTAAAACTAAAAATACTGACAAATAGGCTCTGCCATCATCTGATTTTCTTATGGTATTGGTGGGAGTAATTAAATCAATGTTCTAAATGTTAACTCGTACATCAAACGTTCTCTTAAATAATCCATTTTTCGTCGGAAATGAATTTTGGGATACGAATTCAGCATACACACGTAAAAACGCCTTTATGCATGCAATATATCTATATGTAGGGTTGTCGTTGGTTGTGGCTGTCAGTAGGCTGACATGCGTAGAATTGTCAGCCCCGACGTAAACGCACCAATACGTTGTTTGTGACCATTTAACCATTTATGGGATATTTTATGGTTTAAACCATTGAAAATTTCAACCAAAGTCTGATAATTACACGTGTGTATTACCAACTGGACCGATGCAGTCGATGCAGCTAAAAGTTTTACCAAATGAACGACCACTTCCGTCCTGATTTCCCCCAACGATATTACCTGTAAAATGTTATCAGGAGATAAATAAAGTGTATTTCCGGTTTTAGCTTTGACTCCACAAACATGTGATAATGTGGAAAGATGATGCAGGTCATGGCGAAGACAGTATACTGTACACCGGAAAACTTACATTGTTACGTTTCTAATTTGGGGTATCTATATTATCTGAACCCCAAATGAGGACTTTTACCTTACATAATTTATATATATTTTAAAACTATTCTCTATCTAACAAGAAGGATGTTTCAAAGAATTACAGAGAACGTATTTTCTGTCTAAAGCTTGTGAGCGTGAGTTGCCAAAGGTAAATATATCAGTAGTATTACCAGCACAACAAGTGTACTAATATTTTCAAATCTTTGAACTAGGAACTGCTTCACATTTGCTAACCAAAAAAACATTGTCCGAACTCTTTCCTGAAAAGGAAGTCATTATTATTTAGATGACTTCTAAAATACTTTTATTGTAAAGTAAATTACGGCAAAGAAAAACGGTAACACGAACTTTTACGAACACTGTTAGGAAAAAAATATTTTAAAATTAAGGGAATTTTTATTGCATGTATCGAGCCCAATGAAATCGTAGCAAATAAATAAATACTTGGCTCAGCACAAATTGCAGAAAAAAATATCATCGGTATTCAACTCTGCAAACATAACAGAATTTTTTCGACTTCAAATATTTTCTTCACCAACAATTATTACCAAATTTGATTCTTAAAACCTACTGCCCGGATATTAAAATTACAACTATATTTAAATTGATTATTTTAATTGTACCCATAACACCAGTGTTACTAATCGTTAGCGCAGACAGAAACGCTGTTGTTTTTCCGCCGATCATTGAAAGGAAGAATTGCACATTCATAATTTAGAGAATTTTACCTTCTATTTCCTCAATTATAGTCCCGGGAATGCTTGTTTAGAAATTTCAAATGTATGTTTTCAGCCGAATATGTAAGTCTAAGTCACATATTGTAGTCTCAGGAACTGAATATGTGATGGAAAGTTTGTGAATTGAATTGGGAAAGAAAAATTTCCTTGAATTTGTTTCAATATGTTAATAGCACCTAATTCTTAACTATGAACAATAATTGGCATATTGTGTCATGAAAATTTCAGGAAGCAATACTGACATGTATGAACTATTCCCTGGTAATATGTTATTGTTAATTAAAACAGATATAAATACAGGTGGCATTCTGTGGAGTCACATTTACATCATATAGGTCAAATTTTAGTTTCGCAAATTCTTTATTAAATTTACCTAATGACTGGAAGTAATTCGGAAGAATGTGTTGGTGATTATAGTAACCACTCCAGGTTAAGATTGCATGTATTTCTGGATTTTTTGCCGTAACGGAGTATAATAAAACACATAAGAACCTAGCAGTCATACAGCCATATGTGACATATTTGTTTAATTATGTGTAATTACTGTGAACTGCACGTAGAAAGGAATATGGAACAGAAATAATAGGGCTCTCTGTATTCCGACTGCGTGTAGTTTTGCAATATTAATTGGGTGCACAGGAAATCCTCCGTGAAATTATTGCTGGCGCCCCGGTACGTACAGAAGTAATTTGTTTCATTTTACGTATCATAACATGATATACCGAATAATAATAATAATAAAATATTATTAAAAAAATGAAATTACGATGAACACATGGTACGAGCTGCCTGGATTTTATTTACTACTTATCTACATATATGGTAATACTGTATGCTAGTTATATACTTCGATCATTTATGTATTATGCCACCTTCACACCAGTCTGAGCTTCCACAAAGCCAATTTGACACAGAACAGAAACAAACTAGAGAGCAGGTACTCTTAAGCAACTATTTAAATAATGTCACAACTGGAAATTCCTACTTGGAGGCGAAGTGAGAGGACCCTAACAGGCCGAAGGGAAGTACATGCAAAGCAAGGAATGCCCTTATGTAATAGGCTTAACTGAAGTAAACTTCAAAACCGCTGTCAACCTAAAATTATTATAATTACCAGCTTTATTTACCTAGACAATACTTCGAATATGTAAATAAGATAAGACGTAAGCAAAATAAAAAACAATAATTTGGTGACATTAAGTACATTTGTCTTTATATTCTTATCGCAGTAGCTGTACTAATGAATATTTAACTCAAGGAAAAGAATTAGAAATGTCAGGATCTGCTCCAGCATGCTCTGTGGGGTTTTAATTGTACAAAACACAGTGAGGATGCGGGCCCCAGAAGTTCGTAGACTTCTCACAGTCATCAATAATGATTTAAAGGCCATTTTATCGAAGTCTGAATTGACTTGAAAATCCAGTGCTGGCATGCTATTTACCTCGAAAGCCCGAGCTCTCAAAATGATATTTGTTCGTCGGGATAATACACTTATGTAGCCAATTTGGGTGAACATAATACAGATAGCGAATAGAGTTACAAACGTAGTGACAGGAAACAACATATAAACATGGAATTCCAGGGAATTATAGGCTGTGATAGAAACATACAAGCAAGTTGTAGCGATTCCACATATAATAAATACCATTACAGATAGCATGTGGTAGACTAGCTCATTGAAAAAAATTGTGAGGAGGTAAATTTGCTGAACTGTTTTCGTTTTCTCTTGAAAACGCTTCCAACGAAAGAAGCAGCAGCGTCCTCTCGCTGTCTAAAATTTGAGTGTAAGGGAAAAGCCACAATTAGAATTCCAAAGTATGTTAATGAGTAATTTTTTATTGCTAATTTATTTTGACTTGAGCAAAACTCTTACTGTAATTGTGGAAGCCATTGGCCTATATTCACGAAATAACAGCAGAGTATTATTACTGTCAGCATATTCACGGTGACGCAATAGAACGAAACGTAAAATTCGTAGACTCCCAAAAGACAACGAACCAAATAATTAGAATATATTTCTGGTTTCAACTTGGAACCCAGAAACATGGAATAGTGTGGGAAGGTGATGCAGGTCAAGGCGAAGACAGAAGAAAGGGCAATACTTTGATATGCTATTCCAAGTATTTGAAGTATGGCTGCTGGGGATTCCCACCAAAATGGCGTATTGTAACCTTCCCCTGAACAAATTTTTATAATTAACTGCAACTTCCACATCTATTTGATAAAATGTGTAGTTTCATACACGTGAAAAATATTCTATTGTAAACAAAAAATGCAGCATAGAAGTTTTAGCAGTACCTTTGAGCCTCTTTTGAAGTGAGTCTAAACCATTGACAACTTCAATCAAAGCCTCAGGATGACAAGTGTACATTACCAACTGGACCGATGTAGCTGATACAATTACAAGTTTTACCAAATGAACCGCAACTTCTGTCCCGATTTTTCCCAATGATACAACCTGGTAAAATGTTATCAGGACGTAAACAAAGTAAAAATGAATCTGAAGAGAACTTAAGTAAAATAGCAAATTCGATATGGACTTAGTGTTTTGTTTTCTGATTGTTATTGTGTTATAGTTCGGAGATTTTATTCTTGTGATAGGAACTGCTTTAAGCCGGACCGCATTGTCAATGTAAGATTCGATCAGAGGCAATATTCTTCTTCGTAATTTGTTCAACAGCATACTCTCTCTAACTGGACTGTTACCCAACGGGATGTTGCCGACAAGTTCTGTCATATCGGGGACTCAATTTTTCTTGCAGTATACACGATGATGTAATTCTAATGGTGATTCCGCCAACAATCTTCTTTTGATGTAGTCTAGAAGTTTACTGGGTCAAAATATGCCAGTCACCGGAGTATGTAGTATGTGTTCAAGGTTCGAAACTCTCGTAACTACATTATCGGTATTCCGTGTAATAAGCTAGAGGGTACTTAAGCACTTTGTGGCACAAATATGCACGTACATACGAATTATTTCTATAATGATGACATTGTCAGGTTGCGAGATATTGGGAAGCAAATTACTGTAGCCATAACAAATTAGTTTTGTATATAGATCAAGACATAATTTTGAAATTGTGTATTTCAGTCAATAGTTACCCATAATTTCAGCAATTGTTTCGACAATTGCGATTAAACATCCAGGAAATCAAAAGTGTTGCAAGAAATCACCGAATATTTTCAAATATTTAAACACTCGGTCGGACTTATAAGCTTGGTCCAATCCCAGTACTACTTATCCATTTATCTGTACAAAGCAGAATGTCAATATTGTTACGGATATATTATAAATAGGCTAGAATAAGCATAATCTAAAGTTAGCAAATAGTTTAGAAGGTCGTAAGCAGAGGCTACGTGACGCCAAACGCTGACCAAACATAATTATAAGAAAAGGAAAGGAAATGATTCAGATTATTTAATAAACAATAAAAATAGGAATAAGATTAGGATTAGATTAAGACACGTAGAATTAAGTACAAGTTCTAATCTCGACTTCAAGCAAGCAACATCAAGAGGAGCCGCACCTAGAGTCCATTCCCTCCGGGATGGATCTCCACAGGTAGCAAGCGGGGCGACATGAAATCGGAGATTTCATGAAAGAAGAGATTCAGACTTCAAATTCTATTTTGTGTTAAATGTTAATTGTTCAGTGTAAATTGTATCAGTTCTAGGAACAATAAATTGGCCAAAAGTTAATAAAACGAACTACACACAGAACTCAATAAGTTCCATTTATTCATGAGTTTCACCAACATCGAAACCATAATTCAGGGGAATGGAACGCCCGAACCTAGGCTACATTGTCGTTACCCACACAACATCATTACCCGGGTAGCGCGAATGTAACATGATGTTTCTGCCAGGCCTTCGGGTTTTTTTGGTAAGGACCCGGAGGATCCGTAGGTCGGGGACCTGCGGATGACCCTGAAACAAGGACCAAACTTTGTAGCAAGTAAGGTCGATGTTTAAAAATTCATGGGATGGAAGTATGGGGCTCGAAACGGAGGAAATGTCTCATTTCTCTCCAGGGCCACCCGAAACTTCTCGTGAAAGGCAGTTATAACATGCAACAAAATGTTACCTCAAGAAAGAAAATTTGGCCATTATCATCACGACGCCGACCCCACGATCAAGGAAATCCTGTCGCAATTCAATCAACCTGAGGAAAGACCAGCTAGTAGCGCTGCCACGTCATCATTGGAAATCATCACGGATCCTGGAAGTAATCATACAAGCGTAGAGGAGGGTGAACAAGGATTTGCAACTCCAGAAAGTGAGATGGAAGACGTGACAAAGGAATCATTCAACAATGTGGTTGTCAGCAACTTGACAAACCCAGTTGACAACAGAGACATTCCTCAAGACACGAGAATGCAATCCCGACAGGATGCACAAAGTCAAGGAATGCGCAGTAACGCTACTGGACAATCTGAACAACAGGTTAATCAGCAAAGCTCAACGGAATTGGATGACTTGTAGGATTCCAATAGACCAATAGCTATAGCTTCAAGTACACCAGAGATTATCCAGCCAGGAAATCTCAGTACACACTCATCATTTAGGGACAATTTAGCAATAACTCAATCGGACGAGTCAACCGAACAGAGTGAACAAGGTGACTCACCAACAGGAGTGCCACGTACTAACAACAGTATAGGGAGTGATCGCGACCAGGTCACTACTCAATTAAATCAGCAGTTAGCAAATTTAAGCATCAGCGACCACCGTAAAGCGTCACAATCGAATACGACAGTTTCTCAACAACCAGATATACAACAGCTTGTGCGAGATAGGTTTCTATCAAGACCATCTCCAGGATTTGCCAATAGAGGAGACGTAGGCTTTCAAAGGACACTCAGCCGGGTGTCTGAGTCTACAGAACAGGAAGGCCCAGTCGAGGAACAGTTACCACCGATCAGAGAAGGGCAAGATAACATCCAAAGAGTGGAAGAAAATTTCGTACAATTAGTGACAGGTACAGGTGTGATAGTACCAACGGGATCGTTTGAACAATTAGTGACCACAGCAGGCTTCCAACGGAACTCAGTGGAAAATTTTCTGGTAGTTCGAGGATTGGAAGGACAACTGATAGAGGTGTATCACAGGTTAGCTCAAAATCTTTATACAGGTACAGTCCAGTGGACACATTTTTCCCTTAGATTAGCTGAAGTCACCCATAGACGGGACAACAACAGAGATCCGAATAGGGAAGAAAGGGAAGTGTTACGTACACGTGCCTTTGAGTACGGTCGGAACGTCAGGGACAACATTCTCATCCCCACAGACGTTATCCGAAACCTTTTAGAGCACCGGGTATTTTCGTTGAGAAGTCACCAGGCACACCAGGATAGCCAGATTTTCTTCAACGATACACCTAGGTATACAACTGTGATACAATCCGGAAGACTCAGTGAAAACCTAGAATTTGGTCAACAACGACAAGAGAGACGAGTCAGCAACGAGAGTAGGCCAGGACCAGAACAAGATCCAAATAACGACGACACCACCCAGCAAAGTGTAATAGACTCCAGCGCTGACGACATCATAAGCAGGTACCTTAGGTACGACCAAAGAAACCCATCAGTAACACGGAATCCGGTTACGGGTTTATTAGAACCAGCACCCAGATCTACGTTAAGGACCATCTCAGGCGAATCCACAGCACAACCCGTCACGTCACGAAGGATTTCACCGGAAAGTCTGAATACCAGCTCAAGCTCAATTAACAAGGCTATAGCACAAGCAATAGCCTCAGCAACACTTCAAGCAGGTTTAACAACCCCTCGAAATCGGAAGTCGAGTAACTCCGATCGTGACCATCTCAGACCAGGTAACCAGGTAACGGACAGTAACCAGGTAGACTACTCATCACCTAGGTCACAACTTTTCCAGAAATCGGTGAGAAGACATTTTAGGGTAAACAGTGCTGAGGAAAAGAGCAACTTAAATCCCAGAACCAGTCCACAAGGGATTACGACACGTGAGAGACCGAACAACAGCCGTTGCGAGACGACCACCCAAAAGGGTAGCCCAAGAGCACCCACGACATCACCCACATCCCAGACAGGTAATCAGACACCAGCAGGGAGCTCTACGACACAACCGAGAGTGACCCCGAGGTCCAGTAATTCCTGTCGCTTCACACCTACAACAGGTGAAAGAGGGCAGTCAAGCCGACACAGCAACTCTCACGAGATAACACAGCAAATCAACCCAGTACACATCTCACCTAAAAGACAGGTGTCAACAGAAAATACGCCAAGAAATCGACCAACACAACCCAATCTGCAGTTTAGACCACAACCCACCCAAGACGATTTAGAGACACCAACCGAGGAGGTCGAGACCACCCAAATTGGTAGTACATGACAGGCTAACGTTAAGAAGGATTTAGCAACAACAATATTGTACGTCAACACAGATTCCACCCAGGCAAACAACAACGAGCAACTGGTACACCGAGTTTACCAGTCACCGGGAGGACGAATCTACGTACACCCACCCGTACATGCTTTGCGAGCACAGCCACTTGACGTTAGTGAGTCAGCTTTAAGAACATTGGTGCAAGTAGGAAGACAACTACGGGAACATAATCCGTCAATAACTATTGCAAAAACCATCAGAAATTCTGACACAGGTACTTACTATCAGGCATTCAGACCCCAAGATAGATTCACCGTCTATCAATCACCTAGAGGCTCGTTATACAACAGCCTACCGATAGGACGCACAGGTATACACCGCCACATTTTAAGAGGCCGAGACATCCTGCAACGAGCAACCAACAACGACAGGACCATCATAGAAGGTGGAGAGCTCGTAACAGCACCACAACCACCACCATCGGAACAAACATCGAGAAGCAACGAGTCATACGTCCAAGGTGAAACCTTAAGGTCACGGACAGCGACACCCGCATCAACGACGTGCAGCAACGACTTTTGCAGTACCAGCCAGACCAACTGGAAGGTTCATAACCAGGTCAGCAAACCGACCAACGACACCGACAGCTTCGACTGTCCCCGTCAGACCATACGATTACGACAACCGTCCCCGAGTTACGATACCCGTCCCCGAATTACGAAAACCGTCCCCGAATTACGATAACCGTCCCCGGATTACGATAACCGTCCCCGGATTACGATAACCGTCCCCAATTTCCGAGTTACGATAACCGTCCCCGGATTACGATTACCGTTCCCGATTTACGATAACCGTCCCCAACTTCCGAATTACGATAAACGTCCCCAATTTCCGAATTACGATAACCGTCCCCGAGTTACGATGACCGTCCCCGAATTAAGCTAACCGTCCCCGAGTTACGATAACCGTCCCCGGATTACGATAACCGTCCCCGATTTACGATAACCGTCCCCAACTTCCGAATTACGATAAACGTCCCCGATGTACGAGAACCGTCCCCGGATTACGATAACCGTCCCCGATTTACGATAACCGTCCCCAACTTCCGAATTACGATAACCGTCCCCGAATTACGATAACCGTCCCCGAATTACGATAACCGTCCCCGAATTACGATAACCGTCCCCGAATTACGATAACCGTCCCCGAATTACGATAACCGTCCCCGAATTACGATAACCGTCCCCAAATTACGATACCTGTCCCAAGTAGAGAAACAAACCTAAGGGCCGGGGAAAGGATAGCCCTTTGGGGAAGGGTTAGGATTCAGGGGAAAGAAAGGCAAAGTTCTCATTTACGTAAAACCGTCCCCAACGTCCCAATGTACGATAACCGTCCCCGGATTACGATAACCGTCCCCGATTTACAATTTCCAAGGGCATACCAGCTTTCCGGATTGAAAACCTAACCCCGTCGTTTCGGACGTTCAGGTTGCGAGACTACGATGGCCCCGCAGGGGCCTTCGTAGTCACATTGGCACCCCTTTACAGCTCTAAACTACACTAACCCTCATTGTCCTCAACGACTACCACACAGAATCAAAACTTGGGAGGACGAGATGGTTGAGGATTAAAATTAGCGAAATGAGTGTGAGTGTTCTTCTGAAATAAGCTGTATTTATATTTTTTATTGAAGTGAGCGTAATAGGAAATACAAATAAGAGATTCAGCCGGTGTACTCAGTAAGCTCGTCAAGTTGGTAGGGACTATGTGAGTGACGCTGATTCCATGAAAAACAGGAACGGGTCTTTTCCGAGACGGTGGACCTCTCTTCTCCAGAGGTACTCGCATAAGTGAAGCCACATGTTTTCATGGCGGATACCACCAGACGTGAGTGAGCGTTTCAGAGGTCGCCATGCCGAATCAATAGTCTGAGTGTGGGCTCCAGTGTCAGGGTCTACAAAATTCCTCACATGAATGACGGTGAGGTGGTTGTAACCCGCGTCGGAAAGGTTATTGTACCCCGCCCACCCGTCTGTGTAGACAGTCGTTCCTAGTCTCACGTGTTTGGTTATTACCCGTATAACCGTATAACCCGTATAACCCAGGAGCGTAGCCTCGGAGCGATCCCTAAGGATTTCAAGCCTTAATTTTCCGCCTTTGAGGCGCTCACCATCTGTGTAGTCGTTTAGTTCGACCATTCCAAGAATCCAGGAGCCCTCGACAAGCCTTCCTGGAATATAATGAACAAGTTGCAAATTGACACTTCAAATTATATAATAACTTGGCACTACGTGCCAAGTACGCCGACGAAGTTTGATATATGGCATGGAATATGTATATAACTGCAACTAAATAGATTAAAGGCGAAAGGGAAAATAATACCTCTATTGTATTTACGCTTCCCAATTTTGGTTTCGTCGATCTCCACTCGTTTCCCGGGACCCCCAATCTGGAAGTCGTCCTTCATGGTCTCGTCCACGATGGCGAAGCAGGTTTCCCGGCAATAGTTGACCCAGTCGGTGACTGTTTCCATGGACGTGGTGGCGTGGTGGATGGCAGTTTCCCAGGCAGGGTCCTAGTAGCAGACAACTCGAGGATCTCAACGATACCAAACTTGGAATCTTCAAACCAAGTGTGCTTTGCTGCACTTTCCACCCAGTCGTGCTTCATGGGGACTGAGCGGTGGCAGCGCCAGCAAACATTGCCATCACCGAGTTTGCGGAATTGGAGCCGAGCCTCACAACCACAAACACGACAGGTCCGGGATTTGATGGGTTTGACACCAGGAAATGACTCTCTCCTCCCCACCAACAAAAGGTAGCTGAAGTTGGTAGTGATTGAATGGTTTCAATTTGGACAGTGCCATGATAGTCAGAGTTCGTGTGAGAGCAAGTGAAGGAATGGGACATGGAGAACTTTGCGTTGCCATGTGAAAAAGTACAGGAATTTAGAAAGGACGAGTAAATACATTTCCAGAATGTGAGGAATGTAGACACGTCTTGTAGTTGGAATTTGCTACGATGACGTTGGTACAAGAATGCGAGAAATTTAGAAAGGGCTTGGGACAGTTATCGTAATTCGGGGACGGTTATCGTATTCCGGGGATGGTTATCGTAATCCGGGGACGGTTATCGTAATTCGGAAGTTGGGGACGGTTATCGTAATTCGGAAGTTGGGGACGGTTATCGTAATCCGGGGACGGTTATCGTAATTCGGGACATTCGATTTTGGGGACGGATATCGTAGTACAACCTTATAATAAATACAATTATTACAAATTGTTAAAGAATCGAAATATTTTTGCTTATAGTCCTTGATTGCAGAGCTGATCACATTTGTCTAAATGTAGTGAGTAGAATTGTTTGGCTGACTCATACTTCATATAACATTATAACATATTTACCTGTTTGGGCTAGCTTAAACTTGAAAAACCAAGTTCAAATTCAATTTAAAATCAAATTCGGATAATTTGTTGATTTGAAATACAAATAAACTTCGAATTCAAATAAAACACTGAATTTGGTTTCGTCAAATCGGTTATTTATTTAGTTGATTTGGTTTTTCAAGTCCAAATCAATTTAGGAGGTGTGAATAAATTGTATTTGAAATTCGGATTCAAATACAATTTCGAATATTGAAATATTTGATTTGGTTGCAACACTGCTTCATACAATTCAGCTAAACCATTGTACCTTGTAATAGCTTTCGTACGCCTGTTATGAACCCATAATTAACGCTTTGGTAGGATTATGTAGTATTATTCATGTCAACGCGTTTCAGTTGTAATTTTCCCCCATCAGGCTGAAATTATTACTTAAAAATACAGTTTTAAGCATAATGAGATGCTACTATCCCAGAAAGCAATTATATAGTTTTTACATATTATTAAAATTTGAAGTAGGATAATTATTTTTCCGTGTAAGCAATAATTAAATATAGAGATTCCAATTCTGACGCAAGAGTTCCGTTTACAAGACTTTCTTATGCATTACAGTCAACTCTCGGTATAAGGGATGGCTTTATAAGGGAAAAGTTGCTATATGGGACGAGTTTGTCCGTCCCCGCGAGATCTCCCATTAATCTAATGCTTAAGAAAAGTGGTTATAAGGGACATTCCTATAAGGGAAAACTCACTATAGTGGAACATATATTGGGTACCATGGAATAATAAATAGTGCCTACAATAGATTTTAATAAACTTGAATCATATAACCACACTCTTTGCTCGTGTTATGCAATCATAGCTGTTAGCGATTTATATCCAGCACCGTTCCATTATGGATTTTAATGACACGAGGAGTGGAAACCATACACACAGATTCCGTAATTTTGAATGTTCGTACGGAGTGATATTCATATATGCTTAACTACTACTTGCAATTACTTCAACTTGTAATAATTAATTAAATTTCATAATGAGCTAATCGTAGTCATTTAGATTTAGGCTTTGAGTTTGGCAAATTTAACTGTAAATAGTATTAGAAAATCGGAGGCAAAACAATTAGAAAACCATATGTCGACAGATTCAAATCTGAAAACAATTAGGCAGTGTGGTAATCCAGCAACTGGCGCACAGCTATTTAAGTTGCATTCTATTCTACAAAATTCTCCCGAATAAAACTATGAATTGAAAAAGTCAAGTTTATGCTGCATGATTAAAAAGAGTTTAAAAATTAGAACTAATTATTTTCTAGAATACACTATAAGGGAATCTGTCCCTTATATGCATATAAGGGAAAGGTTTTATAAGGGACAAAATTTCCCAGTCCCCAGAGATTCCCCTATAACGAGAGTTGACTGTATGTATGTATGTATGTATATTTTTATTGATTTGAGCTACCGCTCCTTCAATATGTATAAGTACAAGTGTGATTGTTTACATTCTTTTTGAAATTTCCTCAAGAAAACGATAGATTAGTGTGGCAAAATCCTTATTAGTATTTTTAATTAAGCTTTCCCAGAAAGTTTCAATGAAGGGATGATGCGAAGGATTGATATTGGATAGGCTTGCTGGTCTATAGTTGGAGAGCAAGTGGCATTCAAGGAAGAGATGACTCCAAGTGCTGCTAAACTGTGAACAGAAAATACATTTGTCCCGGCGTAGAGTGATCTCGTTGAAATGAATAAATATTGACCCCATTCTGATTCGGGCTAAGATTCCTGCGATTCTTAACGGGGTAGGGGTTTTTGTATACTCTTCTGCATAGTCGTGGGTTTTGATTCGTTTGTATAAGGGGAAATGAGTCGATGCCATCATTTTGGCTACATCTTGAACTACTAATGATTGTTGATACTTGCTAACTATCTTAGGTATAGCAGCGCGTATTTCGTCCGGCGATTTGCAGTTCCATAAACCTTTAGGCAGAAAATCCTTGATTCTGAAATAGAGCAGTGAGCTCCAGTTGAAATTTTGAAGGTCCGTTTGTTCTTCCCACATGTCCTTGTAACAGCAGAGAAGCAAATTGCTGGTATTTTTCTGAAGACATTTAGTCCATAATCTTAATGATCGCCGTATGATATCCACACTTATTCTTTTAAGTTTGAAATCTAGGCTAAGAAAGAACCCAGGGGTGTTTACTGGGAGCTTTAGAAGCTTTTTCACAAAGAAGTTTTGGAGGTTGTCAATTTCTTCCAGGTGACGCAGTCCCCAGATTTCGGCGCCATAGGTCACCACGGAACGAACCATTGAGTTGAAAAGTGAGAAATGAGCTGTGCTTAGTGGAAGTTTGGCTTTTACTAATAGCGGCCATAGGGCTCCGATTGCTGCTTTACCTCTGCTTAGAAAGTCAATCAGTGTTCGATTAGGGGAGCCTGATTGAGAAAATAGGACACCCAAATATTTATATTCATTAACGCACTCGAGTTTGCTCTTTCCCCAGAAAAAAGTGTGTTTCTTGGGTTTACCACCTGGCCTTTGAAAAACTACGATTTGGGATTTAACCGAATTGAGAGTTAATTTATTTTGAGCAAAGAATTTTTTAACAACGTCAATTTTTCTCTGAAGGCTTTCGGCGGAGAGGGCGAGGATTACAACGTCGTCGGCATACAGAAGGGCATGCACATGCCTTTCCCCGATCTTAATTGGACTTGTAAAGGAACTGTCAAGTGATGCGATGATTCCATTAATGAAGATATTAAATAGAGTTGGGGAGAGACTCTCCCCCTGTAGAACACCAATATTAATTTTGAGCGGTTCAGTAAGGCCATCCTCTGTCTTAATGCGTGCTTTAGCTTGACCATATATTGCCCTGACACATTTTATAAACTTTGAACTTATTCCGGCGGAGGCCATTTTGGTCCAAAGTAGATTATGGGTTACACAATCAAATG
The DNA here is from genome assembly GCA_947179485.1 of Allacma fusca. Lineage (NCBI taxonomy): Eukaryota > Metazoa > Arthropoda > Collembola > Symphypleona > Sminthuridae > Allacma > Allacma fusca. The sequence goes on from OX359245.1 coordinate 68,294,164, forward strand.
CACCCGATAGGTCAACGAAAAAGCAGAATAATTTGGAATTGAGTCTCAACTGTTTATGAATTAAAGATTGTAGTAGAAATATGTGATTAAGACATCCCATGGTTGGCTGATATGCAGCCTGCAAGTCCGTTATGAAATTTGTTTTCTCATTCCACTTGAGCAGCCTATAGTTAAGTATAGTGGTAAACAATTTCAGTTTAGTCATGACCAGTGAAATGGGCCTATAATTTTTGGGGTTATCACAATCTCCTTTTTTGAAAAGTGGTGCTATGGTAACTTGAGCCCATTCAGGGGGAATCTCTCCAGAGAAATACATTTTGTCAAACAAAGTCCGCAGTTGTTCAAGGCTGGCCACAGTGAAGGATTTCCAAATTTCATTAACAAAAGCATCGGCTCCAGGGGCTTTATTTTTCTTCAGATGGTTCACAGCCTTCGTGATTTCAGATAGACTGAAGGGTTGGTCGAGTTCGCCGTCAATATTATCGTTGCCCATTATGCAAGCGGTGACCGGACAATTGATTTTGGATTGAAACATTTTCTCATAATAGACAGTCCATGTTTGCTTATCAATAGGGCAGGTAACTTTAGGTATGTAAGGACGGAGTTCACGAATCGCTTTCCAGAAGTCACAGCTCGTTCTGGTGTTAATAATTTTAGACACCATGTTGTCTAGATAATTTTTACGGCTATTTTTTAACTTATGCTTATACTGTTTTTTGGCAATAAAGTAATCATTAACATCTTGAGTTAGTTTGGTTGCCCTAAGTCTTCTTAATTTCCTCTTTAGCTCTCTTTTCAGAGAGAGGCATGTAGAGTCAAACCATTTCGCAGGTTTAATATATTTGCAAGGTTGTTTAATCAAATCACATTTCACAAGTGCGTTGTTGATAGTTTTAGAGAGTAAATCATCCATCTCATAAATAGAGGATTTATCCGAAAATAAAAGGTTTAGTTTGATTTCTGAACTGAAAGTATCTGCTTTTTCATCTGACCATTTTATTCTTTTACCAATCTCACTGCTACTAGCATGGCTACGAATTGACAAAGTTATAGGCATATGATCGGAGTGAAAAGAGTCACTGATATTGAATTTTTCGAAATATTGAACAAGGGAGGTTGACGCAAAACATAAATCAATGGTACTTTTACCAGTTTTACTGACGAATGTATATTTTGAGGAAGATTCAAGACCACTAATACCATTAATGAGAACAAGATTGTAGGATGTAGCAAGATTAAGTAATTTTTGGCCAAAAGGGTTTACTGTTTGGTCTTCCGAGTGCCTATGTGTTTGAGAACCCAAGGTTTGGAGACTGCCTACTCTTGAGTTGAAATCTCCCATCAGTATGATGTTGTAAGATAGCAGTTCAAGTTTTTCAATATGTGTAAACATCTCACTGAATTGACCTTTCTCAGATATTGGGTTGATGTAGCAGAACAAAACTGCAAGATTTTTAATTTCATCAAGTTTTTTAAATGTGAGTATAATTAGCCAATTATTTTTAAAGTATAGTTCGAATTTAATGGCGTTGTGTATTGCTGCAAAAAGTCCACCTTTATGTCTGCCGTGCGACGCATCTTTTGTGGCGTTAACTACAAAAGTTGTGTGTGTATTATCAAAATAGTTAATTGGAACCGTAGACCAGGTTTCACAGAAGCACATAATTTTAGGTGATATATCTTTAATATCACTGAAGAAATCTATTGTTTTATTGGCTATCCCATGAACATTCCAGAATAAAATTTTGAGTGGTTTAGTTGGGGTTGAGGTAGGTTGTATTGAAGGAGCGCGGGTTCTTCAGGAGGCCGAGATAACAGGGGCTCTGATTAGGTTTCCCTCGGAGTTTATAATATGAAGCACATCATTCACTATCAAACCTTCACGAACGAGTTTAGCGTTATTTCCGGCTTCTCTTTCCAGTTTTCGGAATTTGAGGTACTTTGATCTCTTTAGTTTACTGGCTGGGCAGAGATCATCTGATATGGAGTATGGCGTGTCTTTAAGGTTCCTTATATTCTTAAAGAATTGACCTCGGAAATATTCATGTCTGAGAACCATGAGAATTGGGCGTTTCGGATTGAGAGGTTTGCCAATACGGAAGAGATCAGTAATTATGTCAGTGCTAACTGTTAGTGTATCAAAAACGGGTTTAACTGCACTCAGTAGCTTCTCGTGGGTTTCGTCTTGGCATATGGGAATTCCGTGCAGGATAATGTTCCTCATTCTTAAGCTGTCTTGCATGTCATCAGTTTTGGATGTCAGGATTTCAATTTTTTCTCGGTTAGCTTCAGAAGTGTTGTGAACAAAATTCAGGTCAGCTCGCAGTTCACTTAAGGTTTTGTCCATCTTCTCCATATTTTGTTCTATTTTTTGTGCTTGATCACTTGTGGCCATCTTTGATAAGATCAAGTTTACCTTTTCCTCCATGCTCAACTGAGTGACATTGGCTTCTAACATTGCAATTTTAGCGGGGGGAGAGTCCGATTCTGAGGAGAGACTTGATTGATTGTGATGGAAACGGGCTTTGTTCAGATGTGATCTCTTGGGCATTTATAGTGCTTTCCAGTGTGTTGCCAACCGATGGATATCTGTAAATCAGAATATAAATTTGGTGCTAGTATCTTTGGGCAAAAAGAAAAACAAATATTGTCTGTGGTTGCCGGCCAAAGTCGTATACTAAAAAGCTTTCTCTTATCTGTACTGGGTGCACAATCGGCTGATTGTGAGTTGAGGTCTAGAAAGAGGAATCCTTGGCTATGGAGATTGCCGGCTCTTGACGGGAGTTTGGTAGTAGGGACGTAAACTTGTGATTTTCAGCACCAAAAATAGTAGTATCGGTAAAATTTCGATTGGATACAGATGTAGCTTATTCCCAGGTCACCCGGGAGTTAACTCTCGTGATCACAGAAATACGTTGGAGGTGTAAATTTTACAAAAAGATCGGAGTGGATATTTACTAAGGTCACACTTGTTTAGATTTGAAATTGCCCCCAACGAGAGTTGACTGTATATAGTGTACATATCAGATGTGTGAGCTAACTGCAGAATTATACACTAAAATTCTCTGTATTAAAATTCTGTAAACGAAGTAGCCACTCACTATAATTGCACAGGTGTAATAATAAGGCATGTCAGAAAAATAAGCAATTTTAAAAGTATACACTATTCATACTCAATGGTTCATTAATGAACCTTGGAAGAAAGGTAGAGCATTTAATAGATGTTTGGGAAAGTTGGAGCAGTAATACACATAGGCTGCTTACCCATTGTTTTAGTAAACATTGGCGTTGAAATTAAACTATAGAGAAATAAATATTTACATTTTAAAAATCGATTTTGCATTTGTTCCAATTATGATTGAATGTAAGGAAAAGGTGGGCAAAAATATTTTGTAACCAAATGGTAAAATTTGTTGTATCAATAATTATAAAAATACCAACACTATTTAATACGAAGGCTGACAATGCCCCAGAAACGGAGAGATACAATATTTTTCACACACATACTTATATACGCTTCCAGCACGTTATACAAATGGTTTTCAGAAGAAATTTACTCCCGTGATTTAATAATTGTAGCATAGGTTGCTGTCAAACATACCGTTGTCCACTCGTAACATTTAAGTTCTTAATATACGAATTTAGCTGACTATAGTGTTGGAAGAAGCAGTAGCGGGATACTAGGAAACGGAAAACCGCTTCACAAAAAACGTCATCTATTTACAGGTACAGGTACGTAAAACTTGTAATTCATCGTGTTAAAGCCCATTTGAAATTTCCAGTTTTGAATTTTGGGACAAAATTGACTTCGGATTCCCATTAAAATGGTATATTGTAACCATCCTATAATAAAATTCGTTTAATCAAATAAAGCTTCCACGTTTGTTTTATAAAATGTAATTTCATATAATTACGTGGAAATTATTATATTGTAATCAATATATGCAGCTAAAAGTATTGGTTGTATCTGAGCTTCTTTTGAAGCGAGTTTTAACATTGAAAATTTTAACCAAAGCCTCCGGATAACACGTGTACATTACCAACTGGACCGATGCAGTCGATGTAACTACAAGCTTTACAGAATGAACCGCTACTTCCGTCTTGATTTTCCTCAATGAGAACAGCTGATAAAATGTTATCAGGAGGTAAATAAAGTTAAGATGAACCTAAAGAGAAGTCAAGTAAAACAGGAAATTCGATAGACTTGGTTTTTGGGTTTCTGATACTAATGGTGTTAGAGTCGAGAGATTTTATTCGAGCGATAGTAACAACTTTGAGCCGGACGGCATTATTAATGTAAGGTTTGATCAAAGGCAATATTTTCTTCCCTAATTTGTCGAACAGTCTACTCTCTCTAACACGATTGTTATCCAAAAGGGATTTTATCGAAAAATTCGGTCATTTGTGGGCTCTCAATTTTGACTGCTTCTTACACGGTGATGTAAATCTAATGGTAAATCCGCATAAAGTCTTCTTTTGATGTAGTTCACAGCTTTCACAATTGCATTCTTGATATTCTGTGTAAATAGCTACTGGGTAAGTAGGTAATTATTTTTGCACAAGTCCATCTACTTATGCAATTATTTCTATAATGATGAAATTTACTGAGATACTGCGATATATTGGATTGCACATGAGTTACTAATCTATCCATTGCTAATTAGTTTTCCATATACAGTGAATTTCCTATATAGTGGTTTCCAAGGGAGTGGCAAATTCCTGCCTCTATATAAAGATGCCACTATATGGTATTAATGGCTAACACTATACTATTAATGTTTATAACTAATAACTGGCTAAATATATTTATAAAATAATTTATTTGTGCAGAATGCGTAAAACCATGAGGTATGCAAAGGTCAGTAAGTTTAAAATATTCAGTAAATATAAATATCCTCACACTGGTAATATTGTAAGTAGTAACAAACTTTTCAACTGCATGGTCACCATTCCAGACGGATTGGTCGGAGCTACTTGTGAAGAAATCCACATTTTTATGGCATGTACACTTTCCAAAACATCATCAAAATAATACAGCGTCCTTCCAGAAACCAAATTTTGGGTTGAGATTATTTAAAACGTTTAAATTACGTTAAAAAATAAATAACGAATTGAAACTTATTAGAAGTGGGCCAAGGTAAAAATACCAATGCTTTGTTGTGTAACTGTTCGTTTTACCTTTTAAGTCAATGACTAACTTCAGCTAATCATACTAGAGCTTCAGTATACCACAATAAGAATTTCATGGTATGCAGTAACATTTAGAATTAAAATTGAACCAATCGACACAAACATTATTTACCTCCCGCACGTTTTATAACACCGTGTTATACCATTAACTAGCTAATTTTATGCAAACTGCCATTATAGTTTTGCATGGCCGAGCCACCGTAACACATAATGGTGCCATTATAGAGGGAATACCATTATAGCGGGTGCCACTATATAGTATACCGTTAACATTGCAAACCTCTAGGGAGGGTTTTTTGATGCCATTAAAGAGGGAATGCCATCTAAGAGGAAACCACTATATGGGAAATTCACTGTATGCGGTTCAAGAAATAATTTGGAAATATTAGTCGAAATGTGAATCGAAAATTCAACAATAATTGTTTTGACAACTGACAGCAAGTCAAGTAATTGTCAAATATTCAATGATGAATAATTAATGAATGGTTCATTGCCACAACAATTATAACAACGATTAAATTAGTTTGAAACGAGCTCTTAACTGCACGCGTGGTCTTGTCCAAAACATAGGAATAAATTCACTGCTCTGGAATAAATTTAGAACATACAATTTTGAATGGATCGAAACTTATCCGTTAGGAGATAGAATTCACACTCAGTTCAATTCATTGCGTTGGTATTATAACACGTAGCTTAAATCAACTTAAATTAATTTTCACGAAGATGCTTTTTTCCTGATTCGCAAAAATTATAATTTTCAACTTTTGAAAAAAATTCGTTTTCGTAAAAAACGCAAAGCGTAGATATGCACTTACCCCCCTTTGAAAAAGAAAATATTTGAGGATAACTTCTCCACCCTTTGACCAAATCCGAATATTAAGGGCTTAAAGTCAATGATAGGTTTTGTACAAGGTCCAATGCTTAACGCACATCTTCAGCATGTATAGTTAACGAGATCTGAAGCTGTTTATACCTAAGTTTTTCCTTGAGTCTACGGAATTGCCTATCCTAATACATTGCAGTTTTTTTAAAGGCCTTCCCCCACAACAACTTTGATAAACATTTGCACATATGTCTGCCTAATTATTGCAAGTTAGTGCGCAAAATCTTATGATGTGCGACCAAGGGCTTGAGCCCTTAAAAATTAATTGTTTAAAAATACGAATTACGGTTGTCATAACCTTCAATATTCTAGACGTGACTTGAAGTCTTTCCAATATTAACAACTAATTAAATTATTTGAACTTCATGAAAATTTTAATACTTTATTACTATTATAATGGTCTCATAATATTATTACCAAGAAAGTTTTGAGAACAATTGAATAAAAAATGGGGTTTTAAAAAAACATAAACGAAGATGCTTTCGTGTGTGAAAAACTAGCATTTGATATGAGATAAATTAGAGCAATAATGAACGAAACAAAGCGTCTCGGGTGCAAACATGTACATAAACATAATATATTACTCGGTAGCACCTGAGTAATATATCTGGCTATCTTTTGAGGCCGGCTATCTCTATATGTATGTGGTTAAACCCAGACCATCTTTATGGTCTGGGTCAACTTGAAACTTCAATTTCAATATCATTTAAGGCTTGTATGTGTAAATTTCTAGAGTTTTCAAACGAGCACGACAGCAGGACCCTAGATATAATTGTTGAGTCAGGCCCCTAGCGAGTGAAGCAATGTTTTGGACCGGACTCATAATCCTGCACTGTGAGAGCCCCATATTGGATATCCAGCATTTGTTGTAAACAACTTCAAGAGCCAGTCTACAAAATTAGTTTTTCTGTCCCCGCAATTCATTTTTAGGGGCAGCGATAGCTTCCCTTATAGGTTTGTCCTGTATGTACTTCTGTATGTGGACATGTTAACTCAATAACGCGTTAGTAGATTAAATACTGTTGAAGCTTAGTACAGTTAGTAACCAGATATTGACCTTGGGTGAGCTCGTAGACTCTATCGTTTAACCTGCAACTGAAATGCTACTGTTAGTTTAGAGTATTATTACGACCTTTTGCGTCAACTACTTTAAGGGAATGTGATCTCTCTTTTACCTCGGCCTCATCCTATTGTAGTATTAAAGTCATTTTAAAATGACTTACGTAATTCTGGGCTAAGAATTGTTAGGGATAATTAATGGGATTTTTATAGCTTGTTGTAATTTTGAGAAAATTGTCTTCGAAATTTCATGTAAAGGCTGAGTTCTACTTTCCTGGCCACAGAATTACCTTCCACTTTTCAATCACCCATGTATTAACACCATAATACGTAAGTAACTTCCACCAGGCTTCCACCTCCCACCAAACGTCCATTTGACCTTCCACCAAACTTCGATTTGACCTTCCACCAAACGTCGATTTGACCTTCCACCAAACTTCCACCAAACTTCCACCAAACTTCCACCAAACTTCCACCAAACTTCCCTTTGACCTTCCACCAGACTTCCACCAAACTTCTATTTGACCTTCCACTAAACTTCCACTTGACCTTCCAACAAACTTCCACTTGACCTTCCAACAAACTCCCACCAAACTTACCCTTGACCTTCCACCAGACTTTCCAGCTTCCCCTTGACCTTCCACCAGACTTTACATCCAACTTTACAGCTTAACGTTTTTCTATATATACGGTCTACGTAATTCAACATATGAATGTAATGTTAAAAACAAACCAACGCGTGCAGTTTGCAAATAATTTTTATTGTTCAGCATGAAACGCATAGCCACGCTTCAGCATTTAATGTTTGTTAATTATTAAATTAGGCTTAGTAAAAGGAATCAAAATGCGAACCTCATTTGATTTGAAGTTCAAACTAGATCCAGTTAAATTTGCATAAAACAATCCGGCGAAGCAGCTGCTTGACATTTTAAAGTCGATCCTAAAATAATTCGTAGTTGGAATTAGAGCATCACCCCGTGGGATATTTTAGGCCCGTACCCGCCCGTGGCTCGTAACGTTTTACCCGTACCCGCCCAGCCCGAAATTAATGTTTATCCAAAAAGCCCGGCCCGGACCGCAAAATTTAAAAACTCCCGTAGGCCACCCGCAAGTACCATACATCTTAAATAATGAAAAACGGTATTTTAAAATATTGTTGGTCTTGACTGTTACATACAGTCGTTAAACCACCTTGTTTATTAAGAAGGCAATGCAAAAGCTCATGATGCTATTTCGGCTTTGGTAAGCATGCTACATTTGTTATTCTTAAATGAAATACTTAAAAATATTTGTGGCCTTTTTTGTAATTTGTACTTTTTTGTAAAGTAGAGGTGGCCGGTCCCAAACGGTAGCCGGGCCTCTTGAGATAGTCTGGGTTTAGGTTACTATTTGGAAGATGGCAAGGGGCCAACTTTGGTAAATTAATTGTGAAAACAAAACAAATCATTATAAAAAATGTACTCACTTTAACGTGGCAGTGTTAAACATTACATAGGAAAGATTGGTCTGGACCAGGGAGTTGAGCAGAAGGTAGAAGTACAAGAAATACAGTTGAAAACGTTTGCTGAAAATGAGGATTCACGTAAGGCGACCCATGTATACTTGAACCGCAACGACAACATAATGGGGTATCAATTTTTCGGAAACTGAAAGTATTAAGGAATCGCAGTGGTACTGATTATAACCAGTCCCGTAAGCTACACCGAGTGTGTTTCAGGGAAACAAAGAATTTTAATGGTATTATTGTCAGTTTACATTTCTTTTTGAATGACTGGACAGAAATTTTGTAATTAGGAGGTTAACAGTCATATATTTCGCCTATACATATTATTGTTGTCCACTTCCCAAACGTTTAAAAACAAAGAGCATTTGTTAATTCAAAGCTTGGAGACTTCCATGCCGTTACAAATACCAAGGTGAAATTATTACGATGATTCATGCCGAATATGTTTAGTGACGGAATGCAAAGATGTAATTAAACACTTATTAAATACTTAAAAAAACAAACAAACTTTAATAGTTACTAATTTAAACTCCAAGTTACTTTCCAGTGACAAAAACTGTTGGTATATTCAAGTTAAATTGAGGCAGTGAATTTGCTAGGAAGTAACAAATTATTAGCTTTAATCTATTTTATTAAAATATAATATTTTGAAGTTTAAAAACACGCGTGTATTTTCAAATATTCCAGGAAGAGTTACCGGCTGCACTGGTGAGCTGGAAGTATGCAAAGGTTTTGGTTGACGTTTTCAGCGAATATGTTAAGTGCCTACCAATTCCAAGTTCACGGATGGTTGCTCCTTTAGACTTTCTGGATTTAAACATCGGGTACAAAATGTGTGGAACTGTTGTAGAGGACGAAATTTTGCAAAAGCGTCCAGAAAACGATTTCCTTGGAGAGATGAACCATGACGTGTGGATTTATAAACTTCAGGAAGCCATTGACGCAAACATCATTAAGGAGGTAGCCTTTCCAATATTCTTCGACAGCAATTTGAAAGGCAACTTTTCCAATCACAAAAACAAGGCACACGCAGCACTACTTATCGTGTCCTTCCAGACAGGTTGCTGTACGGTAAGTACTCATATCCAACACCGCTAATTTCAAGACATGGTTTATATGAGCAGTTAGTAATACAAACATTCACGAGTGCCATGCTTATGATATAAAATCCCTGTCTCGTAGGTAGTACAGTTATTATCCTGACTCGTACAACGAATCCACAAACTTCTGGGACAAGGTTCATGATCATGTACGTCTGCATTTACAGAAACATATGTTCCGTGGTAACAGTTGTCGATATACAAGCTTGACAGACATTTTTACGACAATATGTACGTTCAAAAATTACGTTATATGTACTATTTTGCTTTAAAATTTCGTAGTTGCAAATTATTGTGTATTTACACCGTAGTGTGCCGGATTGCTGCTCAGTGATCGTGGCTCAATAAGGTACGCTGTTTGCAATGGGAGAACAAATGGAAAACAAACACCTCCAGGATACTTTTCATGGGCAAGTAATACAAGGCCTACGAAAGCGGATGCTGTTTATGCGCCGTCGTTTTCATCCCAGAAGACCGCGTAAAAAACAATTAGACTACACCAATCCTGTGTAAACAATGTGTTTGAAAACCAGTGTGGTGGCAATTCGATTCACTGAGTGAATTGAATTGCTTTGGGACAAATTGAATGGAAAATCGGTTTTCGATTCAAATCAAGCTTCAAATTGAATCAAATTGAAAAATTCGAATCAAACTGAACCGATCCGACCACTATTGTCCTGTAGTACTTCTGTAGGCTAAGATTGTAATTGGTGTATTTTGGAGGTAATCATTAAATGTTGTGTGTGTATGTAGGGAGTAATGTTGTGCGTTCATGTATCTATGTCCAAGGTGAGGCGGATGAGTTTAATATCTTCTTATAATTGAGAACTGCTGCCTCACACATCTTTGTTAACTATACACATTAATACCGTTGCTTTCAATACAACTTCCTTCATAAAATCCAATTCAACACGCTGGACTAATTATTTCGTTGATTCTAATTCGGCTTACATTTAACATTGTGGCAAGTCGAATTTATTGGTTAACACTATCTCTATAATTTTCAATAACTTGCATAGCACAATAACGCAAACAGTTTTTCATTTTTATCGAAATTTAGCAACACCTTCGTCGTTCACTTATGCGCATTACAAAGCAATATCAAACATTAAATGACTTCCTATACGCTACTTTCAGTTCAACGGGTCAGCTAACTGTAGTAATTGATTCAAGGTTCAAGGCTCAAGATTGGGAAGCTTATAATATTCGTTCCTGGCTATCCGGGTTCTTTACAATTTAGGCAAGGAATGTTCACGACAAGTTAAAAAAGGAAATCTGTCCCTTGAAGATTGCTTGGTTATATTAATCCGTATGAGCTTCGAAATTACATGTGAATGTGATTCTTTTCTTTGGTACAGGAAATTCACTTGTTGGCAGAAATAATTAAGATTTATAAAAACATCGGCATTTTTTGCTTGGACTTTAAACTTTAAAACGCAAAAATACTTACACAGTATGTCTATTAAATAACTTCTGAATGCATAACTGTGACCAAGTTATCTTGGAACATTAGAGATTACGCGATACTCTTCCAATTACAATCATATACAGATCAGTTTCTTACTGTAATACAGGTCGCACAGCTAACATTGCAACACTTCTCAAAGCTCATAACTGAACAATTCATTTAGTAATTTTAATGTCTTGACCTTTAAGTTTTCATTTAATTTAGATTTAGGTGCTTCCATGGCATGTTTGTTTTTAGAAACTGTGGTTAACTGTCAATATTATCGTAATCATGTTTCCTTTCCAATGATGGTACAAATTTTCGTATTTGCGTAATGTTACAGTAAATTGTGCTTACTGTGAATTGCACTAAGAATTAAATACTTTGTGTAACTATTTCAATATTGTGATACACATAATTACTGTTATTAACACTTAAAGCTTAACTGAATATAATGGATTGGTTGTGTGATGGAAAATTCTGGCATCAATACTGACATGTGTAAAGCATGCTTGCATAATTGTTTACTAAACTGTCATATGGTAGCGATTTCGCAATGAGTTTCTAAATACAGGTGATATTCAGTGGCGTTGCATTAGAGCCTATAGGTCTCATTTTAGTTTTGCAAGTTCTTTCATAAATTTACGCAATGACTGGAAGAAATTCGACAAATTGTACTGCCCAATTAAAGCAGCCACTTCAAATTAAGATGATTTTTGCTACTATTACGGGACATTTTGCCGTAACAAAGTTTAATAAAAACGTAATAACAGTACCCAGAATGAATTAAGTACAGGTATGATAGGGCTTTCTGTATCTGTATTTCGACTGCATGTAGTTTCGCCATCATCATTAGGTGCATTGGAAATCCTCTTGAACGTACTGCTGGCGCCTGGATACGTAAAAAGTCATTTCTTTCACTAATAATTGTCTGATCCTCGTCCTGAAAAACTTGGCTCTCTACCAACTCCTAACGAGCCGAAGCTTCCACAAATCCAAATTGCCACATAACAGAAGCAATCTATCTTTATTATTAATGAGCTCTACCTGTCTGCTTATTATTGCACAATAATCTTAAAAAAATAAGAGTTCGACATACAATACTGTAAGTCTCCAAGGCAGGGCTTGATTTTTTTTTTGCGTTTAGCTTTTAATTTCTACTCTGACAGGCCCACTCTCCAAGAATTTGCTAATGTGAAGCACGTGGTATTTACTAGTATTGAATTAGAGAAAAAGTACTCTAAAACAACTATGTATATGAATTCAATGGCATGCAAGGAAATCCCGGCTTTCCCAGTTGGAGGCTCAATATAGTGAACCCAACATAACGAAGGAAATATGTACATGTAAAACAAATTATGTCAGTACAGTATGACCTACTCCATGGGTTTAACAAATAGTAAAATTTAAAAATACTATGACGCACAAATTTGAATTTGTGCAATTATAATTACCAAAGCTTAATTTTTTAGTCTGTACGTCCAATGTGCAAATCAGAAATTAAACTAAGTATTTTGACAACACTTACCTAAATTCGTATTTACATTTTTCTTATCGCAGTAGCTTTACTAATGAACTTATACCTTTAGAAATAGAATTAGAAATGTCAGGATCTGCTCCAACATGCTTTGTGGGGTTTTAATTGTACAATACACAGTGAGGATGCGGGCACCACAAGATCGAAGACTTCTCACCTTCATCAATAATGACTTAATGACCATTTTATCGACGACGGAATTGACTTGAAAATCAAGCGTTGGCCTACTGTTTCCCGTGTAAGCCTGTGCTCTCAAAATGATATTTGTTCTTTCGGATAGCTCCCTTATGTAGCCAATTTGGGTGAACATTATGCAAATAATGAAGAGCAGCACACAAGTAGTTACTGGGAATAACATATACACATGGAGTTCCAGAGAATTATATGCTCTGGTTGCAACATACAAGCAGATTGTAGTGAATCCACACAAAATGAATACCATAATAGAAAGCACTTCATAGAATAGCGCATTGAAAAAATTCGTGAGGAGGTAAATTTGTTGAACTGTTTTCATTTTCTCTTCATAACGCTTCCGACAAAAGACCATGGAAGTATCAGCGTCCTCTGGCTTTCTAAAATCAGATTTCATTTTTAAGTATTAGGGGAAAGCACACATTAGAATTCCAATATAAGGCAGTGATTAATTTTTTATATGGAAATTATTTTGCATTGGGCAAAACTCTTACTGTAATGTTGGAAGCCATTGAAGTATATTCACAAAATAACAGCAGAGTATTATAATTGACAATAAATCCACGGTGAGGCAGTAGAACGAAATGTAAAATTCATAGACTCCCAAAATACAACAAACCAAGTAATTAGAGTGTATTTCCGGCTTCAGCTGGGATCCCACAAACATGGAATAATGCGGGAAGATGATGCAGGTCAAGGCGAAGACAGAAGAAAGGGTGAAACTTTGATATGTTACGCCAAGTATTGGAAGTATGGCTGCTGGGGATTCCCACCAGAATGACATTTTGTAACCATCTCCTGTTGTCAAATACTTTTAATTAAATACGGCTTCCACATCTATCTTAAAAAATGCAATTAGTTTTATACGAAATTATCCTATTGCGAAAATAAAATATGTATAGAAGTATCGGTTGTACTTTTGAGCTTCTTTTGAAGCGAGTCTAAACCATTGAAAATTTCAACCAAAGCGTCAGGATGGCAAGTGTACATTACCAACTGGAACGATGCACTCGATGTAGTTAGGAGCTTTACCAAATGAACCGCCACTTCCGTCCTGATTTTCCTCAACGATACTACATGGTAAAATGTTACCAGGAGGTAAACAGAGTAAAGGTGCACCTGAAAAGAACTCATGTAAAATAGGAATTTCGACATGGATTTTGTCTTTTGTTTTCTGAATCTAATTGTGCTAGAATCAGTAGATTTTATTGGATCGATAGGAGCTACTTTGATCCGTACGGCATTATCAATGTGATATTTGATCAAAGGCAATATTTTTCTCCTTAAATTGTTGGACAGACTACTCTCTCTACCCGGAATGCTGTCCAATGGTGTGTTTTTGGAAACTTCTGTCATTTTTGGTCTCTCAAGTTTAACAGTTTGACACACGTATGTAAATCTAATGGTATAGTTCCGCATATAGTCGTGTTATGATGTAGTCTAGCAGATGACTGGTGCTGTTTGTGCAGCTGACTGAAGTATATGGTATGCGTTCACAGTTCACAAATCACACGACATCATTATTGATATTCCATGTAATAAGCTACAGGGTAAGTAGAAGTGTCCACTTGCATATGTATGTACGTAATTATTCCTATAATAATGAAATTGGCAGCGATTGCGAGACACTGAATTTCAAATGACTTATTACTCTAGCCAAAAATAATTAGTTTTTCATATAGATGAAGAGAATTTTGAAATATGTTTTTTTAAGTTGTTGTTAATGGAAGGTTGAGCAACTGTTTTGACAATTGAAAGCTTGCGATTGAACGCCAAGGAAATCCAAAGTATTAAGAAGCCACTAAATATTCGGGGGCGTAAAACATTTTTGCAATATCAAATTTACAAGTAATTGCCAAATATTTGAACGACGAATTATGGCAAATAATTGAATGGGACATTGCCACAACAATAATTATATTATTTTAAAATGATCTTTTAACTAAAGACGTGGATTTCTCCAAAATTTAGAAACGGATTCGCTGGTCAGGGCAGGGATAAACATTTGGAACATACCATTCTGAATGGCTCAAATGTTTGAACGCGAACGGACTATGGTTTGGACCGAACGGTTTGGTCCACTTCCAGATCTACCAACCCGTATTTTTGCACAGCAATCAGTAATAATTATATTCCATCAAGGATTGCTATTCGGCACATCATCGTTGTCATAATTTGGCAAAAAAAAATTTTTATGCTATAGGAGATTTCGGAAAATGGATTTGATGATAACTCCTTCCAGCTCTGGCTCATGGTAAAGCTGCTGATTTCGGAAAGAATCCCTGATGTGAAAATTTCAGGACACAAGTGTTGCCGTGCCTGCCATGTGAACAGAGAAGTTGTCCCCGTTCCCATAGTACGGGTTTGGGTACAAGGCAGAACACAATTCCCAAATTGCACCCGAAATCTTGTGAACAAAAGTGCCGCACCCAGACTCAAAATTTTTAAAATGATAGCACCCAAACCCGTTCCCGTTCCTGATCCCAAAAATTAATTTTGGGTGCACCCAAACCCGTACCCAAAACCCTGGGACCCGTACCCGAAACGGAAGTTCATATATTCAAGGATAAAATCCATTTAGGCCAGTATCAAAATCTGTTCCTCATTTTTATAAAAATATAATTTTGCCTCTATTATGAGGTCTAGGTTAAGTGTTTCTATCAAGACGAGACAATTGCAATTCATAAATATTTTATCCACTTTATTTCGCAACGGTGTGGACAAAAACGTTTAAGGTTAGGTAAATATCATTAGCGTTGTTATGCAAATAGTACACTATGCATCGAATTGCTTCCCACTGTTACAGTTTTAATTTTCTTACTCTTGGATTCGCGCAATTGTACACTGTAGTTCTTGAGCTCAGTCATTTTTTCTCTCATTCAATTTTGAAAATAATTCAGCTATGTTTAAACAAGGACTGAATAGTCAAGAGCGTTAATACCGTGCAGTTGAAATTCAATTTTATGAACAATATCGAATGTGTTCGGCTTCCATGGTCTGACCGTCACCAACTATGAAACATGTTTTTTAAATTACGGTTTGAAAACTTTTAACAGGAGATAGAAATGACAACTATTTTTAAATTGATTATATTAATCACCCCCATAGCACCTGCATTACTAATTGTGGGTGCAGCCAAAAACGCTGTGGATTTGCCGCCGATCATTGAAAGATTGATGAATTGCATTTTGTATCTGATATCTGTCCTAGAGATTCGACCTTTTAACCTCATTTATCTTTCCCGTACCCTCTACAGGGCTGCTCCGCCCCACCTAGGTCATAGATACATACCTTAGCATTACTCAGTACATACACACACTATCTAATCATTGTCCCTTATACACACCAATTACCTGCAACCTTAACCTACAAAAGTACTACAGGACAAAAAATGCAAAAAGGAGTTTTAGACATCGTGATCAAAAAACTGGTCAAGGTGGTAATTTGCCCACAATCGGAAAATATTTAGTGACCAGAAAAAGTTATATTGACGAAAAATAGAACTTAGTTTTCAAGCGTTTGAGAGTAGTGTTGAGCAGTGGGTTGTTCTGGTTTTGGATGAAATGGAATAAAAGTAGGTTTTTCAAATGCTTGAAAACTGAATGGCCCGATTTGCCATATTACCAGTTTACGGCACTTTCGCTGGAAAATTTTATTGTTCTAGCAATTTATCTAGCAACTTGTGGGGTTTAATTTAGAAATCAGGCATTCTTTCGTTCACAAAAAGTAGTAAATAGGGACACTTATACCATGCTTGCAACAAGTTCGTTCAATGAACTAGTTCCTGAACTGATCGTTTCAAAAATAGTTAACATTTTGAGTGAACATGAATGAACGGAAATAAATTAATAGAATAAATGCCTGAACGTGAACTGAACTATTTTTTACTTTGAATGAACTTAAATTACTACCGATAAGTATAGCAAATCGTTGAACTAAACTTAGTTGAACTTCAGGAAATAATAGAACGTGTAGTAACCGATATTTTATTTGACTCCACCTTCCCACCTGCAAATGCCATAGAGTTTATTGGGTTTGTTGTTTATGATGTGCTTTTACTATTTGTAATGTGCCATTTATCTTGTAAATCCAGAGTGCATGAACAACACAGGCATAATTGTTGCATGCCGAAGTGAATTTCGACTTTTTGTTCATATTGTAATGTATTTGCTAAGTTTGATTTAATGTCCAAGAAAATCCCAGCTCAAAGTTATTTTTGATAAAATCTGGATTTAATCAAAACTCGTATTTCAAAAAGTAGCCGTAAATTATATTTTGTATTTAGTTTACCTAAGAGTAGAAACCAAAAGTAAACCAGACAATGAAATGAATTTTTCTACAATGGCGAAATTGGGATTTTTTTCCTCTTAATATTCGTAAAACTCGGTTTAATAACGGGTTTTTAATACCAAATAAATTATTAGCTTAAATGCAGAATTAAATGCATAATTATTAAAAATGAACTGAATTGAACGACTAACTGATTTAACTGAACTTGAACTGAACTGATATAATTGCAAAACTAATTTGAACTGAACTGAATGAGCTGAAAAACACATTATAGTGAACTAGAGTGAACGTCATATTTGTATTTGTACAGCGAACTGAGTTGGAATGAATTCGTTTGACATCCAAGGAATATGGAGTTGAACTTGAATTGAATTTTACAACAAAGTTGCAAGCATGACTTATACAACAAATCTCCGGCCATGGTATGTTCAACAGTTGATGTAATTCACTAATAGCATTTGGTACTAGGACATCGGTTTGCAATATTTCTAAGATTTGTTACAATATCCTCCTTACAGCAGTCGAACAATACAATACCAAATAGAATATGTAACAATGTCGTATTAAAGAAAAGTGTCTTTAATAGTGTGAGTCAATACAGGCCCGATAGCTATGGAAAAAACAAATCTTGAAGTTTTTCAAATTAGTCGTTAGTTTTGCTATTTCTTCTTAGAAATGTTTTGATTTTGTGCTCGTGAAATCTAAACTGAGCTGGTCTTCTTGTATACTAAATTTTGACATTTTTGTATTTGTTGTAGTAAAAAGTACTCGTTGCAACGTATGGTATATTGTCCCATTACGAAAGCGCTGCATCATTTTCGATATATATTACGCAGCATAAGCAATATATAGTGTCACAGTCGTAATCATATTAGTGTAAATTGTTTTTCATGTCATTTGTAAAGCATTTTTCATGCTCTTAAAAGTAAGTAAAATCTTGTTGGTCGACTTCAAAATAACAAATGCTGTGTGGTCTCAAACAGCAGATTCACAAATAATGCATAGCTGAATCGCTGCGCTTTATTAAGTAATGCGTTTAGTAACGAATCCATTATGCTGGTATCGCAGTTTCTTCCTAATGCTTTTTAAGGGGGATTTAGCTCACGGATGATAACTACATAAATGAAAGCCAAGGGCGTGGGCATTTGTTATGCATCAGTGACCAACATTTTTAAAAATCGTGGTTTGAGATATCAAGCTAACGCAAAAGAACTCCCATCGCCTTAAAAATCTAACCGAAGGAGCTGAATTCTTCAATAATGGGGAAAGTCAAACTTACGCCCTCTGAAGAAAACCCATCCTCACAAAGTGACATCCGAAGACTTCAATATTGAGAACCGAAGGTGAACTTGCCGGTACCAGTTTGAGTTCAATCTCTGCGGTCAAAGTTGGAGTTTGTCGTTTCATTAAACGAGGGAATAACCGGGATGCAAAATCGTACCGCGGAAAAGTGAAGTCAAAGGCCATCATTCGAAACGTTGACCTTATGACCTCGCACTTCAACACAAGATCCCAAAGAGAAATGGCACGTCAATTGCAAGTATGTCCTCGTACTATCCGGTAAGTAATGAACGATGATATTGATCTCAAGAAGAGGAAAGTTCACGGGCTCGCCGATACGTACAAGCCAAATCGGAAAACCAACTCGCGGAAACTCTACGAACAGCATCTGGCAGTGAACAGATCCAAATTTGCGGTTACTTTGGACGAAGCCCTTTTTATGTGAACGACTGCAAAGGATAACATCATATCTTCTAAACTAATTATGATGTTCTCTCCGAAACACTGACGTAGGAGAAGCGCAAAACGTTTGGTGAAAAAATTATGCTGGTAGCAGCGATGTCTGGCAGAGGGTTTTCTGATTATCCGAGTACCCCCAAAGTCAAGGTCAACGCTCAATACTATATTGACAAAGTATTCGTATTGTTTAGGACCCGGCCAAGGTGTTTGTTCGTCATCGTGTATCAAGCTCCCATACAGCGAGACGGATCCAGCAGTACGCCAAGGATCTTCAAGACAGGACCTGAATAACCAGCATCAAAAATACGAAATTCCTGTGAAGTCACGGGATGCCAGTCCTATGAATTTTTTGGGCTTTGGATTCTTGAACTAAACTCTTGAAAGTACGAATAGCTGTACGATGAATGGGCTGTGGAAAAACCTTCGCGAAGTAACGCCTGAAAAAATGTGTCGAAGTTATTGGGTCCTGGAAAAAGTATCAAAAAAGATGAAGAACACATCGAAAACGTTAAATTTATTCACAGGCGTGTACGTAGCACTAACATTGGCTAACAAATATTGTATCTTGCAATGCGCACAAGCCTCTGTAAATATTATCCGTAATAGTGAAACCAACGTGAAGATACAGAATGCAAGCCATTTGGACTTGTTCCGGGTTAGACACTTAAAAAACGTTTCCACCGACGGGGATCTAAACCTACGTAGATAGTCACTCCACAAGACAATAGGGATGTGAACCAGACTTGTTCAACAGAGTGCACTGTTCTTACAAATCGTGACCGAGGTTTGTAGTCACGAAATGTGGCAAGCACAGCAAGAAAGGTAAAAAAATCCACAAATGCAAATTTTCAAATTTTGACGAATAAAAATGTTAACAAAAGAATCGACCACCCTCTGTACAACTTATAAATATTTTATCCAAGCTATTTCAGAACGGTATCAGGAAAAAATTGAGGTGAGTAAATAGTTTTACTGTAGTTATGCATTTAATTACCTATGCACCGGTTTACTTTCTACTGCTAGTCCTAATTTTATAATTTTTGATTTCGTAAAATTGTGCACCGTAGTTCTTTAGCTCACCCATTTTTCTCTAATTCAATTTACAAAATAATTTAAGTATGCTTAAGCAAGAACTTAATAGACAGCGAATTTATACCTCACAGTTGGAAATCAACTTTACGAACAACATCGAATGTTTTCGGCTTCGAAGGTTATAAGCCAATCCCTCCCCTTCTCACTACTAATTATTAATTTGATTAGTTCACCAATAAATAAATGAGAAGAGGTGGTGCTTACAATTAGCACTAGCCCAGTAATTATTTTCTACCCTTCGTCAGTTAGCCAAAATGCCTTCCATAAATTAATAGTGTAATTATTAAAATAAATGAATGAAGATGGTAAAAACCAATGGTGAACTGCGTGTGCCAGATCTGGGATCCTTTCGGAGAAGGACTGAAATTCCTTTAGTTATTTAGCCAAGGTATAAATCAATGTCAGAGTCAAGTCTGGACGGAGTAATGATTTGGAGTTTTAACTTTTGAACTTTTTATTTCTCAATTCCAATTTACTTCTTCCTTACAATTCGTTGTTGATACTAGCTACTCCAAATCTCTACTGACTTCACAACTCTCACTCCACTCCCGATAAAGTGTGCTCCGCACTAAGATTACCTTATATGTACATAACTACTTCCTATTGGCCCATGCCCCGACCGCTGATCAGCGTTCTAGCCAATGGGTACCAAACGCGCGAATCTCCTTCGTTATAAGGTCTGGCTGACAGCGACCTTAAAACACATTACCTAAATTGATCCTTGAAAACGTTTATCGCTAGATAAAAATGACTATTTTTATATTGATCATTTTAATCTCCCCCATAACAACAGGATTACTAATTGTGAGCGCAGCCAGAAACGTCATAGACTTGCCGCCAATTATTTAAAGATTGAAGAACTGCATTTTGTAACTGATGCAACTGACTATAGTGGAACAGTCTCACCGTATGTTCTAAAAGTTCAAAAAATCGAAAACCCAGGTTCAAATTTTTCACATTCCACTATTCCTGCCTCCGTATGTCAGGTAGAGCATATTTTTAAAGTTTGGAATCTCCAATGCGCTTGTCATCTTATAATGTTTGATCCGCTGTACCTGCGACACTAAATCAGGCATTTAGAACTCGTAAAGTCGCTTCTCCAGGTAATTATTAAAATATGATGATTGCTTCTTTCTGTTAACGTTTCCAAATATCGGTTCATTTTTAAATAAAAACACTTCTTCGGATATCAATGGGATAATTTGTGCAGTATAGTTACAAGTCTCTTTAAAAATAAATGTTTCAATAACAGCAAAGAAGTCAGTTTTGATTTTTAAATTTTGTATTAATACTCAAAACAAAACTTTGCTTTGCACAATCTCTAACAAATTTTCAAGAAATTAATATTGTAATTTTTCAGATTCAATAAAGATTTGAAACATTCGAAGATGGTACGCACATTTACACGTACAACTTAATAAACAGGAAATCTGGATACATTTATATTCTACCTTGTTTACATTAGAATTAGAGAGTGCATTCAAATTTTTGTTTTATATCCTGAAAATCGGAATGACAAGAAGGGTATAACATTTTTTGGTATTACATATGCTCGGGAGAGCGACATTTTAAGCACTGGATTAAGTTTAAATAAGAAAATTTTGTGGATATACTGGAACCAACTGTAAACACCATAAATGAAGGCGGAACCGTAGCAAAATGGGCTCAGAAGAGTTTTACTAGAGACATTTCTTATACATTTGACAGCATACACAAATATTTTCAAGGGAAGAAACGACTCAAGAGAAAACGCTACGCAAATCATGGTTCCAACTTAGTTAGTCCAATCAAAAGGTCCAATACCAACAACCTTTTGGAAACGTTGTTTGAATTTGCAGTATCAGTTTTGAACTTCAGCGGCTCGAGTTCTATACCTTCTGTGAAATTCTACGTTGACACGGTGATTGATAAAATTGAGTGGAAAATACAGAAATAATTACATTTAAGATTGACTCAAACAAGTGCCTTCAATTTTATACCCTCAGACAAAGCCTGACCTGTAACGTTGGAGTATGCTCTATACACAAGCCCATTTGACCAAAGAATTTGGATTGCTTTATTGTTATCAGGTTTGGTGGTTGGAATAATTTTCCCATTCATGGTACTATCCTACTATTGTAATAATTTTCCGGGCAAAAAGTACAACTCAGTACCAAAAGACCGAATCCCGGCCCTATCTTTATTATGAACCAAATAAGGAAATTTAAACAATAATACTTTAGTTCAAATACTGTGTTAAATACAATTCTAATCAGTATCGGAATTAAAAGTTCTGCCCAGAATCGTAAACACTTCAGTAACTGAACTATCATGTAACAGTACTTGAAAACCAGTTCAGTTTAGCTGTTAGTTATTTAGTACTAATGATGACTTTACAATTTCTAATGGGATTATTCATACATACGCAAAACACTCATAAATATATTAACGTAGTCCATCCACATTTATGAGGATTTCAACGATTTGTATGTAATTAAATCGAGCACTTCTGAAACCAAAACGCGTAGCAACATAAAATATGTAATGTGTAATACATTTTCACACCCAATCGATGCTTTTCCAGGTATCAAAAATGTGTCTCTTCAAATAACGTTCTTTTGTAAGGAATTAATTTAATTTGATTGAAGCTACGTGTCCTAATACCAACGCAGTTACATTTGCATTTTAGTTTTAAAATATTTCCTTCAAAACTAGAAGCTATGAGAATTATACCAATTTTAATACTAATATTCACTTTGTGCTTATCAAGTACAGGCCAAAATGGTATCTACCTCCAGCCAACAATTCAAAGATTGGGGAATTGCATTTTTTATCTCATTCAATTCACACAGCCTCGGGACTACAGTCAATTGGAAATGCCTTACATCCTGAAAAGTTACGAAATAAATGAGACCGAAAATAAAACGAAACTAACCCCATCTGTAGCCGCTTTTCAAGAAGATACTGCATTCAAAGCTCGAAACCTGCACTGCGCTTGTCACATTGTATTATTCAACTTGCCTGTTTTCAAAAACGAGGAAATGGAAACTGGTGGCTTTAAAAGTCTCCTAAAGAGGTATACATGACAATGATTTGTTTTTAGAGAATGTTTATTATAAGGAAAACTATGCCAGCTTTAAGCTTATACTAAATTAAATAAAAAATCTTGAATATTGTAGGTTTAAAGAAGACTTTCGACTTTCTAACATGGCAATATTTATTAGCGAAAGCACAACACAGGACCCATATCTGGAAACACTGTTATATAATCTTTATATGGTCAAGATGCGCTTTACTCCGGTGTTCGTTTTATTCGTCGAAAATGATAAATCAAAGGAGGGAATAAAATATTCTGGTTATTACGTCTGCTTAGTATTTTATAGTAGATGCAAGCATTGGATCAAGAGATTCAGGGTGGGAAATTTGGTGAAATCACTGGAGTCAACAGTAAAAATCTCAAATCGCGAAGGAAAAATAGCAGCCTGGGCTATGAACAATGTTATCAATCACGCCGTTTATGCCTTTACTGACAAAACCAAGTATATCGATATTCTTGAGAACCTTCAGCGAAATAAAGCGGATTTCGCAAATCATGGTTCCAAAATGGTTAACCCATTTGTACGGTCCGATCCAAAGCACCTATTCGAAACAGTCTACGATTTTGCCGTTTCAGATCTGGACCTTAATGTCACAAGTCTGTCGACAGTCAATTTCATTGGGTTCATTTTTGACACTAGTGTGACTACCTCAGAGTGGAAAATACGAAATTTTGAGACCCAACTTCCAGCTACATTCGGCAGTCCCTTAAACATCATCACGTCGGACAGCGTCAGAGCTGTCAAACTTGAGTTAGCACTCTATACGGATCCATTTGATAGGGGGATTTGGATGTATCTAGTTATCGTAGCCTTGGGCCTGGGTTCAATTTTGTCCTTCAGTCAATTATCAAGTCCCTTTAAATTCCTTGATTTTGCACATAGTGTGTATTTCTATAACGTGGCACTATTTGGAATAATCCTGGAACAAGATCCCCCGAATGAAACTTCAAAAACAAAATTCGTAAAGTTGAAACGATTTATACTGATGATTTGGGCCCTCTCTGGAATTATACTTTCCAATGGTTACAAAGGCTTTCTCAAAAGCTCATTTTCTGCTGACAACAATCATGTCACAAAATGGCGCTTCATTCATGAGTTGCAGAACTTCACCCTCTACTTCCCAACAGGTAGGGCACAAAAAGGATTTTGGTCCTACGTGGTACTTGATACCGGAAAGACATGTTCCATTCAATGCCGAAGTTCTTCTATAAGCTTTCGTTATTCGAATGGGGAAGAAACGATTATTCTAAAATACGAGAATTCAAATTTTTTGCGATCCTTGAAATTTGAATGCCTGAGTACCGAAAAAATTGAGAATGATTTGGAAAATAATCTAGCAAAGCCGAAAACAGCTCTGGTAGTGTTTTCGCATGATTTTGAATTCTATTGGAATCTTGTGAGTGAAACTGCAGGCAAAAAGATCAAATTTGCACACAATCGGAAAATATTGAGTGACCAGGCATTCCGGCAGTCGCATTCCTTTTTTATTCCAAGTTACATTGACGAAAAATACAACTTAGTGTTAAAGCGCTTGAGAGTAATGTTGAGCAGTGGGTTGTTCTGTTTTTGGGAGAAATGGGATAAAAGAAGGTTTCCCAAATGTTTGAAAACTGAAGGGTGCGGTTTACAATATTACCAGTTTATGGCACTTTCGCTGGAGAATTCAATTGTTCTTGCAATTTATGGCGTGGTTGCTGGTAATTTCTTCTGCGGGGGGATTTTTATTTTAGAAATCATGCATTCTTTTGTTCACAAAAAGTAGTAAATAGGGACACTTATACAACAAGCCTAATACCATGGTTTGTTCCACGGTTGATCTAATTCAATTTGATACTTAGGACATCGTTTTGCAATATTTCTAAGATTTGTTAAGATTCTCCTCCAGCCGTCGCTACCGTCTTACAATACAAAAAGAATATATCAAGTACGTCCGTAACTGTTAGAAATGAGCATTATATTTTAGCCCAAAAATGGGTTTAACGAGTTACCAAAAATGAATGGATGTTTTAAAACGACTATTGTATTTACACCCATAAAGTGCGGGTTGCTAACTGTCAGAGCTGAACAAAATGTTGTCAAGTTGTCCCTAAGTATGGGTACCTGATTCAAATTACAATCCCAGGATTGCTGTATAATCCGTACCCTTTATGTTCTAGACGTCTACAAAATTAAGTTTTCGGAAGTTATGCTCCGAATTTATACGCTCGCTTCTGAATTTCAAAATAAATATGCGTTCCAGGTTCAAAACCAGCACTGTGCCTATCATCTGATTTTATTTGAATTTTCCGTTTTAAAAGATGAAGACTATACTGGTACAGGTATTGAAGTAATTGTACGCGTTTTTAATTTAATTTAATACATTATTATTAAGACAGGACTTGGCCATCTTGTTTCAATTGGCTAATGCAGTATTTCATGTTAGCTAAAATCAACAACACAGAATTTTCAAAAGATCATTTGATATTTGTGGGAAAAAATTTAACTTACCTTATTGTCTGAGTATTTCTGATGGGATTTTGTTGCTGCTTACGCAGTAATTAGGATGGCATGAGCTACGACAATCACAGTATCAATGTGTGTCAGGCTTGCATGTGTAACAAGATATTATGGAGCGTGGAGTGCTTATTTTAGTAATGGCATTGATTACAATTGATTATTGAAATTTCAACCGTCAAAACATTTTTTCTCAAAAGCTATCCTATCGCTTTCATCCAAGTACGAATATCCTCACAATATAGGCAAGTAATGTTCACGACAAGTTTAAAATAAAATCTGTCCATTAAAGGCTGCACGAGTATATAATAATCCGTGTGAGTTCAAAATTACATGTATAAATGACCTTTTTCTTTGGTACAAAAAAATCATGTGCTGGTAGAATTATTGTCGATTGATAAAAATATTAGCATTTTTGAATGGACTTTAGACATTTAATAAACAAACATACTTATACATCATGTCTCTAAAATAACTTAATAGTGGTACTCACACATAATGTTTGTACGAAATGTGTTAGCCGAAAGGAAGTGCTCGCTCCTCAGCCCTCCCCGTAGCACATCTTTACCTTCCCACGCTCAGTTTACACCCATAGTCAAAAGATTGAACCTCCCCTGCTATTAATCTCAATATTAACCGAGGACAGCTTGAGCTGTTAAATTAAAAAATTTAAGATTAAAAGTGGCGTGTATAACTAACTTGTTTAAAACTGCAACTATACAGTCAATTTCCTTTAAGTGTCTCTCCCTATAAAGTTATCCTGGGTTCCTCCCAAGCTTATACGATAATTTCTACCTTTATAGACTCACTCGTTATAACGTCAGTTCCTTTATAAAGTCGCCTTTTGTGTAGCCGTAGGGTGAAAAGCATACCCTTGTAAAGTCATGTTGACGTTACAACGCGTCAAACCTAGCTAAATAACATACTGGTGCTGTAATTTTAAAGCTATTTTTATTCTTGAGTTTCACTATAATTGCATTGGCTTATAATGTCACGACGTTATAAAAGACTGGAACGAACGTGTTAATGTAAATATACATACGTGCAAGCGTGGTTAACGATATTGATTAAGCCCGATCCAGGAAAACCCACATTTCAAAGCTTTTAGATTCATTTTAGCGTCCAGTTAAGAACTGGCATTCATAGTTTTAGCAGAATTACAATTTGTACTGTTTGAAAACTTTTGTAAATGTTCTGAGAAGTGTCTTAGTGAGATTCCGAAAACACTATTCAATCCTGACCTTTGTTTTGGATGTGTTTGTAGAGTGAGAAATTTCGAAAAATATTATTATTTAATTATAAAAACTAACCAATTTTAATCTCATTCTACATAGGCACTATACAAATAGTATGTGCTTCTAGTATTTTGTTTCTAGGTCAATTTTTTCTCCGACTTTTGATGCTCATTTGTAGTAAAATTCATTGGTTTTCAGAAGTGCTATCAGATACAGGTCTTTATCGGAAAAAAAAGCTGAGTTTTTCACCTTACAAGTTTTTTCAGTCATATGTCATTTAGAAAAATATCCAAAAAGGTTCATCGGTAGCAAATTTGAAGGCAATTCATTGAGCTGGTCTTAAATTGTAGCCTCAGAAACTGAAAATGTAAGGGAAAGTTTGTGAATTGAATTAAGAAGTGAATATTTATGTATTTGTTTCAATATTGCGCTACAATAGGTTATAAGCACATAAAGCTTAATTGAATATAATGTACTTATTGTGTCCTGAAAAATTTAGGTATCAATACTGACTTCTGCGAACTATTCCCAGTTTGTGTTATTGCTTATTAAACTGTAATATGGGAGTGATTTCGTAATGAGTCTGTAAATACAGGTGATATTCTGGGGCATTACATTTACAGCATATTGGTCGCACTTTAGTTTCGCAAGTTCTTTCCTACGCAATGACTGGAGGCAATTCGGTAAAATGTTCAGCTGAATTGTAGCAGGCACTACAAATTGAGGTAATTTTTCTGGTATTACTGGGTTTTCTAGCCCAATAAAAAAATTAAACTTTACATAGAATGGATTACTTAAAGGAATGTTAGGGTTTTTTGTACTCCGACTGCGTGTAGTTTTGACATAATCAATGAAAGCGCAGGGAATTGTCCTTGAACTTATTGCTGGCACCCCGATACATAAAACAAACATTTGTTTCACTCAACGATTAATTGTTCCATGTTTAATAAAAATAATAAAATAATAATAATTACGATAAACTATAATGGAACGAGCTAAACGTATTTTATTTACTTATCCGAAATGGGAACACGATTCTCCTGCGTAGCTTACCTCTGCATTATAAAATCTATACCAACTCCTCACTAGCCATACCTTCCACAACAATTTTCTTCACAAGACAATTCGACACAGAACGGAAACAAATTTACTCTAGGATACTTACTCTAAACCAATTATTTGAATAATGTTATGAAAGGAAATTACAGCTTGAATTTCCAAGCAGGAGGCTCAGCGAGAAGACCCTATCATAAGGGAAAATAAGGGAAGTACATTGAAAGCAAAGGATGTCCCTATGACATGGGTGTAATTGATGTTAGCGTTTAAAATCGCCGTCACTATGACCTTTGAATTTGTGGTATTATAATTACCAAAGTTTTATTTACCGAGTCCATGTACACATGACAGTAGCTCAACTATTGAATCCTTAAGTTCAGTAAAATAATCAGAAAGGACAGAATCTGTTCCATTATGCTTTGTGGGGTTTGAATTGTGCAATATACAGTGAGGATGCGGGCCCCAGAAGATCGTAGACTTCTCACCGTCATCAATAATGATTTAATGGCCATTTGATCGACGACAGAATTTACCTGAAAATCTAGCGTTGACTTGCTGTTTCCCTCAAATGCCTGAGCTCTCAAAATGATATTTGTCCGTTGGGATAACACTCTTATGTAGCCAACTTGGGCGAATATGACACAAATCGCAACGATCACACTACAGCTTACTACGGGAAACAACATATATACATGGAATTCCAGGGAATCATAGGCTGTGATGGCAACATACAAGCCGATTGTAGCGATTCCACACAAAATAAATACCATGGTAGATAGCATGCGGTGTAGTAGCTCATTGAAAAAATTTGTGAGGAGGTAAAATTGTTGAACTGCTTTCATTTTCTCTTGAAAACGCTTCCGACGAAAGGCAATGGAAGCACTAGCGTCTTCTCGTTTTCTGAAATTTGATTTCATGTTTACAAAGTTAGGGGAAACTCTAAATTAGAATTATTTAAAAGTAAGGTAATGAGTAAACGTTTATTGGGTATTTATTTTGACTTGGGTAAAACTCTTACTGTAATTCTGGAAGCCATTGACGTATGTTCACAAAATAGCAGCACATTATTGTTGCTGTCAGCACACCTACTGTGAAGCAGTAGAAACAAACGTAAAATTCATAGACTCCCAAAATACAACGAACCAAGTAATTAGAATATATTTCCGGTTTCAGCTTGGATCCCACAAACATGGAATAATATGGGAAAGTGATGCAGGTCAAGGCGAAGACAGCAGAAATGGCGATACTTTGATATATTATGCCAAGTATTGGAATTATGGCTGCTGGGGATTCCCACCAAAATGGCATATTGTAACCATCTCCTATTGACATACTTTTAATTAAATGCAACTTCCATATATATTTTGGTTGTACTACGATAAGGTGAACTTTCCGAACTACGACATGTGGCCCCGAACTACGATATGTGGCCCAACTTGCCGAAATACGATAAGGACGCCTCAGGTATATTTTCACTCCACCGAGAATATACTTGCTATTAAATTTTTTTTGAATAAACATGACCGTAGCCGACATAGCCCAAAAACCTTATAGCCCAAAACACTTTCTGCAGTATCCGTCCCCAACAAAGCAATTCGGAGTAGATACTTGGCACATAGTGCCAAGTTAATACAAAATGTGACTGTTTGCCGGTGTGTGAACACATCGGCTAAACATTTCATTTTCTTTCCGACGTCCATAGAAATTAAAAAATATTTCCTTAATACAATTAGACACACAACTACGAACTCATTCTTTCTTGCTTTTGCACCTTCACTTGCATCTTGTCCGACCAGGTGTGGATTCTGTTAGTGGTCGTTGAGGACAGTGAGGGTTAGGTTTAGTTTAGAGCTGGAAAGGGGTGCTGTAAGTATGACGGCTCCGAAGGGGCCTTCAGAGTCACATTGGCACCCCTTTCCAGCTCTAAATAAACCTAACCTGAACGTCCGAAACGATGGGTTAGGTTTTCAATCTCGAAAGCTGCTATGCCCTCCTCATAATTAGCTTGGTTCACTTATTGAATTTAGAAAACTGACCCATTTAACGTAGTTCGGGACTTGGGGCCACTTATCGTAGTTCGGATCTTCGGGCCACTTATCGTAGTTCGGAAAGTTGCCTTTCCCTCCCCTGAATCCTCACCCTTCCACCAAAAGGCCATCCTTCCCCCGGCCCTTAGGCTTGTTATTAGTTACTTGGGTCAATTATCGTAGTTCGGGGCCAAATATCGGAAAGTTCAACTTTGGGCCCCTTATCGTAGTTGCCCCTCTATTTTATAAAATTTAGTATCACACATGTGGAAATTAATCTACTGAAAGCACAATAAAATAAAAGTAACGTCAGTACCTTTAAACTTCTTTTGAAGCGAGTCTAAACCATTGACAATTTCTACCAAAGCCTCAGGATGACAGGTGTACATTACCAACTGGACCAATGCAGTCGATGCAGCTACAAGTTTCATTAAATGAACCGCCACTTCCGTCCTGATTGTCCCCAATGATACAACCTGGCATAATGTTATCAGGAGGTAAATGAAGTAAAGGTGAATCTGAAGAGAACTTAAGTAAAATAGGAAAATCGATATGGACTTGGTTTTTTGTTTTCTGATTTTAATAGTGTTTGAGTCCGAAGATTTTATTCGAGTGATAGGAACTGCTTTCAGCCATACGGCATTATCAATGTAATATTTTATCAGAGTCAATATTCTGCTCCGTAATTTGTTCAGCAGCATACTCTCTCTAACCCGACTGTTATCCAACGTGGTGTTTTCGACAAATTCTGTCATTTGTGGGCCTCAATTTTTCTTGCAGTACACACTATTATGTAATTCTTATGGTGATTCCGCGTATAGTCTTGTTTTGATGTAGTCTAGCAGTTGACTGGGTCAAAATATATTATGTGTTTAAGATTCATAACTTAATGCAATCGGATTATTGGTATTCCGTGCAATATGCTAGAGGGTACTTATAGATACGTTTTGGCACAAATGTCTATGCGTAATTGTATCGTATACGTAATTATTCCTATAATGCTGAAATTGAGAGATTGCAAGATATTGGGTTGGAAATGTCTCTAGCCATTACTAATTAGTTTTCCGTGTAGATCAAGACGAAATTTTGAAATATTTTATTTCAATCGATAGGTAGCCGTAATTTCAGCAATTGTTTCGACAATTGACATCTTGCGATTAAACGTCCAGGTAATAAAAATCTTGCAAGAAACCATTGATATTCAGGTACGTAAGTCATTTTTTAAATATCAAATTTACTATTAATTGCCAAACGTTGGAATGGCGAATAATCATTGAATGGGTCTACGCAACAACAATTAACACGACAATGTGGGCAATTCAGGTGGTTAGGAATAAATTTGTAATATTCATTTATAACTGTATTTGATTCTTTATAAAAAGATTACTACCCACATCTAAGGTCCAATTTACTGTTTGCTTTCACTTGGATCCTCCTGACAATGTACCGAAAAGTGTCTCCCGTTTTCAGCTCCAAGGGGTTTATATATAAATGCTGGGATTTAAGAAATTCTGGATTAATTGCTGCGTGAATTATAATTAACTAATATTTCAATAATGAATAGTGAAGAAATAGTGCCAATTTTAGTAGACTATTCTCTCAACACTAATAAAAATAAAAGTTTAATGCCGGGCATTTCAGTAAACAAATTTGCACAATGATTCCCATGGTGAACCAACTTTTACTTTGCGCGAAAACAAGCTATTTCGGAGGGGATCAAAACGTAGCGTCAAGGTAAACCAATTTAAATCGTTTGTACTGCAGAAAGTACAAAAACATACATAAGTGAAAGAAAATCTGTGTAAGTCTTTTATTCAGCGCATTGAAACACACTAGAGGTTTCAATATTGTACATACCTATGTTTTATTTTTTTTGTATCTACAAACTGATTATTCCCCGCATACATACATTGATACATTTTTTCCTCGATATATGCAGCCGGCATAAAAATTGACTACAAGAAATTGGAAGATTTGAGCATAACCTACCATTTTCACTACTTGTAGGCATATATGTAGGGTAGGCACACAGCTTTGATAACAACTGTAAAAACATATAACCGTTCATAATGTTGCGCTTTATGTATGCCTTCACTTTGTATAATTACATGAAGATGATATGGAGAAACAGTAATATCACGTGTTGGTAAATGTATGAAATAGTTGAGCAGCATGAGCAGTTGAAATGATGTTTACATTAGATTTAACTCCTTGTGAGCCACACAGATTTTGTAATATTGCCAGACTGTAAAATTAAGCGTAAGGTGTTACAGAAGAGGAAATGACAGTATATGAGTAAGTAATGATGATTTAAACCACAAATATTATAAGCTTCTGAATCTTGAGCCTTGAGTCTTGAATCAATAGCAACTACTCAAGTTAGCTGACCCGTTGAACTTAAAGTTGCCTTTAGAAGGTCATTTATTGTCATTGATGTTGCTTTGTAATATGTATAAGTAAATGACGAAGCTTTTGTCAAATTTATATAACAATGAAAAACTGTTTGCATTATTGTACTAATTATATAAGTTGTTGAAAAATAGAGAAATAGTGTTAATCAATAAATTCGACATGCCATATTGTTAAATGCAAGCCGAAGTACACTCAACGAAATAATGAGGTCATTATGTTGAGTTGGGTTTTATTAAGGAAGCTTTATTGAAATCAACGGTATGATGGGTATAGTTAGCAAAAATTCGCTGGAGAATTCAATTGTTCTAGCAATTTATGGAGTGGTTGCTGGTAACTTCTGCTGTGGGGGGGGGGTTTATTTTAAAAATTATGTTTTTTGTTATGTTTGCAAAAAAAAAAAGAAAACACTTATACAACAAAGCTCCTAACAAGGAATTTTTCACTGGTTGACGTAGTCCGCTTTTCGTATTTCAGTACTAAGGACGTCGTTTTGCAACATTTCTAAGGTTTGTTATAATTAAATATTCATCTAGAACTAAAGCATAAATAATTTTAACGCATTCTAAAAGAATTCAAAGTGTCTGAACAAAACAAAATTGTACCCTCCGTGTATTGAGCCTATTCAACATGCATTTGGTTTTAAACTAATCTGAATAAAACGCATTGATTGAATCATTCCCCAGAGATTTTGTACATTCTAAGTGATTACAAATACGATTCCAATAACTTACCAACCATGAGAATGGAACTCGTTTCCAAGGCACAATTGATGTATTCAACAATAGAATTATAACTGTCCACACTACAAAGTTTTAAAAACGTCGAATATTATCTGTAAAACAATGGAAAAATGAGAAAAACTATACAACAACATCTTATTAAAGAGTAACCGCGATGTACTTACACGAAAGTGGAAGTCAAATATATTATATAATTGCCACTGCCTAAACGACTAAACTTTCGAAATAAAATACGCATGTATATATGTACATACATGGACACGTGATTAATTCTGTTTGACTACGCATGAAAATTATTGATATTACAAATATACCCTTTCTTTATAATTATCTGAGGTGTTTTAAACAATTTTGATTGTCACGCCTTGTTTGGATCTTCCTATTATTTTATGTGAGTGTTCAGTATTTAGTTTGTTAGAAACCTCATGACAAATTAGGCAAATATGCACTTGTTAATAATTGTAAGGGTTACTGCTCAAACAAGAATTTATTTGTCAAAGTTTTGAAACTTAATGTGGCTACCATGAATTTTGAATTATATTGTTTTACCATTAGTTTTTTAATAATTATTTAGACAAAGATTTTCAAATGATAGAGGTATCTACAAATAAATTATTTCTATTTTATAATATCGAGTTATAATGATAAACAGCTGTGAAGGTATTCAGAAACAAGCTTAGGAAGTATTTCGCT
The DNA here is from genome assembly GCA_947179485.1 of Allacma fusca. Classification (NCBI taxonomy): domain Eukaryota; kingdom Metazoa; phylum Arthropoda; class Collembola; order Symphypleona; family Sminthuridae; genus Allacma; species Allacma fusca. The sequence goes on from OX359245.1 coordinate 68,327,931, forward strand.
CAAAAGGACTGCCCGTAGGTAACTATCACAAAGGAATAATATTTTGAGTTATAAAAAATGAGACGAATTTTTAAAACGACCATTATATTTGCACCCATAACGTCAGGGTTCCTATCTGTCAGAGCAGAACAAAATGTAGCCCAGTTGCCCCTAATTTTGGATAGATTGAGTTATTGCATTTTCTACCTGATTCAAATGACACAACCCCAGGACTACAGTGGAATACGCATACCTTATGTTCTAAACGTCTACGGGGTTCATTTTCCGGAAGTGACCCTCCGAATCTACAAGCCCGCTTCTATATTTCAAACTAGGTATGCGTTCAAAGTTCGAAACCTGCAGTGTGCCTATCATTTTATTTTATTTGACTTGCCAATTTTAAAAAATGAAGAGGATAAGCGACATTTGAAATTTTTCTATTTGAGGTAACTTAACTGCATGTTCTGCAATAAATTGTTAGTATCCTGATATCGGTAGCATTCTAGTATTTGTAAGCATTTTTAATTTTGCTATAATAAATTAATATTAAATTACTACGACTTGGTTATCTTGTTTCAACTGTTTACAGTGGTGGATTTACCAAGTGATTTGTATTTCACCCCATATTTGACTGGTAAATCTAAATATTAAAGCCCCAAAAGTAATAATAGAAATGTATTTCCTTTTTTTAGATACAAAGAAGATTTCAAACGTTCCAAAATGGTATTTATATTTACGCAAAACTCAACATACACTCCAAATATAGACGGCCTCGTCCACAAAATTCATGCCGGAAATCCTGAGCAGGTTCCTATTTTTGTCTTATGTCATGAAAGTGGTAATAGTACGAATAACACACTATTTCGTGGGTATTACGTCTGTTTGAGAGAGTCAAATTGTAAGCATTGGATCCAGGTCACGGTAGAAAATTTTGTGGACACACTTGAGTCAGCTGTACTCAAAGCAAACGAAGGAGGATCTTTAGTTACATGGTCTCTTTCCAGTATTTCCAAACATATTTTGTATATGTATGATGGTAAAACAAAACAATTTCATGGGATGGGAAAAATCATAACAACTTACGCAGAGCATGGTTCAAAATGGGAAAAATCTATGGAATGGTCGAAGCCAAAACCACTATTGGAAAAAATCCTCGACTTTGTTACAGACTTGGATTTTAACGTTTCCAGTGATGAAATGTCCCATTCCAGAGTATTTTACGTTGATACGATTATTGATACAACTATATGGAAAATTCCGAATTTATTTCATTTAATGCTGACGCAGACAAGTGAATTAAATTTTATAACCCTGGATGCCGTCAAAGCTCCAACATTGGAATTTTCTCTCTACACAAATCCATTTGATCCCATCATTTGGATTAATCTGCTGCTATCAGCTCTTGTCATTGGACTAATTTTCACGCCTACAAAATTATTTATACATCAATATAATTTTTCTCGTGGGATTCCGCTGACGACACTAAATACATTAAAAATTTTACTGGACCAAGGTCGTGGGAATGACTGGGAAAAAACACAGTTTACAAAGTCTAAAAAACTCCTTATGATAATTTGGCTTCTTTCGGCCATCATTCTCTCAAATGGTTACAAGAGCTTTCTCAAGGGCTCCTTTGCAGCGGATAGTAATTATGTGACCAAATGGCGATTCATTCATGAATTAGCGAATTTCACCCTGTATTTTCCAACAGGCATCCCTGGCTTGTTACCAAAGTCCTCAAGTATTAATACTTCGGAAAAAACCTGTCATGTTAAATGTGATGATTCCAGACTGGGCTTAATTTATTTAAACGAAGAAGAAAATTTATCCTTAAAATACAAGCATTCCAATTTCTTGCAGTCACTGAGACTTGAGTGCTTGACTATCCATGATTTGGATTCTCATATAGAAAATACACTTGGAAAGCCCAAAACAGCTCTTGTTGCTTTTTCTTATGAGTTTGATTTTTACTGGAGTATTTTAAGCCAAGTGGCAGCTAAAAAGAAACTCCGATTTGCACACAATCGAAAAACATTAAATGACATGGCATTTAGGGAGCCAGTTTACGTTTTCATTCCACGCTACATTGATGAGAAAAGTAATTTGGTGTTAAAGCGAGCAAAAGTAATGCTGAGCAGCGGGTTGTTCTGGCTGTGGGAGAAATGGGACAGGTTTCCAAAATGCTTGGGATCTAAAAAAAGGAAAGTTACTTTTCAAACGTGTGTGAGGCCACTTTCCATGGAAAGTTCTATTGTGTTGGCAATTTATGCTCTTTGTATATGCAACCTAGCTTGTATTTTCATATTTGTTTTTGAAATTGTTTATAAGAAGAATTTCTACACCCAATAGTGAAATCGTTGAATACGCAAACCCAACGATATTTAGAAAACTACATATCTCTTCGAATCGTGTAAACTTTTTTTAAACCAATTTTGCATTTCTTTAATCAATAAACGTAATAATGTTGTCATTAATTGAGCAATATCACATTTCCAATAATAACAATTATTTTCAATAACAATAATCTTCGTCACGAGGGGAAAACTCGGCGCGAAGCCATGAGACCAAAAACCGTCTTCACTCTATGATCACGTGTGAGCAAATGATAAAGCGCAGATGGATCATTTCAATATGTGCTGAGTAATCCTGTACACTGTACATGGCATCTATTATAGCACTTTTAACGATGTAGTGGATTAGAGGCATATCGATATAATAATGTATAATACCCAGAGTGAAATACATTCGATTGTGAGGAGTCAGTAGTTCAGGAATGTTCACACTGGTCGACATGTAGAATTAATCCTAGATCAATTTGTGTAAGCACTCAAAGAAAATGAGAATGTACATATAATAGAATATTCCAGGAGGTGCCTACATCTAACACATCCATGACATCATTAAAATTCAAATGCTTTTAAAATAGGAAGATTATTTGATAAACCAACTGCACTGCATAATTTAGCTCTAACAGTAAGTGACAGTGCAAACATTTACATACTTCGTAAATGTGTGCAAGTTTAAACAATTTACTGTCCATTGTTGAAAAATATTGCCAGCTCCCTAAGTTTCCATGAGTGCTGCGGACACGAATGAATACCAAAATTGCAGACAAATGATTATGCTTTTGATGTCAAAAATAAACATTTACAAACATATTTAATGAATGTTTATAGTAAGCAGTCTGGCAGATTTCTCTCAAAACCAAAGTCCAAACTGAATAATTGTACCGGCTGAACATGGGACTCTATATTTACGGAATTTGCAATAATTTTCATAAATAACAATTTTGTAACTACATATTATTCCGGGACAATCAAGAAATGGTGCAGAATTTAGCACTATTCATTATAAGAATGATTTTTCTTTTTCCTTTGACGTCTGTCCTCCCAACCGGACATAGTAGTAATTTCCTTAATTTCCAGCCCTTTACCGACATACTAGGGAATTGCATTTTGAACCTAATTCAATTCACGCAGAACCAGGACTACAGTAGAATAAAAATACCCTTCGCTTTAAAATCATATGAGACTGAGCTGTTCAACGATGACCTCGAAATCCCTGCAACTGCCGAACGACTTCGAAAAAAGTATATATTCAAGGTACGAAACTTGTGGCATTGTGAATACCACATTCTATTGTTCAGCCTCCCAGAATTACCAACCACTGAAAAGGGTGAAGAAATATTACATCTGCTGTTTGTCAGGTAACTTGAGCATTTTAGCCTTTGTAAGATTTAGTAATGACTTTAATATGAAAAACAAAATTCCAGTATCTACTTATTATATTCATAGCCATAACATTTTACGAATGCTTGTTGTATACGACAATCAGTTACAGAATAAATAAAATTTTAAAATCCTTTTTTTAGGATCAAAGAAGATTTTAGTCGCTCAAAAATGGTCTTCATATTTACATCAAACGCAGTGAACTCCACACATCTGGGAAAACTACTGTTAAAAATTGACTTCCTCAATTTAAACTATGTCCCATTATTTGTACTGTTCCCGAATAATGATGGCACGCAAATAACCAAAACTATCCAAGGATACTACTGCTGTTTAAAAGGGCGGGACTGTAAACATTGGTTTGCCTCTGAGATAGAAACTTTAATAAAAACGCTCGACTCCGCTGTATTTACAGCTAATGCGGGAGGTTACATCGCCAAATGGGGCTTGTGGAATGGAATTAACAGTGAGTCGTATGCATTCGATAGAGAACGAAAATTTGCTACCACATACGAAGCCCTCAAGTTGAAGGTAACTCCCTTCTCACCACATGGTTCAAAAACTGGGAGTCCCTTTAATAGGCTCAAGCCCATGAAGCTACTCGAGATGGTCTATGATTTTGCATTATCTGGTCTTCAATTCAATGATTCAAGCAACCCTGTACTGCCTTACCTGCGATTTTTATACGGGACCAGCGCAGATGTCACAACCGAGTTAAAAGGAAATGCCCAAACCGAATTCAGGCTTACTCACACAAGCTCCCTAAATTTTATAACCTCGGATAGTGTGACGGACGTGAAGCTGGAGTTAGCCCTGTACACGGACCCTGTTCATGTACACATTTGGATTTTTTTAATCATTTCTGTTTTGGGCACTGGACTGATCTTGTCCTGGAATGTTTTCTCAGCACTTTCCCACGGTTGTCCCTACAGAGTTATGTCATCCACTCTAAATATTTTTGCGATTTTAATTGAGCAGGGACAAACCAGCAGGGAACCTGGACAAATAAGTGTTTTGGTTCCGCCAAGACGAATAATAATTGTAATTTGGCTCTTTTGCGGATTCATACTCTCGAACATGTACAAGGGACATTTGAAAAGCTCGTTTGCAGTTGAGAACAAATACGTGACGAAATGGCGCTACATCCATGAATTGAAGAACTTCACTTTGTATTTCCCTCTGGGCGTCACAAATGAGTGGGGCACGTGGTCCAGTGTAAACGTTTCCGGGAATATCTGTCGTATTGAATGCAAACATTATGGCATGAGTTTTAATTATTTTAATGGAGACGAGACTTTGTTTTTAGATTTCAAACTCTCGAAATTTTTAAGGTCAGTGAATTTTGAGTGTTTGAGTTTCAACGACTTGGATTTTGATTTAAACAAACTGATGAAACCTAAAACAGCTCTGGTAGTATTTTCATACGATTTTGATTACTACTGGAGTCTCATACGCAACCATGGAAACAAACGGAAATTAAAGCTGGCCCATAATCGGAAAACACGGGATGATCAGACATTTAGGCAACCGATAAGTATTTTCATTCCTCGTTTTATAGATGAAAAATATAACATGGTCCTGTCTCGTTCTAGGATAATGTTAACAAGTGGTTTGTTCTGGTTTTGGGAGAGATGGGATAAAATCAGATTTCCTAAATGCTTGGAGTCGGGGAAACATATTTGTGATAATGGAGAGCAATTTAAAGCACTCTCAATGGAAAGTGCAATCATTTTAGCAATTTATGGAACCGTTCTGAGTAATCTATCCTGTTTTGTAATTCTAACGATTGAAATTGTCTATTGTAGATGTTTTGAGGCATTTCATGAAAATTCATTGTGAAGTCGTCCGTCGAAACGATTTTTGAGAAGTTAGTAAAAAAAATTTGTAAGTAGAAGTTCATGGTTAGACTAGCGATACCATTGTAATGATCCATTACAAGACCTTTATCCTTTTTACACTTAAATGTCACATTCGTTCTAAATATTGAGTTATTCTAAAAAAGGGATTAGACGGAAGCATGAATTTAAAACTTACGAAACGTAATTCATAAATTTGAATTAAATACAGATCAGCTAGTTTAATTATTTTGTTACTATCCCTAAACCCAACTCAATTAGACCCAACGCTTTCAATGCTGCAGCTCGTTCCCCAAATGGTTCGACAATCATTTTTGGATTTTCGCACAGTTCCAAATACTGGAGAGGCTTGTCTTGTTCTTGTTTTGAAAACTCCACCCCTCGGAATGTCATCGTTGTTCTGTAAAAATTTATAAGATATTTTTATTCTTTCTTAAATCTATATTTACAAATTGAATTGGTAATTTTTTCAACTTTTGTTCCTTACGGATCTCTTGCAAAATCCACCCACAATTTGACCATATCTTTGGAGAAGTTGTAATCAGTGGAATTCGGGTTCCTGGGAACATTGAACGTTCCCACGACGTTGAATAGCATGGCGAGTTCGTCCACATGGCAAACACCTGAAATACAATACGACTATAAAGTATAAAAATCGAGAGTAAATTGAATGGACTTTTATATTTTTTTTTGTTTAGTATTTGGGGTGAAATACTGTTAAATATTTTGGGTTGCTACGATGGAAGTGTAATAATTATTATAGAGTTTCTATAAATTAAATAATTAAAGATGCTTAATTGAATAAAGATGGGAAGCTTTGAAACAACGGTGAATGTAGCTACAAAAATAACTGACTGCTAGGTTCTGTGTACATTAAAAACGTTGACTGAACAAACAAACAAATATTGGCATACCGTAATCCCTGGGCTTGTTTCCTAAAATCCTGTTGTAAATGAATTTCAATTGCTTTGCAATCTTCACAGGCATGCTGTCGTTATATGTGACCGAGCACATAAATTCTGTAAATGACGGACCTCCTCGACGACTAAAGTAGTAAGAGTAGTTTGGAGAGAACTGTCTTTGGGCGGAAATGCAATGACTCATGTGGAGCAGGAAAGCAGCATCGGAAAATATTTTTGTGAACTGCTCCAATTTATGCTCGTGTGTGAGATTTGAACTGTCGAAATATATCTCTTTAATTTGCGCGGTCAGCTCTTTGGCATTGGGCGTGTCCTGTGGGATCCCAAAAGTCCAACGAATGCAATTATCCCAATTCCTCTCGTAATTTTTAGCAATTTCCTCCGAATTGTACATTGCTAGGAATAAAAGCACAACAAATCATTTGAGTTTGTAATATTTTCCAAAGTATAAAAAATTTTCCCTGGGACCGCCCTCTGGAAGTGACTCTCTCAAACGAAACATTTTCTTATGAAGCATGCGCATCATGCACGATTGCTATTCGAGCACTACTAAAATTTAGGGAAACGAAAAATTGTACTTGTTTTACATACAAGGAGGATTCTGATAGCGATGGTGCATATGTAATTGGGCATATTTGGTGATGCAAGAGTAAATCTAATTTCCAGCAGCAGGCCCCATTTTTAGGCAAACTATATATAGATGAGTTACCGTACCCATTGATAAATATAGCCCTTCATCAGCATTAGCCCCAACCAGCATAGGAACTCTGTGAGCTTTCCCTTCCGAAATAATTTGGAGGGGGTGCTCGACAAGAAAAGCCTCCTCATCATTTACATCTTCGATACTTGGTTGGAAAAAACTAAATTGTATGTCAGGCCGAACTGTGGGCCCTGGTCCCTGAAGCGTACATTTGGTTATTGAAGGTGTACATTTTACGCTAAAATTTGTACGGAACCACATTTACCAATAATTATTGTAATATTACCTGCTGATCCTTATACTTATCCAACAACTCCGCTATCGTTTTGCTCCTCAAACATTCAACGAGTTTTGAGGAATCCTCCGTGTCACAATTATAACGTTTCGCATATTTCCACGTATTTTTCACAGCTTCCTTCGTTGGCTGGCATGCCCAGTGAACTGTAGCAATGCCACTTTGAGCAATGGCTTTGTTAAATAAACCCTTGGTAGAGGGCGAAAGTGTCAAGTAATGAACGCTGGCCCCACTAAACGAAAAGGACAAGAGAATAAAAAACAGTACCGAGAGTTAAATGTAAACGTCAGGAAGGGCGCTTAATTCAAAATTGAGAATAACAGTTGTGGCATTTGCTTGTGCTTTACGAATTGTAATAGCAATTTTGCCAGTTTGCCAGTAATTCTGGGTCAAATTCTGGAGGATATAAATTGGCCATTGAGCTAGTTGAGAATTATTATGTCAAGTCCCCTTACAAGAATAAACATATGGGGGTAATTCTTCCAAGCAATTTTCCCTGATTTTCGGGTAACCATTACAGGTATGGTAATCTAGAGGGCATTGTATGTTTCCATTGAGCTTGACTCAACCTCTTACCCTGCAGACTGTCCAAAAATTGTAATGTTATTTGGGTCCCCACCAAATGCCTGGATGTTATCCTTAATCCACCGTAAGGCTAAAGCTTGGTCCTTCAATCCCATGTTGCCTCGTATGACCGTGTCACCGGTATTTAGAAACCCTTCATAAAAAAACATCGTTTTACAAGCCTTAAATTAATTTAAGTCATTATACAAATTCAGGTGTTTTCTTACCTAAAACACCCAATCTGTAATTTGGATTGACGTAAACGACATCTTCATCCATTAAATAATCGGGCTTGTATATACTTCCTGTTCCCTCTTGAAAGGCCCCGCCATGAATAAACACCATGACAGGCAGCAATTGTTTAAAGTTCACCTTTGACATTAATTGTAAGTAAAGGTTTCATGTTTTACTTGTTATAAAAAATTTGCAACATTTTAAGCGATTTTAAACAATTCCAATGGAGGAAGACTTACCTTTGGTACTGAAACATTCAAATTTAAACAGTCCTGCAATAATTTTAAAAGTTTGTACATACTTTCTGACTTATTCGGGCAATCATAATCAATATACGTATCCTTTAATGCCCAACTAACCTCGTCTCCTAGATCGGTACCGAATTCACTGATTTCCGGACACCTTCCCCCAAACTTGCTACCATCCCTCACCCCATGCCATTTTCCAAATGGAACGGGACTCTGTAAAAAATAACAGCTGTTGTGATGATTTCAATAACTAACTACAACAATATCCATAAACGAAGCACATTATAGATACGGAGCGTATCGGAATAATTGAAGGATTTAAATTAAAAATTTTAATTCCAATGCAAACGTACAGCAAAACGAAGGGGACCAATTGGAGCTTTTCCGAAGGGTATGCCCCGCCACTCAAAGAAATCTCTCCCGTCTCTGGATTTTGAAACGATTCCCTTAATATAACCGGAAGGTGTCTCCACAATTTTCCCATCTGGAGAGCCTTTGAAGAAGTCAAACATGATGTTGATGGTAGCGGCCTTGCAAATATCAGCCTGTAGCTGCTTAAATATTCGATGTAAATGTTATACGGTGTGGGTATCGAGGAAGATGAGCGTGACGATCACTTGCAGTTCACATTTAATGAATGACGGTGAGCACTTGCATTTGCTACTTGTCAAATAGTCCCAGTATTCAATGATTATGTAAACAAGAAAAAATGTTTAACATGTTTTTACTGGAGGAAAAGTATGGTATTATTTCTCACTATGCTAGTTCATTACGAATACATTAATGTCTAATGTAATGCTTGAGGGGCTTGACATAAAAAAGCAATAATTATATGTAAATCGAATTACTTATCATAGACGTGTACGTTTTATCTCTTGTTTGCCCGTTTTTTTTTTGAATTTGTATAATAAAAAAAATCAAGTCAGGATTTATATTACCATAGACTGACGGCCCGTTACGCGGGGCCCCGGGACAGCTCCCGTGATTGTGCTCGGAGAAGAGAGGCGGGCAGAATTGAAAATTCTGTAAGAGAGTTGATACAACGATAGCAACTCTAATATTCATTAAGAACCTTGGATGCTATATAAGCGTGAAAAAAAGTTGGTTATTTCGTATTGTATTTACCCGTCATGTGTAACCAAGCACCTGTGGTTAAAACCATTTGGATTCAAATGTTTTGAAGCAAATCCGTTGACAATTGTCAAAAATTACCGGAACTTAGTTAGGTCAATTTATGTGCTCACAGAGGTTAACCTAATGAAGGAAAGTCGGGGGGGGGGGGTAGTTATAAGTACAATTTTTTCCAGAAAAACTACCAAAGTTTTAACCAAAGTTAATAACGAAAAATCAACACCCGCACCTGAATGCGGTTCCTTCTACATCTGTACCCTTAAAACCCTCCGGGTATACATCATTTGCACTAAAACAAGGGTCATTCATTGGTGAGATCTTAAAGTTCCGAGGCTATCGGAGATAGGAACAATAATTAAATGAAAACGAAGTTTGTGTACAGAAACGACATGAGTCCAAGCACTTTTTTGATTTAAATCGGTGTACATCCACAGATCAAGCAACTAAAAATTCGTAAGTATTATCATTTATTTTATTTTAATATATTTTACACAAGATTCACATAGTTATTAATGTTACATAAAGAAAGATATTTTTTTTCTTTACTTGATCATGAATTGCTATGCTAACAGGAATTTTAATAATTACATTTAGTACAAACTGGAACTTTATTTTTCAAAATTTTAATACCGCGAAAGTATTGAACATGCTTTTTTAGAAAATGTGTGATATTCCATCACGTAACTACTGTCCAAATTAAATATATCTTGTAATTCTGAACCGTTTAGAATTGAGAAGTTTTTTTTCTTTCTCCTGTAAAATTCAGCAAAAACTGAACTTCAGCCGGTTTGCATCTCACCTCCTCATATGATTGTTAGAATGATTTTATCCTTCGCACGGCTCAAGGTTCAAGATATGCATTTATCGTCAAGAAATGTAATTATGTATTTATTTATCTTAAATTTAGTTTTTATATTAAACCTGAGGAAGTGGAATGGTTGTATTTATAATTGTGTTCATAATTTTATTATTGTACTTATATCCGTGTTACACAACATATGTACGTTTTGAAGGTTTGAAAGAAATTATGAAGCTTTGACTGTCTGATACAAAATATGTCCTGCTATTTACCACCTAAAAAAGAGAATTTCCTCTCCTGATGTTCTGATATCAACCCAAGCTACACTTCCAGATATTCCCAGCTTGGTCGTAAATATAACTGTGGAATTTCCCACTGTAATCAACATAATATATAATTACGTGTTCCCTAAGAATGTCACAGGATTACAAGCATCGGATGTATAGTTCTACTTCCATCACCTTTAACTTCCTGTAATAGCTCCTTCCAATAATTACACAAGTTTTCTCAAAGGACCTTTCGCATATATTTATTGGTAACTAAATTAATTCACATCTTGACCTCAAAATCCATATGCTGTTGAACTTACTCATATATATTTCAGTAAAATGATTTTCCTGTTAGTACTATAAATACAAAGGTTGTAAATTAAATGTCGAAAAGCCCATCCTTAATGTTACAAAAATCAAGGGTTTTAAGTTCATAGAGTGAGATTAAAAACTTGGAAACATTTCAAGTTGCGAATTTTTTATTAAATCCGGCTCACCCAAAATCCCCTCCACGTCAGCAAAAAAACGTTTAGTAAATATTCCAATATCAAACGTATAGGTAGTGATATTCTTTGCTTATTATTACTATTGCACTCACAGGCAGAACGGTAATAAAAATCGTACAGGAAAATTGAAGTATTTCTAAAATGAAACCTAATGCGTGGAAAATTTTCTCAATGGCGTTATTTTCCTTGAGCATTTCATACGAGCAAGAAATTGGGGCTAAGCTACCGTTAATTTCCCAAAAGTTAGGAGGTTGTATTTTGTATCTAATTCAACTCAAAGAGCCACAGGACTACAGTGGAGTTCAAATACCTTATGTTCTGAAGGTATATGAATTAGAATTAGAGAATTTTGACCTTCAAAGAACCACGCCTGCAGCTGTATTTCAAAGGGAGTACACATTTAAAAATCGAAACCTCCGTTGTACCTATCATCTGATAATGCTTAGCATGCCCGATTTGAAAAATACTGAAAAGAATACTGATACCTTGCAAATTCTGTTCTACAGGTACCGTAACTAAATTCTCTTGAAGTTGTAGGATTGATGTTGGGAAGAATCAAATTTAAATCATACTTGAGTTTTAGGCATTTTATGACCTTCTGGGTTCATATTTATATTTATTTTAATGTATAGGTTATCTTGTGTTTCAATTGGCTATCAAAATGAATCAATTTTAAAATATGCTCTGACTCATAAATATATACGTTTTTGTTAACTATATTCAGGGTTGCACAAATGAAAATGCCCTCGGTTTTATGCCTGCCCTCCTGAAAATGCCCTGAAAATGCCCAAAACGCCGAAAATGCCCTGAAAATGCCTTACTCTGAAAATGCCCGGCATTTTGGGCATTTTCGGCAGGCATTTTGGGCATATTGGGCATTTTTACAGAAACTTATACACTATGGCCAGTATTGCTCCTTTAGCGAATATAAGGGAGTTTTTCATAGTATAATCAAACCCATCCAGTTTTATAAAATGTTATACTTGATATTAAAACAAAGAATTTAATTCGTCTAATTCCCTAATAGCTATTTCAATAAGCTCCGGAGCAACGGAGTTGCAAACCTTCAGCACTGTACATTAAAAAAACTTTTGGATTTTGCACAATTTTTGGAACAATTTGCACAGTGCCAGTATAAATTCCATATTTTGATAATGGCTTGTAAAGTATAGAAAATTTTACACTTTGATTAGATACATACAATGCGACTTATTTTATACATATATTATGTTATAATATATGTCAAAACTTGGAGCTTGCATAGCAAATTTTGTGTCGACTTTGTTAGACTGCATTTAACCAGCCGTAGTAAACCAGTATAATAATTCTAGGAGTTCAAAATGTAACAATAAATACATTTAGATAACGACGAGTTTTGAAGATCACAAACAATGATATTGTTAATCTTTTAACAACTATTTTATCTTTTTGTGTTGTATCTATGCCCGAATATGTTTGTTCTTGAAATCTAAATAATTACAGACACTGTGTACAAGCGAATTTTTTCACAAATTAAGGAAAATAGAATTATTATTATTTTTCCATAAATATGTCTATAGCAACTGGCTCCAGGTTTCAACCTTTTTGGAAACAGTTTGTTTCTATAATTTTATCATGCAATCCAGTTGAATATTAAAATTATTTTCAACATACTGTTTTGTGACTTATTTTGCAAAATTAGCAGGTAGCTAAAGTCATAAATTTAAAAAATTGGAGTGAATATACCAAAAATGCCTGCCCTAGGCTGAATATGCCCAGAATGCCCAAAGTGCCATAGATGCCCAAAATGCCATGAAATGAAAATGCCCAAAATGCCAGGGCATTTTGGGCAGGCATAATGCCGAAAATGCCATGGCATTTTCAATTGTGCAACCCTGACTATATTATCATATATTATATATTGTTGCAGATACAAAGAAGATTTCCGGTATTCCAAAATGGTTCTCATCTTCACACAAAATCTAACTGACAATCAAAATCTGGACAGAATAATGTTCAAAAACAAGGAGTACGGAGGTTACATCCCTATTTTTGTTTTATCACATGAAAGCGGGAATGCTCAGACGGATACAACATTTGCCGGGTATTATGTATGCTTAAGGTCCCTAAATTGTAAGCTTTGGATTAACTTGAGTTTAGAAAAATTTGTGGAAACGCTTGAGTCAACGGTCAGCACCACAAATAAGGGCGGGGCTGTAGCCAGATGGATTTTAGACGGCATGACCAAACAAGTTTCTTATTATTACGAGAATGGAAAACTGTATTTCCGAAAGATATTCAACAAAACAAATCTCAGCGCATGGCATGCATCGAAATTGGTGAGTCCACTGGAACGCTCCGAACCTAAAAATATCTTTGAAACGATTTATCATTTTGCAGTTTCAGACATTGATGTGAACGAATCCAGTTACATGTGCGCATCTGCGGCATTCTTTTCTATAAACACATTTCGTAATATCAATGACTTCCGGTATTTATATCTTGTTCGGGCTACTCATACCAGCCCCTTAAATTTTATTACCTCGGATAGCATTACGGCCGTTACGTTGGAATTTTCCTTGTACACGAATCCATTTGATTTAAGTATCTGGATATCCCTTTTCCTTTCAGCCCTCATCATTGGACTAATATTCTCATCTACTGAATTATTCTCCAACAAATGTAAATTTCTCCACAGATTTGCAAACAACATTTTAGACACTTAGGCAGTATTAGTTGAACAAGGGAACTTTGTGGACGTGAGGGAAAACTATCTGTTATTCCCTAAAAGAATTGTATTGATAATTTGGCTCCTCTCGGGGATCATTATCTCAAACGGTCACAAAGGTTTCCTTAAAAGCTCATTTGGAGCTCCAAACAATTACGAAACGAAATGGCGTTACATTCATGAATTAGAGAACTTCACCTTATACTTTCCCATAGGTAACCCTGACAGGATTCCCAAGTGGTCAAACATTAATATATCCGGAAAAACATGTCATATTGAATGTAAAAATATCAGTTGCGGATTCCAATATTTTAATGGAGAAGAACATCTGCACCTCGAGTACCAAAATTACAAATTTTTGAAGTCAATGAAATTTGAATGTTTGAACATTTTTAATTTAAATACTCAATTACTAGAAAGTACACTTGGAAGACCGAAAACAGCCCTTGTTGTTTTTTTGTATGATTTTGAATTTCACTGGAATCATCTTAGAAAAGTAGCGTCTGACACGTCGACCCGATTTGCACACAATCACAAAATATGGAATGATGTACCATTCAGGGAGTCAATTTCCTTTTTCATTCCAAACTACATCGATGAAAAGTATAACTTGGTGTTAAAAAGAACGAAAATAATGATGAGCAGCGGGTTATTTTGGTTGTGGGGAAAATGGGATAAATTAAGGTTCCCTAAATGCTTGGAGTCTCAGAAGAAGACAATGATGGATCAAATTATTGTCAAGGCTCTCTCCTTACAAAACTCTATTGTTTTAGCCATCCAAGCACTTTTTTAAGCAACTTACTTTGCACGGTCATTCTTATTATTGAAATTTGTAATTCTTAATTTCGAATGTGAAACTACATCCTGCAATTTGGACGTACCCGGATCAGCCTAGTGTGCTTAAAAATTTAAGATCCAACTTTTATCTACATTAAAAACCTAGCTTTGTATGAAGTGAACAACTCTAAACTTTTATTGTTCGTGAAATAGCATATTGTTAAAATATTTGTTGTCATTATGTTTACACAACAAGTAGGAAACGGAAATAGTCTGCTGAAATTTGAGGCTGCTATGGATCTGTATTGATTTTTGAGCGATTAAAACAGATTGGAAAATCCGAAATTAGGGGACACAATTTCCAACACATTCCGCCGTCCCTAAAATATATGAAATTTTGTTTTTTAAATTTTATAAATCTCGTTAGACAGCGTCAGAGCCGTCAAACTAGAGATAACCCCTGATGCGTAACCCTTTCATAGATTTGGATATCTCGAATGGTTTTGGAGTAGTTGTTTCGGGTTTAATTTTATCTTCAAGTGAATTATTATGTCCCTTGAAATTTCTTCATTATGGCATTATTTGGAATGTTTTTTGAACATGGCAAACTGATTCAAACTTCAAGGACGATTTTATTAGGGCTAAGACGATTGATATTAATGATCGGGGTACTCTCTGGAATAATTGTACTTCCCAATATTTATTACACAAGCTTTCTTAAAAGATCTTTCGCTTATATTTATTGGTAACTGAATTAATTGATATCCTGAGCGCAATAAAAAATTCATATGCTTTTGACCATTATCATATCTGAATAAATGATTTTTCTTTTTAGCACTAAACACGATGCTTCTAAATTAAATGTTAGAAAGCCCATCCCTAAAGTCACAAAAATCAAGTGTCTCAAGATCGTTGAGTGCGATTAAAAATTGGAAACATCTCACTAAATCAGATACCCAATATCACCTCCACGACAGCACAAAAACTATTAAGTATTCCACTCCCAAACGTAAGCAGTGACGTTCCGTGCATAGTATTGCGCAAGCAGGCAGAGCGGTAATAAAAATGTAGAAAAATTGTAAGTATATTATTTAACACAAATACCAATCCGTGGAAACTATTCTCATCGGCGTTATTTTCCTCCTTAAGATAAACAGGAAGTTATAACTTCCTTCCCAGTATACTGGTAAATTGATTTTTAAGAACGAAAGTGAAAAATGTGCGTAAACGAGGAGTATCTATGTCGGTCTCGGGAACTAACAATTCGAGTCATGGTGTATGGAGTAATAATATAGAGATTCGATTAAAGTGAAATTTAAATAGATATTAATGTAAATCTAAAATGTAAAACCTAGCAATGTACGGATGATATGGGCTCCGCCCAAAAAGATTCCTGAATAAAGAAATTTAAAAAAAAAAAAAATTAAATAGATATTGCCAGTTGACGGTTTAATTGACCTAAGTAACTTTTCTATAGCAATTATATCAAAGTTGAAATCATTGTAGAGTTTTTAATCCACAGTAATTATGCACGTGGCTAGCATTTGAAAAATATATTGTTTAATATTTTTTAAAAGCTGTATTTCTTTAAACCGAGGAAAATCTTGTCATCAAAAAGTAACTTTTATGAATGTAATTATATCTATTCCCCTATGGAAAGTATGGAAACCTAGAAAATAATGGTTTGTTATTTTACCCGGAGCAAAATGACAGAAACCCTCATTAACTGCCTTTGTAACAACACTTCTCAGTTACACACATATACGATTCGAACGACCCAATATTTGGTACTTAATGGACTGTAAACAATTAGTCTAAATGTGAAAATTATGTAAATACAACTTAGCTAAATTATAGCAGAATAGGAGGCAGAATCTGCCAAGTATGCAAACAATGCCAACAAAAAAATTCAAAATTTGTCGGAACATTGAACTACACCTCACAAATGAGTAAATATCAATCCGTTGAGAAGATCAGTTTACGAATATCAGCAACTTAATGACCAATTAAGTGGTAAATACAAAGCGTTACTTAACTCAAAAATTATATCACAACATTTTTCCAAACAAGCCCATCACTTCTAATATACTCTCCAAAGCGGATACACACACTCGAAACTATTGCTTAAATCCAGAATTCCCGGCTTGCAAAACTTTCTAACGGTTGACACCTACTAAAATGAATTCTAAAATTCCAACTCTGGCTTTATTTTTGCAATGTGTACTAGCAACATCCAGCATGCAGGAAAAACAATGTAATGGCATCAATCTAAATTCCATTACTGAAGGATTGAGTAATTGTATTTTGTACATCTTTCAATTCATTTTGACCCACGATTGCCCAAGCGTACAAATACCCAGTGTACGAAAAGTTTACACCATGAATGTTTCTAAAACAGCCACTAAATTATTACATTCGGCAGACAAATTTCAGAAGCGTCTCATGTTTAAAGCCAGAAATTTGCACTGTGCCTATCACATCATTATGTTCGACTTGCCTAATTTCACAAATAAGAAAGAAGAATCTAAAGCCATTAATAACCTCAACTACAGGTATTTCGAATTAAAGGATATTACAATAATTCACAAAATTAATAAACTTCCAAAACGTTTCACATCTTTCGTAATAACAATGTTAAATTCTATTTGAATCAAACTTCTTTTCAGGTTTAACGAAGATTTCGACCATTCCAAAATGGTTCTTGTATTCACTGCAAAGAAGAACCCCCCTCATATTCGAAAATTTAGGCAACAAGTCGAGTTCCAGAATAAACGGAAGATTCCCGTTTTCGTCCTGTACTCACAAATGGAAGCAACAACTGGTGTGGGAAACATCTTTGGCTATTACAATTGCTTAAGGGGTCATACTTGTGAGTACTGGTTCAACTATAGTGGGGAAAACCCTTTGAAAAAACTTGCTTCGATAGTTTCTGCGGTCAATAATGGCGGTAAAATTGCAAAATGGCGTATGGAGGATAAAACGCATGACACTGAATTTTTGTTTGATAAAGTATGCAAATACATTCAATTTAATGAAGCCAATTACGTCCTTAGAAAATCCTCTTTTGCTTACCATGGATCTCAATTTATTAATCCCTTTGTTCGGTCCAAACCTACATCATTATTTCCCACCATGTACAATTTCGCAATCTCAGATCTGGACTACAATGCTTCCTTACAGACCACCGATACAGTATTCTTTACTGAAATAACTTCTCCACTGAAAGGAACAAAAACAAGAACCCTGCATTTCCCTTCACATTTTCGACTCAGTCATACGAGTCCTTTGAAATTTATAACCTCCGACAGTGTAAGCGCCACAAAACTGGAGTTTGCACTTTACACTAATCCATTTGATTCAAGTATTTGGATTCTTTTGATGTCATCGGTTTTGGCTCTGGGCCTAATTTTTGCATCCCGTAAACGATCACGGAATAAATATAGTTATTATTACAGATTTGTTAGATCCACTATAAATACGTTTGGTATTCTAATCGAAAAGGCTCCAACAGGAGACGACGAAGATGACTCATTGGTTCCCAAACGGATTCTAACCATAATATGGCTACTTTGCGGTATTATTGTCTCGAACGGTTACAAAGGTTTCCTTAAAAGCTCATTTGGAGTTGATAATAATTATGTAACGAAATGGCGTTTCATTTATGAGTTGGAAAATTTTTTCTTGTACTTTCCTGAAGGCTCGGAAACTCGTTTCACCTGGACCAGAATAAATGCTTCGGGGAAATTATGCTTCATTGAATGTGACAGTAAATTTCACTTGTCATACTCCAATGGGGATGAAAATATTGTACTGTTCAACAATAACACCTATTCAAGATTTATGCGGTCACTTAGCTTTGGGTGTATAAGTATTGATTCTTTGGATGTTTTAATCGAAACGAAACTTATGAAACCGAAAACAGCTCTTGTGGTTTTTTCGTATGATTTTGATTATTACTGGGGTAGGATAAGCCGAATTGCGAAGCAGAAGAAACTCGGTTTCGCACACAATCAAAAATCGCCGAGTGAGCCAACTTTTAAGCAGTCGATTTCCGTGCTCGTTCCACGTTTTATTGATGATGAGTACAATGTTGTTCTGAAGCGTGTGCGAGTAATGTTTAGCAGTGGGTTGTTCTGGTTTTGGGAAAAATGGGATAAAATAAGGTTTACAAAATGCTCGGAGTCTCGAACGAGAAAAAATCCTAATGAAATGCTTGTCAAGCCACTCTCAATGGAAAGTTCTATGGTTTTAGCAATTTATGCTTTTATTTTGAGCAATTTATTTTGTTCCGTGGTTTTTACTGTAGAATTGTGTAATGTGATCAGTAAAAATTACTCCAAAAAGTAAAACGCTACCACTGATAATAAAACGAACAGCCTTGTTGCTTTTGACTACAGCAAATAGTGTAGCAAGTTTTATTTGTTTATTTAGGTTGTGAAGAGAATGCTGATAATTTCTCAGGCAAAGACTAAATTTATATTTGGATTAACGATATTGTTAAAATATTTCGGGTTTAAAATTATTTCAATTGATTACGAAATTTCTTAAATTCATAAAATCATTATTTTACTTTGATTGTATTTTTGAAAAACGGTCCATATGACCATTTCATATGATAGGTTCTGGAATTTCGTACCAAGCCTCGTGGTCCAGCAATTTTTCTACACCAGTTACAGTACAATATGAACTGGTTCAGTCGTCGAACCAGTTCCGATCTAATAGAGCAATCTTTAATTGCGGCGTATTGCATCTTTTATAGAATGTCTTGTCGTTTGCTTTTGCAGGTCATTTCCTATACCTGACACCGCTCAGACCCCATCGAGTGGAAAGAGACATCCAGATAAATGCATTATGCTTTACTAATATCTGTACTTACATTATGGGTTTATTTATTTTAGTTGGTCAGAGATTCAAAAATATATTTTATTTTGCAGGTGAATGCTTTTGTGAGTCTTAATCATTAGTAAGCAATAATATAACTACTGCAGTTTTTAGAATCATGTTTTTTTGACGATTTTTGTACCTGAAGTGAAAATTTGCACGGAAGTGTTCTCCACATTAATTAGTAGTCATAATAACTTCCTTCCCGATCATCTCTTCATAGTATGAAGCCGATGCAATTCGAAACTTGGTAATGCCATTTTACTAGGGGCAGACCCCTACGTAAAAAATCATATTCAAAGACACTATTCAACAATAAAAACGAATAAGATGCAACAATTCTTCAAAAACATAAAACTTAGAAACTATGATTCCTACAAGTAATTTAAAATACCATTTAAACCGAATATTTTTAAATTATCGGATAAATCTTAAATCGCAAATGCAATAAACCTAAAACGTACGCAGAATATTAAAACATAAATTTCCAAGAACAACACGATTTAATTCATATCCTGACCAGATGTAATTTGTATAATGAAACAACGCTGTCCCTTCTACGGAAATACCCCTATTTCAACTCTCTATGATGCTTACTAGAATTGTTGCATTTATACAAATAATTATAGTAATCCTCTTCGGTAATCAACGACAGAATGCTTACTTTTACTTTTGCACATAATTTTCAGCTTAAAATTTATATCTTAAGCACAAATATTAGTAGTAAAATAATGTACGGATGATATGGGCGCTGCCCGGGAAGAATCCTGAATAATAAATCGAATTAAATTGAAAATTAAAATATAATTTAAAACACACGCACACTAAAACAATAGCCAAACATTTCGGGTTCCCAACCCTAGTAATTTCGTTTACTAAGCAAGGATGAGAAATCGGAAAAATATGAATTCTAATTCGAATTAAAATATTTAAGGCGAAGAATTCCGATTTAAAATACCTACAGCAATACTGAAAAATATGAATTCTAATACAGATTTAAATATCCTCGAGTACTCGTTCATTATGAATTCCGATTTGAATATTTATTTGAATACTGCTAGTATACTGAAAATACAAAGAATTTAATTACGAAAAAAATCCAACCTTAGAAACACAATATCATCAATGTTTTGGGAAGCAATGCATTTCTCATACCAACAATACTCTTAGTAAAATCATTTACTGGAATTGCAATGGTATCGCAAATTTTCTAAATCTTAGCCCTGTCGACAAGTCAATTCTCCTAAATACTGATATTTTTTGTTTAGCTGAAACATGGTACACAAGTACAGAATTTACACAAATTAATGAGTTTTTTAACTTTAATACTTTTGTAAATCCGGCTTCCAAAGCCCATTCTTTAGGGAGACCCAGTGGAGGTCTCTTAATTTGTATTAAGAAAACATTTGAAATAGTTAAAACATTTAACACTTATGACTTTCTCTCCACATTTGTTTTAAGATATCTGGATACACAAGACTATAATGTTACTCTTTTTATATGTAAAACCCGGTAATGATAATAACTGCAATATTCTTAAATTAGCAGATGTAATCGATGAGTTAGCCATGGAATTTCCTGGGGGAAGTATGTTTGTTATGGGTGACGCAAATGTTCGTGTGGGGCAGCTGGATTTTTTCCCAGACATTACACACCCGTTTCTGAAAAACAATAGGAGAAGCCTAGACAATATTGTTAACATTAGAGGGGCCTCAATGTTTAGAAATCTGTCGGATAGGGATTTCGTGCTGCTCAATGGGCGTTGTCAAGGGGACTCCCCAGCAAATTTCACATTTTCAAATCGCAATGGCGCAAGTGTAATTGATCAGTGTTGGGTAAACTCTGCTAGCTTGAACTTTATATCTGATCTATATCCTGTCGGCGTTCCTTTCTCACCTCACTTTCCCATATGCTTAGATCTTGTATATATTGCTGATTCCCCTTACACTAGTTTCCTTGTACAAAAACAAACTCTTAAGTGGAGTGGGTACTCAGATGACTATGAGAGGATCCTTAAATATAATTTGGATAATATTGCAGATAACTCCAGTATTGACACCCAAAATTCCACACTGATTGAAGCAATTAAAGTCACTGCAGATAGTTGTGGGATGCTGAAGAAATTCTCCGGTACCAACCTACCCAGAAACAAACCGTGGTATGACCAAGAATGTAGAGTGTCACGGAAAGATGTTATGAGAAAGCTAAAGACCCTTAGAAAAAGAAGGGAATATCAAGAGGCAAGAAAGGCGCACAACAATCTGCTTAAAAACAAGCGCAAGGAGCACGCTGTGCGCATTAGGTTAGGTATGAGATACCCAAAATCCACCAGGTTATTCTGGAAAACATTTAATCCTTTAAAAGCTAGAGCTAATAACGAATATCCAATCTCATTAGAATCTTGGCAGTTATTTTACTCTGAAACTATGCCCAAGAGACCGGTAATATCCCTCCCTGAGCAAATGTTTTCTAAAGTAAATGTCCATTTGGACCCTGAAATTACGATTTCAGAATTAGAATTTGCAATCCGAGCTCTCAAACCTAATAAAGCTCCCGGTTTCGATACTATACCTAACGAATTTTGGAAATTTACTACCCCCGATCTCTTTCCACACCTTTTGACCCTGTTCAATTCGATTTTTTCCTGTGGCCCTACTCCAGAAGCATGGTCCGTTATAAACATGTTTATGCTGCACAAAAAGGGAGACAAATCCTTACCATCCAACTATCGAGGTATAGCCCATATTAACACTATTACGAAGTTATTCACCAGGATTTTATACAACCGTTTATACTCCTGGTGCGAGTATACGAATGTTTTACCCGAAACGCAGGCAGGCTTCAGGAAACATCGGGGTTGCATCGATCAAATTTTTACCCTTATGTCCATAATTCAAATAAAACTTCAGGTGGCAAACTATTCGCGCTTTTCGTGGATCTAGCTAGAGCGTTTGACTCCTTAAACCACAACTTACTATGGACGAAATTAAATGATTATGGAGTGTCTTGCAAATTTATTTTGGTACTCAAATCACTGTATAAAAACGCCACTTTGAGAGTTAGGGTAGGCAACGATCATACTGACCCGCACGAGATTACACAAGGTGTATTGCAGGGAGACATATTAAGCCCACTGCTCTTTGCACTATATATTTCCGACTTAGACAACTTCTTTGAGCTTCACGGGGCCACTCCAGTCAGTCTAGAGGGACAAAACACTGTAAATCACCTGCTTCTTGCTGACGATAATGTCACACTTGCAGAATCCAAGCTATGCCTTCAATCAAAAATTAATATTCTAGGCGACTACTGCGATCGTAATTTCCTTACTATTAACTTATCAAAAACTCCCGAGTATACATACTTGGGGATAAAATTTACAGCATTTGGCTCATTTTGTCCCGCGGCGAAAGGGATGACACGCAACGCGCTTGCAACAATAGGCCCCACAATAAAAATACTTTCCTTCTCAAGAACAGATTCTTGGGAAGCTCGAATGAAGCTGCTTGACACTGTAGTCATCCCAACCATGACATACGTTGCTGAAATATGGGCTCTGCACGTTACAGAAAAATTAGAAGTCATTCAGAATCAATTTCTGAAAAAACTGCTCTGGTTACCACAGCGTACACCCTCCTACGCCCTTAGAGTAGAAACAGGTCGGACCCTTGTACTCTACAGATTTTATAAATGGGCTCTACGATTTTGGCTAAAAATTTTGTTACTGCCGCAATCCAGGTTGATTAAGGTATGCTATGAGAGATCCAGGTTCCTCGGTCGTAACGATAAGCCCCACAGGCCAAAGGCCTCATGGCCCAACTTTATCCGTGACACTCTACACAAGTATGGTTTCGCCTCTGTTTGGAATTTCCAGTCCCCATAATATTTAGCTGGGTTTTTCCCATATATCATGGCAGTAATCTATGATTCTTTTATACAAGAAGACCTACACAGAATCTCTGCTTCATCGCCTCTCCCCAACTATAAATTAATTAAGAATCATTTTTCTACATCCGCCTATCTAACTTATAACATCCCGTTTAAATACATACGTATGTATGCTAATATAAGATTACTCTCCTATATTGATTCTCCTACGCTTTACATGCCCGGGTCAAAGCTCAAGCTAGCATTTCCAAACATGTGCATTTCCTGTAACCTTCAGGAACAGGAGGATCTCCTCCACATTGTTACGAAATGCCGATTATATGACCACCCAAGACACTGTGTGTTGGGAAAATACCACATCAACAAATACACTACTGAGTCATTTCTTCTCAGCATATTTAGAAATCCTTCCCGGGATTTTATATGTGATATTTTTAAATTTATCCAAAACTGTACATCCAGGAATAACTTTCTCCAAACCATTACAGATTTTTAGTATAAGATTCATTGCAGTGTTCAAGCTCTCACTTAATAGGTTTACTCATATTTAAATAGACTTTTTTATATTATTATCATTTTATCATTTTATCATTTTAAGGTAAATACACGTAATCACAATGTATGGATGATATGGGCGCTGCCCGAAAAGAATCCTAAATAAATTAAATTGAATTGAAATTGATATCATCAATGTTTTGGGAAGCTAGTTCCCCCGCAGGTCATTAAAATCAATTTAAGCGTTGAAAAATATGTTCAACGGATACTTGAACTCCAAAATTACTAATTGTCTTTCGCATCGTATTTGTAGTTGCCTAAAAAAATCTTTAGTTACCTAAAAAAGCCTTTAGTTACCTAAAAACGTTTTTAGTTACCTAAAAAAGTCTTTAGTTACCTAAAAACTTTTTAGTTGCCTAAAAAACTTGTTAGTTGCCTAAAAAACGTTTTAGTTGTCTAAAAAAGTTTTTAGCCGCCTAAAAAAGTTTTTAGTTGCCTAAAAAGTCTTTAGTTACCTAAAAAATCTTTAGTATCAAAGATTTAACTGACTCGAGTAACTGACTTTGTCAATTAACAATAGTTTTGGGCACAACCGCTAAAAGCCTATGACAAGAAGTGCTAATAATTCGCCTTTATTTTAATACGAATGCGGAAACATGTTCATTTCAGGTGAAGAAAACGTTCGCCAATGCTCTTTGATTAGCTTTACAGCTACTTAAAATTGCGACAATTGTAAATTCATATTTAAGTTTGTACACTGAAAAATAAGAATGTGTCATTGAAAACAAAACTTTATTTTAATCGAAATTCAGTAAAAAATATTGAATACCAATTCCGATTCCAAAAATTTTTTCGAATGCAATTTTGAATTAAAATACTTCTTGGGGATTATTTGGATTCCAATCCTTCTTACTAAAAGCTTCATCGTAGTAGTAGTAGTGATGGTTGTCGTCCTTATGTACACGCCATGTTGAAGCATATCGGTTCATTTTTTTTCATTTATGGAAAAAACTGCTTTAAAATAAAAATCAAAGAGTTTTTTATTTTTAACATTTCTTTTTTGCTGACTTTGGCAGGCTTTAGGTAAAGTAACCACGTTCTAAGCTTAATTCAGTCTAAGTCAACAAAAAATAATGTCATCCTTTAAACAATAATTTGGCCGTGTCATAAACTTGAATTTCGCGCAAAGCTTAATAAAAAATAAAAACTAAAAAAAATATTATATTAAATAATGATTAGTATTTAGGTTTGGGCCGAAGCTCAGCGGCTTTCTTTTTTTCCATTGGCGAAGCCGATGGCTGTTTTTGCTCGTATGAATTAAAATCCTCAAATTTTCGAATATAATTCCGATTCCGATTCCCATCCTTGTTACTAAGTAATAACTATATATATTTAAGTGGAAATGTCAATGTTGGAAGCAACAAATATTGTAAATTAGTGTCATTAATAATATTTAATAATTCGTAATATAGAAGACGTCTCAATTCGTAGTCAAACACTTTCAGTATATTTTTGAGGAAAGCATTGTGAATGCAATGTTTAAGTAAACTCAAATTTTTATGAAAAGTAGAGAATTTGTTTGTTTAACAGCGTACTATGCTTTCAAATATGACTGAACAGTAAACAATAGATCCTAGGAAATATCCTATCAAGAAGTATAATGGGGGTTTTATTGCCAGTGACTAAATATATTATTCGCAAATAGCTTTCTGATCGGCAAACATTTAATACCGATCATATTTAACATTGTAGGGATTGAAAACCTATTAATACGAATGTAATAGAACTAAATGCTAGCAATTTGGTGACAGTTGATAAATTTTAGCTCTCTTATGAACAACAAAAATTTTTGTTGAATACAATTTAAATAAAATCTTACAACACATTTTTTTTTGGAAATAATTGAACTAAAATTTATGTTCTTAATTGTTCAAAATGTTTCTTAATTCTCAAACGCTAGTTTTATTTTTACACTTTACAATTTTGACATCTAGCATGTTAAACGAGCAGTGTAATGGTATCGATTTAACTTTGATTACTGAGAGAATGAGCAACTGCATTTTATACCTTATACACTTTATTTTGGTCAATGACTGCCCAGGTATACAATTGCCGCATGTTCGAAAAGTTTACACAATGGAATTTGAAAGAATGTCAAAACAGTTACAATCCGCACACACGTTTCAAAAGGATCATGTATTTAAATGCAGAAATTTGCACTGTTCCTATCACATTATACTATTTGACTTGTCTGTTTTCACAAATGAAAAAAATGATGTTCGTGCCGTAGGTAGACTCATTTTCAGGTAAGTATATCAAATGAATTAAAAGACGTGTATAAGAGAATAGTGTTTTTTACCTGTCGTGGCAAGCGTTCTAACGTGTATTTCTGCGCAAATGCATGGCAGATTTCAAGAAGATTTCACCCGATCCAAGATGCTCCTTATTTTGACTGCTAACTCGACAAATCCACCGCACATCCAAAAACTAACGGATCAGGTCGGTTTTCTCAATACAGACAAAGTACCAGCTTTTGTGTTACACTCTCAAAGAGACACAGAAACCGGGATGGAAAATTATGTGGGGTATTACATCTGCTTAAGGTCACGAAACTGCAAGCATTTTTTCATATCTAGCGGGGAAAACATATTGAAAACACTCTCATACGCAGTTCACCGTGCCAATAATGGGGGTAAAATAGCAAAATGGCAAATGCGAATGCACAATGCAATAAATCCCAAACTCTTTTATTTTGATAAAACAGCCAAATATTTTGAAATTGACCAAGGCATCGAACTAGATATTACGCCCTTCGCAGCGCATGTATCAAAACATGTTAATCCGTTTGAACGGTATTCCCCTTTAAGACTCTTCGAAACAGTATATACATTTTTAATATCAGATATAGACTTTAATGAGTCTACTAATGGTATGTCGATTAATTCAATGTTTTCCATACACGGGATTCATAAATTGGCCAAATCGAAGTCACAAATTTTCCCCTTCCAATTTAGGCTTACCCACACAAACTCAATGAATTTTATAACCTCAGACAGTGTCACCGCTTTAAAACTGGAGTTTTCACTTTATACCAACCCATTTGATTTGACGACTTGGATTTTTATGTTCTCATCAGCATGTGCTCTAGGAATAATATTTTCCTGGATCCAAATATCACCCCGAGCATACAGTGTGTATCATAAAGTGGCTAGATCAGTTATGGACACCTTGGGGATTCTAATTGAACAAACTCAGGGAAGGGATGTTAAACAGCAGAATTTTTTGGTTCTCAATAGGGCCCTAACAGCATTATGGCTCCTCTCCGGAATTATTATCTCAAACGGGTACAAGAGTTTCCTTAAAAGCTCCTTTGGAATTGACAAAAATTATGTGACGAAATGGCAATTTCTACATGAGCTCGAAAATTTTACTTTGTACCTTCCTCAAGGCTCTGAAACATGGTACACTTGGACCACAATACAAATTTCAGAAAAATTATGTTATATTATATGCGAGACCGGCTCAGAATTAATGTACAAAATTGGAGAGGAAACCGTTGCATTTTCCAACGTCAACACTCACTCCAAGTTGATGCAGTCACTAAAGTTTGAGTGTCTAAATATGGATGATTTAGATTCACTAATTGAAAGCAAACTCATGAAACCGAGAGCAGCTCTGGTTGTATTATCGTATGATTTTGACTATTACTGGAGCAGGATAAGTCAAACAGCAAATAAAAAGAAACTCCGATTTGCACACAATCGGAAAACACTGAATGAGCAAACGTTTAGGCAACCCATTTCCGTATTCGTGCCCCGTTTCATTGATGAAGAAAATAATGTTGTTCTCAAACGTGCGCGAATAATGTTTAGCAGCGGATTGTTTTGGTTCTGGGAGAAATGGGACAAATTAAGATTCCCTAAGTGCTTGGAATCTACAAAGATGAAAGTTACTTATAAAACACCCGTGAAACCACTGTCAATGGAAAGTTCCATAGTTTTAGCAATTTACGGTGCTGTTTTGTGCAACATTTTGTGTTTTGTCGTGTTCGCTGTTGAAGTTATTCAATATATGTGTGTTGAATACTAATATGTATGATTCTGTGCTCTTAAGAATAAAGTTTTACTGGTTCAATGGACCAACTTGGAGTGGTTTATTTGCAGACTATATGTTGTTATTGCAATTAATGTTAAATTCTATTTATGTTTTTTAAAGCATTGAAAATGGGTTTTTTGAAAATTCGCAAGAAGAGTAGATACTGATGACTGATGCAATTCTGTCTAATAATTATTATTAACGAGCACTACATGTACGTTAACCTAAAGCTACCCGCGCTACTGCTAAAATAAGCGCACACAATTTAGGCATTTAAAAATTCTCCACAGCAGGATTTGTTCCGTAAGCCCTTTAGATTTTAATTGCTGCACTCCCTCTACCATCACTCCAATCTGCCCAGGGAAAAAATCATTCTGGCAGGGAAGAGATTCTATTTTGCAAACAGGGATTTTAAAATACGTTTATCTTTATTTTTGGCAAGGATTTTAAAATATTTTGGCAGGGTTTGGGCTGTAAATACGAACTTACGTCGGGCTGCACTAAAACAATGAAACCGGGTTAAGATCGGGCTTGGGTTTGTATTTATTTTTCAGTTCGGGTTTCCAGACATTACAAATGACCCGACAATACTACTAGAATAGAATTTAGTACAGATAGGTGGCATGCATATCAAGTTCAATGAATGCTTTCACGTATGTGTATTCATGATAAATAATAGTTCATTGTATTTAATACGTATGTATATACACATTTTTTAACGATCTCTTACGCTTGATAGTTTATGTTCAAAATTCCGGGTTCGGGCCTGAAGTCAAGCTCGAATCCCACCTCTAATGTTCTTGGAGCCAATCGCAAACATTTTTTGGTAACTTCCAATTAGTAATCTCTATTTCTCCGTCATAATAGCAATTTTAATTCAATTGTTTTCCAGGAACTCATATACTTGATTGGACTTGTTTTGATGTTTCGGAGAGGATTTTAAAGGTTCAAAAATAGTCTTTGCGCTTACCCACAACTCAACCAACACAAAAACGTTAATAAACAAAATACACGATTTTAATCCCTTGCTTGCCCCTGTTTTTGTACTATCCCTAGAAAGCGAAGAGCGAACAAAATACTCCGGTTATTACATTTGCTTGACGCTCCAAAATTGTAAAAATTCGATGAAATGTTCAATGGAAATTTTTTAAAGACACAGAATCCACAGTGAACCAGTGCCTGTCATGGGAACAGAAAAGTCGTCCCCGTTACCATTCCCGTTCCCACAGTTCGGGTTTGGGTACAAGGCAGAACCCAATTCCCAAATTGCACCCGAAATCTTGTGAACAAAAGTAACGCTCGAAATTTTTAAAATTATAGCACCCAAACCCGTTCCTGTTCCCAAAATTTAACTTTAGGTGCACCCAAACCCGTACCCAAAACCCTGGAACCCGTTCCTGTACCCGAAACGGAAGTTCATATATTCAAGGATAAAAGTTATACATTATACATATATACTTATTGTTTCAATTTTTGCTAACAATGGATACACACAATTCCACTCATTCTATTTGTTATATTTCATTTTACTTAGGTAATTAATTTTGTAATTTTTAAGTCACCTTACAACTGCTAAGCACAACATACGCATATAATTAATTTTTATTGTCACATTTCATCATTCGACGTGGGATGATCTGTTCAAACAAAGAGCGTTTGCCTCTAAACTACAAAAACGACACAAAAATAGTCGGTCACACCACACCAAAACAAATCAATCATGTAATTATCGTTACGCTCGCTTGATTGCTCTGTACACGGGTACGCATGAACAGAAACGGGTTTTTGAGCATACCGTTCCCGTTCCTGTTGGGTACAGCTCCCATTCAGCCTGTATTGCACCCGTTCCCATATGGGTTCCTGTTCCCACATACTATAATGGGAAAGGTTGGTTCCCAAACCTGTACCCACACTTTTGGGTGAAAACATTTTGCACCCATATGATACCCGTTCCCGTTCCTGCACCCAAACACCCGGGTGTGACCCGTTCCCATGACAGGCACTGCAGTGAACACAGTAAATAATGGAAGAAAGATCGCAAAGATGAAAAATAATCACGCGCTCTACTACTTCAATGCTAATGAAACAATTTTTAAAATTAATAGGCAATCAAAACCGTTTGCCAAGCATTGTCCAAAATTTGTGGATCCATTTGTGAAATCCAATCCTAGAAATATTGACAACGTTTTGAAAAAGCTAAGAACCGTTGTGTATCTTTTACCATGCCAGTGATCACAAATTTAAACCGCACGAGACTCCGCAGGACATTGCATGCGAGTAATTGAAAAATGAGCTACATGGCTTTTCGCTACTAATTTGGTATAGTTTACTTCAATTTGTACAGAAGTAATCACCTATGACTCCTCCTAAAGGTTTATGATTAAATCTCCAGTATTTGCAAATGCTCAGCATTATTTTTAAGTATATTAAAAAGGCGTTCATAGATACGTACAGGAACGAGTAGCGAATGTATGTACTTGGAATTTAAATGACGGCCCTCATGTGATTTCTTTTCTCGTTTAGACCTGGTGTTCAAATTATGAAAATAATAAAAAAAATATTATTTTTAGCTTTAAACAGTTGGAAAACACCGAGATAAGATATATTTCAAAACCATTATTTCCTTCAGAAGGTGTGACTTCGAAATTGTTTGTCCCTTAAAATAAGATCATGTAATTTGTTTTTACATATCCTTAACCTGGTCGATCTGGTGGTATAAAAGGATGCATAAGATCCGGCTTTTCACTCTAGCTTACCTCAAACATAATAATTTCAGTTCCGTCTATATTTTCCTATACACTATCGATACGAAAATGAGATATGGAGGCAATTTGGAAATTTTAGTGGGAGTAGAGTGAGTCTGCTACTAGTTTTAATAGTATTCGTACAACAATATAATGTTTTACACATTTTTGATCCATTTATTCACGGCAGTTTAATCACTCAAAATTTGCAGTCCTAATAATTACACAACCTAAACACAACTTACAAGAAAATTAAGTGTTGTTCAAATATTCGACAGTGAGTCCGGTTTCTATTTATTATAAAAGATATTTATCAAGATTTCAACCAGTGCTCGGCACGGGTATGGGTAATACTCGGGTAAACGGGTATGGGTACGGGTATGGGTACTACTACCCGGGTACGGATTTTGTGTACCCGAACAATTCCGGGTACTACCCGGGTACACTTTGGTCGGCTCAAAATCTCGGGTACGGATACGGGTATGGGTACGGGTACAAGGATTTCAAAATGGGTATATACCCACCGGGTACGGGTGTAATGATATCATTTACCCGTACCCGCGACCATTTTACCCGAGTATTTGGATATGTTGAGATTTGAGACATTTTGATGAATTTTATGAAAATAATGGAACTTCCGTTGGAAAATTCTGTCGGTATTTTTAGTAATTCTGAATACATATAGCTTATTGTTAATACCCTTTTAACCTTACAACATGCAGTAACTGTATTTCAGACTGAGTTGCTAAAATATATATTTATATCTAGAATATATATTTTTATGGAAACAGGTTTTAGGAAGAATAATTAATAAACAGAAGAGGAATAATATCAAAATAGAAGTGGAGAATAGGTTTCAACGAAATTTTATACAAAACGTCTTCATAATGTAGTAATTTGTTACTAATTGCATAAATAGTCTGATTGACACGTATGCACATGATACTTCATTAGCCACAATTAATTTAAAAATTAGAGTTCCGATGAGTTGGATGGCAAAATATTTTTTGTAATTAGTAGTTGATTAGGAAAAGGCGGATATTTGTAACAAGATATTAATGATTTACATGTACACACAGCTACTGAGATGAGAAAATTAATGTAAAAGGCCGAATAAATCAAGAAGTGAAAAATCGAGTCGCCAAGTCCGAAGCCAAAAATGCATGTACATATGGACTGGGTGCTATAAAATACTTCGACCATCAGCCCATAAACAATCAAATGGGGATAATTTTACTTATAATCAAAAACGCTCTACTCTTCAATAAAATATATAATGTCAAATACCTCTCTAGCTAGTCAAAATTACCCACTCAGGTGTCATACATTATTACATATAACGTACTATGTATTACGTTAAAACAAATCTGGATAAAGTACCCGGGTACGAGTACGGGTACGACACTGAGATACCCGAGTATGGGTACAATTTTCGAGTATTTTCGGGTACGGGTACAATGCGGGTACAGGTACATGGTTGAGATAACATTGCGGGTACGGGTACAAAAAATTTGTACCCGGATATTCGGGTATGGGTACGGGTATAGATACCAGTTATTGAAATACCCACACTTCGGGTACGGATACGGATACGGGTACCGATTTTTCGTACCCGTGCCGAGCACTGATTTGAACTTACTGAACACGGGATATCCTTGCTTGGCGCCAACGCCACGCAAGACTTGACTCAAACACACGTTAATTTTTTAACTCTCCAAATTATTTCAAAATAAATTTTAGATTTGAGTCTAAGACTAAAACGTCCTCATAAATTCTCCTCTGTCCGACTCATAAAGTACTATTTTACACCTGAGTGAACAATTTTGACAGCGTTTTCTAAAATACAGTGACTCCACCCCGACTAGCAGATATAACAGAAAGCGACATATATATGTATACATACACGTCATCACCTTAGCTGGCCGCTGGTCAGACAGACGGTTAAGTTCGTAAACATTAGGATTTTGGTTATACAAAAGCGGGAGTCTGATCAGGGGTTGCCCCTACGTAAGTGGCATATTTTATCTGCTAACTGATATACAGATTACATTAACAACATGAAAGTTAATGAATCCCCTCAGGACTATTGTAAAAATCACATACTAATAAACCCTTCCCATTAACTTACTTGAGAAAAAACAGCCGGTTGATAATCGATCTGAATCACCGTCGGAACAATGGCAGGAAACAAACCCTCGAACCAGTCAAGTCAATCCTCCGATCGAAACGAGAGAGCGGAAAGCAGAAATAAAGGACTTCATTGCCAGTACGAACACACGCCTACTAAACCTGGAGAAAGAGAACGACGCACTAAAGAAGGAAGTCGATAAACTTAGAAAGCAGCTTATCAACTCCAGAAATGATTCGAACTTCAAACAGCAAAATAACAGAAAGAACAACCTAATTATCACCGGGCTGGACAAACACACGGACAAAACTACTTCAAAACCAGCCAAAAAAGCGGTGGATACTTTCCTCAAGGAAAACATGAAACTAAATAAATCCCTTACATTCAGTTGCGAGATTATTATTCCAAAACCAAAAGGAAAGGAACAAGCCAAAAACCACTACTCAAATGTAAGTTCAAAAGCTACGAAGATGCAAACAAAGTCAGAAGCAAGAGAAAAGGGTTATCGGACCGATCAGTCTGGATCAATGATGACCTAAACCCTGACCAACTGAAAGTGATCAAGATGCTAGTAGAACGCAAGAAGGAATTTATCGCCAAAAACCACAAAAACAAAGCCCATATTTCCGCAAACCGATTTTTGATCACCAGAACTCCCAAAGGGAAAGAAATATTTTACGAATCTGATGGAAATGACAAAGTCCAAATCAAGGAGATTCCTGGACTTAGACCAAAGAAGAGCCAATGAAACCGCCCCTCGCCCAAACCGACAACAACATCTACAATAACTATTTCCTACTGGAACTGCGACAGGCTAAGTACTTTTCTAGACTTAACTCCATCGGAACTTATACAAACGTGTAGCAATGTAATATGCTTATGTGAAACTTGGGCATTGAATAATATATTTACTCTGCAGAAAACTACTGCGCAAAATTATAAAACTATTGGAGTAAATGCAATTAAATCAAATAAGCAAGGTAGAGCAAGCCGTGGCCAACTAGTTGAAAATGAAAATTTGAAAAATGCACAATTGTATATGATAAATATGCATATATAGCTGTAGAATTAACTCCCAAAGGCAAATGTAATACGATAGTAATTGTGGCTGTTTACATTCAGGAAATCAATACGACTACCTTGTTACAAGATACGCAGATATATTACTTGACATTGCTACCAGGTTTAAAAACATATTTGTGGGGGGTGACTTTAACGCTCGAGTGGGGAACTTAAAAAGCAACCTTCCGATCTTAATGGGAACACTATTGGACCCCCTAAGAACCTCTCAAGACAGTACCATAAACAAAAGAGGATGAAAAATCACGGAGATTAATGAAGATGTAGACTTGTCTCTCTTGAATGGCAGAACAATCTCGGACAATCCAGCCCAATTCACATTCTTTTCACATCAGGGGGAACGTGTTATTGCCCTTGTCCGGGTAAGCAACAATGAAAGCAGCATCGTAAGAAGCTATGAAAATATTAACATTCCATACGCCTCACATACTGTAGGCAAAGTTGCAATTAATTCCGGCCAGCCACACAATATAACCAAAGATGAGGAGAAAGAAATCACAAATTGGGTCCCAGACAAGACAGAAAAATTCCACAACAATACAGACCTAATGCGGAAATACGAAGGAACAGATGTAGAAGAACATTACTTTCGTATTGCCCAGACCATAAAACAAGCTTCTGAAGACTCAAATATGAAACTAAAAATTTGCAAAAAGGGAAGCAGTGGCAAACAAAACCCTGGTATGACAATGAGTGCAAATACTCGAAAAAGTGCTTGAACAATCTTCTGAGACGGACAAAACACTCCCCTGGGAAAGCTGAACTTGCTTCTTACTGCTCGTACAAGAAAATACGTAACAACCTAGTCAAACAGAAAACCAAGATAAGTGGGACGAAACCAAGAACAAACTCAAAAATTGTAAAGATACGTCAGAGTTCTGGAGAACATTCAACCACTTCCGTAATGGAAAAAAGCCTCAAAAATTACTAAACGCCGAAACGTGGGAAACCTTTTACCAAGACATCATGCCAACAAGAAACCAGGAGAAGCCCTCGAAATACACCAACCGAGACGAGCAACTACAGCGAAATATTACATTTAAAGAATTACAAGAAGCCATCCGAGATCTGAAGAATAACAAGGCACCTGGCACCGACAAGATAATTAATGAGTTTCTAAGGAACTGTCACGAAAATACTAAATACGAGATTTTATCACGATACAATAATATTTGGAAAAACGAAAAGACTCCCACAAAGTGGTCTGAAATTGAATTGGCGACAGTTTTCAAAAAAAGCGAAGACTCACTACCTATTAACTACCGTGGAATAGCACTAATCAATACCCTGGCGAAGCTTTTCACATCAATCATTTTGAGATGGCTTTATCCGTGGTGCGAAGCCAAGAAAATACTACCAGATTCCCAAGCAGGATTTCGCCAAAACCGAGGTTGCCCTGATCAGATCTTCGGTTTAAGTTCAATTATTCTATTACGTCTTGCCAGAAATCTCCGACTTTTTGTACTTTTTGTGGATTTCAAGAGGGCGTTGGATTCTATCAAACAGAACATCCTGTGGGAAAAAATGAATACTTTGGGAGTCCCAGGAAAAATCATAAATATAATCAGATCTATATACGGCAATGCTAATATCGTAGTACGATGTAAGGAAGGCTTTGCAAAGCAAATACCAGTTACAATGGGAGGTCTTCAAGGAGAAATCCTCAGCCCACTACTATTATCCATATACATCAGTGACCTCGATGACTTTATGAAACAACATGGATCTTCTCCAGTCAGTATGGGAAGCGATTGAAACATTGACCTTCTCCTCTTCGCCGATGATACCTGTATCCCCGCTGAATCCAAAATGAGACTCCAAAAGAAAATTGAAATACGTAATAATTACTGGTCCCAAAACGGTCTAGAAATAAATCTTCTGAAAACTAATTGTACATAATCTAAACATAATTGTCTTTTCCCCTAGAGGAAGACTGCCTAAGAATCTAAAATGGTACTTGAACGGAGATGAAGTGAAAACTGTAAAAAAATACACCTACCTTGGAGTTATTTTCCAACAATCTGGAAAATTTACAAAGCATCTGATGTATGTAAGAAGCAAGGCTTTAGCAGTTTCCAACGCTTTAATCAGTGCAATAAATAAATCGCCGATGGAATCCTGGGACAGCATAGGAAGACTAATAAACGCAATATTCCTACCCATATACATCCTTATTTGAATATCTTTAATTCTGGAAGATGTAAATAGATGAGAGATGAGAGGATGGGTGTGCGTAGAATAGACATTCTGGATTGAATCGCGTTAGGGATAAGAACTAGCCTCTCTGGTTAGAAATATTACAGTGTGTTATTTAGAGACTGATCCTAACTAATATTCCTTCCTTAGGAAGTATCTTTGGAAATTATATTTTGTGAAATAAATATAGTATTGTTAATTCATCAAACATCACACATAAGTTTACCCCAAATTATTACACTCAACATACACGCGTGTCACTAAGACTGTACCCCTCATTTATAGTGCTCATAATTAGAGAGTTCGTGAAAGGGCTCTCTGTATCTCTGAATTACATCCCAACAAAGGTTCATGATAATAGGTGTTAAAGGTTTTGCTGATAAATTAACTCATAAACATTTACCTAAAACACTTACCTTTCATGGTGTTTAATTATATTTACTCTATAAACGTTAATTTCCATATGGAGCGACGTTTCACAAGTCCGTGAACGGCGAAGAGGTTGTCAAAAACAATTTAACTAAAAACCAAACAATTAGTTTGCCTTGCGATTGACAAACGATTACGCTTGAGAAGTTTCCACAAATAAAATAATCAGTACTTGTACCCAATAAACCTTTGACACACGGTTATAGATTCAGAACTAATTGTCAGCAGTTTATCCAATTACTAACAACCAGGTTTTGATAACCTGAACATAATGAACAGGTTTTTAAAGCGACAAAAATGAAAATGTTTTTACAAAATGACCTAAAAAGTCACAAACATGGTGATGAATAATGACTATTTGCAATTTTCCTTATGCTAAATTATATTTAAATATGTTTTAAGATCATTTGGGATATACCCTGCTGAATCGTAAATCCCTGCATGGAAACCATCAAAGGTTTCGCTCATCCCTTCTGAGAAAATGTCAAGTTTTCGAATTCCATGCCGACAAAGAACATTACCCTACCATTTCAATCCGTACTACAATGGGTCAACGCCAAAATTCATGTTTACAGTTTCCCCTGAAAGACGCCAACAGTTGTAAAACTCCCTATCAAAAATATGATCAATGAGTCTTTAAAATTCCTATTCACAAAAACAATTCCTTTCTATAGAAATTTTCCCTCCTGGAATTTGTTTTCTCTGCGAAAAATCTTTCCTTCTTCAATCGGCCCATAAATAGCTGTTGTGCATGGACGTAGTCTCATTAATAAATTTATTATGTTTCCATTAGCAGTATGCAGTTGTTGCAATTCTAAACTTGGGAATGGTCTTTTCGGGCAGTGGTATTTTACTGAAGGCTCCTTACAAAACCATGTACAAAGAAACTACCCAACATTAGAAAAGAGCAAGACACAATAGCAAATCTTCAGAAAAACCGTATAAAACTCTTAAACTACGTTAAGTACAATTAATTAAAAAAATATTTTCAAACAGAACAAACAAAAACCACAAAACTTACTTAAGGTCAAAATAAAAATATAATTTAAAAAAAAATATAAGTTAAACCAATAGCCAATACTTTCAAACAATTGCATAGTATAGTCCTGAAGACATGTTACTTGGAATTTTGTGAGTAAACCCAAATATTTGAATAGTTATGAAAAGTAAAGAATTATACTGTATTTGTTTAAAACCATATACTTTCAAATAATGGGTGAACGGTAAACAATTCAATGCATTGATCTTATGCAATCTTCTAGTTGGAAGTGTAATGGATAATTATATTGCAAGCGAATAAATATATTATGTGCAAATATCGTTTTGATCGTCAAACATTTAAAACACGAGCATACTTAACACTGCAAGCATGAAAGCACTATTAATAGAAAAAAAACAAAAAAAATGCAACCAGTTTTGCGACGTACGTTGATAAATTTTAGCTCTCTTCCAAACACAACAAAATGTTTTTGAAAACAATTTAAATAAAAATTGTATTCTTAATTGTTCAAAATGTTTGCTATTATTCAGCCGCTGGTTTTATTTTTACAATTTATAATTTTAACATCAAGCGTGCCAGACAAACATTGCAATGGCATCAATCTTACTTTGATTACTGAAGGGTTCAGCGACTGCATTTTGTACCTCATTCATTTTATTTTAGCAAATGACTGCCCAGGTGTACAATTTCCGCATGTTCGAAAAGTTTACACAATGGAATTTGAAAAAATATCAAAACGGTTAAAATCCGCAGACACTTTTCAAACTGAACATATATTTAAAGCCAGAAATTTGCATTGCTCCTACCACGTTATACTATTCGACCTGCCTGTTTTCACAAATCAAAAAAATGATGTTCGTGCCCTATATAAGCTCATTTACAGGTAAGCATATCTATTGAATTAAATGACGTGTATAAGAGAATGTGTATGTCTTTAGTATTTTAGGCACATAACATTTCTTAGCAAGCAGTGTAACGTGTTTGTTTGTGTAAATACGTGGCAGGTTTCATGAAGATTTCGGCCAATCCAAAATGATCCTTATTTTGACTGTTAACTCGACAAATCCACCCCATATCCAAAAACTAGTGAATCAGGTCAGCTTTCTCAATACAGAACAAGTACCAGCTTTTGTGTTACACTCTCAAACGGATGCAGCAACCGGGATGGAAAATTACGTGGGGTATTATATCTGCTTAAAATCACGGAACTGTAACCATTTTGCCATAACTAGCGGTGAAAACATAATGAAAACACTCACATCAGCAGTTCACCTTGCCAATAGTGGGGGTAAAATAGCTATATGGAAAATGGAAATGCACTCTGCAATAAATCGTAGACTATTTTATTTTGATAGAACTGCAAAATATTTTGAAATTGAGGAAGGCATCGAAACAGAAACGACATCATTTGCAGCGCATGCATCAAAACATGTTAATCCGTTTGAACGGCATTCCCCTTTAAAACTTTTCGAAACAGTATATACATTTGTAATATCAGATATAGACTTTAACAAGTCCATGGACGGTATGTCGATTGGTTCCTTGTTTTATATTAACAGGATCAATGAAATGGATGAATCGAAATCACCAAATTTGCCATTCCAATTTAGCCTTACGCACACAAGTCCATTGAATTTTATAACCTCAGACAGTGTCACCGCTTTAAAACTTGAGTTTTCCCTTTATACCAACCCTTTTGATTTAAAGACTTGGATTTTTATATTCTCATCCGCATGTGCGCTCGGACTAATTTTTTCAGGGGTCCCAATATCGCCAGCTCCATATAGAATGTGTTATAGAGTGGCTACGTCCGCTTTGTACACCCTGGGAATTTTAATTGAACAAGCGCCGGGAGGGAAAGACAAAGAACCACATTTTCTAGTTCCCAAAAGGGTTCTAACAGCATTATGGCTCCTCTGCGGAATTATTATCTCAAACGGGTACAAGAGTTTCCTTAAAAGCTCCTTTGGAATTGACAACAACTATGTGACCAAATGGCGCTTCCTTCATGAACTCGAAAATTTTACTCTGTACTTTCCTCAAGGCTCTGACACTCCGTACATTTGGACTAGAATATATATTTCAGAAACATTCTGCTATATTATTTGCGAGACCGGCTCAGAATTAATGTACAATATTGGGGAGGAAACTGTTTCATTTTCCAACGTCAACACTTACTCCAAATTTATGCAGTCACTAAAGTTTGAGTGTCTCAATATGGATGATATAGATTCACTAATTGAAAGCAAACTTATGAAACCGAGAACAGCGCTGGTTGTTTTATCGTATGATTTTGACTACTACTGGAGTAGGATAAGTCAAACAGCAAATAAAAAGAAACTCCGATTTGCACACAATCGGAAAACCCTGAATGAGCAAACGTTTCGGCAACCGATTTCCGTATTCGTGCCACGTTTCCTTGATGAAGAAAATAATGTTGTTCTCAAACTTGTTCGAGTAATGTTTAGCAGCGGATTGTTTTGGTTCTGGGAGAAATGGGACAAATTAAGGTTCCCCAAGTGTTTGGAATCTACAAAGATGAAAGTTATTTATGAAACACCCGTCAAACCACTCTCAATGGAAAGTTCCATAGTTTTAGCAATTTACGGTGCTGTTTTGAGCAACATTTTATGTTTTGTGGTTTTTGCCGTTGAAGTCATTCACTATATTGGTGTTTAGTATTACTAATTTATAGGATTTTCTGCTATCAAGAGTAAAGTTTTACTGAGTCAATGATTTAAATTTGAATGCTTTATTTGTAGTTGACCTAATGATGTTACTGGACGTAACGTTGAATCAGTTTTGGGGTTTTGAGAGGAGATTAAGACGTCAAAAAGCTTTAACAGTTCTAATCAAATGGAAAAGTCAATCAATAAAATAATTATTACTTGAAAACATTGCTTGCTCCGGTTTTCACATTATCCACTGAAAGCAATATTGGTGCAACGTATCCTGGTTACTGAAGCTTGGCTACAAAATTTCCCACGACACTGTAAGTGGACAGTATCGTGGGAACGCTTTATTGGGTCTCAGTAAATAATGGAGCAAGGATCGCTGGATGGAGCATGGTGCATAATTACGCTTGTTATACTTCTTTTAAATATAAATAAAAATGGGGAATGAGGAGAAATCCAAATCTCAGTCCAGATTGCATATATGTTTATACAGTAATTAAATTGTATTTGAATGCGACAGTAGCCATAAGACAGCCTTGTCACAACATATCACAGTTGTACTGATTTCTTAATGGCTCTTGAAATCAGTGTTTGCAGAAATTTTGAACCCCCGTCAATATGAATTTGAATATTTTACTTGGACTCCATCTCAGGATAATTTTTTCTGAAGTGGGAGAGCCAATAAGTCTTAGATGATCCGTTCTCGTAGATAAACTATAGATGGGACAGGCAATGAAAGTCTATCTAAATTAAAAGTACTATGAAGCCTCAAAAATTGTCTAGTCTTTCATGTATCTCAAAATCCAATAAATTCGAGCCTCATTTGATGTCCTTTTTGAAAGCACCATGCTTTATAATTTGCTAGAAAATTTGTCTAAAAAATTAGATAATTGATGCTATTTATTGGAGGTAGCGGGAGAAAAATTGTATCTACATGTGTGCACATACGCTTGGTATAAAGCCACGGATTGTGAGTAGCTAAAATTAATTTTTAAATGGTGTCCCCCAGCCTTCTAGGACATTCCGGAGTGCGTGGCTTAGATATCACCATAATAATACTACATGGAATTAATTTATTGCAAATGTTCTTCGATTACTTGAAGTTGTCTTAAGTTTGCAACAAAGGATGAAAAAATATTTTTCGCTTAATTCGAGGTTTTGTTCTTTGGAAATTTAAATGGGCTTCATTTGTAATGCCATTATCAAATACTTCAGATGTGAATAATTAATCAAATTCAACCGGAATTACTCGATAAATATTGACTACGAGTGTGCAAAATGTTGTATGGCTACTCGAATTAAAATGGAACAAGTTTTAGTAGAGATATCTAAAAGAAAATGTCATAATTAAATTTAATTGAATTTTCAATAAATTACAACAGCAAGCTTAAAATTTGCAATTATCCAATGAGATATATATCCATATGAGAGTCCAGATACTCTTGAGGTCTGTAGTTAGTTACAAGTTAATTAAAGTACCATCATTATTTCTCTGATAAAGATGCTTTTTTCTTTTTGGGCATTAAGCTCGATTGGAGAAGATATGTCTTGAAAACTGGAAAATCGAACTTCATAAATTTACATTAAGTATAATACATGGGGCGCATAAAAACGTTAAAGATTCTTTAACTGGACTGCTGGCTTTAAAATCTATCAGGCAATTCTTCTTCAAAATTTCAGCAGCTACTAAATTTCATTATTCCAGTTTACTTTTTAGTTGCAAAAAATGACTACATTAATATTATTTATCCTTCTAATTTTGTTCGTCTCCGGCTTATCAGTTAAAGAGCAGATTGGGTTTGATCTAAAACAAATTTCTCATAAATTTGAGAATTGCATTTTGTACTTGATTCAATTCACAAACCCCCAGGACTACAGTGGAATAGAAATACCCTACGTTCTCAAAATTTACAAGATGCCTGACCCCGAAGATTTCCTAGAAGTATCCACACCTACTAGCTTATTTCAAAAGGAACGCATATTCAAACTGCAGAAACTAAACTGCGCTAGTCATGCTATACTTTTTGACTTGACTGTTTTGGAAAATACAGAATTGGAGATTATGAGTCTGCAAATGCTCTTCATTAGGTAAGCTCTGGAATAATTGCAAGATGTACAATTTTAGAGTTATTTTAATTATAACTAACAAGGGAACCTCTCAAGGTGAATAGCGCGGATTGACATGAAATTGTGTGGTCTTTGTTAAAGTCTGCTGACTGTATTTTTGACTAGTCTCGGATTTGAAAGTAATTTTGAAAAACTTAACGTGAAATATGTTTCAAGAAATATCACTTGTATCATTGTTTTGGGCAAACTTTAAAAATTCGGGAAAATTAAGTGACATGTGTACATCCTGCCTCTCAGACTCCTCGAATTTACTCCCAGAAATCTGTATACCCTAAATGTTTTTTAAATAGTATATAAATGTTTAGAGAAACATGACAACGTTTTCAAAAACGTAAGTAATTTGAGCAATCTGAGTGCATAAATATTATGATACATAAATATTTTTCTGTGAACTCCAGCCCATTTAGTTTCAATAGTAAAAAAATTCTGTTCCCCCATGATGGAGCAAATCATTTTCAAAATTTTGTAAATTACGGATTAATTTTTTTTTAACTTCTACGAAACGTTTTGCTAAATTATATGGGAATAGAATATTTTTTGCAGTTGACCATTAGATATACTGGGTTCAGTCCTTTCTTCACACCCCATGTATTAGCAATTAGCAATGCTGTGGGGACCATTTGCAAAACTTTGTTTAGTGTTACTTGCAATTAATAAACCCTATTTTTCTGCCATAATAGGAATTTTAATCCAATTTTTTCCCAGGAACACGTCCTTAATGTTTGGATTTATTTTGCAGTTTCGGAGAGGATTTTAAAGCTTCGAAAATGGTCCTTGTGCTTACCCACAACTTA
The DNA here is from genome assembly GCA_947179485.1 of Allacma fusca. Lineage (NCBI taxonomy): Eukaryota > Metazoa > Arthropoda > Collembola > Symphypleona > Sminthuridae > Allacma > Allacma fusca. The sequence continues at coordinate 68,371,176 of OX359245.1, forward strand.
ACAACCAACAACTACATGGACAAGTTAATCGACAAAATACATGGTTTTAATCCATGGCTTGCCCCTGTTTTTGTACTATCCCCAGAAAGCGAGGAGGGTACAAAATACTCCGGTTATTACATTTGCTTAACAGTCCGATATTGCAAACATTGGATGAGCTGTTCAATGGAAAATTTTGTACAGACACTAGAGTCCACAGTGAATACAGTAAATAATGGAGGAAAGATTGCTATTTGGACCATGAAAAATAACCACGCGCTCTACTATTTCAATGCAAATGAAAAAAATGTCAAGATTAGAAGGAAATCAAAACCCTTTGCCAAGCATGGTTCAAAATTGGTGGATCCATTTGTGCAATCCAATCCCATAAATTTGCTGGAAACATTATTCAATTTCGCAATTTCAGATCTAGACTTCAATGCATCAAGCAAAGCGTATAGGACTGACGTAGAATTTTCCATCATTCCAACCTTGGATATTACTGATCCGTACAGACGAAATATCAAGTACGTATTCCAGCTATCGCAAACCAGCCCATTCAATTTCATTACCTCGGACAGTGTCACTGCTTTGAATCTCGACCTTGCCCTTTACAGTCATCCCTTCGATAAAAGCACTTGGATCTCCCTTGGGCTCTCAGCTTTGACCCTGGGACTGATTTTCTCATCTCGGATTATCTCCTCCCATCGACATAATTCCCTCTTTCGGATAACATCCTCAACTATAGACGCCTTCGCAGTTTTGGTAGAACAGTCAGGACCCGACTTTGAGGAACAACAAACGAGGTTTTCCATGCCTAAAAGGATTTTGAGCATATTATGGCTTCTTTGCGGAATTGTGGTTTCAAATGGTTACAAGGGTTTCCTCAAAAGTTCCTTTGCAGTGGACAACAATTACGTCACAAAATGGAATTATATTCACGAATTACAGAATTTTACACTGTACTTCCCGAAATACACAACTGACTCATGGGGGATTCGGTCATGGGAAAATTTCTCCGAGGAATGGTTTATTAACCAGGAGACGCCATATGAACAATGCAAAAATAAATATCCGTACTTTGAGTATTACAACGGAGAGGAAACATTGGATTTGAATTACAATCATTCAAAGCTCCTGCGGTCCGTGAAGCTAGATTGTCTCAATATCCTTGATTTAAATGATTTGCAAAATAAACTGCGGAAACCCAAAACGGCCCTAGTGATTTATCCTTACGATTTTAGTTTCTACTCGAGTCACATTAGCGGAGCGGTAACCAAAAACAAGCTTGTGTTTGCTCACAATTGAAAAATCCAAGATGACCCGACCTTCAGGCAGTCATTTTCTGTTTTCGTCCCTGGTTTCATCGATGAAAAATATAATCTTGTTGTGAAGCGTCTCCGAATAATGTTTAGCAGTGGATTCTTTGGGTTCTGGGAAAAATGGGACTCAATTAGGTTTCCTAAAAGCTTGGAGTCGGCAAGGATGAATGTTGGGAATGAAACGCCTGTCAAAGCACTGTCAATGGAAAATTCGATTGTGTTAGCTATTTATGCTGCTTGTTGGATCAATTTTGCGTGTGTTGTTGTACTAATTGCTGAAATTTTGTATTCAATGAATTTTTCCATGACGTCGCTTCAACCTTAATATTTGAAAGCAGACGTGACTTACTTCACTTTGGGGTTAACGTACTAATATAAATAAATTGAGTTCGATTGAACTGTCTGTCACCGGGAATCAGTGGGAAAATAGTCAGTGAAGTTAATGATAATTTTATTTCTAATAATTGCAATTTATAAGTCAAATTTATTGGATATAGCTATAACTTTCTTCATTTTGGACAATTAAAGTAGGGAATTACACGGGTCCCATGCCTATTCATACTTTCGATCACAATCTGCGGCTGGGTTAATTGCAGTTAATTAAAATGTATAAAATCGTTGTATATCTGTAATACGATAATAAAGTTTGTAATTTATTCTGGGAAACCACCAAACAATCTCAAACAAACATCCTTGTATAGATATTTATATCCCAATATCATTTCTTGATACAATCATTAATCCATTTTCAAGGTTAGCTATATTATCTTACATTCCAACATACTTGGTATGGGATATTGCTTTATAAACAGCTCTGTTTTCAATTTAGTCTATGTATGCGGATACTTTGTAAAAATTCATGTCTGTCAAGTTCTGTATTAATTTGATTAGTTTAACTTGTAGATATACATAAACAACTCAGGTTTCCAAATATATTATATCGTTCATTATCTAGTTGATTATAAATTAATCAAACCAGCGAAATAAAATTTTTGACGTAACAAACAAGAAAGTTCAAGGGGTTCACAAATTATAGAATGAAATGTTTGCATATATGTTTTATGGTTAAAAAAACCTGTGGAGCTAGAAATGATATAGAAAAGATTAAATTTTAATGTTGTGAATTCATTTTCGTTGGATTTAATTAAATCCAAATGAATGCACGAGATTTTGAACCAGGGAAAACATTGTTATATGTATAATAAATATGCATATATACTAAACATGTATTTTTATTGTTATATGTATACAAGTAAACGTAATAAACTGGAATAAATATCAAAATATTCCCCGCATTTACAGGGTTGAATTTACGGCTATGCAAACCTTATCAAATTAGCACTACGGAATTTCAATTTACAAATAATAAAATCTTGTAGCCTTGTTTTAATGCGTGTGATCTTATTTTGGTTTCCAAACCCGGAAGTTGAAACCTAAGATGTGTACTAACTTGTTATATTGGTATATTCATAAAAAGGAAATAATAATGATGCAAATACGTCTAAAATGACATTACTAAAATCGCGCCAACAAATTCTGCTAAAATGTTAGTGCATCCTCTGGATAATTAGTTTTTATCGTCCACAACAATTTCAAACCAACTTTTGAAACATATCGTCGCTTGGAAGGCAAACGGTCTAAGGGTTGTATGCCATCATGCTCACGTAGACCATTTTGTCTCTTCAGTGACGATATGCTCGAGGTTAATTATACATTTCATCAAAGTTTTTTAATTAGTTTATGTAGATTTTATTCCACAAGAAAATTCAAAGCTAGAATTTACTCCGCCGCGAAAATGTGAACCCATCCAAACGTTATCTTTTGCTGTATAAGACGGAATAATTGTAAATACACCAGTATTACAGCGATAGGCCACAATTTTTGCTATCCAAGGCTTTATGATAAGCTTTAAATAATTTTATGCTTGTTTTTATTTTACAGTATTAATTAAGGATAAGCAATGCAAACTTGAAAAAACAACTTTTTCTTAAAGGAGTATAAAATAAACAAATTTGACGAGAGTACCTCAAAAAGAGTTGTTGTCCTTCTTTAAACGTCATTTCTCCAATTGTCAAGCCCAGCGATGAAATTCTCAGTGTCAATCTTGTTGGTGACTTTGTTCACATTTATTGCTATTGCAGCAGGTAAGATTTTGTTGTGAAGTTTCCTAGCAAAAAATTTAATTTTGTTAGACTTTTCAATGAATTTATATTAGCGTTTACCAAACTTTGCTTTCAAAATTGAACTCTACTGCAATTTACTATTTTGGAGCAAAAGGAATATTTTATGTTACAAACTTCCTCCGTTTTTTAATTAGATAAGTATATTTTAGTAGTTGCGTAAAATCAGCTGAAAATTAATTAATGCAATGTTTGATTATACTGCATGATTTACCAGGTTGTGGACCACATGGTGAACCGGAAGAGGGTAAAACTCGACTGGGTCGAGACACAAACAGGCACACTAGACTTGGTCGAGACACAAACAGGCACACTAGACTTGGTCGAGACACAAACAGGCACACTAGACTTGGTCGAGACACAAACAGGCACACTCGACTTGGACGTGCTGCAAAGCATGCCGCTTAAACTCTTGCTTTTTCAATTCATCAGACATTTAGATGAATTATCTACGATGGCGGATTATTCAAATCGTGAAGGAGTCACATAGGACAGAGTATAGTTGTAACGAATTAACATTAAATATATAAACATTATATTATTCTCCTAGTAGTAACTATCAGCTGCTCACATTGTTGTTTGGAATTGATTCTAAAATTAAATATTTGGAAATAAATATACTTGCACTTAATCAAATGTTTATTCAGATGATTTTGCATTAAAAGTAATTTGTAAATCTAAACAATTAATAAATCATTTTCTGAAAACATATTTTGCAGTTTAAACCGCTGAGAGATACATACATATATTCCTACAAATACAATTGAAACTTGAGCTGAATCTAATTGTTTTTGTTTCAAATTGATTATTGCAACATTGTTTTATTGTTCATTCTTTGCAGATTGTCTTGAGATTGTCCATTATAAAGTATATATTATTTCATGTACCGTAAATGTTTCTATTTTTATAGTTTAAATGTCATTATATAATAGTTTTTGTACATGGGACGATTCATTTTAGGAACTCCAATTACAAGAACAACGAAAGTTGCAGTAAACATGATTTGATGTCATACAGCACTCCATATCTATTGTTGCGGAAACTCAAAATTGATTACCTATGGGTAGTAAGTTTAAGTATAAGTATTAAGTACAATGGGATATTCAAATCTAAACATGTCTCTGCTTACCACAATGTTAATTTAAGTTTAGTAATGTATGTACTTTCAGGGTAATAAATCTTTAAAGCCCAGGTAAATACAACTCTTGCATTGACTGGATTTGCGATTCAATACAGAGTACCACAATATTTCGTCAACACTAACAGATTTTATGCAGACGCTGAAGTATCTACCTTGCAGAGAAAACTATATTCAAAACGTTTTATATTCTTATTATCACTTTATACAACTAAAATACATTGTAAAGTATATATTTTTTATTTATATCCACAAAATCATTTCTAACCCTTCTCCCTCCCTACATAATTCACTTGCCTTTTTGACTGGCCTTATTAGTAGACATTTAGTTTCATGAATTTCTACAATTAATTTAAATTACCCATGTCAATGTTTCAGGACACACAGTCTGAAACAGTCACGCAAAATCGGTTATTTTCCAGAATGCCAATTTCTTAATGGTTTGATTCTGCCAAACATAATGTCAAACAATGTTTTGACTCGTGTTTGCAGGAAATTTTCTGTTCTCTCCAGGCAGCTGTTTGTTAAGTCTCTAAGTTCAGAATTGTGTAAAATATTATCAACTTCCTTGCATAAAAATTGCTCCCTGCAATCAGAAATATGAGGAAAGTTATGAACTTTATTAAATGATAAATATGTGCGAATCCCAAAAAATGGGTTGGATAAGACTTCGTGATATTTTTGGATCACAGCCAACTAAGGTTTAGCGCTGAACAACGTACATATAATAATTATACTTATATTTGTAGATTTACCTACTTCCTGTAGTAAGTGCTAGGGCCGTGTTTGATTCACCAGCAAGTATAGGTTGACTTCCTTTGCAGGTTCTGTACTTTCGTAAAAATTTAAGCTCATTGCAAAAACTGAGATTATACGACCGAGCTAATGTCCCGGGAAATGTCCAAAATTCTCTGGTTTTATTTATTTCTTAAGTTTTGCCCAATCCAGATTCCATAGTGTCAATCGCTACCCAGATTCGATTTTATTTGCAAACCGGAATTAAATTGAGGCTCTATGATTTTGGATTTTTAAAATTTTTAATGAATCAGAACATTTCATTTCACACAATTGGGTGAAATGCATTGTAGTCGAGAACAAAATAGCATTGAAGAATCCCTATTTCCGCAAATTATATATTTAATATTAAAATTACGATCAGAACTATGGGATTAATTGTTGTCCGCTAGTGATACCCACAATAAAATTTGTGAATAAACAAGCGACAAGAATACAAAACTTACCCTAGGCCAAATTCGTGAGGCAAAACGTTTTAATTAACATTCCAATAGAAATTAGTTGTAATATTATACAAGAGGTTTTCAAAATGGTTTGAAAATAAAGTGGCTTTATTATTCTTGATTTGCTTTAGTTATTTTGTTCAAAACAACATGTACTGCTTGTCTGTAAAACACTGCAAGTAGTCCATCCGTGTTAATGTACATAAACATAAAATGCTCATTTTATCTTAAACGACTCGTATGTCTATCACATGGATCCCATTTACTCATACTTGTAATTGTTTCAGTGTATTGAAGAAGAATAAACATACGCGCCATTTTAATGCCCGTATAATGGTCACATGTTTACGCAGCTTACCACGGAAATTAACATGCAGCAATTTTTGAAATTTTCCTCATGATTATTGTTATCTTTGTTCATGCACTGCGCATGCTTGTCCTATGAAACCTATATTGACTCTGCGAGTATGTAAATTCTAATTCTATTAATAAACATAATTCAAACTTGGAATTTTTACCGATTTGGGATTTAACAGTTGTTTATTTCAAAGAGCATATTTACTAATACGTTTATCTACCAGCAAAGTTGCTACAACCTACGGTAATCAAACATTTATGAAATTCACCCTGATACATGCCAACAAGGGAAGGAGAATCGTATTGTGCCTACCTGTACATTCTATTGCAGTTTTGCAAAATAATTACATCTTCGGGTCATTCCGGTGAAAGTTCAGAAAATATAGTAAACCTGCTGGATTGAGTAATAATGCAGTGGATTTCAACTTTACAAGATTCAACGACGTATGTATTCCCATATCATGGCATGGCTTAATATATTTCCGGAATATGCATAAATGCAATAATTTTATTTTTAGTGTGTACACTGTGTTTCAATCACAAATTTATTTTGCGTGAAATAAGTAATTGTTGAGAACAGTTTACCCAAATACACAAGACAGACAAACCTTTAGTACAATTTTTCTCTAACCAACAGATCATACCCCCAAAACTGGGCAAGTTCCGTATCTAAATTCCAGAGGAGATACATATAAGCATCTGTTTAAAAATTTTATAACAACAAGATACATACTTCTAATTGAGATGATTAAAATTAATGCAAGCACAGACTGCCTTCACCAGATTCAATAGCTTTCCGTCTTTTATCAATTGCTTTATTGACCTTTGCCGCAAATTTCTCATCAACCTGTTTAAACAGTCGAACGCTCCTCCTACGCACGCCATCAGTAACACCATCGAAAGATATCGCCAAATTCTTGATTAACCGTTTACGTTCGCCAAGAGAACGCCGATTTAAAAATATTCTGGCCTGCCTGAAGTTATCCACGTCCCCTGTATCTTCTCGCACGACGTCACCAGATAATTTGAAAACGGATTCACTTGCGTTACGGCTCACTTTTGGGCTTTTGGAGTAGCTATTGGGGAAATAGTTCGGCCCCCCATCCCCATTCTCAATGGCTCCCATCCCGTCCCTTTGGTAAGTGTTGACTTTATTCTTGGGCCTGTTAATTGGCAGTTGTAGGAAATTAGCCCCTAATCTGTATCTCGGAGTGTCCAAATATGCAAACGACCTCCCGAGAAGCAACGGGTCCGGGCTAAACTCTATTCCGGGTACCAAACTCCCGGGGTCAAAGGAAGATTGTTCAACTTCCGTGAAATAGTCATCGGGATTTCGATTCAGTACCAACTCCCCCACGGGCATCAACGGAAAATCATCATCAAACCAGTTTTTTGTGGAATCGAATGGATTATATGTGTATGCAGCGGCTTGTTCGTAAGTCATAATTTGAACGTTCAACTGCCAGGAAGGAAATTCTCCTCTTTCAATTGCTTCGTACAAATCCTGAATGGCGTAATCAGGATTGGTTCCAGCCAGAAATGTGGCTCGCTCAATCGTTAAATTCTTATCTCCTTGGTTACTTCTCCATCTGAATTTTACATAAACGGGATCATTTGTCTCATGCACAAATTTAAATGCGTTGACGCTACTTCCTTCCATGAATCTATATCCATCGGGAAGGCCCAAGTCAGAAAATAATGTCACAGCAAAATTTGCTGACTCAGGTCTCAAACTGAAGAAATCCCACATGGCGTTATTATCCCTTAAATGTGTTTTTGGGTTTGGTCTTACGCAGTGAACGAAGCTGGGAAACAATATCGGGTCTCGGATGGGGAAATAAAATATGTTATTCCCAACCAAGTCCCAGTTCCCATCATCGGTGTAGAATTTTGTAGCGAAACCTCGAGGGCTGACGACTGTATCTGCGGAGCCCATTTGACTTACTTCAATTGAGAATCGTACGAACACCTCGGTTCTTTTCCCAACTTCGGAGAAGACGGAGGCTTTGGTGTATTTTGTGATGTCGTTAGTCACGGTGAAATGTCCGTGCGCACCGGCGCCCTTCGCGTGGACAACTCTTTCAGGGATTCTTTCTCTGTTAAGGTGAGCCAAATGACTAATTAAATTCACATCTTGAAGAAGGATATTCCCGCCCTTTCCTACAGTTAAGGATGCTGTCAGGCTCGGGACGGCGCGGCCGTTTTGATCCGTTGCAATTTCGCACGTATGTTTGGAAGCTTCATGTTGAGTTTTCTCTACTGTGGAATAAAATTAGCAAAACGTTCTGTTAACCAAACAATATTCAGATCAGTGTGGTCTTTGGTACTTTAAGCTTGTCCAGGTTACCGTTCAGTGGGTATTCCTTTTAAATATTCATATACACGGATACGTTCCCGTCATAAAAGGTTCAGTATTTTTGATACCCTTTTCGATGATTTTAACAAAAACACGTGTCAGGACGAGCAATCATTTCCGTGAAATGCGTCAACAAAACTCCATGAAATACGTCAACAAGTCTCCATGAAATACGTCAACAAGTCTCCATGAAATACGTCAACAAGTCTCCATGAAATACGTCAACAAATTTCAATGAAATACGTCAACAAATTTTAATGAAATACGTCAACAAATTTCAATGAAATACGTCAACAAATTTCAATGAAATACGTCAACAAATTTCAATGAAATACGTCAACAAATTTCAATAAAATACGTCAACAAATTTCAATAAAATACGTCAACAAATTTCAATGAAATACGTCAACAAATTAAAAAATCTCTGCTTACAAAACGTTCAGCGAATTCAAAAATCATTTCCCTTTGAGATTTTCCCTGCCAGAAATATTTTTTCACTTGTAAGAATCTTCCCGTCTTCCCACAAAAATCCAACCAATGCTTAGCCCCTGCGAAACATAACCGCCCAATTTCTGATTGCCAAATTCTTTAAAGATTATCTACTGAGTCGACCACAAATAAATTTGAAACTACTACGCATATTTGTAACAGATGCAAAACTGAATTAAACATTTATGTTTCCGCTAATAAATCTGAATGTCAATGAAGATTAATGAAGTACTAACTCGTACTCGGGAACAAAAGGTGTGAAAAACAAGATCAGGTGAATTTTGTATGCACCCTTTCCCTAAAGGAACGTGTACAAAATATTTATATATCCCTGGTCCTGTTCCCTGGGGTCTGGCCCCCTTATGCATGTTCCTGTTACTGATACTGCACCCAAACTGGTTGGAAGCAAAATATTTGTTCCAATACCAATTCTGTACTTTTTTCCGTTCCCATGTATCCGGGTGTCCCCGTTCCTGTGACGACCATTGGTAAAATGAGTGGGAGTTAATATTTGAGAAAATTTATTTCGGGCAAATTCTTTATCAATATACTCCCTGCAGTTTATTCCCTCAAAATTTGCAATCCTTATAAATAAGCAACCTGTACATATTGTGTTTAGAATAAACACAAAATATAAGAAACTTATCACTGAGTCGGAAGTACTGTTCGATTAGTTAATAATAGTTAAAGTACAGTTTCTATTTCTTAAATAAAAATGTATATCAATCTTAATTAACTGAAGATGGGACTTACACAAAAAGGCCTCTGGAATTAAAATAAGCCCGAGAATGAGTGAAATATTAATTTTGGCCATTCGAAATGACGTTTTGAGCAGATATTGTGTACGGTATGCAACGTTTCGGGTTATTACAATACCTGCTTTCTTGGGATTTTTTTTATCATGTCTGGATGAGCTTATATAGTTTTCCCAGGAAGCTTTGACCTGTAATCGTTTTGATTAATTACGTATTCAGAGAAGCAATCTAAGTATGAAATATCTAATTATGTTAGTCTATAAAAATTGACTTTTGTTTCCAAGTGATGTAATGTATTTTCAACAACGTTTCATAAGTACGGGAACGACAAAGTGGTTGTCAAAAACAATTCAAATAAAAGCCAAACAATTGGTTTGTCTTCCGATTGACAAACAATTATACATGAGACGTTTCTGCGAATAAATCACGCAACACTTGGGCCCCATGAACGTTTGATAGAAGGTAATACATAGAGCTAACTGTCAGCAGTTTATTAAAGTGCTAACAGTCAGGTTTTTAAAAACTTGAAACTAATAAACTGTTCAGCTATAAATAAAATCAGTAGTTATTTTTCGGTAGTCGTCGACTGATGGAGGTTTAAGATACCGAGGCTGAAGCTCCGTGAACAGAATCTGACAAGTTTCCCAAATAATTTCACAAACCGTACTTGGCCCTACCCTATAGTTTTTAGCAATGTAAATTTGCTGGTCTTCACTTACTATATACACAATTGTCATTTGTTGACGCTAAGCGGCGGAAACGGATCCTCAGACTTGCTCATTTTTTTGCAATTTCGGACCAATTATACTCTTTTAACTGTTTTGTACTTGTGGTATAAATACATTGCTACCAATGTAATTATTCTTTAATTTGTTGACCCCAATCTCCGAATGGCACAATTATTTGCAACCATTTTTTCTTTTAACAGAGAAGGTACTGCATTGATTGAGTGAAAGTTTTAGTGGGAAAGTAAAGAAAAGGGGAACGCAAGCAACATTCGCGCCTAGTTGTGAATGGTCCCGCGATGCGATTCCTATGGCAAATTTCATCGAGAAAATTTCCAACATTGTCATGCAGTAGACGCATCGCAAAGCTTGACGCAAACTCATGTAATTGTGAACTAACCGTTACGCAGTAATTTAACAAAAGTACAAATACAACAGTTTTAGAAATTTTAGTGGAAACTTCTAATCTTGATCAGTGCATGGTTTGCGGGATACTTTATACTTTAATTGAAGGTTTAGTTATTTTAGATATGTTGTAGATATATTATGTGACTATATTTGTCTCCAGCCTGATTGCTTTTATATACACGGAACTATTACAGTCTCGTTCAAACAATTTGTACTTAATTTTATTTTTGGAAAACAATTTTTAGTTGAAACAATACAATACAATTATTCAAACTGATTAGATTTTTGGGTATTAAAATTTATAACAATGACGCACTACTTCCACAGGTAGATTTCCTGGACTACATATGAATGGGAAAAAATCGCACTAAACACTTCAGTACAGTTACACTTCCTGTAAGTATATTTTATTTTTAGTTGTAGACTGCCTTCTGTGCCCCAAACACAATACTTCAATGAAGTTGGTTTCACATTGAGGGAGCGGTGGCGGTAATGGGATGTTAGTACGTAATCTGTGAATGTAGCATTTGCGATAATCCCCTGATCAACAGAAATACATTATAAAAACCTCATTGAGCATTAGCATTTAAAATTATGACGCACAGAGGATATCTCTACGATAAAAATAGCTTTGCAACGTTTATCGATCCCTTTATTGATCTTTGCCCCTAAAAGTTCATCAACCTTCTGAAAAAGTCAGATGCTGCTCCAACGCACGTGCCCCGTGACACCATCAAAAGATGCCTACAAATTCTTGACTAATCTGTCAAGTTGGCCTGAAGTAAGGGAATTCAAAAATATTAACGACTGGCTGAAATTCTCATCGTCATTTGTATCATATCGTACGATGCCATCAGATGCTTTGAAAACGGATTCAATCGCGTTATGACTCACTTTTGGAACTCTGGCGTAGCTATTGGGGTAATAGTTCGGCCCTGATTCCCTTGCTGCAATCGAAAATCGTACGAGCGCATCGGTTGTTATTTCAACTTCGGAGAAGACTGAGGCTTTGATGTATACTTTGTGATGTCATGGTTCACCTCAAAATATCCATGTGCCCCTGTGCCTCTTTGCATGTAAAATTCTTTCCGGGATTATTTCTCTGTCAAACTGTGTCAAATGACTAATTAAATTCACATCTTGAAGAAAAATTTGCTTGTCATTTTCCTATAGTTCAGGATGACGTCAGGCTAGGGAGGCCGGTTTTGATCTGTTGCTATTTCGCAATCTTTTTTGAACTTTCATTAAGGCGTTTGTCTTATCTGTGAAATACATTTACGACGTTTTGTTTGAAATCAAATTGAGCATCGTTTTCCAGGAAATCTATTTATTGAATTTGGACCTTACGCAAAGACACATCGAATATTGAAAATCATCCAGGAGTCAGTATAAAATATATTTTAATCTTTCCTAATGAACCCATTGAATTGATATTGTCTAATTGTAAGTATCTACAGTGAATTTCCTATAGTGTGGTTTCCAAGGGAGTAACAAATTCCTGCCACTATATAGGGATGCCACTGTATGTGACTAATGGTTAACTATGTACTATTAATGTTTATAGACAATAACTGCAGCTAAATACATTTACAGAATACTCAAAATTATGAGGTATCAGCCTCATTGAGTTTAAGATGTTCAGTAACTTTAGTTTTCCTCATACTATTAATAATGTTAGTCGTAACAAACTTTTCGACTGCAAGGTCACCATTCCAGAAACCAAATTCCTGGAATTATGTTAATGGGAATTACTTCCACTGAGTACTCTGCGGTTTTGTCACTATGAGGTTTTTCTTTTTTATTTATTTTATTATTTTGAAAAGGTTTTTTTAAAAAATCAACACGAATTGAAACTTATTAGAAGTGAGCCCAGACAAAAATGGCAATGATTTGTGTTATAACTTCGTTTTAACTTAAGTCACGGATCATATGACGTAAATCCAGCTAATCATACCAGGACTTCAGTAAGCCAAAATATTAATCAAACTGTATTAAGATTTGAAATTAAAGTTGAACCAACCGAGATAAGCATTATTAATCGCCCGCACGTTTTATAACATCATGTTATACTTTTGTAGCCATTATCTAGCTAATTTTATGTCAACTGCCATTATAATTTCACATTGTGTGGGCCACCGTAACACATAATAGTGCCATTAAAGAGGGAATACCATTATAGAGGGTGCCACTATATTGTATACCTTTAACATTGCAAACCTCTAGGGAGGGTTTTTTGATGCCATTAAAGAGGGAATGCCATCTAAGAGGAAACCACTATATGGGAAATTCAGTGTACTAATGTGAGTTAATTGTATGTATGTATTTATTGTGTTTACGACAAACCTCTATAAAACTTATACAGGTCACAAGTATTACAAATTACAAAGCCGGTTCTGTGAAAAAAAATAATGTCTGCTTTTAATTTGCTGAGGCAAGTATGTCTATTACACGCCAAAACATATAAATTACGCAATCTGTGTAAATATATAACCTACCTTGTTTACTTTACCATTTAAAGTGAGTTGTTGCGTAATTACTTGTTGCGTGATTTATTCGGAGCAACGTTTTAAGAGCAGCCTTTCGTAAGGTAAATCACAGTTATTGAGCTGTCAAAAATAAATCGACGAATTTGAAATCATTCGAACAAATCATTTGATTTTCGCTTGATAAATTGTGTCGCGTCGCTATGAAAAAATTATATTATAATCTCACTCTCACTATCAATAAGTTTGAAATTAAATTCAGCCAGTGTCTTCAATTTGCATACAATACTACATAAGTTTAAACACAGTATGTGACCAATACAGATTTGAAGTCACCAAGTTGCATCTTGATATTAGCGCAATTCTGATTGTGTGGTTTTGAAAAAAGTCCATGGTAGTTCTGTTCTGGACCTGTGTACTTCAAACCTAGAGAATCCATAGACTGGTAATAATAAACTGATTAATTAATTTTGAACTATCTAATTGTTAGATACAAACAGTAATTTTTATTGTTGTCAATCATAATAGTTCCGCAACTTCAGAGCTGTCCAAAATACATGCTCCCCAAATACAAATTACAAAATACTAAATACATTCTTCAGGCGTCGAAAATACAAACTACAAAATACAAAATACATTCCTCAGGCGTCGAAAATACAAACTACAAAATACAAAATACATTCTTCAGGCGACGAAAACACAAACTACAAAATACAAAATACATTCTTCAGGCGACGAAAATACAAACTACAAAATACTAAATACATACTCAAAACGTAGAAAATACAAACTACAAAATACTAAATACATACTTGAAACGGAAACTCTTGAATTTAGCCTTATGGGATGTTAAAACGATTGAATTTCGTTTTACTTCATTGATGTGATTGGTTTTTGGCATAAACGGAAATTTCAAACCCCAAGAAAGTGCGCCAACAAAAAACACAAGTAGCTTGTATAGCGAACAAAATACAAACTACAAAATACATTGCTTACTTCACTTAAGTAACACAAAATACTAACTACAAAATACAAAATACATTGCTTCGTAAGACAAAATACAAACTACAAAATACAAAATACATTGCTTCATAAGACAAAATACAAAATACAAACTACAAAATACATATCTAGCCGCTAAAATACAAAATACAAAATACAAAAATGTATTTGAAATACGTATTTGAAATACATGTATTTAAAATACCATGTATTTTGGACAGCTCTGCGCAACTTATTATTTGACGATTTTTTTAATTTGGAGCAAAAAGGTACATATATAATATTGCAGTGTGGGTTTCTATGAAGAATGAACTGCTTCAAAACTATTGACAGATGCAAAATTATTCTAAAAACTGCAAGAGACTAAAATATTTACAGTTTAGATTTAATTTTCTGGTTCAAGAATCTAATTAAAGATATGTAAATGCACACAAATGTGGTCAAATTTAATTAGCATCCAAAATATTTTTGTTTGGATAAATGCAAAAGTACTTATCTCTGAAACTCAACATTTCCGTCGTCCAATGAAGGAAGGTTTAGTCCTCCAGGGGTCGGATTTTTGTAAATCTCCCTGGAAGATCATTTCTGAATTTCCCTGCTGACTATTATCTCCCTGCTGGTAGGTCCTCAAGGATTTTAAAAATCCCTGTTGAAAAAAAGGTCAACGATTTTAAAAATCCCTGTTGGACAAAAACATCCCTTACAAGACGTGAAATCCCTGCCAAATTAGGCCAATCAATCCAAAAATCCCTGTTTGCTTAACAAATTTCCCTGAAACACGTCAACAAATTTGAAAATCCCTGCCAAAAAAAGGTCAACGATTACACAATAGTTGGTCACAAATAGAATTGATGAGCAGGGACTCCGGAATAAGGATATCCCAAAAAACACCATGAAAGTATATGTACATGCTATAGAACCCCCCCCCCCACTTTTCAAGAATAAAATAAGCCTTTTCCTGACTTTATGCTGTCAATATTGCAGCTTGATCAAACTTATCGTTTGAACAATTTGAAGCTTTTGCTTTGAACTTTTTTCCAAATTCAAGTTAGACCAATAAATATATTCCAAAATGTCGAAACAGACAGTTAATGTCAATCCTGTATTAGGAGCGTAACGGTCAATTTGTTCGGAGTAAATTATAAGCTCAGTAAGTTTTTGCGCGCTGATACTTTTCAAAACAATGCAACAGAATACTGAAACGTTCACCAAAGGATTTTATTCCAGCATAATAATAATTACCATTAAATATACGTTGTTTCAAGAAATATTTACTTCAAAGCATTCACCGCCTCAAAATTTGGTCCATTTGATCTGGCCCAACGGATGGACCTGGACATGTATCTACTTTTAAACCAGTAAATCTATCGGAGAATGTTTTTTAAAACTCAAAAGTTTTTTTAAAATTAGAAGACTTATAATTTGCACCATTACATAATTATCTAACGAAAAATACTTTAGTACAATTTTTCCCCAACCAACAGATCACACCTCCAAAATAAGTTCGGTTTCTAAATTTCAAAGGAGATATACACATCTTTTAGAAAATGTAATTATTACAGCAAGAAATATTTATCTCTAATTAAGACTTCAACATTTGAAATTATCGCAAGCACACATTGGCTTCACCAGATTCAATAGCTTTCCGCCTTTTGTCAATCGCTTTATTGACCTTTGCCGCAAATTTCTCATCAACCTGTTTAAAAAGTCGGCAGCTTCTCCTACGCACGCCATCCGTAACACCATCGAAAGATATCGCCAAATTCTTGATTAACCGTTTACGTTCCTCAAGAGAACGCCGATTTAAAAATATCCTCGCCTGCCTGAAGTTATCCTCGTCCCTTGTATCTTCTCGAACGACATCACCAGATAATTTAAAAACGGATTCACTTGCGTTAGGGCTCACTTTTGGACTTTTGGGGTAGCTATTGGGGAAATAGTTCGGACCCCCATCCCCATTCTCAAGGGCTCCTGCCCCGTCCCTTTGGTAAGTGTTGACTTTATTCTTGGGCCTGTTAAATGGCAATTGTAGGAAATTAACCCCCAATCGGTACCTCTGGGTGTCCAGATATACAAAGGACCTCCCGTGGAGCAACGGGTCCGGGCTAAACTCTATACCAGGTACCAAACTTCCTGGGTTAAAGGCAGCCTGTTCAACTTCCGTGAAATAGTCAACGGGATTTCGAGTCAGTACCAACTCGCCCACGGGCATCAACGGAAAATCATCATCAAACCAGTTTTTTGTGGAATCGAAAGGATTATATGTGTATGCAGCGGCTTGTTCGTAAGTCATAACTTGAATGTTTAACTGCCAGGACGGAAATTCTCCTCTTGAAATTGCTTCGTACAAATCCTGAGTGGCGTAATCAGGATTGGTTCCAGCCAGGAACATGGCTCGCTCAATCGTCAAATTCTTCAGCCCTTGGTTACTTCTCCATCTGAATTTTACATAAACGGGATCATTTGTTTCATGCACAAATTTAAATGCATTGACGCTACTTCCACTCATAAACCTGTATCCATCGGGAAGACCCAAGTCAGAAAATAATGTGACAGCAAAATTTGCTGACTCAGGTCTCAAACTGAAGAAATCCCAAATGGCGTTATTATCCTTTAAATGTGTTTTTGGGTTTTGTTTTTGGGAGTGGACGAAGCTGGGAAACAATATCGGGTCTCTGATGGGGAAATAAAATATGTTATTCCCAACCAAGTCCCAGTTCCCATCATCGGTGTAAAATTTTGTAGCGAATCCTCGAGGACTGACGATTGTATCTGCGGTGCCCATTTGACTTATTTCAACTGAGAATCGAACGAACACCTCGGTTCTCTTCCCAACTTCGGAGAAGAGTGAGGCTTTGGTGTATTTTGTGATGTCGTGAGTGACGGTGAAATGTCCGTGCGCACCTGCGCCCTTGGCATGGACAACTCTTTCCGGGATTCTTTCTCTGTTAAAGTGAGCCAAATGACTAATTAAATTCACATCTTGAAGAAGGATGTTCCCGCCCTTTCCTACAGTTAAGGATGCTGTCAGGCTTGGGACGGCGCGGCCGTTTTGATCCGTTGCAATTTCGCGCGTGTGTTTTGAAGTTTCATGTTGAGTTTTCTCTACTGTGGAATACAATTATCAAAACATTTTTTTAATCAAATATTATGGTCAGTTCACTTGTCCCGGTTACTGTTCTGGTTCCCGTTAAATGGGTATATCCCTTAAGTGTTCCTGCATTCGGATGCGTTCCCGTTATGGTGGGAACAGTTTTTTCGGTACCCTTTCGGGAACAAAATATGTGCGAACCTGTGACGACCACTGGTTAAGTAAGTGGTGGTTAAAATTTAAGGAAATTAATTTTGGAAAAATTTTCAATTCATATACTCCCAGCAGTTTAATGCTTCAAAATTTGCAGTCCTAATAATTAGCAACCTATAGTGTGTTTAAAATAAACATAACTTATAAGAAACTTTTCACTGTATTGGCTGTACTGTTCGAATAGTTAGTAGTAAGTCCGGTTTCTATATATCGTATGAGATATTCGTCCCAATTTCAATTAATTTAAGATGGAGCTTACACAAAAAGGCCTCTGGAATTAAAATAAGCCCGAGAATCAGCGGAATATTCGTTTTAGCCATTCCAAATGAATTTTTGAGCAGATATTTTGTACGATGTGTAAAGGTTCCGGTCCATGCAAAGCCTGCTCTCTTCGGAATATTGTTTATTATGTCTGCATGAGTTTATATAGTTTTCCTAGGTAGCTTTGACCTGGTGTCGTTTTAGTTAATTATGTATTCAGTGATGCAATCTATCTATATGTATGAAATATCTACTTTTATTAGTCTTCAAAAACGTGTGTCTACAAGTGATGTAACTGATTTGGAGTTACGTTTCACAAGTGCGGGAACGACAAAGAGGTTGTCAAAAACAATTCAACTAGAAGCCAAACAATTGGTTTGTCTTCCGATTGACAAACGATTATGCTTGAGACGTTTCTACGAATAAATCACGCAACACTTGGACCCAATGAACGTTTGATAGCAGGTAATTTAGTATACAGAGCTAATTGTCAGCAGTTTATTAAAATACTAATGTTCAGGTTTTGAAAATCTGAAGCTAATAAACTTTTTTAAAATGATGACGGTTTTAAAAAGTGAAATAAAAAGTCAAAAGGAGGGTGACCAAATAACAATTATTACATATAGGTTTCCTTATGTTATATTATAACTTAATCTCCGTTAAGATCGTTTGTGATATTCCTTCGTAAATCCCAGAAGGAAGCACGTCCACGATTTTGAAATCCATGCTGAGAAAAAGTCAACTGTTTTCGAAATCCCTATTAAAAAATATCCTACAAGACGTCAAATCCCTACTTCAAAAGGTCAATCCATTTCAGAATCCATTTTACAGAACAAGTTTCCCTGAAAGAAGCAAATATTTTGAAATTCCCTACCAAAAATAAGTTTAATGTATTTTGAAATTCCCTATTCACAAAAACAATCCTTTTGAACTCTACCTCGACATCTTTATGCAACGCTAATCTATCCTCCAGAACTAAATCCCTCTAAAGGACTAAACCTACCTCAATGAATAAACCATCGTCAAGTGATAAGCTTGCCTTGTAATGTGTGAAAAATTAAGAAAACGTTTAATTTTTTTTTGAACAGGTATTTTAAATTCGTTGACCTGTTTTGAGCACGGAGTTTTAAAATTGTTGGCGTGTTTCCGGGTCATTATTGTAAAAACATTGATTTTTGAATAAATTTTTTCCCGAAGATTGATGGAAGGCTTCATGAAATTTACCAAAAATGGTAGGCCAAGGACTGGTGGATTAAAAGTAATCTTCAGATGTAGTTAAAGCATGCAAACGATGTATGATGCATAAAATACAAGGAGAAGCATATAGAATATATACATACATATAGCATTCATATGTGCATGATGATACTGGTGATCAAAACAACTTCGTTTTCAAAATTCATGCACGTTTTGATACCATTTCTATAATTTTGCAATAATAAACGAAAGCTCCAAATGAACGAAGGATGTTTTGGAGGAAGCCTGAAGAAAGATTGAATTAATTAAAAAACTGAAAGACGGTACATGGAAGGTAAATAGCTTTAAAGGCTTCATTTATTGGAAGGAAGAAGGGAGGCATTTTTTTAAACCCTTTGATGGCTTGAAGAAAGGTCATTTCCTTTGGTCATCTCTGTGCAGGAGTATGACCGTATGTTCTTCCGTTAAGTAAACCTTGCGATTTTCTTATCTCAACAACGGATGAATGACTTAAGGACATGGAACTGACACCAACAAATCGGTCATACACTGTATTTTCATTTGCGTCTTGATAACCTTGGTGACCCTGAATCAACCGCTTGAACTCAAAAATATTTCTTGGCAAAATTCTTATGGAAAATATTGTTTCGGCTGCATTTCTAAACAACGGGATGTCATAAGCAGATTTACCCACTTCCAAATTATTAATTCACGTCAAAGATGCAAAGTCCAGGATTTGAAAATATGTAAATTTTACATAATTAGACTACAGTACTGTAGCATATCAAAATTTGTAGAATAGATTAGAACGGAATATAGAATGACCATCCTCCGAATGACTAGCTTTACTAAACCCGTAAACCATATAGTCGTCAATCAATGTATAGATTACATAAAAAAAGTTTCTGGGTGATCCATTATCAGCTATCCGTGTAGTTTACTTTTAAGCAAATTGTCATGCCCATGATAATAACGTTAAACTAAAATCCCTTGTTTCCAGTACTTTTCAGAAAAATATAATAAATTACGTTTAGGTGAAGCCATTCAGTTACGAGAAGTTCGACTGTTCGGGCTTGTCGCATTAAAATTTATTACAGTGACGCGTACAACCTTACAAGGTTCCTTTCTGCACAGTATGTAAGTTTATATAAATCGAAAACAGAAGGCCACATTAATAATAAACGTTTGGGTTCCACACAATATTTCATTGCGCTGTAAGTAGTAAAGCGCCAAAATAGTTCAACCGTAAGGTCAAGTGGGGCAAAAAATGTAATACAATAGGTTACAAACTGGAAGAGCGGAGTGTCATTGCAATGTATGCATATGTGAAGATTTCATAAACGAGTTTCCGTAGAGACATAAACATTTCGCACAAGAAATAATTTCCGACCATAAGAATTCTTACTGTGCACTCTTCAATTCAAATTATATCGTGCAGATGTCGTCTGAACCAGAATCCATAGCTTTGCGTTGCTTATCGATCGCGCCATTGACCTTTGTTCCTAACTGCGCATGAATATTTTTGACATGATATTCAATGCTCAGCCCACGTAAGCTTTTCGTGACACCATCGAAAGAAGCTGCCAGATTCTTGACTAATCTTTCACGACCGCCATGGGACAGTGACCTCAAAAAATACCTCGGCTGGCTTAAGTTATCGTTGTCCCAGGTATCATCTCAAACGACATCACCAGATATTTTGAAAATGGTTTCACCAGCCCTCTGGCTCACTTTTGGACTTTTGGCGTAACTATTGGGGTAATAGTTCGGACCCCCATCCCCATTCTCAATGGCTCCTCTCCCGTCCCTTTGGTAACTGTGGATTTTATTCTTGGGCCTGTTAATAGGCAGTTCTAGGAAATTAACTCCTAATCGGGACCGCTGAGCGTCCTGGTACGCAAACGAACGCCCGTGAAGCATCTGGGTTGGGGCTAAACTATCTCCCAGGTACCAAACTCCCTTGGTCAAAGGCAGCTTGTTCAACTTCCGTGAAATAGTCAACGGGATTTCGATTCAGTACTAAATCGCCAACGGGTAATCTTTATCCAGCCAGACTTTGGTGGAATCGAATGGATTATATGGCAAAGTAGCTGCTTGTTCGAAAGTCATGACTTGAATAGTCATCTGCCAAGAGGGGAATTCTTTCCTTACAATCGCTTCGTACAAATCCTGAATGGCGTAGTCAGGATTGGTTCCAGCCAGCCGAGCTGCTTGTTCAATAGTTAAATTCTTTCGGCCCTGGTTAGTTCTCCAGTGAAATTTTACATAAAAGGGGTGACCTGTCTCATTTATAAATTTAAATGTGTTGACACCTTCCCCGTTCATGTGTCTGTATCCATCCGGAAGTCCCAGGTCAGACATTACCTTCACAATATAATTTGCTGATTCCGGTCTCAAACTGACAAAATCCCATAGGGAGTTGCTATCTTTTAAATGTGTTTTCGGGTTTCTTTTCTTGGAGTGTGTGTAGCTGGGAAATAATATTGGCTCTCTAATGGGGAAAATATTTATGCTAGTTGAAACCAAGTCCCAATTTCCGTCCTCGGTGTAGAATTTTGTTGCAAAACCTCGATCATCGAGGACTCTGTCTGCCGAGCCTGATTCGCCTGCTGTAGTGGAAAATCGTATGAACGCATGTGTTGTTTTTCCAATTTCGGAGAAGATTGAAGCTTTGGTGTACTTTGTGATGTCATGAGTCACCTTAAAATATCCGTGCGCACCTGCGACCTTCGCGTGGACAGCTCTTTCTGGGATTCTTTCTCTGTCAAAGTGCGCCAAGTGACTTAGTAAATTTACATCCTGAAGAAGAATATTCTTGCCCTTTCCTACAGTTAGCGATGCTTTCAGGCTGGGGACGCTCCGGCCGTTTTGATCCGTTGCTACTTCGCATTCCTTGTTTGAACTTTCATTACGGCTGGTCTCATCTATGTATGAAACAAAATTATCAAGTTGTTTACAATTCACCAGAAATAATATTAGTAGTAACTAAAATTTCTCAAAGTAAACTTGATCAATTATCATTATATACACAAGAGCTTAAAACTTCAAAATTCGTAGTTGTAATGAAAAAACTAGACGTGTATGTTTAGCATAATTAGTTTAAATGAATGAAGTAATAGACAATTTCGCGAATAAATTTGACAAACTGTACGAGTAGCCAATACTAACAATAAGTTAGGTGAATATCTCTTATAATAGCAATTTATACAATATTAGTTTATTGAAATAGGAACTTACGGAAAAATGCATCTGAAATTGCACAACATCCAATAATCAGTGTCAAATATTTTTTATCCATTCTAAATGAGCCTTTAAGTCAGGAGATAATTTCAAACAAAGTTTCCATTTAATTCAATGGAAGAATTCCTTGCGATATTTCTTTGGTAATAATAGCATGAGTTTTTATATCTTCTAGAATTAACTTTGAATTTAAATAATCGCTTTCATTATTACAAGCTTACAAGAACAGTATGAATCAAGTGTAATTTGCGAGGTTAGTTTATAAAAAGTTATGGTTTTTACAAGTGTGTTATTTATTCTCTGTAAGGTTTTAAACTGGCTCTTTGTCAAACGAAGTACAACTGAGTTGTCAAAATCAAGACGATGAAAATGATTTCATTTTAACAATTTTCCTTACGTTTCACGAATGGCTACACTTGAGCCGTTGCTACGAATAAATTACGTGATAATAAAAGTCAGTGAACCTTTGGTAGGAGATAATAAACAAAGAAAAAAATATTAGCAATTCGCTCAATACCTGACAATACAGTTATTAAAAATTAAAGATACAAAATACATCAAATGCTGTTATTTTCTATTTCCTGAAGAGCAACCTATTATAATACTATAACTTATACAATAATATAATTATTGTCAAAAAATAAATTCATTTTTGGAATATTTGGTTTCCAAGCATCACTAAGTATGTAACCCTTTTTGACGTTCAGTAAGGGGTCCTTACTTTGTTGAATTATTACTTTTTTTTAATTTGAATTTAATGCCAGCAATTTTTGGAGTATAAAAAGATTTTCGGAAGGTATCTTCGAATTAGAAGGTATTCAACTCGGCACAGTCATTCGGAAATCATATGATTAACAATAAGCATAAGCATTAGTGAACGTTGTCCATAAAAGTCATGCCAGCGAAACCTTTTTGAGATGCTATGGAAAAAAATTAGTCTGCAACTAGATAGTGAGAGGTTTACACGTTATCGATACTGCAGAAGTTGAACATTTTCAATTACATAATCTTATTAGCAGGGATGTCAATTTCCAATTTTGTGATTACAAATTACAATTAATCCTTACTTCAAAACAAAATGAATTTATAATTATAATTGATGATTAATTGAATTGTAACTACTAATTAATTATTACGGTTAACGATTACTTTAAAAATCATTTTCAATGAAGATTACAATTAACGATTACTTTAAAGAATATTAGTAGTACATAATGGTTCGTTTTTTTCGCTGACCCCTTTTTCCCCTAAATTAGGAATAGAGAATAACAACAGGATGCTCATGGAAAAATTCAAAAAGCACAAAAATGCACTTCTTGGGAATGGAAAAACAGAGCAATAAAATGCGTCCATTCCCTTGAAGTGTACATTGTCCCAATTTGATGCGGCTCTAACTGCAGCTGCATGCAGAGCCTTTGACACTTTGAAACTCAAAAATACTCTTCATGGGGATGGGAAAACAGAGCAATAAAGTGCACCCATTCCCTTGAAGTGTACTTCGTCCCAATTTGTCGCGGCTCTAACTGCAGCTGCACGCGGAGCCTTCAACACATTAGTGGAATTTGTCCAACTAATTTATTTGGGCCTTAAGCACAGTTCAAGGGAAGCTCCAGTTTTCTGTTTCCCTGGAAGAGCCTGCTGTACATTCAGTTTGTGTTTGTGACCTGACGTGCAGATCTTGCTGGGCACAGAGTGGAATATTAAATTCAAAATTGATTCAGTAATCAGTTTAAGGGAAGCAGAACTCTATAATAATTACATCAGTAAATAGAAGTAAATTCACTATCAAAATTATCCCGCTAATTTGGCTGAACTGTGGATTCAAAATCGTGTGGTGAGACAAACAATTTCTCTCTTGGCAATGAAAGTCACGGCTATGAAGATCTCGGAAAAGGTTATTATATTTACTGTACAATTAAATTTTCTTTGCTAGCTCATGTGCTTGACCATGTAGTTATATTATGTATGTATATGTCCAGAAATGTTTCTAGATTTTGGGGTACGTTCCTGTGAAGGAAGTACCTTAGAATCTTTTAAACCAATCTTTCTAAATACATTGCAAAGTAGGGATAACGTTCCTAACAAGGAAGTTACCAAACTCTTAAATTATTAATATATTAAATTAGGTTGTGGTTCACTTTTTAACACAAGGCTTATATTTTATTTCGCAGCAACGTTTCGAGTTTTTACTCTTAGTCAGGCAAATATGATATACTAGTAGTAACATTCAATTTTTTGCATATTACAATCAATAAAAATTGAAAAAATGAAATTATTGATTTTTCGATTATTTAAAATAATCATTACTGTTTTTTAAATATGAATTAGTTAAGCCATTAAAAATGTGTTATGAGAAGTTCAAAATATTTTGAGGATGACGAGTTTTTATGTGAATGTGCCTGTGCTTTAAAAAAATTAACACATACTAATTTACTAGATACTGCATTTAACTTGCATTCACACAAAAATATTAAGAGTTTCTGATGTTGCGCCTGCAAGTGTGGTTCAAAGATCTGGTGCGTCTCGTAGCGTCTTATTATTATAACCTATCTTATTATAATAATTATTGCCTGCCTGTCTAGAATTCGGTCTTTATTGGTAATAAAATAAGAGAGTTTAATTGATTAATTAATATTTGACTTTGTCTATGTCTGCTCAACAAATGGGATACAAAGATTGGTGTTACTTATAGTATCTATGCTACGGATAGTCATGTCAGAATTTGTAGGCAGGAAACATTGAGACTGGTAAAGTGGGAAAATGAGGGTACCCAATTCAATAATATTGTAGGTCTCTATTGAATAGAATTATGGAAATAATCTATCCGGTGGAGGTATTTCTTGAAAATAAATCAACTCCGGCAGTCATGCGAATTTATTGTACTCAGTGTGAGAATGCATATTTCAGATGTTCAATGTTGATCATCGTAAACTAAAATCATTCAAGTTATTCAAATCTTAGTTTGCAGTTTTTAAATCATATTAGGTATATTTGTGCATCTCGGCAGTATTTAATTGTATACGGAAACGTGAGTATATTCCAAGTTCGGTGCACCCAGTTTTTAACCTCAGATGAGTAGGCATGTATACACGGGAAAAATGTTGAGTACAGAACTAAGCACATATGTATGTTGTATGTGATCACTCGATGGCTCATACTTACTGTAACCATGTCCCCAATTAAGGAAATGTTTTGTAACTCCATAATTTATAATTTTTACTTTTATCACACTTATGAAAATCTCTCTAAATGATATTAATTTTGTAAATGCAATTGAGCGGTGCAGGTTGTAAGGGCTAATGCCAAATTGTCCACTAACTTATCTATCTATCTATCTACTTACTGTAACGTGCACGGGAGTTTTCACATAATGTTTAGCATTAATTTTGTAGAAGTAATAACAATCAGTTCGTTTAAAAATATGACTACATTAATAAACAATTGCGAGTGTTTGCTGAGTAATTGTTGCATACGAGGGCTTAGTCTAAATTTTATCTAAAGTAATGTTATACGTACAAAATAAATTTGCAAAAACACAGCCAAAAATAAATAATATGAATTTTTAAAAAAATATAGTTTAATTCTGCAGTATAGAAAAGAATCTACTGTAGGGAGGGGCTAAGACTTTCCGTTACCTTATATAGACAGAAATGTAGGCAGTCGCGAATGCTTACTTACAAGCAAGGATATAGGCCGTTGCAATTTGCACAAATAGGTGAGAAGAAAGGTCCTTGCTAAACTCAAATTATAGGTACAATGAAGGATAAGTAGAATCAGTTTAGCAAGAACATACTGAAATGGTTAAGAAGGAGAGAAGCTTTTTAATGTACATTGTAATCACTCGTATTGAAAAAAGCATTTTAGATAAGTATTCCGAACTTGAGAAATGGGTATTGCAATGTTGTGAAGCTTTCCAAACAATTAATTGAAGCCAATTCGTTGTTGTTGATTACTTAAAGGTTTTTTTATTACAAGTAAAAAAATGCCGAAACCTGGCACGCGGCCCGTAAATAATATGATTCACACAGTTCATAACCAGGCGTTAAATATTAAATTTGTCTACAGAATGGTGTTGCATCCCAAAAGTTTGCTTCTGTTTGTTAGATAAAAGGTCAATAGGAAAAACTAAAAATTCCCGCTTACATTACATCAAAATCATAATCAGAACCTTGAAACCCGGAGTCAGACAATTATCCTACGTATGTACAGATATTCTTAAAAACATGGAGGCTACTCAAAGTAGGCACTACAAATATGGAAAGTGTAACTAGGCAATTAAAAACGGGTTGAGAAATATTTGTAAACGACATGTATCTGTAATATGCCAAAATCCCTGTCTTGTTATCTCCGAGGGGTAGTACAATGTACAATATAAACACAGGGTATTACTTTAACAAAGCTGAATATTCTCATATACCCTCAAGCCGTCGTTCACAATATTTGATTGGACTGGAGGAGGAGGCAACGGTGACTCGTACGTATTGTTATCATCTGCAAAGCTGTTCAGGATGCTTGCGCTACTAGTGAAGGAGACCAGCCGCAAATCTTCTCCTCTTGACGGCTGCACTCGGGGGAATAATCGCTGTTGACAATACCAAATGATGATCGCTAAAAAAGCTGCTATCAATACCATCAGCCCAAAGATAGCTGCAAGTAATAAAATGAGATTTTATACTTTTTGCAGCCTTCGGGTTTCCTTTTCCTTGTTTCCAAAATATAGAAAAAAGCATACCCCAAAATATGGTGGCTGCAGACGAGTCCTTTTGGGGGCAATTAGTCACGGATTTGATGACTGATTTAACGGGATCGTCAATGACTGCGAGGTTTGTGACACAACATATCCCGTCATGGATAGTTTGCGCAAACTTGCTCCCTCCTTTCACACAATCAAAGCAGCTGCCCGTGTAGTGACACTCTGGAAGAAATGAAAAGAAAAACTCGTGGGAAATAATTTTTCCTGTACATAATAACAGGTTTAGAAGTAAAATAAAAATTTACTTGTTCTCACCGTTTAACGGATTCATGGTCCCAAAACCGTGGAAATCTAGAATTCCCGAACTTCAGTTGGTTTAAAATCAATGAAAAGGAGATGCTCTGGTCTTGCACTCTGTAAAGCAAATGACACTTGCACAGAACAGAAAAGATTATGAAGAAACGACATTTTAACGTCGGTCACTCTTGCATTGAAATCTTATCGTTTGTAAAAACTAATTAGTCACGTATACAGAGCAGGGAGTTGCATCTCTCCTATGTTTACACTTTTACAGCTTTGTGTATCGCCCTATTATTGAAGATCCCGTTTTGTAATGTAAGTGACAATGTTAGGATGATTTCCTTTAATTTCCAAATCAATAAGCCTTTGCTCTTCAAATCTCTGAAGGTTGGAAGTTTGCCCATTGTACTCTAACCTGTCAGATCTGATCCATTGATCGAGAATCATAAATTGATTAGGTTCACGTACCCTATTTAAAGCTACGTAATCCATCCCAGCAGAGTTTTGTCTTGTTCCCAAGAAAATTGCTATGGAATTTACAGTGAGACCCATTACCTTATGTATGGTTAAACCATAACACAGTCGTAAAGAGTACACCTCAAATTTTCTGACATTCCTATCCCATAGGCTGTATTCACTATATTTGAAGACGGGTATTCCTCTTGTTCCCCTACTTGTTGTATGTTGATGAACCACTGTATACTGCGGAAAATCAAGTAGTATGCACAGTGGTGTGCTGCTTTTTTCACAAGTATTAAATATAATGTCAGCTACTTTCCCACAACTCCCGTTACACAACCCCCAAGGTGTCATTATGTTTTTAAGTAACATAACAGGACACCCAATAGCTATGTTTAGAATTTCGAAACCATTAGGAATGGAAACAATTTGATCTCGACTAAACTGTTTTTTCAACATAGTTTCGTTGTGCTGAAAAACTTGGAAACGCCGCGGAAATACATGGAGACTGTATGCAAATTTTTCCTGCTCTTCCAAACTTAAGTTGCACTGCATTCTGGAACGTAAGAATAACACGTCCCGTTTGTTTGCCTAATTTTTTCTCACTCGTTCTAGAAACTGGCGAAACTCGAACTGTTAATTACTTTGTCCAATTTGTCTGAATAGAGTTTTTAGAACAAAAACTTTAGTGAATAAGTTGTATAATTCGTGACCCCTCTTACAATAAGGAAATTCATTCGTTTATTTTGAATTAAAAAGTGAGGTGTCGCCTATTGGCCCAATTTGGAAAATATCTCCCAGGAGACACACCGACCGTCCTGCAAAAGGTTGTTGGTTGTTGGATGGATCATACTTTCTCAGTAGTTGATCAATGGTGTAAAAGCTTCTTGTACCAACAAGTGAAAACTCGTCAATAAGAATTCGTTTTATTTTCCCCAATTCCTCGGCTCTCTTGGATTGAACATGTACTGCACGTATAAAATTCTCCAAGTCTTGCTCCTTGCAATGAATTGGCAAACCTATTACTGAATGTAGTGTGCGACCTTGCACGTTAAATGCAGATACTCCCGTGTAAGCGCAAATTATAAACGAGAAATTTTTGTTTTTAACTGCGTGTCTTTCCAGTGTGTATTTTAAATGATGACAAAGAAGACTTTTTCCTGTTCCACTACTGCCTACTACAAGCAGTCTTAGAGGATTTTTAAATTGATCACGCCGGCCTTTGCACGTGTTGTTCTACAATGTGTACAATTTGCCTTTGTTGAAGTGACAGGTCTTTGAAGGGAATGCTAGGTGGCTTGCTACAGGTGGGAATCCAACCTAGTTTCCAAGCGTCAAAAATATTTTTTGAGCTAAAAATTACTCATTGTGATTAACTGAATTGTGGTCAACAACTGCTCAGTTCCGTGGTAGGAAAATACGGTTCATAGATAGGGAAAGTAATGTATGCGCCAAAGTGTTGCATAATGAGACCCTCATTCTTGATCGGGCGAAGTTTCGAATTTCTCTGATATCTCTCACTCAGAAACAACTCGGGGCAAGCAGGCTTGGGGTGACTCATGTTAGTGGTATATAAACTCGGAAAAATTGTTATCACTATCTCAAATCTTTGATATCATTCACGCTTAAGCAAACATTTTTTCTAAATATGAAAAAATTTAAACTTTCTCAGCGTTTCGGCAAAGGTGAAAATGGAGAAATCTCAAGTGAAACGGAGAGATTTTTTCCAAAGTTGAAATCATTTGATACGCCATTGCCAATATCCTCGGGTCCAGCAGTGATTTGTTCCGAGTTTTCGTGGGCATTTTTTGAGAAACATAATGCGTCTTATTTTATTGACTCTGAAATTCTTGTTCGCAAACCTTTCAACACTCGTCACCGTTGTAATTTTGTTCATCTTGGTCGCCGGAACCGTACCGGGACAGTAACCACGATCAACTTCAGTGAACACGAAGGACAGCAGCTGTTGGCATTTATGGGCCCCATTCTGGACCAAATTAATCGCCATCCCATACCTGGGAATGCTTTCGAGGGTCAGATTCCATTTTTTGAGAAAAGGCCATCACATGCAGTGGACCACCCTGACTTGCTAAAACACAGCTTCTGGGACGAACCGGACTTTGAGAGCTCCTCGGTTCGAGGAAGGATTATTTACAACCGTATAAGAGGAGCTTATGAGCTTATTCTCAATCGCCCACTTAGTGAAGCATTGGCTATTAAGTACAAGACCTGGCTCGGGCCTACACTAACATTTAACTTACAAGCCATGCGGAACTTAGAGTCCTATCTAAGCAGTGTAGTCAATTCGGGAGAAATCATTTCGAAGCGGGAGAAATCATAAAATTGCACCTAATATGTCAACAACTTATTGGTTTTGTCAGGTTCATTCGAGGGTTTGTCAATTTAGATTATCTACCTACATTGACAACAGAAATCGTTTCTGAATTCATTATCTAGTACTTAGATTTTGCGTCACTTTTACTACCCGGACAAGTGTCCAGTGTATAATTTCCTCAATTATTGGAAAGACAGAACTTTGGGACATCTCAGTTCAAGTTTAACGTTCGTGTGAGCTAGATTTTCTCCAACTTTCAGAATGTATTGCAAAATCTATGAAAGGCATATTGACATGCCATCCGGTTACAGACTTTACCAGAAAATCATTATTCCTTTTATAACACCTACCTACTTACAGGAGCCAGATGCAGTCGTCACTATTTTGGACGACTTCAATATTTTTGGGAAAAATGTGTGGAGCAATTTTCATTATTGCCAACACAGGAAACCACAAGGTGTTAACCAGCGAGTTCACGCTTTCCATTTTCGGTGTCTTCTTCTTAAATTTCGGGAGGGCTACATAGACGAAGGGGGTATGTACACGGGAGAGTTGTGGAAGCTAAAGTGTCCGGCTGACAATTGTGAGGCTAGTATTCGCACATTTTGGGATACTGTTCCGAAACACCGTATGGGTAAACCAAACTTTAATTGGTTCACCACATTAAAAAGTAAGTTAGGTTTTAAATCTACATCGTTTGGCTATAAAGTTAACTCAGAGTAGTTCACTCTACAAGATTTATCACGCTTATTTATACCAATTTTTAAACCTAAAACGCAGTGTCAACCCCCGATTCGGTGTTTCTGAACGGAGAAAGTATTGAGTCAGCACCCACTCTTGTGAGATTGAATGAATATGGATCGCCAACTGGCACATTTTTTTGTAATTTTAACAATTATCTTATTTGAATACTTTTTTGGATGGGTACTTATATAATTTAAATAAATCATATTGCTGCAGTGGGACGAGATGTAGGACTACTAATTCCCAACGGATTTTTAAGTGTTGATCCTCCAACAACAGTACCAGCCCACTTGCGGCGCCAGGACAGGAGAGAAACTTTAGCTCTCGCAATTACTAAAGCACACAAGCCACCACAGCAGAGCAACGATGCAAATAATTTTTCAATACTTTGAACTAAAATAAATAGCAGTAGATGAGCACATTAATTATTGATAGATGCTGTCGAGCCAGTTGCCGGACCGTCATGTATAATTGATTACCCACTGAGGACACCGTCGTATATTCCTGAAAGCTACACTTCTTCACGACAAAGTAATTGAGTGCATATAATTGTTTAAATAACTTAAGATGCTTGACGTTAGGGTGCAAGATCATTATTTTTCATAGACATAGCTGAACCAGTTGCTGGTCCGTCATGGAGAATCGGTAATCCGTCAGTAGCTTCACCTTATTCTCCCGGAAGTCCTACCTTTTCCAAAATATTAAACGAGATTTTGAGTCTGGATGAGAGTATTGACAACTTTGTGACACCTGGCGCATTGTGTGAGAGAGACGCTTCTAAAATTTCTCACGGCGTTAGCATTTTGCAAGATATGAGTTTCGAAACCTTTTTTGAAAGCAAAGGTGCAGTCTCCCTTGCATCTCTATCTGATCGTGCAGAAAATACAAGAAACATTGACACGGGGAATAAGTTCGCTGGTGACGATCCCATGGACGCGTACACTACTGTTGCAGCCAAAGCTGTGGATGGTGCGACACTACTGTGTCCGGCAGAATCACCACCACCGGACTTTGATGTGAGCGATTTTTACAAATTGGTTTCTCCTACTGAGTCAGAGAATGAGGTAGACGCAGATGCCATAATTCCGGAGGAACAATTTTTTGGTTTGAGCAAAATTGTTGACACAGAAAATCCTTTCATTCGCGGAGTGCTTCCAGTTGAGCACGCAAACTATAAAAACTCTGACTAAATAATATACATCGTTTCCTCAGGTGTTTTGTTCTTGTTCGTCTGTAACAGTATTTAGCCTGCGAATTATAGTACCTTTCGTGGTCAATCAACAACAATATTAAGTACTTTAAATTTGTAAGTTGTTTGTGTATTTCAATAAGCCAAGATGAGACAGGGGACGACTGCACCACCGCAGCCAATAAAGACGGGTGGAAATAATACGGTAAGGAGAAAATTTTTATAAGTAATGTATTTTCGAATTCTACTATTAGTGATGCTATCACGAACGTATTGTTTACAGGTGTTCAGGTGTAGTGTAGAAAACTGCCCATTTTTTTGTAGAACGTACGTAAATTACGAAAGTCATTTAGAAACAAGACATTTTTGTATCGACTGTTCTCGTTACTACAAAGATAAAGATGAGCACGGCTGTCTAATGTCCGGACAACGAACAGGTTATGTAGACGCTGGTGCAAGGCTGGATTTGACTAACTTTTACGAGTACAGTCGCAGTCATGGAGGGAGCATGATTAGCTACAAATATAGGCATGAATTAAATACTCCTGACATTGAGTCAACTTTCTCAGACGTTGAACCTGCAATTAAAACGCTGCTAAATGAATTGTATGCAATACATACTCTTTCTAAGATAGAAATTAGTCTGGGCATTCAAATTTGTGTGGGCAGAAATTGTCCAAGAAAGTGGGCAAATAGGTTTTAAACAGGCGCTTATATATTTCAAATCTTCGCATTATGAACTGCAAACTCCAGAATCAATAGATTCGATTTTATTAAATAGTGCGTCTGATAAAGTGGAGAAGAAAAATACTTTTTTAGACAACGGTTCTTCATTGTATATAGTGAAAAATGATTTTTTAGTGGTTAAAATAGGTGAAATTCGTTTATTCATGAACTCTAGGGCAAGTGGTTACTTAGAGATGCCATTTAAGCACAGGAAGGGCTATATTAATTTCAAAAATAATGATAATAATTGTTTCAAGCATTGTGTGGCAGCCGCTTTGTTCTGAAACGAACAAATTGAAGAGAACAGGGTCATTGGGCAAACTAACAAAAACCTTGCATCTCATAATACTTGGATTAAATATTTTTCTAAGATTGATTTTTCAAATATTCGCAATTCAGTTAACATTTACCATGATTTGCCAAAAATTGAAGAAAGAAATGAAGTCGCTGTTAATATACTAAGTCATTATCAGGGAAATGTTGTCATGATTCGAAGCAGCAGCGCCCGAGCAAAAAAATTATAGCACTTTTTTTTATTACAAATGCGAATAAATTTTTAGGTTACCGTGGACCTGCAAAAACTTTCTTTTGCGAGCTCTGTTTTCGCTCATTTTCATCCCTGAAGCATTGGAGTGATCATGAAAATGTGTGTAAATCAGGGGATGAGATAAGTGAAAAACTACCAAAAGAAGGCGAGAAATTAAAATTTAGTAGGCCAGAACTAACCTTACCATATCCTTATGTTTTATACTGGGACTTTGAATGTTTTTCCATTGATCCAGATGATAAGCATTTATTAGGAAAACAAACAACTATACAAAGTAAATTCGAACCCTCAAGTTATTCATTTTGCATTATCAAGAGCAGCAGTGAAGGGCAGCATATTATAGCACTTGAGTATTATGACGGTGACAATCCCGTACAGCATTTTTTCAAAAGTGTATTCAAGTATGCTCAGGAGTTACTGTACTCCATTCGTACAACAAATAATTTTGTTGTACCTACAAAGGAGGAACGCGATATGCATGAAAGGACAACTCACTGCGAGTTTTGTAAAAGCAAATTTTCTGGATGCGTAGAACTCAGGCTGGTAAAGGCATAAACAGGAAAAACGTTGGCCGTGTAGTGAAACGTGTGTACAGAAAATATGTACAAACAAACGTGCGCCATTAATACGTGAATTCGTGTTTATTGCATTGGGGTATATGTATGTATGTATTAAACTAAAGCTAGTATTTTATAAGTTTTTGTAATGAGTGAAATTGGTAGCAGCTATTTAAATCAAAGATTAGCAGGCGCATTTTAGGGAATATCGGGGTTTCTTAAGAATCGCCACGAATTTCGGGATAAAGAGGTCGTCAGTCGAGAACTACGAAAACTAGAGGGATATTCGTTGCACAATCAAATAAGGCGTAAATTCAAACGACGCCGAATCATGGTTAACTTTATAAACGAAATTTGGAGTTCCGATTTAAAAGACATTGAAAATATAGCTCCTTATAATGAATGTAATTATTTTGTAATTGTGGTGGTTGATAGTTTTAGTAAGAAGGCGTACACGCTTCTTTTAAAAAACAAAAATTCGGAGTCTATGATATCTGCATTTTTATCGATTTTCAAAGAAGCTGGAGCTAAGCCAATGTACTTATTTAGCGACCGTTAGAAAGAATTTACTTCAGCAGCTTTCAAATTATTTTTGGAAAAATATGAGATCATACCTTATCATATTCATTCCATTATAAAAGCCTCAATTGCCGACAGATTTATTAGGACGCTTTTTACAAAACTGCAAAGATTTATGACTCAGAAAAACACGCGAAATATTAGCAAGGTCCTGCAAATATTTACAGGTACCTACAATATTTCATTTCATAGCTCCATTGGGCGCGCCCCGAATACAATAACTGCTAAAAATGCTTTTGAAACATGGAGATACTTATACAACAAACATTTAGAAGAGGTAGTCTCCAAGACCACCACCTAAATTTGCAGTAGGAGGTTCTGTACGCATCTCTCGAGCAAAGCTTTTGTTTGAGAAAGGGTATTCGGAAAACTTTAGCCGCGAATTATTTAAAGTGTCGAAAGTTCATGATTCAAAATAACCTATAACCGTTTGTTCCATTTAACGATAACGAACATTTTGTGTATCTTAAAAACACCGGGAATTTGTCCGCATTCAGGGGCGTCAGTGACATTGTTCAACAGTTACCCATCGACTTTTCTTTTAATAAACACCATTACAAAGTTGGGCTATCAAATCTAAGATACACGCCAACGTCGCCTAAAAGTCTAGAATTAAAAACAACAGCGAAAAGGAGAGAAAGGCGGTCCACACGGATACGAAAAACGTTTACTCCTCTACATCATTCTTCAGTTCCGTTAGGACCATTGTTTCCCGACTATACAAATCCTTTAGTAACTGAGCATAAAATCGTAAAAGCTGAAAAGGAAACTCTTTATCAGTTTACTAAAAAATTTAATTTGGGCATTGGAAAATAAATCAGCCTTTCTATAGCACAAACGTATGTTGATTCAGAAGCAACAAGGTTTGTTCCAACATTGTATGTAAAATCACGAAGCCCTACATCATGGATTTCATTGTCAAATCCGTTGGCAACTCTTTTTGGTTTTAACAGAAGAATATTTTTTCAGGGTGTTTATATGGGGAATACAGTAACTGACCAATCAGTGTTTGATATATATTCAAAGGACACAGATTTTTCTGTTCGAGTATTTCAACAAAATGGTAACTACGTGGGGAATTTTATTATGGTGGATCAGCAATTTGACGCCCTCTTCACAATCAACAAGAAGTCCAATGAAGATTATAAAACATTTTTTACAAGACTAACGTATCTTTTAAGAGACAGAGGACTCAATGTGGGATTTTCATTTGATGAGGAAACTAAATGCACAATGATTGTAAGCCTCCCCACGGCCAGACCTACAAATTACATTATATTACCAAAAGAGTTACAGGATTGCTTAGGCTTCATTAATGATCGTTTTTACTTTGGAACTAAATATACGTCTGAAGTTCCTTTTGATATTAAAGAATTTGAGAAAATTACACCAATTAATCGGTTGATAAACGCACGCTACTTCTCGCTACAATTTTTGGCAATGAACGAGCCAAAATCTCTGAAAATTGCAGACGTGTTTGCAGAGTTAAATAATACATTTGTGGATCAATTTCACGACCAGTTTCCTATTACTTTTTCCTATGAGGACGGTGAAATAGTTTTAAATGAAATTCCTCCCGACGTCACAATTCAGCTACCCAAGGTCTTGAGAGACTACTTCGGTACTGGCAATACTGAGTTCCAATCAAACACCAGAATCGCTGCCGGTAAGCAGGTAGTACAACAGGAAGAAGAAATTGAATATCAGGAAGAACACGGAGAAGGTTTGCCCGTTCTTGGAAGTAAAAAAAGGATCCTTGTGTTATCCAACTTAATTGAAAATCAGACTTATGAAGGGCAAAAGGTTCCCGTTCTACGAGAATTAAATTTCAATGATAACTATAATAATGAAACGGAAATTAATTTTAACCCAGTCATGTATTTGCCTTTAAAGAGCGAACAAGTTACTTAAGTTCGTATAAATTTTGTAGATGAGAGTTTGAAACCAACTGATTTTGAGGAAACTGAAACCGCAGTTACTTTACATTTCAAACCCAAATATGCGTAAGGTACTTTGTGATGATAAGGCTTGCGTTCTCGAACCAAATCATCAGACACAAAGCGGAAGCGGAGGGGAACAGTCATTTTCTTATATGGCTTCTCAAGGTCTTAATCCTGAGGCATCCACTAAAACCGGTTGGAAGCAGTATTGCGTCATCTAAAAAACGGGAGCGTAAACAGTCTGGTGGAGGATTCCGCAGAAACAGAAGCGTTCAGGCGCGAAAGGGTAGAACAACTCGCACAAGTAGGAGAAACCCGCTGCGGAAACCTAAAAGAGTAGGAACTAAAAGGATTCAAGTAGGTTTAGGTAGACGAACGGGCAAACGACGTTGTGTCAGAAGGAAATAAAATTAAACCATGGATCTCAACAGTGTATTTGAAGAAAAACCGACAGTCTACGAAGGCTCACAACAAAGCGCTCGAAGCGAAGTGCAGTTGTTTGATCTCCCGCCTACTGATTTAACAACTCAACTAAGTTCGGACTACACGCAAGCATACCCCCTTGTCTCGATTAAAGAAAATTATAACCCGTTGGAATTTTTAATTCAACTTGACACTTCCGGTTATTATGATCCCTCTGATTCGTTCCTTGCATTAACTTGTAGAATTGTGAAGCAAGATGGGACACTGTGTGGCGACAATGACGTCGTCGCACCTTCAAATCTGTTTTTCCAGACCATGTTTTCAAATCTGGAAGTTTACTTGAACGGCCAACTTGTCTGATTCTGGAAACCATTACGCTCAAATTGCATACTTGCAGCGTTTACTCGCTTCGATTCCAAACGAGAAGCAACGTAAACTTCTTAATGAGTTTTATTATCCCGATCAAAAGCCTGAAGCATACTCCGCATCAGACCCCGGATTCGCAAAGAGGTTTGAAAAAACAAAAAAGTCGCAACCTTTTACAATGATCGGGCAACTTGTCGCCAACATATTCAACCAACCTCGATTTCTTCCATCCGGGTCAGAAATCCGCATTTTACTGCGCAGGAATTTGCCCGGGCTATGTCTCACAGCAGCCTATGATACTAAAGTTGGCTTTAATAGCTGTCCATATTCTTATCAAATAACTAATGCCACATTCTATGCTTCTAAAAAGGTTATATCTAAGCCCATAATTGATGCTCATAGGCACCAACTTTCCTTAGGACGAACGTTTAAATACCCGACTACACAGGCTGAGCTAAAGACATTCACGATAGCTCAAGGACTGACAAGTATCACAACGGATTCCGTAGTTATTGGGAAAATTCCGCGAATATTAGTCGTTGGACTTGTGCCAAGTACATCATTTTTGGGAAACTCTCTAAGTCGCCATTCAACTACGTGGATAAAAATATTTCCGAGCTGGGATTCACATGGAACTGAGAAACTATTGAGCACAGAGTGTTCCCGTTTAACTTTAGAAAAAGTACTACAGCACTGGTGGACGGAAAGAGTGAGACAGTGATTAGTGGTGTCGACGATTTCTTGTTAGCTTTACGTACCTTGGAAAGAACCGCAAGTAATCCGGCTTTAGGGAACGGTATAAACCGAGAAAATTATCGACTAGTAAATGTCCTCACGGCTGTAGAACTATTACCCAATAGTGGCAACGCACTGAGCGTTAATAGGCGCGGACAAATTAAAGTCCAATTAAAATTTAGAGAACCTCTGGACGATTTAGTCAATGTGGTCATATATGCCCAGTACCAATCCATTATAGAAATAGATTCAAATAAACAAATTATATTTGACCATTAACGAGCATGAACACCTGCTCGCTTCATCATACCATTGGGCTTCTAATTGGGAATAAAAACTGTACCCTACCATATTTCATTGTCTCAGCTGATCGGGTCAGTGACCTCAAAATCCCGTGGTTCCCCACCATTTTAATTGTAAACACGGACAAAGCAGAGCAACCTGGTTCCCACTGGATTTCGTTCTTCATTACGTCAGCCAACAGCTATGAATACTTTGACTCATTTGGGAAAGAGCTCAAATACTACAAGAATGTGCAGCTACCTCGAGGTATCCTCACTAAAGAAAATTGTCTGGCCATCCAGAGTCAATACTCTGATGTTTGTGGACACTTTGCGCTGTACTACTCATACATGCGCGCAATTGGGATTTCTTTCGAGAACATACTGCGAAAGTTTAGAACAAGTTTATATTATAGCGAGACAATAGTTCGCCAGTTTGTGCATTCAATTCCTGGTTTTAGAAAAATCAAAAATAAGTTTAATTTAGAAAATGCAGCTCAACATTGTCTCCCGATGAGAATTAGATGATCAGTTATACTAGAGTATTAGGCAAAATTTTAAAACGTATATGCAATATGTATTTTTGAAATAAATATTTGGTGATGGTGACATATTCTTCACACTTTTAATTTTTATTCAGCACAAAAAGGTTAATTATTATATCGTCTGCATCATTTCATTGATAACATAATTATTAGCGGATTACTATGAATATCCTGATTGTAGGGACTAATTGTCGTAGATAATATTAATTGACAGTCAATCCACCGCATTAGGCACTGTTTCTTTATTGTGTTCTGCATTAA
The DNA here is from genome assembly GCA_947179485.1 of Allacma fusca. Classification (NCBI taxonomy): domain Eukaryota; kingdom Metazoa; phylum Arthropoda; class Collembola; order Symphypleona; family Sminthuridae; genus Allacma; species Allacma fusca. The sequence goes on from OX359245.1 coordinate 68,410,290, forward strand.
CATTCCACGAGACGTACCAGGCTCTTCCCATCTTCATAACCTTTGTTAACAAGTAGATTGACAATATTATCATCAGTACTAAAAAATGGAATCAATTATTGCAGTATATGCAATACCTTAACTGCAGGGGTCGGATTTTGTAGGAAGACGGGAAGATTCTTCTCAGGGAAAAAATATTTCTGGCAGGGAAAATCTCAAAGGGAAGGGATTTATTTTTACAAACAGGGATTTTTAAAATCGTTGACCTTTTTTTGGCAGGGATTTTCAAATTTGTTGACGGGTTTCAGGGAAATTTATTAAGCAAGCAGGGACTTTTGGCTTGATTGGCCAAATTTGGCAGGGATTTCACGTCTTGTGAGGGATTTTTTTTTCGTCAACAGGGATTTTGAAAATCGTTGACCTTGTTTTCAGCAGGGATTTTTGAAATCGTTGAGGACCTACCAGCAGGGAGATAATAGTCAGCAGGGAAATTCAGAAATTATCTTCCAGGGAGATTTACAAAAATCCGACCCCTGCTTAACTGTAATAATTATATGTAAGAATCACATTACTTGATCTTATCCAATTTTCTGCCTCCGTAGAACGCCATTTAGGTGCGACGGATACATCCCCCAGTTTTTTTATTATGAACTGATAGTATTCTTTTTAATAATAATTCCAACCCTTGGGCCACAATTTCGCTGCTTGCAAAATCATTCTGCTCCATTCAAGCATGCTTCAGCTTTTCCTCTATGCTATCTAATATTTTTGGTGAATTGAGCGAGCTAAATGCCGGATTAAAAACTATAGTAGCGCAAACTGCTAAAAAAAAGTATAACTTTCATCTTGAGAGGCAATACTTGACTGACGAAATCTTTTGCTGTGCAAGTATAATAAATGTTCCTTTTTATTCTTAGTTCGAGTGTCATGTTCCGCTCCAACGAATGAGGTCCATCGACAACATAACAATCAAAAGATTCCGAACTACACGAGTACCCGGATGTCCTAAAATCCCTAAATATGTCAAAGGCCCTTCTTCCCAAAAACCACGTTTCTATCCTCCAAGTGACACAGAGTCCTCTAATTCGCCCCATTCTAATCGCACTTTAAAAATTAAATTACCGTTCCCTAAATTCAAAAAACCCGAAACTCTTAAAATTCCAGCCTCAATTCTTCCAACAGCAGACCATTTAAATCATGTTGCAAACCTTCAGATCAAAGTCACGTCCTTAGAAAACCATTTGCAAGCACGTCAGGACGATCTTACTAGTGTTACCAAGATACTAGCAGTTCGCGAGCAGTTGGTCCAATCAGATGCAGACCACCGCTCAGTCGTGACTCAGGCGGAACGAGAGAAAATCGATTTGGTGGCTACGGTCCAGTCCAGGGACGAGGAGATGGGCAAGATCAACAAAGAACTTGAATCTTGCAAACTCCACATTCAGTTCCTTAAGCAATCTAAGGTATGCATTTGAGTATATACTTGTATCATTTTTAGCAAGCCATTTAAAAAATTAAAACTTTGTATTTACACTCGCAAACATTGTTTTTAAATTTTAATAGGACCAGCCTACGAAAGTTTATGTTCATAACACGTTCCATGCTCCGGGTCCAAGTATCCCGCCCAGGAACAATCTCAAAGCTGTGAATTTTCACACTTTATGTACCCTAACTCTTCACATTTTTAATTAGAGTTTCATATATTAATCGCATTTTAATCATTGTTGCTGTGTATAATTTTTAAATTTGCTAGCCCGAGTTTAAACTAACCCCTGGCATGTATTTCATCATTTGCCGGCCTGCTCGTAACGACTTTCGCTTGATTTCCAAACCCATACTCTTGGCCTCACTACAAGCCGCCTTCGGAAACCATGCTCACATCGGCATTCATCGCTTTGTATGCCAGGCCTACTTCTCAGACTTCCCAAAGGCCATGGAATCGTTCAATCGCTTGCATGGGTGGCCTAATCCTGTCTTGGAAGTCAAAAACCATGCTCACTCGACAACATTTTTGTATGTACCATTTTCCCCGTTGATTCTCTCCTAAAACATTTCTCCATATTTACGATGCTTTTGCATTTTTTCAGGTGGTTAAACCCGATCCAATGAAGGACATCGTCCCTTATTTTTAGGGCCTCATATTTTACATTGACACTTGGTTTTTCTTGATTTGTTTACTTCTTATATTTTTAATACTTGCATACCTTTTGTTTATTCATTTACAACTTTTTATCCTCATATGTTCGAACAATATTTTACCTCTTAATTGATTTTTTGTATTAAATCGTTTGATTAATAATACTCGAGTTGCATACACTAATTACATACAACCGTACGTAACATTAAAAAGGAACCGAACAACGGACGCAAAAAAAGGACCATTATGTACTACTAATATTTTCATTGTTGATTACGATTAACGATTACTTTAAAGTATATTTTCGTGAATGATTACGATTAACGATTACTTTAAAAAACATTGTAATTGATTAAAAAGTTTATAATGTACCATCTTTCGGCCACAACGAGTCTAATGTCGTCAGGCGAGACAAATTATTGAGAACATTTTGCCCCGTTTCAAATTCCCTATTATTTATCTGGATTAATTATTACTTTGGGGAAAATGTTACGACAACAATTACAAATTACTTTTTGATGAATTTTTATATACGGTTACAATTACAAATTACTTTTTGATGAATTTTTATATACGGTTACAATTACAAATTACTTTTCGATACATTTTCATTCACAATTGCAATTACAAATTACTTTTTGATAAGTTTTCATATGCGATTACAATTACAAATTACTTTTTGATAAGTTTTCATATGCGATTACAATTACAAATTACGTTTTGCTAAAATTCCAAATTCAATTACAATTAACGATTAATGGTTTATAATTTAATAATTGGCGATTAAAATTGATGATTAAATTTTCGAAAACGGTTAATTGATGATTACAACTAACGATTATTTCAAAAAATCCAAGCTTACTGAATACACGATTAATGATTAATAAATAGTAATCGTTAACCATTAATCGGGATTATTAATCGTTGACATCCCTTCTTATTAGTTATACGAATCTTTTCATTTGGAATACTCCCAATCGCCCGTTTCCGTACTTGACGATGTGTTGTAAAATATTGGTAAGTCATATTTTTCATATCAGAAAGCCCCGTTAAAGGATCTTTGCAGAGCTACGTCCGGAAGGAAAGTCAAAGTAAATATTATCGGCACTGAAGATCAAGGTCGAATACTTGATGACACAAATGAAACATTTACAAAAAATATTGTTTCAAGCAAGTTTTTATTCGACAAATTTAAGTATTTTTGAAAACGTTTGCGGGACCGGCTCCAAGATCTAAGCATCAAACATTACGCATGCGCAGGGCCTTAGCGAGAAGTCTCTCAGTGCGGTTAACAATGATTTTGTCACGTGTCCATGGAATTTTAACGATTTAAATGGCTTTAATCGTAATATATGTACGAGGTAGAACACGAGATTGTAATAGGACTCTGTTAGGAATAGTACCCTATGTAATTTTTATGACCTGTAATTAATTATGCAGTTCTTCAGAAAGCTGCGCATGAAAACATCGAGGGAATTTTGAAGACAAAAATAAATAATTTCAGAATATTTAACCGTGTCTACGAAGTCTAAATTTCAGTCGTCAGCACCTTGCAGTGACGCTAAACAGATGTATTTCGCCTTCTATCAATAGCTTTGTTGACCTCTGCTCCGAATTGTTTATTAACATTTTTAAGAACTCTAATGCTCCTCGAACGAACACTGTCCGTTACACCATCAAATAATACTGCCAAATTCTGGACTAACCTCTCCCTGTCTCCTTGTGAAAGAGAATTTAAAAAAATTCTCGGCTGACTGAAGTTATCATCATCCCCTGTATCAGCTCTTGCGACGTCACCAGATATTTTAAAAACAGATTCACCTCCGTTGTGGCACACTTTTGGACTTGCGTAACTGTTGGGGTAATAGTTTGGTCCTCCATTCCCATTCTCAATGGCTCCTCTCCCATCCCTTTGGTAACTGCGGATTTTATTCTTCGGGCTATTAATTGGCAATTGCAGGAAATTCGCCCCTAATCGGTACCTATGAGCGTCCAAATACGCAAACGACCTCCCGAGAAGCATGGGATCCGGGCTAAACTCTATTCCTGGGACCAAACTCCCGGGATCAAAAGCAGATTGTTCTACTTCTGCGAAATAATCAACAGGGTTTCGATTCAATACCATTTCGCCAACGGGGTTTAATGGAAAATCTTCTTCCAGCCAAATTTTTGTGGCATCGAAAGGATTATATTTGTAAGTGGCGGCTTCTTCGAAAGTCATGAGTTGAATTTACAACTTCCAAGAAGGAAACTCTCCCCTTGCAATTGCTTCGTACAAATCTTGAGTCGCATAATCAGGATTGGTTCCAGCCAGGCAAGTTGCTCGCTCAATCGTTAAATTCTTAATCCCTTGATTGCTTCTCCAATGGAATTTTACATAAATAGGACTCCCTGTTTCATTTACAAATTTAAATGTGTGGATCCCACCCCCGTCCATGAATCTATATCCATCGGGAAATCCCAAGTCAGAACTGGTTTGCAATGCAAAATTTATTGACTCAGGTCTCAAACTGAAGAAATCCCAGATGGCGTTGTTATCCCTCAAATGTGTTGATGGATTTCTTTTCTGAGAGCGCATGAAGCTGGGAAATATTATTGGATCTCTAATAGAAAAAACAATTACATTATTTCCAACCAAGTCCCAATTCCCATCATCGGTGTAGAATTTTGTAGCAAATCCTCGAGGATTACTGATTGTGTCCGCGGAACCGGATTCAACAGTTGCAAGAGAAAATCTTACGAACACGTCGGTTCTCTTTCCAATGTCGGAGAAGACTGAGGCTTTCGTGTATTTTGTGATGTCATGAGTTACGGTGAAATGTCCATGCGCGCCTGCGCCCTTTGAATGTACTACTCTTTCCGGGATCCTTTCCCTGTTGAAGTGAGCCAAATGACTTATTAAGTTCACATCTTGGAGAAGAATATGCTTGCCCTTTCCTACTGTTAAGGATGCTGTTAGGCTTGGGACAGCTCGGCCGTTCTGATCAGTTGCAACTTTGCAGGCGCCTTTGAAGCTTTCATTTTGAGCTGTCTCGGCTGCGCAGAATCAAATTTTTAAATACGTTTTGTGACAAAATAAATACAGAGCTAGTAGTAGTACAGGTCAAAATCATAGAAATCAAAAATAATATTGGGGTTAACAAACTTACGCAAAAAAGCCTCCGAAATTGCAAGACTCAGAATAATCAATGCCAGTATATAATTTTTGTACATTCTGAATGAACCCCCGGGTAAGCCCGTTATTGCATAAAATATGGAAAGTTCCCTGCGAATGCAAGCAATGTTTTTGGACAGTATTTCTCTGTTCAATTCAGTTTTAACACTAAGATTTTGAAAGATAGTTGCAATCTTAGGGATCCTCTTATATTAATTTCAAGATGCTAAGTATCAATATGTCAATGCATGTCGAGAGGTTAGTTTAGAAAATGTTGACTTGTTTACAAGTAACATCATTTATTTCAAGCGTAGCTCCGTGTCAGGCCAGGGATATAAATGCCTTGTCAAAAATAATTGAAAGAAGACCAAATAATTAATTTCTCCTGGGATTGACGATTGTCTATGCGTGAGTCGTTACTTCGAATACATTATGCTCTACTCGTACCCTATAAGCTTTTAATGGAAGATAATATTGATCTAATTTCCAGTTGAAATTTCTACAAATCTTTATTCACTGAGATTTATTCTCGAGAAAATAGCACTGAAATACATGCATTTACGAGCTCTGTTACTGAACGTTTACCAATTGTAACAGCAACAATTATTTGACATATGTGTGAGAATATTTAAGGTTGTTTTCAAGCATTTGTTTCTCCTTACAATGGGTTGATGTTTTCATACATGTTAAATTTGCTTTATATTTGGTGTTTTTAAAAATTCAGAACTCCATCGGTCATTGTAAGTTGCTCATTATGGTTTTCTCTGTGATAAGGTTGACATTTTACAATTTTAAAATCTATTATCAGAAGACCTTGCTACCTCGAAGCCTATGCTTAAAACGTTGCTTCCAATATAGTCCTCTCTGCCATTACGGAGTGACGTTGAGATGGCCAATAATATAGAGCTGATTGGCATCCATTTTTACAGATAGTTATTCAAGATGAGTTCTGACAGGAAGTTATCTAAAAATACTGAGTATTGAGGAAGTATTGAAGTAGTGAGGAAACTCATCCTGGAACTCTTACTAGGAGCAACAAATATTTCACTGGTATGAGAATCTTTTAAAGTTCCAGAATGCAACTGAATATGTACATCCAATTCTGTTAATCCAATACCAATTTAAAATTTTGGGATCATTACGTTACGGCTGCAGGTTTAGAATATTGGTTTGATGCTTATGATGTAAATTGTGAAAAACATTATGAATTACTGCTCCTGATCGGGACCGGACAATTTCCGTGCATAAATATTGTTCTCATATTATTTCGGGAAGGAATTGAGACAAACATTTTTGTCCCCAGGAATTCCGGATGGGGCTGTACAGTATATCGAGAGAAACAAAATTATTTCCACTGTGGGAATTAGCCCATGTTGTCAACTCTATCTGAAAGAGTATGCATTTTTAGGGGTACATTTAGTGTCCACCCTTTGCGTGGACAACTCTTTCCGGGAATCTTTCTCTGTCAAAGTGCGTCAAATGACTTATTAGGTTCACATCTTGGAGATGAATATGCTGGCCCTTTACAGTTAAGGATGCTCTCAGGCTTGGGAAAGCGTGACCTTTCTGATCTGTTGAAGCTTACATTTTTGGTTGGCTCTGTTGCTCAGAATCAAATTTTTAGACAGTTTTTAAACCAAACCAAATACTGTAGAAATACAGATTAATATAAATCATAAATGTAATAATAATATAATAATAAAGATAATATTGGGGTTCCGAAACTTACGCAAAAAAGCCTCGGAAATCCAATGAGTCAAAAGAATCAATGAAAGATAATAATTTATTTCAAGCGTAACTTCCTGTCAGGCGTGGGAGAAATGCCTTGTTGGAAACAAAACAAAGAATACCAAAAAAGGTAATTTTTCTTGTTACTGACGATTGTCTATGCGTGAGACGTTCCTTCGAATACATTACGCTCTACTCGTACTGAATAACCTTTTAATGGCAGATAATATTGAGATAATTTCCAGCAATTTCTACAAATCTTTATTCACAAGGATAAAATAGCACTTAAATTCATGCATTACTGAACTGTTACTCATTACGGAAAGTTTACTACGATTATTGAACATGCATTAGAGTATTCTAAGGTGGTTTTCAATAATTTGTTTATCTTTATAATGGGTGGATTTTATGTAATAATAATTATATGTAACATTGAATACAATTCAATGCACATTACATTTAATTATGCCCAATTTAACGTCGTTGGTAAGCACGTTTCTTTGGTAGTCTCCGTATTGTAACTCAAATAATATGTTTATACGTAACCATAGGTTTTATGATTATATTAGAATTGTTTACGCATATAAAGCAATTAAAATATTGTACGACGTGGGATCTATTCATTGTTTTCATCGGGAATTTTCTCTCAGTTGTGGTTTGGATCCATTTCCGGATCAAAATAGTTGCAGTATCAAGAGTGGGTCGTTTGTGGTTTCATTTTTTGTAAAAATCAGCAGTCAGGTGGTTTAATAATTTTCATTTGGATTGCTAATTTGATTGTTAGTGCTGCTGTCAGAAATCTATTCTCCAAGCTACTGTTATGTCTTGAAACGTCAAACATGATTTGAGGCGTTATCAATTGACAGTTATTAATTTGCTCATTCGATGAATACTTGCTGAGAAAGACAGGGGTTTTGAATGCTCTGTTATCCAAAATGTCTTATTGTTCCTTCACTGGGTCACTACTGACAATAAGTTTTTTGTGTACATTCAGCATGTATACCTGCTATTTCAGCTATATTCAACACTTGATATAGTTTTCTAGGCGTGCTTTTGTCGTTCTAAATTGAAGATGTTTTAATTCTGATGTTCTGTAAAATATGCCCCAAATGATTGTCGGATTAATGTTAGTTGTTCATATTATAATTAGTAAATCAATCCTTGCATGAAGGAGACGAGTTTTTGTTTCGTTTATTACTCTATAGATACTTTACCAGAATTTGCTGATTGATTCTTAACTGTTTTGGGTGCATGTCCATGAAAATGGTTTTAGTAACATTCGCTAGCATATTAAAAAACCTACGTCGAAATATTGAATTCGGAGCCTAGAAATCTTTCACACCAGGTCAAAAACTACTATGTAGTATAGCCAAACAAAGATTCTGTTGACTCGTGTTCTTCTGTTTCCTCACAGATAGTTGTTGATTAGAAGGTAAATATCTTCAATGAACTCTATACGTAGGTCAAGAACCAGATGAAAAGGATGATAGGCAGCACAAACGTGTTTACTATTACGGATTTCATGAATAAATTAGCTTCACGCTATTTATTTGTATAGTAACTTATTTTTGAACTAGATTTCACAATTAAGGTTCTCAATTTTGCATCACGTACTGACGGGACTATGGCTTGACTCCATCAGTTTCTGGCATAAATACATTGAGGTAGGTTATGCGCACAGTTCATACGCAATTAATTCTATGACGACGCGATTACTTCACGATATCCAAATGTTTTTAGCATCGCTGACATATATGAATTATTAATATTATCAAAACCTGCCTCCTGGTATAAGGAGATTATGGCTCCGCTTATTGTGTTTTTAAAAGCATCTAATGACAGAGAGATTATCAATCGCAATTTCCCCCAAAATATTACAAGTTTGGTATTGGATTATATTAGGAAGAACTGAAGTTACAGGATTTTAGATCACAATGCACATAACGCTATAATCTGTAGCAAAGTTTAATGGGCCTCCGCAGTTCCATAGATCCCGATGGTTTTCTCTTTTGTAGATATGGGATATACATTTTGGGAATTTGGTAGCATATCCTATTCCTTCCAGTATCTTTTTGGAGCTAAAACATGATTTTGCTGAAAATGCTTTGAAAACTTTGGAAGCAAGGTCGTCCAAGTCAAGGCTTTTACAGCAGAGCTGCGTTCAAGTCAAGTAAAACCCAAACTTGACCCTGAACTTGACTTGACCCTGACAGTCAAGTAGATTTTTCAGACTGTCTTGAACTTGACGGTTCATGGTCAGACAATTACTTGAAAATTCAGGGTCAAGTATTCAAGTACTTTTCGCGTAACTTGAACCTGGTCAAGTATAGCCGGGACAACTCTTGACTTGACCATGACTTGACCATGACTTGACCATGACCCGAACTTGAACTTGACTTGAATTGTCAAGTTTTTCAAAATAGAAATATAAAAATATTATTCACACTTAAAATATAGCAACAACACTAATTCTAAATAATCTGATCAAATACTCTTGATTTTTCTTACTGCATTCAATTAATCGACTAAAACAGCAAATGAAAATATTATTCACAATTCACAAGCTTCACCAAAAATATTTTGATTGACTAAATCTCGATGATTAATTAATGTCTTAAATTGGTACAACTAAATCATTTCCCATTGAATTTTACTATTAATAATAATTACTTTGTGCTAATATACAAGTTTAGGTTGCTTCACTCGAAATATTCACAATTCAGCGTCCGCCCTATGCAACAATGCAACAAACTGGCTTATATATGTAGTACAGTTGTTAACGTTGTACAAATGTTACATTATTTAGAACGAAAAGAGTACTTGAATTTAAGTAACTTGATTCATGAACAATGTATTTATTTTATACAATAATACAGTAAACCAATTGAACTTTGTCGCTTTCAGAGGTGGTGCTCCGAACATTTTATATTCTTATTCTTTCGGTTCACTAGTGCAACCGTGGCTTTCCAAGCGGATCTGGAGATATTGAATCGTAACGCGTAAATATGTTTTTTGACGAAATTGCATGGGTACGGAGTCTCGGAGTAACGACAACGACACTTAGAAAGAAAGCCTATTGAAATATATGGCGCCACAACTTTGATATGGGTAACGTTTAGTTACTTGAATAAGTACTTGAAATACTCATGGTTCATGGTCAAGGATTTATACATCTTTACTTGACCATGAACATGACTTGACTCTCAAGTAGAATTTTTAATCTTGACCATGATAACTACTTGATTTCAAATCTCAGGGTCAAGTATATACATAACTTGACCATGACTTGAATGTTCAAGTATCCATTATATTTTACTTAACCATGACCCGAACTTGACCATGACTTGAAATACTCATGGTCTACTTGAACTTGAGCGCAGCTCTGTTTTACAGTACTGAATGTATGAAATTGCCTCACAGAATTCCACTTCACTAAACTCAATTGTTATTGTGTCTTGTTTTTCCTGGCTTATTTTGCTGAGATCTTTAAGGTAATCGTTCAGTTCCAAGGGTATATAGCCTCTGAGTGTTGATATTTATTTATATTTATTTCTGAAAAATATTTTCTTTTGTTTTAACCTATCAGCAACTATGTTTAGCTAAAGCATCTTCAATGGACGTTTTTTGCTCTGGTACTTTACAAGTAGCATCACTTACAATTAGTTTCTCATGCTATGGAAATTCATAGAGAAAGTTTCGTACATGTTATTTCAGTTGTTGATTTCATTGAAAACATTTGACATTTATTGATACGTTGAAACACTGGCAATGTTTCATCATGCTTTTGCAATTAGGGCACAAATAGTAATGTTTTGGTCGGATACTTATGTATGTATATTTTGTACAAAAAATCACAGATAGTCCTTGCCAATGTGCCAATTTCTATCAAATAATTTTTTCATCATCCCAAATCAACAACTGTAATTACCGTACAACAGTAATATTATAAAAATTGCCAATACATAGTCTTCAGCATCAGTACTTTTAATTAATCCAGCACATCCTCGGAAATATTTGTGCGTGACTATGACGAAGTTGTTACACAGATTATTATAACGTCAAGAAGGAATTTAAAGACAAAATATAGTATCAGTATAACATTATTTGAAAATAGTGAAACAATTTTTTAGTGATTCACTCTCTCTCCTTAACATGATCCTGTCCATTTGCAAGTCCATTGCACCAATTATCAAAGAGACTTACAAGATATATGTATGCATTTTCCATTGTAAAGCCGATGGCTTTGAATGCTCGCTTTAAAATATTTGACCATGTTCACAAAGATTAAAGTTCAGTCGAGGGCGCCCTGCAGGGACGAGAATCAGACGACATTCGCCACCTATCCACAGCTTTGTTGACCTCTGCTCCGAATTGCTCATCGACATTTTTAAAAACTTGAATGCTCCTCGAACGAACGCCGTCCGTTACACCATCAAAGAACACTGCCAAATTCTTGACCAACCTGTCCCTGTCCCCTTGTGAAAGAGAATTCAAAAATATTCTCGGCTGACTGAAGTTATCATCATCCCCTGTATCAGCTCTTGCGACGTCACCAGATACTTTAAACACGGTTTCTCCTGCGCTGTGACTCACTTTTGGACTTGCGTAACTGTTGGGGTAATAATTCGGTCCCCCATCCCCATTCTCAATGGCTCCTCTCCCATCCCTTTGGTAACTGCGGATTTTATTCTTCGGGCTATTAATTGGCAATTGTAGGAAATTCACCCCTAATCGGTACCTCAGAGCGTCCAAATATGAAAAGGACCTCCCGAGAAGCAAAGGATCCGGGCTGAACTCTATTCCTGGGACCAAACTCCCGGGGTCAAAAGCAGATTGTTCAACTTCCGCGAAATAATCAACGGGGTTTCGATTCAATACCATTTCGCCAACGGGTCTCAATGGAAAATCTTCTTCCAGCCAAATTTTTGTGGCATCGAAAGGATTATATTTGTAAGTGGCGGCTTCTTCGAAAGTCATGAGTTGAATGTATAACTTCCAAGAAGGAAACTCTCCCCTTGCAATTGCTTCGTACAAATCTTGAGTCGCATAATCAGGATTGGACCCAGCCAGGCAAGTTGCTCGCTCAATCGTTAAATTTTTATTCCCTTGGTTGCTTCTCCAATGGAATTTGACATAAATAGGACTCCCTGTTTCATTTACAAATTTAAATGTGTGGATCCCACCCCCGTTCATAAATCTATATCCGTCAGGAAATCCCAAGTCAGAACTGACCTGCAATGCAAAATGTGTTGACTCAGGTCTCAAACTGAAGAAATCCCAGATGGCGTTGTTATCCTTTAAATGAGTTGATGGGTGTCTTTTCTGGGAGTGGATGAAGCTGGGAAATAATATTGGGTCTCTAATAGGAAAAATATTTATATTATTTCCAACCAAGTCCCAATTACCATCTTCGGTATAGAACTTTGTAGAAAATCCTCGAGGATTATTGACTGTGTCTGCGGAGCCGGATTCCCCAGTTACAGTGGAAAATCTTACGAACACATCCGTTCTCTTTCCAATTTCGGAGAAGACTGAGGCTTTGGTGTATTTTGTGATGTCATGAGTTACCGTGAAATGTCCATGCGCGCCTGCGCCCTTTGTGTGGACAACTCTTTCCGGGATTCTTTCTCTGTCAAAGTGTGCCAAGTGACTTAGTAAATTTACATCTTGGAGAAGAATATGCTGGCCCTTTCCTACAGTTAAGGAAGATGTCAGGCTTGGGACAGCGCGGCCATTCAGGTCCGTTGCAGCTTTGTAGGCGTCTTTTGAGGCCTCATGTTGGTTTGTCTCTGCTGCATGGAATAAAATTTTAATAATTAACTGAACCATTAATTTACAATTACTTTGTCTTTGTTTTTGTTTTTGATTTTTTGACATATTGTTTTTGGTTAAAACGGTTTAAACTCCGAAAAAATTCGTTTTAACGGTTTAAACGGTATTTGTATAGTTTGTAACCACATTTGTTGTAAAATTTTTGAAGAAAAAATTTAGCGAAAATGTCAAAATTCATAGAAATTATATCAGTATTTAGATTCCTTAAAATCGTTTCTGAAAACTGTGTTAAAATGTAAAGTGAAAATGCAATAGAATTGCATTAGTGTTCTGACAAACACAACGTCGTGTGACACTTCTTCCCTCAATCTGTTTTGCGTGCCAGGGGGCACAAATATCAGAAATGAGAAACTTTAAATAACATATGTAAATGTTACACTCATAACCTTGCTACTGCACCCCATTACAAAATGTTTAACTATTATTACGAACAAGCTGGATCCAGATATGTTACTACTCGTTAGCCAGATGATAATCATCTGTAACATCAATATCAAGTACGTTTGCGTCCTGAATGTGCTTTAAAAGAGTAACTTTAAACATATTTTATTGGGCTGAAGGAAGGTGTTGTAGTAAGCATTAAGGTTCAAGAAATCTAGAACGACAGAATTTTTTTTTTGTTTTCGCGTTATTTAAATTTTTGTTTTAGAATTCCGTTCTCTTATCAGAAAGTCCTATTCTCCGTTGATAAAGTTTCTGCATAACGACATCCGATAACATTTTCCAACCCTGATTAGTAGTACAGATTTAGAGAAATATGTCCAGAAAAGAATCTTCTTGCAAATATTTTCAAATAGCTACTCACAAATGTTAAGCTGTGGAATCTAGCAATTATAGTAAAATTAGTCCAGTGGTCGTAGATTTTTTAAACTAGTCAAAAAATGCATCCAAATTTCGGTCTCAGCTCTTCTTTGTGCAGATCTGAGTATTTATGTGTATATTATTTAGGATTATAATAATTTTCGGTTTCGGGAACTTACGTATAAAAGCCTCCGAAATTGTAAGGCTCAAAAGAATCAAAGGTAGATAATTTTTGTACATTCCGAATAAACGGTTAAGCCCGAATGAAGTCCGTTGTGTATTGACGTTAAATGTTTCCTGTGAATATAAGGAATGTGTTTGTAGAATATATATACGTATTTATATTATAAGATGTTTGCAAATATGTAGTGTTATAAATAATACGTAAACTTTGCAGGGACTGTATAACTTGGAATATTTGTTTGTTCTTGAATTTTTTGAGTTCTCAGAAGCAAGTTTTTATTAGTGTATATTAATTCCTTTATTGAAGCCACAATTGGAAATAGCCTATAAATTATTTCTGGCAAGTGATTTTAGATATACATATCTACAACTATTCAAATAACCCGCAGAACCCCGAAGAATTTGCGACTCCATTTCAGAAAATATTTTAAGAGCAATAAAATTTATTGAAGCGACTCTCGTACGAATCAATTAACGCCTCGAAAATATTTGTAATTGTCTAAAATAGTGGCCGATATGGAACGGAGAACTGGAAAGGCAATAACTGTTATGCACTTTCGAACTTCCTATGATGCTATGACGATACGGAGATTGAACAATGGTTACAATCAATGGAATTTCTTCCGTGGTGGGATTTAATTAAGCATTCTCACAACATGCGAAAATTTTCTCCAACCATCAAAAATTACGCTTGTATTCAATGCTGTTCTCAGTGCTCTTCAGGGGTACTCCAAATCGGTACCCGTAACCATACCGCCGAGCATACAGTACACATACTATTTCGTACCCCTACCCGCAACGTTACCTAAAACCATGTGCCTGCATCCTGTACCTGGATTGTACCCGTACCCAAAAAATGCTCGAAAATTGAACCCATATTAAGGAATATCAATGTAATATACGTAATTGCATCTGGGTACTTCATCCAGATTTGCTTAAAGGTTCAAGACGGCCCAGAGGTCAAGTCATTGCTCCGTCTTGCAGGGAATTTCTTGATCGAACCTAGCACAGCGTAATACAATTGTCTGTCACGGAGAGGATTTTTAAGTGACCAGTCCCTAGTTGACAATTTAAGCACAACTGTAAGATATGACACCTTACAAATATTATCAACCAGAACATTTCACTATCTCTGAATTTGGCATAAAATCATAGATACTAAATCTATTAGGTGGTACTTAGGGGATGCCCGGCAAAATAGTGGAAAAAATCTGAATTCGCTACCCCAGGTTGGGGGGAGTCACAAAGTTCGATGGTGGTCATAGCCGTAACTCAGCATCGGTTAGTCCGATTTTGTTGAAATTTGGTATACAGCTTCCTTATATGAGTCTAACAGGGGTCCGTGCTGTCCTAAATTCCAAAATCCTAATTTTAGATTTCCCGGGTATTTTCGGGTTTTTGAGCTGCTGAGCTGATCAGAGTAACCAGAATTATTCGGGTGTACTGACTCGTTACCCCGATAGTACTCCTACCCGTACACGCTACACCAAGTAATGCCCATATATACCCGTGACCTGGGGTAGGCTTCTTGCAAATTTCTCTGAAAAATCATTGCTGAATTTCCCTGCTGAATTTTGTGAGGTTGTCTTTAACGATTTTAAAAATCCCTGCTGAAAAAAGGGCCAACGTGTTTCAATATCGAATTTATCAACAATCAGTGATTAATTACAAGTGTGATTTTTTTCAGGCATGTAGCCAGGAACTGGCCAAGGGGGGGAGGGCAACATTAATTAGAACGTACATATACCAAAACCTAGAAGCAACAATGAAAATAAGTCGAAAACAGGCGCTGCAAGTCAGGTTAATTGACCCTTCCATGAAAGTACAAAAGAAAGGTCGGTCTGAAGTCGAAGGTCACAGCTATACAGGAAGTCAGACCGGTCAGTCTCAAATTTCGAGCGATGTCCCAACCCTCGAATACAACAACCACGGTAAAACCTCGATGCATAAAGCAAAAAATGATTTCAGCAATATTTGAATTTGTCTGAAAACTTCTAAACATAATATTTTGAAATGATTTCAAAATGCTTACGAGAAACAATCATAATTTCACAATTTACAATACGGCAAATTACGGTCAATGCACAACTTAGAGTAAACGTCAAGGTCTAGATTACAAGCTATCGGGCGAAATTCTTTCAGGTTCTTAATCAGCGCACTGAGTTTGCCCAGAACATACAAATTTATAAAACGCTCAAATCAGTTGATAATCTACTACACTTTTCCGAATGCAGCTGTACATTACATTGTAAAGGATTTCCTCAACGCCCCCCAAAATTCCATCTGCAAGACTTCCAATCAACCACACTTCATTGAAAACTAACTTTTATTGCGAGTCCTGTTCACTAAATTGAAAGTTCGGGGTTGAGTTTGAGTGGAATTATTGTAGATTAAATTGTGATTAAGGGTTCTAGCGTCTGTTTGAGTCCATGAGTACCGAGTACCATGAGTGCGAGTTCCAAAAATTATATAATTCGAACTCCGAGGCTGAGTTCGAGTGCAAGGATTAAAGCTTATAAAATTATTGCTGTGAGTTCGAGGGTTCGAAAAAGTTCATAGAACTCGTGAGTTCCGAGTTTGAGTGCCCAAATAATGCCGATCCATAGATGGGCATGTTTCTCCCCCTCTGCCTCTTTGTGCGAGGGATGGAATATAGCCTGCTCGCACTCTCCCTCGTCATCAATCGAGCGACACGTTACGGGTTGTCCTCGTCCTCGCCCTCGTGAGGGGTTACTTTTAAAATACACCCCTCTCCCTCGCACTCATGAGGGCCCTCGTTATTTTATATTACAAGTAAAAAATCCCCCCACAATTTCCTGTGCCTTGAAATAACTTTTTCGCAGACACTTGGTTAAAATATGACAACTTCAATATGTAACGACATTCCCCCAGTTCTGAACGTACGGAACTTTTGGATAGCTTAGAAAGTTTATAAAATTTCCTACAACCTAGCGTTCAAAACAAATTTTAAAAAAATTGTTGTGGAAATAAACTACTGTATTCAAAATAGTGCCCTATATTGGTGCAGGTTTTACCCAGGTATTTGGGTATAGGCACATATTATGTACGTTACATGTATTATTACGTATGTTATATATATTCGTGGTTGACATAATTGTAAAAAGTATAAAAAACTTATAAAAGATTTTGTCCTGAAAATAACGTAAAAAACAAGTTTAAAATTCTAATTCATCGGTAAAAAGTGCCTATCCTCCTTATATTTTAATTGTCGGCAAAATGGAAAACATTCAGTAGTCAAACTACAATATTTTGTTATAAAAGACATTTTTTTGGCCTTTGACAATAATTCTTCATTATAATCGATTCAGTAGCTCAGAAAATTACTATTATTGATCAAAGCTGTTTTCTACGTCTCCGGTTAATAAAGATTAGTCACAAATAGGTTCCATAAACCTCAGACCAGTAATATTCAATAGTAGGGTCTGCAAACAGCATTAATCAAATATAAAGCCCAGGTGTCCTTGTTTAAAATGATCATGTCTCCCCATCATCCTAAATTGAAATTTTTTTCTGGAGTAATATGAGAAATTTCAACCTAAACAAGAGAAACTTTTACTTTAAAAAATTAAAACTGGGATTTTTGCCCAGGGCCATAAACCATGTACCTAAGACGTTATGAAGTTGGTCTTGCTACAGAACAATATATGTATGATTTTCGCATAACGATTAAGGTAAGAGAAGGTCATGAGGGCCTGCATGTGTACTCTGCCTCCCCCTCTTTCGTTCACATCCTATTCATAGGTCCTCTCCCTCATGTTCATGAGGGCGCCTAAAATCAACGTGTACTCGCCATCACCCTCGCAGTTTGTGAGGGCGAGGACGAGGGAGAGGGCGAGGCATCCCTCAATCCCTCGTGAGGGTGCCCATGTATGTGCCGATCTATGATGGACACACATTGCGATACGATTTTCGCGCGTATGGATGGGTCAACTTTTGACGGGAGGAGCCGTGGGTAATAAATCATTCACTTACGAAACATGCAAACTTGATGGGTGATTCTAGAGTTATGCTATTTATACACAGATATTTACATGGATTACTGCCTGTGTTGAGTTTCGCAGTGATTTTTTTAAGTACAAATAAAAAAAATAGTACTGTCAAATCACTGAAAAGGTTTGCATGTCTCGGTATGGACTGATTTATTTTTAACTTTTTGAGTGATTTGAGAGTATTTTATTTCGAATGGGGGGGGGGGTCAATTGCCCCCTTTGTCCCCCCTTGGCTACGCGCCTGATTTTTTCCATACGTCAATGGTAACTCCAATGGCATATTTTTCCTTGAATTTACACAAGAGTTAACTTCGCTCCAACGGTTAGATACAATAGTTTAATGATTGGGCACCAATTCCTTGCTGAGTGTTATTGCTGGAAAATACTTCTGATAATAGACGTTCCATTGTTACCGTGAAATACAACTTTGGATTTCCTCACTCTATTGTCCGAAGGTACCATGAAAACCCGCATAATTTTTTGGTTGATGATTGCTAATGCCGTAGGTCATGTAAGTCAAAACTCGTTTGTGTAACCTTGACATCATGACATTGGTTCTGTTTTTAATAATCATTTGAGGTTTCTAGGCCATTCCCATCGAGCCAAAAAACGAGACTCGTACGGAAGCACCAGCAGCTCCACCAGGCCCCGCTGTTCCAGGTAAGCCTGAGAAAACGTTTTCCTTACAATTTAAATATTTTGAGAGCACTTGACATAATTTTGATTCTGAATGAGGAGGGAGTTCAAAGGATAGATGGATGCTGGGCGGAGGGTCCAACTGGAATTGGTCACGTAAGGGATATGTATTTGGCTCACAATAAAATTTACCTAATTATATTTTCTTATTTAAGCGTTTCCTATGTACTTTCAAGGGTTATGTAGTCCAAAATACTAACTTGCAGTACATTGCATTCAATTAAAATTTTCTAATCAAAATAATAAATCAAATATTTTTTTAAACTTTTAGTGGCAGTTGTTCCGGATGAATCAAGTAATTTGCACATTTTTTTCGGATTTAACAAAAAGGACAGAGCAAATGTAAATTCTTCCTTAATCTCTTTAATATAGCAACTACACAACAACCTCCGAATTCATATGCACTGGACGACGATGAAGTAAGGGGGAACGGTAAGTGAAAATATTAAAATAGCAACTATTTATGAAAATCTGAACCGTCTACCGGAAATTTTAATATAATCCAGAACGTCCCCGGAAAAAATATCAGTCTGACTCTGAGGAAGATGGTGAGTAAAGAATTCGTTGCAAAATCATTATAATTTTAAAAAAATTGTCGGTAATCTTCAGCAGCCGTACTTTTAATTAATTAATCCAGAACGTCCCCGGAAAAAATTTGCTCGTGACTACGTGGATGACCCCCCTGTAGTTGCATATGGTGAGTATTACATTTGTATAAAAATCAATGGCAATTTTAAAAACTGTCGGTAATTTTGAGCAGAACGCCCCCGGAAAAAAATTGTGCGCGACTATGACGAAGTTATTGAATATAGAGGAAATGGTGAGTCAAAATGTTTTCGTATAAAATTAAAAGAAGAATTATAAAAATTTTCTTAATGAGTATACAGTAGTTAAATTTTCATGTATTCCAGGACGCCCGAGGAAACAACCTCCGCGTGACTATGATCAAGTGGTTACAGTGGTACAAAACGGTGAGTGAAACTAAATTTAAATAAAACTGCAAATAAGCGAATACCCTAAAACACCCATTGGTCTAGAGGAAGTTATTATTGGCATTTTTATGTGATCTAGAACGTCCCCCTCCACGTGAATATGAGCAAGTTATTAAAGTAATGCCAATTGGTAAGTAAAAATTAAACCAGTATTTTAAAATCTCCTTCAAATTTCCTTCAAATTTTAGAGCGTCCCTGGAATAGACCTTCTCGTGAATTTGAACAAATTGTTAGCGTCGTACCTGTGGGTGAGTATAAAAATACGATTATTTTAAAATCTCAAGAAGTGTAATTATTACAGCAATTTATTATACTTTTTTTTAGAACGTCCCCGGATTAACCCTCCACGTGACTACGAGCAAGTGGTCAGTGTAGTACCAGTGGGTGAGTGGCTTGAGTTCCTATAAAATTAAATGAAATTGTAAATTCCCAGGGGTGCTCCACTAATTGTATTTTTATATAATTAATCTAGAACGTCCCCGGATAAGCCGTCCTCGCGATTTTGACCAACCTAATCCTGTAGTAGTAAATGGTAAGGAAAATAAAGTCATACGAATTTGTTTATAAAATCGTTTCAAGCGGTCTACTCATAAAATGTACATTTTTTAGGCAATCAAGAACTCCCCAGAAAGCGAACTTCACAAAACTTAGCCCAAGTTGTCCAAGTGCGAGGAAATGGTGAGTGAAAATACATTCAATGACATTTTAACCCAAAGATTCAAAAAGTGTGCATAAAAACATGTATTTATAGCAAAACTAGCTCAACCATTGCAATTTAGAATTTTATGTATTATAATATTTAATACTAGTCCTGGTTTAAACTCTATTAATTATTAAGTTAGCTAGTGCATTCATTTGAATTCCAAGTATTTTCTTTCATTTCAGGTAATTCGCAGAATCCTGGACAAGATCGCAGTGACGTCATTGACATTAAAGGCAAAAGAATTTATGTCGTCGAGAACTAAAATTGTGGATGAAACTTATAAAACATTTTAATGAAAATCATGCAAGACTATTAAACAAATGGAAAATTCCCCGGAGGGGTGCAACATCGAATGTGTATTTCAAGGAAATTGGCTATTTTGATGCATTGGTGTTGCAGCTTTAAATCCACAGATGTCGCATAATTTCCAAAACCAAAATTAACCCAGAGCATAAGTTCCCGATCATTAGACCATGCACATTGCCATAACAATTAAATTCCTGGGTGAATGCGTCTTAACCTCTCCATTCTCGTAAACACAATTTGAATTTTCAGACCGTGATTGCTATAATTATTCCAGAATGTATGGCCATGATCCTAAAAGTATGCAAATTAAAATACTATGTTTTAAAGAAATCCCGTGTAACAATATTTTTGGCAACAAAATACAAAACTCACTGAATAAGACATCACTATTTAGTTACACATAAGGTTTTTCTGGACCACGGTCTTGGATCTAGTCTGCTCCGAAAGTCTGGACCTGAGCAATGGTCTGGTGTGAGCTTTGGACCAGACCAGGTTCATAAAATTTAGATCAGACGACGCCAGTGCAGTGGCATCCCCAATATTGTTTATAGAAATTACTCCAAGTATGTTGAAACGGCTTTATTAGATAGGCGTTATAGAAAAACGGTTAGCCATAGCCATTTCAAAAATCATATATGTATAGAAAAGCAGGTAGGCCGAAAATGTTTCTAGGCTTATAAGTAGGCTCATATGTGGAGATGAATTTGTAGGGAAGTTACAGGTAGGCAAATTCATTTGCCCATCTTTGATGACAATAGAGGAACTTTGTTTCACTTTGCCCCCAAAGATTCACTAAATAAAATATTTTTCTGGACAAATGGTGTTTGGTCAGACCTGGTCCGTATACGTCAGAACAAGAATAAATGGCCTGCCCAGGAGCTTTGGACCAGACTATAGTAAAATGAAATCTGGATCAAACCAGGTCATTGGCATGCCCACGAGAATCGTCTCACAATCACCTGTTTCAACTTCAAGATAAGAGCTTAATGTGTAAAATAAATTGAAAACAAATACGTTACTCCTACCAATTATTTTTTCAATGTTACAAATAAGTTTTTGTAATTTATTATTCTACATATTTTTTAAAATTCCTGTATGTAACTTTAAATATTACAGTAGTGGTTGGGAATATTTTCGGATGTTGACATGGATTTTGTGAATTTTATCCGTTCATAGATAATTATAGTAAATATTTCTATAGGAAATGCCCTTAATACCCCTATTACTATTAATTATGGCTAGCCGTAATACACGAGTAAGGAGTTTTTTTGTGTTCCTTTAACCAAAACCTCAATCGTGTCTTTTATCTTCCGTCAGAAGGAAAATAGGGCATTGCATGTGTGTGTGTGTGTGTGTATGTTAGTAACTTATTTTTTTCTTGG
The DNA here is from genome assembly GCA_947179485.1 of Allacma fusca. NCBI lineage: Eukaryota > Metazoa > Arthropoda > Collembola > Symphypleona > Sminthuridae > Allacma > Allacma fusca. Next base: position 68,432,193 of record OX359245.1, read on the forward strand.
CAGCAGGCTCAATCCCAGTTGGTACAAAAAACTATGACTAAAGCCTCGTAATTATTACAGTAGATGTTATTTCCACAATGGGCATTTTCATGTAAATGCAATCCACGTTCCATTCCGCCATAATGTGACGTTAGCTTGTAACTGGATACTTTGCGTCCTAATGTCATTAAAATAATCCTTCCTTTTTCTACATTCTAATGCCTATTGCTTCTACTATATGGAACACATCCAACAGGGGTATTCAGAACTGCCTTTGATTTTTAATGACTATTAACTCTGCAATACCCACTAAAATCCCATAATACATTCGGTGATTTTTGTACAATAACGAAAATTGGAAAAAATTGGTCCCTACCCAAATGTTAGTAATTATACATAGATAATCATCTGTTCATTGCATGTCACTATACAAGTTAAACAGATAATAATGTGCTTATGAGTGTACTTACTAGGAAAAATAAGCTGAGTATTTTACGTTTAAAGAGAATACACTGCTTATTAATTCTTGATATCGGCTTACATACGCCCGCTCCTGGAGAATTGTTTAGGCATTTATATTTTTAGTCAGTCCTGGAAATGAATACGCGAAAAAGTTACTCTGAATTGTCTACGTAACAGTTTACAAGGGATGGTAAAATACTTGGAAGCTCCTATATAGTACTTGTATATACATATTGCAAATGTAAATTCTGGGAAGTTACAAATCATTATAGTATATAACACAGTAATAATTTGTTACAGTCTATGTAAGAGGAAACCACAATTTAGGAATTCCCTGAATGTGAAGCTAACCAGTAAGCAGAAAAATCAGTGCGTTGAAGAGGTTCTCAATGCTCAATATTCCTGTACATATTTCTTTACACTCAACCTACAAACATAACACGGGCTGATGCAGAAAATTCAACTCAACACATTATTTGTTAATTTATAGCTTCGAAACTTTAGAGCATGCCGACAGTACGTTGGTCAGAACAAATTACAATATTTATTATTTGAACCCGCATTAAAATAACATACGCAATTAACTTAACTTGGCATAACTGCAACAAAGTAAGCAACAATTGCATTAATTTTTGTAACGGAGTAGTGGCTACATCTCTAATGGTTGAACTATCAACTTTACAATCTGATGTATAGATTTAATTTTTCTTGAAATCTCTTCATAAGCAGATAATATTTACGGCTAATAGATTGAATCTTGCAGGGTCCTTTACTGCAAACTATAATTTCGAATTTTAGATTGGCAAAAATGGACTCAGCACATAGTAGTTACAACACGAAAATGTCCCCGCTATATACAAAGGTATCATTTTAGAATTGCATAAAGTATTTAAAGATACGAGATTTGTATAATATTTATGATTTATGTATATAGGATATATATAAATGATTTTTCTACTCAAATTTAGGATACAAGCCCCACACCATTCACAACTACTTCAACAACCGGGGTCACAATTAACGGAGCATATCATGGAAACATGTCCGTCATGGTGACTGTCAACCTTCCAAAGTCTATTGAGCGTCCAAAACGCATCGAATTCAACATTGATGACAGTGTCCCGACGTTCACTGGAAGAGAAGATTTTATCAAGGACCTTCATGAGGAGATACTGACCAATCAAAAAAATAAACCCCAATCTGCACGTTCTCAGGCAGTGGTGATTAGTGGGATGGCGGGAGTGGGGAAAACTCAGTTGGTACGAAAATACATTGAACTGTATAAAAATTCTTATGAGCACGTGATCTGGATCAATGCGGAAACTTACTCAGTAGCAATAAGCTGTTTCATTCGAATAGCTTCCAAAATATCTATTGATCTTAATTATGACGGAAGGAGAAGGTTGGATGAGGACATTTTGGACGAAATATGGAATTTTGTCTGTCAGAAATCCACACTAATTGTTTATGACAATGTAGAAGTCTTCACGGCAGATGAAGGCAAGAATGGCCTCCATCAACTTCTTCCACAAATTAATTCTGCATGGAAGGTTCCGGCTATAATTGTCACTACACGAAATCGCAACTGGGAAAACTTTACATTCAGAGATCTCAGAGGTTTTGATGAGAATGAATCCTGGGAATTATTATCCAAACAGGATTTTCAAGATAATGAGGATAATCGGTATTTGGTGAAAGAACTTCAAAACCTCTGTGAGGGATTACCTTTGGGAGTTCAGCAAGCAATCTCATTTATCCGACACAAACGAAAAACTAACGCAGTCACATCTAAAGGACCCTACACTGCAAGAGATTTTATGAACGAAGTATCCGTGAATAGAAGAAAATTCCTTTCGACTGAACCCCCGGAATTCGTGTCAAAAAACTTGTATGTCCTGCTTGATATGACGTTCAAACAGATGGAAACAATCGAGCATGGGGAATTGGCCCTGAGATGTCTGGAATTAATGGCTATCCTTAGCCCCGATAATATTCCCACAGTACTCATTAACGAGTTTTTCAAAGACGAAGGTAACAATTTAGGAGAAGCACTGATGTTACTACATGACCGGAATTTAATCACAAGCTGCAATGAATTCTACCAGATTCATCGAATGATTCAAGCTATTTCGCTTGAGTCCAGCAAAATTGATGCAAAAAAAGTTGCAAGTCTTTTATCAGAGGTGATAGAATTCTTTACAAAATTTCTAGAACCATTGGCTATAAATTCAGGCCAAGTGCATGAAATAATTAACAATGCCGTAATAATACACCAGCAAATTGCCCCTGACACCCACTCCGAAGAAATTGGTAAATTTCAAACAGTACTTTACCTAAAGCTTGGCCTAATCGGCTGCTTCAAAATCGCACTAACAATTGGTCAAGCATTACTCAAAACAAATGAGAAACTTTGGGGAGAAGATGATGACAGAACAATAAATCTCAAAGAAGCCATGTGTTTTGCATTGTTCAACGCAGGCAGTTATGTTCAGTCCGAAAAACTATTTAACGAAGTTCTACAAAAGCGAAATACAATATTCGGCCCACAGCACCCCACTTCTTTGAATACAAAACAGCATTTAGCAGAAAATTTACATAGCCAAGGAAAATGTGAGGAGGCACATCAAATTTACAAAGATATTCTAGAAATTCGCATTAGAATTTTGGGCCCAGAACATCGGGATACGCTGGATATACAATCAAATATAGCGGATGTTTTGAAAAGTAAGGGCAGGTATAAAGAGGCTTATATAATGTACATGGATATTCTGGAAATTCAAAATAAAATATTTGGCCCCAAAAATACAAAAACATTGTCAACTAAGCAAAATCTGGCGTATGTGCTAATGCTTGAAGAAAAAAATGAAGAAGCATATTTAATATACACCGACATACTGGAAATTAACAGTGCAATTTTCGGAACCGAACATACGAATACAATTCGTGCGAAACAGAAAATTGCATCTGTTTTGGACAACCAGAGGAAATATGAAGAGGCATATGTTATATATAACGAGATTCTAGAAGTTCACAAACGAATTTATGGTCCAGAACATCCGAAGACGCTTTTAACAAAACAAGATATGGCGGATACGTTGAAACGCCTGGGAATGTATGACGAGGCAATTCGAATCTACTCTGAGATTATAAAGACTCAGAGTAAAATTTTGGGGCCGGACCATCCGGACACGCTTGATACCAGACACTTTATGGCAGATGCTTTCAAATATCAGGACAAATATGAAGAGGCATATCAAATATACAAAGATATCCTGGAAATTCGAAACGCAGTATTGGGCCCGGAACATCCAATTACACTATATTCAAAGCACAGTGTTGCGGATGTTCTGGAAAGTCTAAAAAGATATGGAGAGGCTTACCAGATCTACAACGAAGTTCTCAAAAGTCGCAATGCAGTTTTGGGCCCTGAACACCACTACGTACTTTCCACAAAAAGCAACGTTGCGGATGTTTTGGTATGTCAAGAAAAATATGAAGAGGCATTTGGAATATACTCCGAGATCTTGGAAATACAAAATGAAATAATTGGACCAGACCATCCCGACACCCTTGCTACGAAATACAAGGTGGCATGTGTTTGGGAAATTCTGAAAAAATATGAAGAGGCATACAAAATTTACAACGAGGTTCTAGAAAGACGAATTACAGTTTTAGGGCCGGAGCATCGGATTACACTTATAACTAAACACAGTTTAGCGAATATTTTGGAAATTCAGGAAAGATATGAAGAGGCTTATCGTATTTACAGCGAGGTGTTGGAAGGTCGCTCAAAAGTTTTGGGATCAGAGCATTCCAGTACACTTGAAACAAAAGACAAATTAGCATTTGTGTTGATAATGCAGAGGAAATATAAAGAGGCATTCAAAATGTACAACGAGATTCTACAAACACGCACAAGGATTTTGGGCGCTGAGCATCCTACAACACTTACGACAAAAAATAAAACGGCGGATGTTCTGCAATGTCAGAGAAGATATGAAGAGGCATACCGTATTTACAGCGAGGTTCTGGCAATTCGCTCTGTAGTTCTGGGACCCGAACATCGAAGTACCCTTGCAACAAAGCACAGTATGGCGGATGTTTTGAAATTTCAGGCAAGATATGAAAGGAAAAAACAAATTTAGAACGATGTTTCAAATAGTTGTTACCACAAGTAGTTGCCACTGGATACTTCTAGATTATGTAGATCGAAACGCAATAATATGATGGATGATTAGGAATATCAGGAAAACTATTTACAGTAGAAGATCTTGTTCTTTTGAATGTTCTACAAGATGAAAATAAAAAACTAGGACCAGATCATTTCGGCACACTGGTTACCAAGTACGATATAGAAAATATTTCGCGTAGCCAGGGCAAACTAAAAAATGAACTTCTAAATAAAGAGGCTATCAACAAAAACATGAATTTAGGATCGTAACGATCCGATAATAGGGCTAACAAACAAGAAACCAGCGACCTACTAACAAAGCGGATTTTGTTTAAAAGCTTTGCTGTTGTCAAATATTTTAGGATTATAAACTCCAAGTTCAGTTGTTAAATCAGCAATAAATATTTGAATATTTTTAAATATTTGATAATTATTCTATGTCTTACATTCTATACTGAATGATCCGACGCAGTCAATTATTCAGTCTTACATCTGTTCAAGCGTAAAACACATCAATTAAGCCACTGACTGTCTCTGATTTAATTTAATTTAATTAATACTGTGCGCATATGGTGCTTAATTTATTACACTCTATTGCCTGAGGAAATTGAGGGGAGGCTAATATTTAGGACTAGCTCTGTTGAAAGGGAGATTCCCTCTTGACATAAATATATTCTCATCGCATGTTTTTTGCGGTAACTGGTTAAAACAAAAAATGTATATATGCATTATCTCATATTGACAATAAATCCTGGATGACATATGAAACATAAAAACGCGTCTCTTTCTGAGACGTATAATGTAAATGTCGAAAAATTGTCTACTCAAAGCAATGTTTTTAATTGTATAAGCAAAATAGAAATAGAATGATTGTTAATTAAAGACGTGGAGAATAAGTAGATTATAAAAGCGTGCAGATAAGAGTAACTAAGATTGTTAACTTGTGGAATTTTCGTACAACTATTATGAATTATATCAGTTACAGTTGCTTTAGTTCTTGTGATGTTGAATGTCATGGATATCCAGTCGTTTTTAATATACGTGAGGTCTGCAATGATCAGTGTAACTTGAACTGGATGATTTTAGTAAAAATTAAATTTTGTCGGGATATGTGATTCGAGTGTTTATTATTTTTTAAGTAAATCAAAAACAAGATCTACATCTCAACCTATTAGAGAGATATTATTTTAAGTCATTATTTTAAGTAATGGTATCTAAATGAAGCTTAATAATTAAACATTTACTAGTAAAGAAATTTCTACATGGGTACGCATAATTCACAGGTTAATTCTGTTAAGGTTATACTGTAGCATGACAGTACAGGAGTTTTGCCGCGCATTTTACAATGACCGGATCTCCAAATATGGATAAATATATTGCTAACCCTTAGGAACCACTCAACTGTTCTTTCTAATTATTATAAAATAATAGTTGCATTATACTGTAATAGTAAACATCCACACATTAGTCTGTTTGGCCGGAGAACGCTGCTGTTTGGCTTTCTGGGTTTATTAAACGCTTTGTACTCATATGCTGTTCCAGAACAGAGCTGCGTTCAAGTCAAGTTATTTTAGACAACTTGACATGAAATTGACTTGAACTTGAAAAAATTGTCTAAGCGATGTATCCGCACTTGTACTTGATGAATCAAGTTTCTCAAGCAACTTGAGTATTCAAGTACTCGATTTTCAAGTTCATTTTATTGAACTTGAACTTGATCATAACTTGACGTTCAAGTTGGGCACATAACTTGACTTGAACGTGAACTTGAACTTGTACTTGAACTTGATTATTCAAGTAATTTTTTCGTAAATGAATAAACAATACTAAAAATTTCGTCCACAACTATTATAGTTAATAATGGCATTATAAGAACATCTTTATAAAATAATAAGGCCGAAATTTTAATTATTCAAATTGCTTTTCAGTGACAAAAACTCAAGTTATACTCAAGTTTTATTCAAGTACTTCCATTCATGGTACTTGAACTTGACTTGATTTTACAATCAAGTAATAAATTATTAACTTGAACTTGATCGAACTTTAACTTGAAAATTCAAGTTAAAATCATAATTTCACTTGAACTTGATGTTCAAGTTTCAAGTTACAAAATTGTCTGCACTTGACTTGACTTGAACTTGATACGCACTTGAACTATTCAAGTTATACTTGAACTTGAACGCAGCTCTGTTCCAGAAGACATGCAGTGAGTAGAAAAGGGAACTTCGTTTCTAATATAAACAATTACTGTAACAGCGTGTTAATAAGTTTATTAACTAAAGCTTAGTCATTAGTGGGCTACACCTTATCACGATTAAATTGTGTGCATGTTTTTCCTTATTCCCAAGAATTTAACTCTTATAAAGGCTGTGGAGGGAGGAATATAATTATGTCGGATTATCCTCCAAGCTCATGTAGAACCGTGACGGTAATTATTTTGATATTTGTTCCCCGAAATACACACATAGAAAAACTCTACGAAGCTAACCAACAAGCAGTAAGTTCAGTATATGTTAAAGTAACTTTAACTGCATCCTATTCTCACAGGGGCTTATTTATTCTAGCCATTTCCACAAGCATTTCACTATTAAAAATTTTTACATTGTTTATTGTTATACGCGTTTGGTTCTTCTCAACTGCGATTTCATGAACTTTTCATGATTTCGCTCGCATGACCAAATGAAGCAATAAATTGAATTCATTTTTGTAACAGAAAAATAACTAGATACCTCTACATATACTTGGCGTTCAATTATCTTACCACAAAAGCAATTTTTTTTAATATTCAAATTCCGGCTTATTACCTTACTCCAGACAGCGCGTTGGCAGACCTTCTGAAATGGAAAACAACATTAGCAATTCGTGGAGGTAATTTGAATTAGCCCGTTATTTTGAAATAATACCAATAAGTTTAGCTCATACAATGGAAGGAAATGAAAAATGATTTCCCATAATTTAGATGGTTCTAGGTGTTCAGACGTTTTGGGAAATATTCAGAACAAACATTTGAAATGAAGTTAATTAATTTCCAAATTGTCTAAATTTAAAATTATGAGTTCCCCCTTCCGATTTTGCTTCTCGAAAGTAATATGTCATATTTAGAATAAAAAAGGTAACTAACGTGTAGGAAATATTATAATTTCCGAAACTATTTATTTATTTCAAAACACAATTTCTTGCGTTATGTGCTTTTGAAACATTTCGAGGAAATATATTTTTGCTAAGTTTTTTTTAGAGATAATCTGGTCATTTGGCTATGATTCCTGAAAAAGGTGCAAGGTTGGTGAAAACGCAGTGACGACGTCGGACATCTGCAATGTGTAATGAGCTATACTAAATTTTTGGTTTATCTCAAAGTATCGTTTTGATTTTTAGATCTACAAAAAACGACTCAACAATCACTTCTAACCCAGTGCAACATCCAAAGGTACCATCTTGTACATCTTCCATACCCATACGATGTAATTAACCAAATAATTAGAAAACTAATCACACGATACGCTTGTCCTAATTTAGAATACCATTAGTACTTCAACCGGTCTCATTATAAATGGAACCTACCATGGCGACATGGAAGTATTGGTTAATCTAAACATACCAAATCCTACTCAACGTCCGAAACGCATTGAATTCAACATTGACGAATGTGTCTCGACTTTCACGGGAAGAGACGCTTTCGTCAAACAAATCCATGAGGACATACTGAATAGTCCTAATTGTGAGTCTCCGTCATCATGTTCTCAGATAGTGGTGATTTGTGGGATGGCCGGGGTGGGGAAATCTGAGCTGGCACGAAAATACATTGAACTGTACAAGAAACAATATGACCACGTTTTATGGATCAACTCTGAAACCTACTCGGTGGCAATTAGCTGTTTCCTGAGAATAGCTGCAAAAATATCAAATGATCTTAATCATGACGTCAGGAGAAAGCTGGATGAGGACATTTTGGACGAAATTTATGATTTCGTCTGCCAAAAACACACTTTGATCGTTTACGACAACGCAGAATTCTTCAAGGAAGAGGATGGAAAGGATGGACTTCATCTACTTCTACCACGGGTAAAATCCACAAGGACAGTGCCTGCAGTAATTATCACTACAAGAAATCCAAACTGGGGAAATTTTACGTGTAGGGATTTGAAAGGCTTTGATATCGATGAGACGCGGGAATTACTGACGAAACAAGATTTTGAAGACAATGCGGATAATCAGTGCTTAGCTGAAGGTATTCAAAATATGTGTAACGGATTACCGTTGGAAGTACAACAAGCCATTTCACTATTTCGTCACAAGCAAAAAATTAATGCGGCTACGTCTCAGAAACCATACACTGCAAAAGATTTTTTGAGCGACTTGTCTCTCAGTAGGAAGAAATTATTGCCTTTGACTGAGCCAGCTGAATTTGTCTCACAGAACTTGTATGCCTTGGTTGAAATGACATTTGATCTAATTGACTCAGTACAATACGGTGAATTGGCTTTGCAATGTCTTAGTCTAATGGTTATCCTAAGCCCTGATCACATCCCTACTGGTATTGTTGACGAGTTCTACAAAAATGAAGGTACTGCATTGGCAGAAGCACTGAATTTACTTCGTGACTGCAATATTGTTACACGGTCCAATGAATGTTATCAGATTAATCGGAATATTCAAGCCGTTTTGCTTGGTTCAAGCAGAATTCAAAATTATTACACGCAAAAAAAGGAGGACGTCATGTCCAAAGTAATACCATTCTTTTCGGGATTTCTTGATGCCATGGCTATTAATTCGGTACAAGTCCACGAAATAGCCAATAGTGCAGTACAACTCCACAAACACATCTCCCCTGAGAGTGTTTCCAAAGACATTTTGGATTTCCAAAAAATCCTTTTACATAAACTAACTGAGATTGGCAAATATAATGACGCACTCACAATTTGTCACGCCGCACTCAAAACAAGTGAGATACTAATGGGGGAGGAGGATAATGTAACAATCGACTTCAAAGAAAGCCTATGTGAGGCATTGCTAAACGCGGGAAAGTATCCGGAGTCTCAAAACCTTTTCAACGAAGTTTTACATACTCGAACTGATATTTTCGGTCCGGAACACCCCGCTACTTTGACTACGAAGAACAATTTAGGGAAAGTTTTGCACACGCAAGGGAAATATGAAGAGGCCTATAAAACTTTCAGGGATGTTCTGGAAATTCGCCAAACGTTTTTAGGTCCGGAACATTTGGTTACTCTGGCTACAAAAAATAATCTAGCAGGAGTGTTGGCAAGTCTGGGGAAATTTGAGGACGCATATCAAATCAACATTGCCATTCGAGAAGCTCAAGTTCCAATATTGAGTCCGGAACATCCACTGATCATAAATACGTTACATAATATTGCTGGCTGTTTGGTAAGCCTTGGGAAATATGAAGAAGCTTACCCCATTTACATCGACATTCTAAAAGTGAGAGATAGGATCTTGGGCCCAGAGCATCCCAATACAGTGGCAACAAAACATAGCATGGCGGAACTTTTGGAGAGTCAAGGAAAATATGAAGAGGCATACCGGACTTACGTTGATGTTCTGGAAATTCGAAATAAAATAATAGGACCGGACCATCCGACTACACTGGTAACAAAGCACAATTTGGCGGGTGTTTTATTAAAACGGGGAGAAATTGATGAGGCATGTTTAATCTGTATGGAGGTTCTTGAAAGCAAAAACAAAATATTCGGTCCGGAGCATCTGAGTACACTTCATACAAAAACCAGTATGGCATTAATTTTGGAAAGTCAAGGCAAATATGAAGAGGCCTATAAGATGGGTATGGATGTTCAAGAAATTCAAGATAAAATATTAGGACCCGACCATCCCAGAACGCTTATTACTAAACAAAATATAGCTAGTGTTTTGGATAGTTTGGGAAAATATGAAGAAGCAAGCCAGATGTATAAGAACGTTCTTAAAGTTCAAAATAACATTTCCTGCCCAGAACACCCTGACACTTTGGTTATTAAGAATAATTTAGCTAAAGTTTTGCATACGCAAGGAAAGTATGAAGAAGCACATCAAATTTACAAAGACATTCTGAAATGCAGCAATGCAATTTTGGGCCCCGAACATCCGAGTATTCTGATAACAAGAAATAATATAGCGCTTGTTCTGGAAAGTCAGGGGAGATTTGAAGAGGCATACCAAATCTACATTGATGTTCAAGAGATTCAAATTTCAATACTAGGTGCGAAACATCCTCAAACGTTAACTACATTGCATAACATCGCATATGTTTTAGAAAGTCAGGGGAAATTTGACGAGGCTTATCCGATTTACGCTGATGTTTTAGAAAATCAAAATAAAATATTGGGCCCGGAACATCCACAAACGTTGAAAACAAAACATAACATGGCGAGTGTTTTGTTAAGTCAATGTAAATACGAAGACGCATATGCAATCTACGATAATCTTCTGAAAATTAAAAATAAAATATTCGGCCCGGAACATCCTAGTACAATAAGCACAAAACAGAATCTGGCCTGTGTTTTACAGAATCAGGGCAAATATGAAGAGGCACAGCAAATTTATAATGATGTTCTAGAAAGTCAAAAGAAAGTATTAGGCCCGGTTCATCCAAGTTTACTCATAATCAAACAAAATATAGCCGTTGTTTTGGAACTTCAGGGAAAATTTGAAGAGGCCCGCCCAATTTACAACGATGTGTTACAAAGTTGCGGCACCGTTGTGGACCCAGAAACACCATCTACGCTGACAACGAAGCTAAATATAGCGAATGCGTTCAAAAGACATGGAAAATATGACGAGGTATATCAAATCTACAAAGAGGTTCTGGAAGTTCATACTAGAATTTTGGGGCCAGAACATTCAAAAACTCTTTTTATGAAACATAGTATTGGCGATATCTTGACAATTCAGCAAAAATTTGAAGAGGCATTTCGAATTTACAACGACGTTCTACAAGTTCAAAATAAAATATTCGGTCCGGACCATCCAGACACCCTTGAAACCAAACACGTTATAGCCGGTGTTTTAGAAAGTCAAGGAAAATATAAGGATGCATCACAGATTTACATGGAAATACTGGAAATTACCGCCAGAATTTTAGGACCAAAACATCTAAACATACTTACAACAAAGCACAAATTGGCGCGCGTGTTGCAAAAACAGGAAAATTCGAATGTGGCAGACCTAATGAACAATGATGTCCTAGTAAACCGCAAGACTATTTTCGGGTCAGAACATGCCCCAAATCGGACAACAAAACTCAAAACATTGGAAGTATTGGAATGCCAGAGAACGTGCGAAAATTCTATTCCTAATTACAACGAGGTTCCACAAACTGAAAATGAAATACTGAATCCGGATCACCCTGACGGGATTATTACCAATCATGATGTGGCGGGTGCTCCAGAACATCAGGGAAACTACAAAGAACAGAACCAAAATAATGAAGATATTTTAAAACGTCTCAATTCAATTTCAAACCCAGAACATCCCACTACAATTACTACAGAACAAAGTACGTCAGGTGCTTTGGAATGCCAGAAAAATTATGAGGAGACACGGCAAATTTATGATGAAGTTCTCAACTTTGAAAATGAAATATCAGGGTCGGATCATCCCGAAATGCTGGATTTCTTTCCGAAGTGTTGCTCTTGTGACATTATTTAGCATTTTAAATGTCAGGTTCTGATTATCAACAGATGACAAATAAATGATTCAATATGTATACTTTCCTAGATATTTATTGTATGACATGCTGGAAATAGTAACTAAATTATCCAATAAATCACATTTACGCCTTTCAAAGGAATTACTTGGAGTCATTCTCCAGTGACGTTACTTAATATTGAAACAACCAGAGAAAGAATTGCAAGGAACTTCAATTACGTTCATACGTTCCAAACCAAAATGCGGTGTACCCCTGGTATAAGCAACTTACGTATATATGTATAAAATAGTCTACACTACTACTGTATAATGGCGAAAAAATATAAACTAACAAGTCATCATGTAATCGAATGTTAATTATTTTTCTGCTTACAAGAGCCTGCGTCACTACACCAGTTAAACATTAAATAATTTGCGTGTATATTATGTACCTAAATGAATGAGTATTTTACGCCTGGAGATTACAGTTTGATGTCAACCTACTATATTACATACTTGCTCGTGCAGACCTGGGGAGGCATAAATATTTTTCTTTCCTGGAAAAAACTTTCGTTGAAAAACCACAAGTATTTTTCTATATCCAACAGTTGTTTCCAAAGAATGGCAATATATCTGCCAACATATGACGATCCCAGCATATGTTTTCAAATGTAATGCTGAGAAGTATCCAGTCATGCCGTTGTATGTAAAGGGTAAACTTTCCAAAAAAGGAAAACACTATATAAGAAATTCTCTATCTAGAGCTAAGCAAGTTAGTTGTAAATTCAAGGGGTATCCAGAGGATATTTTTTATGCTCCTAATTGACACATTAGAGCACTCGAGAAACTTGCAGTCGAAATTGTGACAGTTGTACGGAATCATCCGTCTAGAAAAAATCCGTGAAATCCCTTTGTTTAAATGTACGACTAAAAATACTTTCCCCTCTTACCATAACATTTTTGACTTTTCGGCTCATAGGGTTTTTCTATAATAGGAACCTCAACGTCGCGTGATCTCCTTTTTATGTTCAAATTAAATAATAAAACAATTTTACTCCCGTAACAAAGGAATAAAGGCCACACCGTGAGATTACCCAGACACATATTGTACTCACTGTATCCAACTTCGATCTCAAAATCTCTCTCTTCAGTCCACGTTGGCAAACGCTGTAAGATGGACAACAACTTGGGCAATTCGGGGAGGTACATATAATTTGAGTTGACAAAAAAAAGCATTTCCTTTCCTATCAACACATGCAGACGAAGGAATTGAAATTTTGAGTGTGGTTTCCCATTTTATTTAATTCATTCCCAAGTGTTCTGACGTTATGCGAAATGTACATGATGAATATCTGCATATTGTGTGCTTCACATGCGGAATTTTGAATTTCAGATCGGCAGAAATCGCTCAGGAACAAAGTGACAGCACGAGAGAGTCAGTCCCAGACCCAGAGGTACTTTCTTTTAGAATTGCAAGGAGCAGATTAAAAATACAATATGGGATTAATCCCATTACACTTTTGTTCTATTTTAGGATACAAAATCCCCATCTGAGACGACTAATAAAATAACCGGGGTTGTAATAACCGGGTCCTATCATGGAGACATGAAAGTCTCGGTTACTGTAAAATCGCCAAATTCCGCTGAGCGTCCAAAACGCCTTGAATTCAATGTCGATGGATGTGTCCCCACATTTACTGGAAGGAAGGATTTCATCAAAGACTTGCATGAGGACATTGTCAATAATCAAAAGAATAAACCTCCATCGGCACGTTTTCAGACAGTCGTGATTGCCGGGATGGCGGGAGTGGGGAAAACTCAACTTGTACGAAAATACATTGAACTTTATAAATCTTCATATGACCACGTGCTCTGGATCAACGCAGACTCTTACTCGTTAGCAATGAGCTGTTTCCTCCGGATAGCTCCAAAAATCTCCATTGATCTGAATTATGACGGGAGGAGGAAGTTGGATGAGGACATTTTGGACGAAATTTGGGATTTCTTCTGCCAAAAATACACCTTGATCGTTTACGACAACGTGGAATTCTTCAAGGCAGAGGATGGCAAGAATGGTCTCCATCTCCTTCTTCCAAGGATTAATTCTGAATGGAGGGTCCCGGCCATAATCGTTACTACACGAAATCCAAATTGGGAGAATTTTACATTTAGAGATCTCAAGGGGTTTGACATGAATGAGTCCTGGGAATTGCTATCTAAACAAGACTTCAACGATACTGAGGATAATCGTTGTTTAGTTGAAGAACTTCAAAGCCTCTGTAACGGATTACCTGTGGGAGTGCAGCAGGCCGTTTCACTTTTTCGACACAAACGAAAAACTAGCGTTGGAACTTCGAAAGGATCGTACACTTCCGAAGATTTTTTGAACGAAGTGTCTGTGAGTAAAAAGAAATTCCTTTCGACGGAACCCCCAGAATTCGTATCGAAGAACTTGTATGTCCTGATTGAAATGATATTGGAACAAATTAATTCAATGGAGTACGGAGATCTGGCTCTCCGATGTCTGGGTTTGATGGCTATCCTGAACGCTGATAACATCCCAACAGTAATTATCAACGAGTTTTTTAAAAATGAAGGGGATAATTTAGCAGAAGCACTGGTTTTTCTCCATGACCGAAATTTAGTTACCAGCTCCGAAGACTGTTACCAGATGCCTCAAATGATCCAGGCTGTTTTACTCGATTCAAATAAGATAGAAAGTAATTTCGTTCAGAAAAAGGAACATTTCATGCCTGCAATAATAAACTTTTTCTCTCAATTTCTTGAAGGAATGGATATAAGTTCAAGACAGGCCCATGAAATAATTAATATTGCCGCAATATTGGAACAGCAAATCCCTTCTGACAATGATTCCGAAGAATTTTTGAAATTTCGGAACGTTCTCTCTGACAAGCTTGAAGAATTCGGGAGTTACAATATCGCACCAAGTATTTCTGAAGAAGAACTCGGAGCAAATGATGTATTTTCGGAAGAAGGTGATAGTGAAGCAATAGAAAATAAAGAAGGCTTATGTTCTAAAAAGGTAAACCCAGGAAGGGATCAGCAGTCCTTAACTCCTTCGAACGATGCTTTTGAAATTCCGGATAAAATACCCGGCCCAGAAGATCCCCCAACTCTGAACATAGAAAACAAGATAGCGTGTGTTTTGGAAAGCCAAGAAGACCCTAACGAGGTAAACCAGTTACTACCAAGGGATGTCCCACAGGTTGAGAATATTGAATTAGACCCAGGACACCCGAATACGCATCCAACAGAACATAATACGGCGAGTGTTTCAGAAAGCCGGGACAAATATGAAGAGGCTTATCGAATTTACAGCGAGATTCTAGAAACTCAAAATAAGACACTGGGGCCAGATCATCCGGATACTCTGACAACGAAGGAGAGTATTGCGGATGTCTTGGAAAGTCAGAAAAAATACGAAGAGGCGTATGAAATTTACAAGGACGTTCTGGAAATTCGCAAAGTAACTTTGGGTCCCGAAAATGTTAAAACGCTGATTTCAAAATACAAAATGGCAAGTTCTCTGGTAAGGCTGAAAAAATTTGAAGAGGCATACGAAATTTACAACGAGGTTCTACGAAGTGAAAATGAAACATTGGGTCCGGAACATCCCAACATACTTGCTACAAGAGAGGTTATTGCGAATATGTTGCAAAATCAGGAAAAATACGAAGAGGCATATGAAATTTACAAGGAGGTTCTGGAAATTCGCAAAGTAATTTTGGGCCCAGAACATGTTGATACACTGATCACAAAACACAACATGGCAAGTGCTTTGGTCAGTCTGGAAAAATTTACAGAGGCATACGAAATTTTCAACGAGGTTCTACGAATTGAAAATGAAACATTGGGTCCGGAACATCGCAACACACTTACTACAAAACAGTTTATTGCCAATGTTTTGGAAAATCAGGAAAAATACGAAGAGGCATATGGAATTTTCAAGGAAGTTCTAGAAATTCAAATTAAGACACAGGGACCGGAACATGCGATTACACTGAGCACAAAAAATAATATTGCGAATATTTTGGAAAATCAGAAAAAATACGAAGAGGCATACGGAATTTACAAGGAGGTTCTAGAAATTCAAATTAAGACACAGGGACCGGAACATGCGAATACACTGAGGACAAAAAATAATATTGCGAATATTTTGGAAAATCAGAAAAAATACGAAGAGGCATATGAAATTTACAAGGACGTTCTGGAAATTCGCAAAGTAACTTTGGGTCCCGAAAATGTTAAAACGCTGATTTCAAAATACAAAATGGCACGGTCTCTGGTAAGTCTGAAAAAATACGAAGAGGCGTACAAAATCTACAATGAGGTTCTACGAATCCAGAACAAAGTGTTGGGTCCGGAACATCCTAATACGCTTACTACAAAAGGGAGTATCGCGGATGTTTTGAAAAGTCAGGAAAAATATGGAAAGGCATATCGAATTTACAACGAGGTTCTTGAAGTTCGCAACCGAATATTAGGTCCAGAAAATCCTAAAACGCTGGCGACAAAGTACAATATCGCGGGTGTTTTGGATTTTCAAGAAAAATATGAAGCCGCTTATCGAATTTACAACGAGGTTCTAGAAGCTGAAAATAAAATGTTGGGACCACAACACCCTGATACACTGACAACCAAACAGAGCATCGGGATCAAAAAATCATTGCTTACAAAAATTAAAATTGCGGGTGTTTTGACAAGCCTGGAAAAATACGACGAGGCTTATCAACTGTACAACGAACTTTTAGAAACTGGAAATAAATTATTAGTGCCGGAACATCCGAAATTGTTATTCACAAAAAGTAAAATGGCGGGGATATTGGAAAAGCAGGGAAAATATGAAGAAGCCTACCAAGCATACGATGAGGTTTTAAAGGTTCGTAATCGAATTTTGGGCCCAAAACATCCCAAGTCAGTTACAACAAAAACTAAAATGGCGGATATTTTAAAAAGGCTTGAGAAACATAAAGAAATGTGTCAAATTTACAACAACGTTCCAGAAACCGAAAATAAAATATTGGGACCTGACCATCCCGACACGCTTGTTACCAAACACGATACGGAGTTATGCTCCGAAGATCAACGAATTACTGAACAAGAAGTTGACTTCGTTACAGAGCGTCGCTGTTGTAAATTCCTTTGATAATCTAATTTCCAAGTTTTGTGCTACCAAGGGTTAAGATACTCAGTAAACAAATTATTTGCTCAACTATATTTGAAAACACAAGATAAGACAACTTATTTTTGCAAATAAATATTATAGAGTAACAGACCTACATTCTATTTTACCTTAAAAGTTTTTTTCTGTATGAGATGTATGTATGCTACTATTCGAGAGAATGTTTCTGCGCAAACCGCAGTCTGAATAAAATTTACAAAACAGTTGCGCAATTAAATTCAATTATTTCAAGCACATGGTCATTCCAACACACACACTCATATAATAAACGTATTGGCCAGATTTTGGGGGGTTCAGGGATTATGTAAAACATTTCGTAGGAGTTCTAGAATAAAGATGATGCTGCAGAAGAAATACCCGAAAACAACTCCGTACATTGCTATTACAATGGAATTTTCCAGAGACAAAGCTTTCACCCGGTCAGCTTCCGAACCGTTTTCCTTGAGCTGTAAACATTTGGGAAACCGAATTTTGTCCCATTTCTCCCAAAACGAGAACAGTCCACTACTTAGCATTATGCCCGTTCGTTTTAGCACTAGGTTGTATTTGTCATCAATATAAGGCGGGATGCGAAGGAAAATCGGCTGCCGGAACGCCTGGTCCTTCAATGTTCTCGTTTGTTTTCTATTATGCGCCAGGCGGAGTTTCGCTTTTGCCGCTGCTCGACCTATGCGACTCCAGAAGAAATCAAATTCGTAGGACAATACCACAAAGGCTGTTTTTGATCTTCCAAGTTCGACACTAGGGTCAAAATTGTGAATATTCAGGCATTCAAATTTCAGAGACCGGAAAGCTTTGAAGTGTTGGTTCTTTAAGGAAATCAGGTCCACTCCGTTAGAATAACAAAACGTCTTGCCATTACTGCGGCATTCAATTCGACATGTCTTGCTGGTAATATTTATAAGGGACCATGTAGAAATTCCCCCTACGGGAAAGTACAAGGTAAAGTTTTGTAATTCGCGGATGTGGCCCCACTTTGTTATATAATCGTTACCAGCGGCAAATGAGCTCTTGAGAAAACTTTTGTACCCGTTCGAGAATATTATCCCAGAAAATATCCAAATGATCATTATGGTTCGTTTCAACGCCGGGAATCTCTGCCTGTTGTTTTCATCCCGCGGACCTTGCTCAAGCATAACTCCCAGCAATGTCAGGTTATAAAAGCAGAGCTGATGCCCAAAGCCCGGGAATTTTGAATTTGACAATGTGCTGCTGGCCAAAATTATTGTGAGAACCGCTCCTGAAAGTAAGAGGGATGCCCAAATAGGAGTATCGAAGGGATCAATGTAAAGGGCCAATTCTAATTTTACAGCTCTTACGCTGTCTGCGGTGATGAAATTAAAGGAGCTGGTGTGGGTTATTGGGAAAACATTCCGAACAGTTTAAACGGACCAATCATTTTTCGACAAACTACTATCAACTGTGATGAGTCCCGCAGTTTTTGCGAAAGGGATTGATGAATTGAAGTCTAGATCTGATACAAGGAAGTCAAATAATGTTTCAAATAATCTATTTGGATTGGATCGTGCAAACGGGTTCACTAATTTGGAACCATGTTCTGCGAAGCGTGTGTCCGTTCGCCTCGAGCCCGAGCAATCAACTTCGTTCACATATTTGACGCTTGATGTGAAAATATATATGTCGTGATTGAGATTATTAAGCATGTTCCAGAATGCTAGTCGCCCTCCTTGGTTGGAGATGTTGACAGTGTGATCCAGCGTTTGAGTAAAATTGTCCATTGAGAACTGGAACCAGTGCTTACAATACAAGGAACTCAAGCATTTGTAACTGGTAAATTCTCCGATTCCCCCCAATTTCCCTGTACGAGGAGTTAACAAAACAAAAAGGGGAACATGAATCTGTTTCCCCATGTAAATTTGGGAAATTAGTTCATTTAGTTGATCGGAGCTTGTGGAATTCCCCGTCAAAATCAAGACTAATTTTGAGAGTCTGACATCTTCTTTAAACCTGAAAAATTTTGTAATTAATAAACAATTAAACGCGGTTAACTGTATATGAGGAGAGGTCTACTTCAAAAAGCAATGGTCAAAGTTGAAATTAATGAATAAAAAATAATGAAGTTAATAATAAGGGAAATAATCAAGTTTATTTAAAATAAAAATTTTGTCTTTACTTTGAACGTCTAAATCTCCCGTTTTAATTCACACATCCTGCAGGTAAACACACATCCTTGCATTTTGCATATATACTCCGTAATTACTAAAAAAGGAATCCCACAAAAATTACAGTACCTGTAATATGAGGTTTTTAAATTAGCAGTTCCGGCTTCAATATTTTCCCAAGCAGACAAGTAGAACAATATAATGTGGCAAGCACAGTAAAGATTTTGGCTTTTGAATGTGAGCTTTTTTTGAAATATGTGCATGAATTTGAGGGATTTCAACTTAATGTTGGGAACCAGATCAGCTTTATATACTTTTAAAATGTAAGGTAATTGAATTTCACTGTAATCCTGACGTTGTGTGAATTGAATCAGGTATACAATGCAGTTCCCTAGTTTTTGAATAATTGACTGCAGGTCAACCCCAGTTGTGTCTCCACTTATGAAGTAGAAAATGGAGGGTGAAATCATTAGCAAGGTTAAAAGAATAGTTCTCATTTTGTCTTCCCTTGGACGCAATGCTTTCCAGCTACTGAAAATCTGAGGTTGACTGGGTATTAAATTGTATGGGTGGATGAATGTTTAAGTAAATTGCAAAGGACGATTATGATTACTTTCGAAACGGAAACATTCAAGCCCACGTCACTCTCACAGGGAAGTTTTTGTGTTGGTGCGTAAATTGTACCAGTTTTAATTTAATGCCTTTCACCTTTCAAGTTTTTAGATTATGAGTAATTTGCAAACATACAGTTGTTAAATCCTCCCTGGATTATACGCTGAAGTGAAATGTAGGTTTTTTAAAGTTCGATACAATAACTAAGTTATTATTTTCGCAAATAGATTTTATCATTCAAATTAGATTAAATAATCTCCTAGAATTCATGTGATATCGACATGGGGTATCGATTCGGAGCACTTGTGGAGTCCTTGAAATGATGAAGTGTAGGAAATAGGTGAGAGCATACATTGTAAACGTTGCAAATTAAAACTGATTGGAATACACGAATTGAACTTAAACTTTTCTAACGCATGTTTTTCGTCGTTAAAAGTGATAAGAACTTGTTGGTTCTCAAGAATGGACATTTCTTTACTCAAGATTGAGGAACAACGCCTCTCAACTTAAATCTTAAATGATTGCGGATACACTTTAAATGAAAAAAACCCTTAAATCTTAATTACTAACAATGAAAGTACTGTCCGTACAGTGGCATTTCTAACAAGCAATCCTGTAATCATACCGTAGAAATACTTACTAATGGAGCCAAGAAGAACGTGGGTGTCTCGTAACATAAAAATCCCCTCTTATTTCGTTATTACTGGGTACAACGTTTACTCGATGAACAGAGCACGAAAGCAGAAGAATAACATTGTAAAGAAGAAAAATCATCTGTGATCAGCACTATAAGTCTCAAAGGGGCGAGGAAACACTTTAGGTTGTAACAGTATTAGCTAGGAACTATACGTTCTCCTATAAATGCTCTAAAATGTTTATGCATATATGTAATTATATCAGTGAGCGAGCATACTATGTTGAACTCAAAATTAATTAAAACTCCCCCTACTAATCGCAATGAGCTTGCCTCCACGCAATTTTGAAAAACATTTACAGTTATATTAAAATCAGGCATGTGCGAGCTCATGCGACTTCTACCGACTCATTACAAAGACTATTTATTGTGAATGACAAATCCGACTTTAGATGATGAGTGGTTTTCTGCCCAGTTTCTGAGCATACGTATTTGTTTATATTTAACCTCATTTAATTTTCTGAGGTCAAAAGGTTGACCCGATCTCCTTCAAAAGCAATAGGCTTCTTACTTTTTATCAAATCTGTCCCAATAAAATATGCGTTGTATGGTCCCTTTGGTTCGGCATCTATCGTCTGTCAGACAAAGAGATAATCACTATAAGGTCTTTCAGCTTCGCCCCTAAAATTATCCTTACATTGTAGTTAATTTTCCCTCACACTAAATATTTCTGGCCTAGTTAACTATTCTATTCAAAATGGCATGCACTATATCCGATTATGTCGTTTAACGGCATGTCATCTAGTGCCAGGAGTATAGCTCCTCCCTCCACGATCCATCCCTTGAAAGTGTCCCTTTCAACCAGGGCTTTCTGCTAGTGCAATAATACAGGGCCTTTCCTATACATACATTGGTTCATGACAATGACAAAATACCTGTCAGTATATAGAGGTGCCCTATATATCTTACTACTACATACTGTACACGTGTTCCCTTGGAGAGAATTTAATCCTCCCAATGCTAAGAGATACCAAAATCTCTATAATAATCTTTTTTGAGTACTGTCACATTTACAAAATCTGATGTTAAATAATAGTAAACTCCAATTTAATTGTACAGGATTTCTTTCAACCCCTGCCCAATATACATTGCGAGGTTCTATGCCCAAATTAACTGAATTATTTTTTCAATAAAAAATCCGAAAGAAGTTTTTATCTCCCAGTAAAATGTCCTTTATTTCTATGGTACGATTACCCAAGTTCAAAGGCACTATTTTTATAACACCCTGCCAGCAGTAGTTGTACGTCAGCTCATTGTAATAATTATACTTCTGGTTTCAAATCATTAAATTGAAAATTTGAAAGAATACAATACATATTTCCCAGTGCTTTGACACGATATCAGACTAAATTACGTCTTTGTAGCTCGCAGTCAGTGGAATGAAAGAAAAAAATAGGGTAATTCCTCTAACTAAATAAAATGCATTTTTTGCAAAGGGAAATGTAATTACTTCAAATCCGACTCCTTTGTAAATCCCAAGCTTGGGATGTAATCCGACAGAAACCGAAACAATTCCTTGGAATCTGGATGCATTTGAATGAGCATTCCATCTTCCAGCCCAATATTCACTTACAATTTCCTTTAGCATTTGTTTCTTCCTTCAAACCCTCTAGCTGAGGGGTCAGACCCATAAATCTTTCTCGGTTGTCCATGAGCCAAGGCTATATCCGGAATTTCCACGGAATTACCGTTCAATGTTACGTCAAGGCATGTTAGCATGCTGATCCATTTCATCCCGCACGCTGTCTCACTGGGAGTTCATTTCTCCATGAACATCAAACGCCAAGCCTCATCACATCTCACTTTCAAAACTAATGACGAGGAACAATAATATACTCTTCAGAATTGATTTCCCATTCAAAATCCCATTTCAGATTTTCTAAGGATTCATTAACTGTAAAAATCGCAATGGTATAGACATAACAGTTGTGTACATTAAATAATCTTTAACAATTTAAACTGTATTACGAAAATGTCTTGGTAAATAAATAATTTACTTCTTGCTTTCAAAATGCTGAAAAAGGGTTTTCAAATCATACAATTCATGTTTGTGACTTTGGTTCATTAAAAGATGATTTTTTTTTAAATTCCTTACAGTGTGGGGCATTTTAACATTAATTGTTGCGTACAACCGGAGGAAAAAAAACTTGTCTCACCTTGCCCCAAAATTGTATTTTGTGCCTATTCCAAATTTCAACACTGATACATTTCGGGGAATTGGAGTAAATCAGAACCTCAGATGTAAATTGAATATGATTTCCTATCATTCCTATATACTGTGTAAAATATCCAATGATTGTGTATAGGTGAAAGGAACTGTCATGTGAAAGACAATGTGGAAAAGGGAAACGCATTTGATTTGAATCCAAACATATCAACAAGCGATAAAGTGTAGTATAGCATTCTCCTGGCTTTAGATTTATTGCCAATTCCGAGCGTTCCTACGTTTGTATCCTATACTTGGATGAATGGAAAATATATTTCTTGGAAAATATCTCCTAAGGCTGATATTCAAACGAGGGAGTCCCGGAGGGAGGGAGACCAATTTTGTTTGTTATTATTGGAGGAGCTCGCTCCGATACTCCCTATGGTTTAAGGATGCATTGATAGTGACAGAAGTGTACCAACAAGCGAAGATGTTCAATTGGAGTGGAATGTTCCTTTTTTTAGTGTCCATTATCTCCCTCCATTGGAATCCACATTTTTCTTGATTTCGACATTGATGCAGGGATATCGGAGGGATATAGATATTTCCAGGATATTCACGCCCCACTTATTCAGAAATAATAGCACGGAGCATACAACTATTCCTTATCATCCCAGTAGCTTATTGTTAGATCCTCTTGAGTGTCTTGTATTCTATTTGATACTGCACTTTCCCACACAATGAGTTTCGAATAAAGTACCAAAAGAATTCATGGAATCAATTCTTTACGTATCTATTCTCCACTTGGATTATTTTTTCTGTCTCGTTGGCTGGCTCTTAATTTCGGCCTCTCTAATTCAAAAGGCTCTTTCCTTCCAACCACAAGGCATTTGTAATTATAATGGCAGGACGGAGACCAATTCCTTTAAGAGACTACCTTTTACAGGCTTGTTCTCAATAGGAGCAAATATATTTGGATACATTCCTCCTATTCGTAATGTTAATTCCTTGATTTGAGAGCATTCGCTTACAAGAGCCTTTGCTGATTTTGGAGTTGCTCTAACATTGAGTGTACACTGTACATAAAATATTACCCTTGAGAATTGTTACTTGTAAAAAGAGGGCTCCAAGTTCCAGTAGAGGAATTGAAGAAGCATTTCGTAACAGATTGATAGACAAACATGCTTTTGTCATACACTCAAGCCAACCAATCAATAAGTTGAGTTCATCATTTGCTCAATCAATCACATTTGGCAAGTAAAGTGTTGGAGAGAAAAATGGGCCAATGCTTGGGTATAAGAAAGAAGATGACGTAAGAACTGGAGAACAGAAAAAAAAGGTTGAAAGGAGAAACTCATTGGTGACTGTGTAGAGCTAAAGCGCAAACCAAAAAGGGGCGAAGTAATTCATTCAACAGTCACAAAGGGGCAAAGTGATACAATGAGCAGTCACCAAGCGGCGAGGCGTTATTTTCAAAAGGGATGTATTCATAGGTTAATTTTAATGGTATATTCATGCATGGACTTAAACAAACAAGGTTAACTAGTAGAAAGCCCTGCTCAGCAGGGGTAATGACATATAGGTTTCGGATACTCTTACATAGACACTAGAATATGCATTACTATAATGAGATTTAGGACTTGAAATATTAGATTACTTCAAACAAACTATCATGATTGAGAGCACTTGGAAACTTCCCACCAAGGCCCCGTCCTTGCCCCATGTGTGACTCCTAGATCGCGACTGGGAGTTAGTCCCGCTTTAACATACAAATGTTAATTTATCCTTTGAAAATGTCCTTAAATACATTTGTTGCAAATATTTCATTTCTGCCATCAAGTATTTTCCCTTGATGTTAAGTATCGACAATTTTGACTTTAACTTTCTTTCCTGATGTATAGCTCTTGAAAAAGCAACATATAATTGTACATACGCAAAAAGTGAAGATTGTAAACATATTCCCAAACGATCAAAGGTTTGCAATTGACTTTTATTAGTAATCATTACAAAATTCACTCGGATAGGAAACTGCCTTCTTTTGAGCGTAAATGTAATGTCAGGGTCAGACGAAATCAAATCAATTTGAGATATAAGCACTATAACACTTTGAGTACTTCCTGTCAATATTTCAGCATGAATGATATTATTGGCTAAGTGCTTAACTATTAGCATTGTACCATTACATAATCCTCTCCTTGTGTTGACCACGATTAAAAACAGGCTTTGATAACCAAATGCCTAGTTTACTAAAACTTTGACCCTGCGACTTGTTTCTGGTCATGCAGAAGTATACTTTAACAGGAAATTGTCTTCTTCATAAGAAAAATGGATATTCTTCATTTGAAGTTAGTGTAAGTAACTCGGGGAAGAAATATTGTTCCCCCTTTCGCACTATTTATTAAAACCTTTGCTAATATAATTTTCTGCTTGAATTCTGTAATTATTTAACAGTCGTGTACAATTCCGTATAACTCTTTTAGCATTTATTTTTCGGGGTACCATAATAATCACTTCTATTTAAATTTAAAAAAAATCTGCTGGCATTTCATTAGGATTAATGGAGTTTAAGTATTCTACAGGATAATTATGTATGTCATTTTCATGTGCACTATCAAAACTGCATCTACACTTACGTATTGCTACTGTATAATGCTTTAATAATTTTTTTGCATACTTTTTCACTCATTTCCTCTTCTAATTTGAAAGAATGGGCCGTCTTGGTGGTGAATGACTGCCCGTGACAATGTCGCCGCCATCATTATTATATAATGCTTTAATACTTTATTTTTTAAATTAAAAAACAATTCTCTCTTCTAATTTGAAAGAGTGGGCCGGCCGTCTTGTTCTCTCTCAAATCCTTATTGTACCAAGACGAAGACGGCCCAGTCTTTCAAATTAGTAGAGAGGATAGGTCCGTGGTATATACATCAAGCCAAAGCTACATATTTGAGTGCGACTGAGAGATGCACGATCGGCACGATGCAGGAGACATAGATGGGCACTTTTAAATCCCTCGCCCTCACCTTACGAGGTACGTAACTAAATCTTGTCGCACTCGGTCTCATCCATACCCTCACAACAGCTTACGCTGGAACTCGCACTCAGACTCTCGTGAGGGCCTACTCTAAATCATAAGGACTCTCCTTTGGCCTCATGAGTCCATAAGTACAGCATAACTGCCATTGCAATCTAGCTCTCACGGACCCTTGAAGGTCTACTTTTAACAACACGCACTCACCCTCGCCCATCGACTCTGAGGGCGAGTAGAAGCGTCGCTTTTCGTGAAGGTTTAGACGATGGCGAGTGCAAATAGATTTAATTGCTAACCTAGTGAGGTGTGAGCAAGGTATAACTATATAATTACCCATCAATGGCGTGAGAAGTGCGAAACCTGTCCTGATCCCTGGAAAAATTGTCCAGTGAAATATTTGTCCCGTATCGTCAAAACGTTGCCCAGTCAATTATTTGTCTCTTGGAAAATGTATTCCATTTGGTTTCAAATAGATATCCCATCCACACCCTTAGTTCAGTATCACCCAGTTGAGATCTTCAAACACACTTAAATATTCAGACCTTTAGCTAATTCTTCCGAACTTTAGTTTATTCTTAAGATCTTGAACTAATTCTTCAGACTCGTTTATGGCAAAAAGGTACAGCAAAGAGGAAATGCGAGAATTATCTCGCGGGATTTAATACTGTTGTTCGAACTTCATGAGGACTATCTTTTAGTACTCACCGTTGCCCTCGTTTTAGTACATACATTTTGCTATGCCTCGCCCTCATTATATGAGGGCCCTTCATTTATGATAGAACTCGCTCTCGTCCCTCAAAAATTGAGGGCGAGGGATGAGAGCGAGGGAAATAAGTGATGCAGTGAAATGAGCGCGCGAAATTTTAATATCCACAAACTCCATGCCTAGGGCATTAGTTTATAAGGATGTGAAACATAATGCAGAAAATTAAAGCTGTATTAAAATTATTGTAGTTTAACATGTGTTTGGAGTATACTGGACCCTGTGTGAATAGTAAAGGCATACACCAACAGGGGATTCCGGTTTACTCCACCTTTATAAATTTTCTATGTCCAGATAAGCGCGTACTACAGTCAAATCCCAAATGAACTATCTACAAGCAAAATTTTTGTTAAACTTGTATGGTGTTCGAACTTTTAGTTTTGATGTGCACCTAATGAGCTGTAAAGTTTTATTGGTTTTATATGCTATGTAAATCAACGGTAAAATATTTCCGAAATATTGTGGAAAATGCCTGATTCCATGCGAACATTTTCCACTGATTCTAATACGTTATGATTTCTGGTGAACATTAAGCAAACTTATGATTTTTGGCATGAAACCCTGCAAGTACAGCAATTACTGGAGTAGGGGGAGATTTGGCAGCAGATGACAAGACATTGGGATCTCACATTCTTCTTTAGTGCTCCATGAATTTTAAGTCAGTTCTTAAATTTACAGATAGTTTTTTTTGGATAGTTAATTCCCGGAAGTCTGACAGTGAATTTATGGGGGATATTGCAATGTGAAAAATTAAACTAATTTGTCTTGCATCATAATTACAAGAAATCCACTAAAGTATTGCTGACATTTGTCTATGGTTGGTGTCACAGTCCCTACTGACTCTGAATTCGTATTACACAAGGCAAGACTTACAATACAAATCCCAGCTGCAGCGATTCCGATAGTTCCTTGCAGACATGAATATTTGTTACCAGGCATGTGTAATCTAGTGTAGGCTTTTCATAATTACGTCCCATGATGAGGACAAAAGAAAAAGGTTTTATAATACCCGGCACCCGTAAAATTATAATATTAACCGGTTACAGTACTCGCTGGATATTTTTTAGCAGTAAAGCAATAGACTATAAGCAATAAGTGGATTTACAATTTGTTTGGTCCTAAATGGCCAACACAAGGGTAGTAATCGTGATGTAACCATGCTAACCTAAGCCGGGTTAACCTAAACTCCTTCGGTTAACGATTTTGTAACGTTTTTTTTAATTTTTTTAAAGTATGAAGCGTGAAAAAGCCCACCGTTTATAAGTTGGTCCAACCAATGGTCCGAACTGATTCAGCAACGCCGCAAATGGTATGGTGCAAAATTTTGCAATGGATTCACTGGCCCGGTATGAATTTCGAACGCAGACCGGAACTTACCAGACCAAAGACCAGAACTTACCAGACCAAAGACTAGAACTTACCAAATTAGAACTTACCAGGCCAAATACCAGAACTTACCAGACCAAAGACCAGAACTTACCAGACCAAAGACCAGAACTTACCAGACCATAGACCAGAACTTACCAGACCAAAGACCAGAACTTACCCGACCAAAGACCAGAACTTACCAGACCAAAGACAAGAACTTACCCGACCAAAGACCAGAACTTACCAGACCAAAGACCAGAACTTACCCGACCAAAGACCAGAACTTACCAGACCAAAGACAAGAACTTACCCGACCAAAGACCAGAACTTACCAGACCAAAGACCAGAACTTACCAGACCAAAGACCAGAACTTACCAGACCAAAGACCAGAACTTACCAGACCAAAGACCAGAACTTACCAGACCAAAGCCCAGAACTTACCAGACCAATGACTAGACCGTACCAGACTAAAGCGCAGACCAAAGATCACACCATACCAGACCATAGATCACACCATACCAGACCATAGGCCACACCGTCCCAGGTCAAAGTCCAGACCGTAGTTTGGTAGACCAAAGTTTTGATTTGGTCGAGCAATAGTTATTAGTACAGCAATCTTGCCGGCGATACAAGTACTTGGCAATGCTGGTAGAAATGTAGTGCAAATCTCGTGGAAGTTAATTCATGGGTAACGCTGACTGACGAGTGACTGATCAGTTTCGAAGAGCGCGTTATATGGTGACGCTTCAAAAAGAGCTGGTACTTTGATATGGTAACAGTAACAGTTCAGATGAATTCATTGCGTTCAATTTGAGTGTGCTGCGGCTGCGAGTGACAGTTGGATTTAATTCACACAATTGGCTCAAAATAAAACTTATTGTTAGTACAAATACTTACATTATGGCTGACGAAATCGCAAAAATTCTGAAATTATTTGCAGTAAATCCAGAAACTGTAAAATTCCTTATGGACCAATCCACAAGTCCTGATGGAAACTTGCACATAATTATAATCGACATCCGAAGGAAAGAAGAATTTCTAAAGGGCCACATTGACTACAAATACTGCATTTGTATCCCGGGGGATCAGTTCAATCAAAGGTAGTTTCGATAAAAAATTTCTCGTAAGAGTTTTACAAAAATACAAATAGTTTCAAAAATAATTTTAAATAATTTTAAATAAAAATAGAAAATATGTGTGTAGTATTCACTCCTGTTTCGTTTGACAGCACACGATACGGCTCCATCAAGCAGTTCCTTGCCGATGCAAAGGATGCCATCGCTTATAGACTTTGGAGGAATCTCGATGAATTTGACAAAGTCATTATTTACGACCAGAAGCAAAAGATGCGTACGAATCCGCAGGATGATAAGCTCACGATATTTTTCAAATTGGTGGAAGACCATGTGTTTTGGGTATTTTGTTGTAACAAATTGAAGTTGAAATAAGTTCATATGGAAATGGAAATGCTGTTAAAGGTTTTAATTATTTTTAGCGCCGTCCAAGCATTTTGAAGGGTGGGTTCGAGAATTTTCGGAGGATCTTCCCGGATCAAATCACTTCGAAGTATACTCCTGGAGAATTTTTGGAAGACGAGTTGCCTAGACCAATACAGCTCAGTTATTCTCATCCAGTTAGGCCTCCGTAAGATAAAGAAAAATAATTAACTTACTAATGGAGTCGTACGATTGTGGGCTTTGGATTAAAATTGTAAAATCCATCAGAAAGATGTAGGAAGTGTAAAATTGATAGTTTCTGTCTCTTAATTGAAAGTCGATCCGTTCCTTCCACATTGGTTTCTCCGATATCCTCGAAGCAACTAGCGGAAAGCATACGCCCATCGTTGTTGGCTTTTTGGAAAAAGCGGCGAGAGAAAAGAGAAGGCCAGAAGCAACTTGATTTTAAAATTGCACAGGAAAAAATTGCATCGAAGAGAAAAAGTGCTACGAAACAACATGTCATGAAGTCGGCTCTTTTGGAGGAAGAGAAAAATTCTTCTGACAGTGATACGATCCCCATGGATGTTTATAGGACTAAAGGTGGAGTAGTAGCAACCTCTGGAGAGGCTTCTTTACCGAGGGGCATTATTAATAGAGAGAGCTCTTGTTACCTCGGAGTGATCCTTCAGTGTCTTGGTCTTTCTTCAGAATTTTTCCATGCAGGACAGTATTGGTTATCGCAGTATGTTTCTATTTCTTTTTATTAAATGCTAGTTCAGCTATAATTCGAAATGATTTTGCTATTACATAAGTTAACATTTATTTTTATGGCATAATTACCTGTCACCTGTTGTGGTTATTTTTTCAAAGGGTCGTGATAAATCGTTTCAAATGCAAATGGACCTCTCAGGTTCTGGATATTCTTACTCAGCTCAAATCGACGTTACGTTCTGAATCCGTCAGCATCGATAATATCAAGGCATTGTGACTTATGAAATCATTCCAATAAACTTTTAGGAGCAAAGTGATTCCTATAATAGACACAGCACTGGATAAATTTTGAGCTCGCTAAGTGTTTTTATTTGGTGGCATTTTCATTTATGTTTTCCAATTTATGAAAATGAGGGATTTTGAGCTTACATAACGTTTCAATGAAATCGATTAATGATTTTGATTATGTTAGGAAATCAAATCCTGTCAATTAAAAATTGAGGAAGTATTCTGTATTCTTTAGTTATTATTCTTTTAATCACCTCATCAGGAAGTGAATCGTGTTGTTTTTTCGGAAGAATCATGACTGGAACGACGACTGATTTATTCTTTTTAGTTATCTGTATCTATCACAATAATAAGAACGTGTTGCCGGTTGCGAATAATGACTCCAATCTGGCTATTCCGATATTTAATTTGAACAAGCAATCCAACTGTAAACGTTTAAAAAATTTATGTTATTGTGTTTTAACCGATTCAGAAGCTGGCTCGGTCCACCCCTGGGTGTGTGTTTGGTGAATGTGCTCAGCAAGATGCCTATGAATTTTTGGGTTTCCTTTTATGTCGTATTCACGAAGAATTATCATCCGATGTATTTTGTTTCAAGTCTTTCAATAATATTCTAAGCATAATTAGATACTTGTATCAAAAAAACGAACATCTAGTATTTTAGTTTATTAATTGTAGGATATGCCATCGCCGCTTCGTGAAATGTTCGAAATTGCAACAGTAGAAACGTTGACTAGAAAATGCGTAGTATGCGGGAAAGTCGGAATATCTTCCGAAGAACAGTCATCATTTGGAATTTCGCTGCCATTGGGCGATGCGCCGTCGTTGAGTTTGGAAGTAACTATATGTTAAAATGGCAAAAATATGTACATATATAATTGAACATAAATATAATTATGCATTTTATGTTATATTTGAACTATTATGTAACTTCGTGTACTTATTTTCGATAACATTTTTAATGTATGTTTCATTATTATTTCTTTTAGAGTTGCCTGAAACTGTACACCGAACCACAAGAGCTGTCTACAGGGCGTTGTCAAAAATGTGGCAACGATTGCAACGTCGTTCACCAAATCAGTCTGAGGCAGGTGCCTCGTTATTTAATTTTCCATCTAAAACGGTTTCGGTGCAGGAGAATTGGCTTGGCAAATGCAAACGAGCCCAATGCAATTTCTATTAGTAAGTTGTCTACTCAAGTTGACTATCCGCTGAAGCTGGACGTAAAACCGTTTTTGTATGATGGAGACGTTGATGCTGGCTCTCGTAGCATTTTCTATGAGACTTATGCGATCGTAAATCACATAGGAAATTCGATGGAGTCTGGTCATTACACTGCGTATGGTCTATCCAGTGGGTAAGCTTTGCGATAAGGCATTTACCTCACAGAAAATGCTTTGCTATTTCGTGTTTGAAGACTTTTCTTTGTTCTTTTCATATTCGAGAATCTGTTATTGATTTGTTTTCTAATTTTTAGTACCTGGTTCCACTACGACGACGCTCGTGTCCGGAAGTTGAAACTTGGTGAAATGGAGCTTGAGAATTCGTATATTTTCTTTTTGAGGAGAATTTTTGCAGAGAATTAAAACTAAGTTTATGAATCTAAATAAGCCACGTGATTTATTTTCCCATCGTATATTATTTTGTTTGTTTTGTTACTACAAGTAAATAGCTTTGATAGGTCTACTCTCTACTCTGGGTCGGCCTTATAATTCAATGCAATTCAGTATTGACTTGTAAAATTTTATTTTATCCGTAAGTGTAGACACATACGTATTTTATCTACGTTGTTACTTAAAGCATGGTTTCAGCAAACTTAAATCGCAATTGTTTGTGTAGCTTTTGTAGGAGACCTTGCTCATATCAGTTCATAGAAAATACTAATTGTGCGAAAAAATCGACCGGCTAATGTCAATAATTATTGTAATAATAATTCTAATAATAATTGTTATTGCTACTGAAATAGTTCGGGATGCTATTTCGAATTTAGCAGGTAAAGGTGCTTTCAATTTGTGAAAACAGTGTCAATATTGTATCACGTAAATTATCTTATTCTTATTATTTTTCAGGCATCTTTCAATAAGTTATTTTAGCATGAGCCGGCCCTACGGAGGAACTTTAAACTTCCGTATGTTTCATGTATATTTTTGTAAATGGTAATCATGCTAATTATTTACTTTATGCATATGTGCATTATTGGGTTTAAATGGATCTATTGTGCGTTGTAATTTCCTTAGAATGGGAACCGTAGTCCTAAGGGCAATGGAATCACTTATTAACTACCATTTGTTGCGGATGCATCCTCAGCAGCTTATGACCACGTCAGAGTCGGGTATAGTGTTTTCTTTATGAGTAAATGCATAAGCAATGACAGATGTATAATTGAAATTTGTATGTGCAAACAAAGCATTAAAAATATTAATGTTGAAAACATATGACATTTTAGGAAAAGACAAAGTAGTTAGAGTTTTTCCAAAGTTTTGGAAAAGGATTTTTTTTGAAAGAGCTAATAATTAATATTTAATCTATGTAAAGCAATTTAAATAACAAGCAATATTTCTTTACTTAGGGTTGTTGTATGTGAAATTTAGATTGTTTTTTTCTGTCTTATTACAAATACTTCTCAGGCAGTTGAAGTTCTTCCGTGAATTTCAGCGTTTTATTTTCCACCACATACTGAGGCATCCCAAGGTCGATAAGAAAATGAGTGTACAGGAGCTCTTGCCTTGAGTGAACAAGCTTGAACTTGCAAGTTGTGAGTCCGTCCTTTGGGAAACGGAGACGGGATGTTCGGATAAGAGGAGCCAAATATTTATTGACAATTCGTCGACCGTGTCCGAGCATTCTGTACCGGGCTATTGCTGGGTTCGGGCGGGAGATGGGCAAATGAGATGCTACAAGTCTAGAAGGTAAAAAAAATTTCTGAACTTTATTTTCTTAAGTTAAAACTTACTAATAAAAAGTATTAGTAATTCTGAATTATATTCTTTTGAATTTCTGGATTTTAATTAGGAAAGCAGTGTGAGAGAAAAAAATACCTGCTGGAGATATCATCATCCTCACCGCCCCATCCCCAGAAGAGATTTGAGTAACCGTTGACTTGCACGAAGTCCTCAACCCGAATAGAGAAAACTCCACCGACTAAGGATTTGTAAGGGAGGCTAAAAAAGTTTAAATTAAAAAACTTGGGACATTGTATCTCTGATTTTTCCCAATAATAAAAATATGCATGTCGAAAAGGAGATTGTCCACAAGTGTGATTTACCGATAGTCCAGGGAGTCAATGGCGACAGACAAATGTCGAGGCTGTTTGGAGGCACAAGTGTACAAATTGCGGTCATCCTCAGGAATTAGGTCCACGTCATGGAAAACAACACAGTCGAAGCTGGAACTTATGTTGAAGGCAAGGAGGAATCCCGCATTCATTAACACGCCTTTATTGAACGTGTAATTTCCAAACTGGTGACAGATTTTATAAAGTGTAAATGTTTGAGCTTTATTAGGAAGGTTAGGCTCCGCAATTGTGACATGATATCAATGTGACTCAGACTCGTAGTAGGTGACTGATATTTCCGTTTGGGTTGGGCTCAAGTCTTTAGTGTGAAGGCGGGTCGATATGTCTTAAATTTTTTACTTTGCTAGAAAAAACTATGGAAAGTTAGCAGAAATTTCCTATTCATGTGCACTGTTCCACACCGAATATTATTTTCTATGAAATTCCGTTTCTGCCACTGAACTGCTTGCTTGTTCTAAAATTCAGGTTGAATTAAATTTCTGTCAAAGTTTCTGAAACGTGAAAGTTTGTACACGAAAATATGAATACATAATGAGACCAACTTCAAAAGTAATGTACGAAATTAGATTATTGTGAGGTTACGACCCTTTTTCGTAATTAATTGTATGATTGATTTTTGTTTGTAATATGTTGGCTTTAAACAACGAATCCGTGTTTATCTTTAAAATGATCTATCTCTATGTTTTTTAGACGTAATATATCTAGAATTGAATACGAGCCTGAAACCTTCACTCGTTAGTTTTTTGAAGTAATGCCACATTGAAATCAATCACATTTACAGGTCTGGCTTATGTGATTAATAATTTCTTACTTGTTCTACTACAAAAATTTGGTATTCTAACTGCTGCCTTCGTAACATTGGGTGGAGAACACTAAGCAGTGTTTTTAAATGTTTCCACCTGTACAGTATAAAGGAGATTTGTTTTTTTTAATATGAGAGTGATTTCAAAAAGCTGTGCAGCAAAAATCAAAATTGGGTGTAGGTATCAAATCTTGATTGCAGGATGAAATAGACGTAATACCTACCGATCCCTAAAAGGAATAATAATGGCAACTCGAAACCTAGCACTGCAATCTGGGGCCCACTTCCCTCCTGGGAGAATGTACGGGTTATGAGAGAGGATGGTTTGCAAAGGAAGTTCCTGTTGGAAATTTATGGATATGTTCCCACCTGTCAACCACAGCTTGGGTAAGCATTCATTTATGGAAGGAATCCGAGGGGATTCGTTGTAAATATAGGAAATCTTTTGTTACGTAATTCAGGCTCATCGGAACATGAAGGGCGCCAATTATGCTCAATAAATCGCTTCTGGTGGAGGTTGTACGGATAACTTTGTTCCTGTTGACCCTTCAGCTCCGGCCCGATTAAACCCAAAGGCCAAGCTGGGAGAAAGTTTTGAGAAAACGCCAAGTCCTGCAAGGTTCTGGAATCATTGTTGTTGCTCAGGGGAAAGTAACAGTCTTCATAAGCTTGATTCCGTTGTTTGTACGCCTCGATTGTCCGATGTATCACGATGAGCTACATATATCAGTAATTATATTACACATTTATTTAATCGAAATGTAATCAAATAATATCGTGAGTACAGTGATGGTTAAAATGTATTCAGAATGGGCCATTTGCTATTAGGGGCACTGTGAGATATAATTTGTATCGAATTTTAGCCGCAACAATTGATTCTCAATAATCATTTGTTGGGCAGACTATTTTATATTTGTTTTAACAAGTCGGAATAATAGTTTGAACTTTATTTTTTTTTTTGCTACTCCTGTATAATTTCTTGTAAGCATTCAAATTCAATGCTATCAAAAGCAGATTGTGTAGCGCAGTATAAAAATTTGTTTCGTGAAACTTTGATAAAAAATGTGTAGGTAGTTAGCAAGAATTTTCGGAAGAAAATGGATCTAACAATAACAGGGATGTAAAATGATATTCACGTGTGCTCAGCAGTGGAAAATTCCAGTGTATGTAGCTTTCAATTTTGTGTACATTTTTCAACCCATAATATCTCCATTCTAAAATGTTATGCTTTCAATATCAAAAGTAAATATTTGTTACTATATATTCAGACAGGACAGGGACGTTCCAGGAGCTATTATTATGTCAGAAAATATGCGTGCAAACCTGGGAAACCGTAAAAATGAATATGAAGGCCACAACTAAGGGAAGGAAACAAGACGGACAGAAGTGATTCGATCCGGAAATCTTCTCCTTGAGACTTTTCTTCTTCCTGGGGCAATAGCTTCGTAATTCCAGCTGGCGTACCCGGATGAATCTCAAAGGAGTTCTGACAAACATTGTTGACAGTACCAATCCGGAATATCAATGCCGTTTACAACTCACAGACTCAGTCCGTCCTGACGTTGTCATAGAATTCCAGTCACCACGTCTCATCATGGCTGATACTGTAACAAAAAAAAAGCAATGGCATGAAAGAAATATTGGGTACAATGTTGTTTACGGCTTCGTTTAACTGAATACATTCTAATTCCATTCTTCTGAAAAAAAAAAATAGTAAGTTACTAAATTTCCAAATTTCTGATATTCTCCTCATGCGTAAATAGTAATTACTTAATATACTTCATGCCTACATTAGAGTTATTTTAGGTGGAGCACATCATAGAAAGGAGTACAAGGCCTGGGGTAATTTGTCTCCCATTACAGTTTGTTCAAGTCATTTTAATTTCCGAGGAAATAATTTTGAATTTTGTTGAAACGTAGGTTGCAATAAGGGAAGGGCTTGAATTTCACCTCGCATTTGAGGAAGCATCAGTTTAATAATGGTGATCGTTACAAGATACTGCTCTCCTCTCGTCTTTCTCCTTCTCGTCTCTCCTATATAGTTGGGATAAAATACGGGGTTTTAACATGCAAGACTGAGCAAGTGCCTTTATCTGTATTCCCTCGGTGACTCCATTCACCGGTTTATGAGATGAGAACTTTCCACAAATGCACACCCAAAATTTTATCTCTCAAGCCTCTGCATGGCTACCCCCTTTTGTGCGTACCTTCCTTTCTCTGCATAAATATTTGAGCGAACTGCTGGGAAAAAGTGACTGCAGTCAGGAAATATAAAACCTCTATTTATGCTGTCGATACAAAGGCCGTAAAGGCCACTGTACAGACGGTATTCCCCCAAAATGTACCTACTGTTTTTTTTTTTTGGTAAATTTTCAAAACCCTTTTAGCGTAAAGATGTTCCAAAGTACTTTAACTTGACTTCCCACTGGAACCCTCCCTTCCTATATGCCTTATAGTAATTTTTTTTAATCAGATGCGACCCCAAAATTTAGGGACTTTTGCGTAAATAAATTCTGTGGGTTTAATTCCTCTCCGTCGTATTTTTTTCTCCAAGTAATTGAATTCATGTTATACATTGAGGAAAATATTCCTAGCCTGCCAAGTACCCTTTTAGAAGAAATTTACGCATAAACTTTAACGTTGAAACTAATCTCTTTTATTTCCAGAAGGAGCATATTTTAACAGAAATTTTATTAAGTAAAAAGGAAACCTAGCATTTTTTTCCTCATGATATAAATGTTTTATGACCTGGCATATCTCACGCCACCCCTTCCCCCCCCCCCGACTCACCCAGTCAGAACACACATATGTTACAGTGGGGTTCATAGGAAAAAAGATCTTGGGAGATCCGGCGTGTGTAACACAGGGCCTTGGATTTTTTTTTTATTCGTACAATTGGAAACGAAACAGAAGTTACTGCCGCTTCCGTGTCATTTGATCTGACAGTGCTCTTCCCGTCAGACAGTATTTCTGGGGGGGGGGGGGTTATTCCAATCACTTTAATTTCATTTTTATCTGTACGTTCGTTGCCCCCTATGAAGATAACACTGTATAGACTTCGTTTAAATTTTCAATGGTTTGAGGATAAAGACATCAGTTTTTTTTCTCTTTCCTCTAGGGAAGATAATCTCTGAAGTTTCCATCAAATTTTTGACTTTCTTTAAAGAACAAAAATTTGACTTTCCCCGGAAATCTAATCACATTGTCAAGTCACTACAGAACTATAAGGATTAGTTGGAAAGTGTGTGAATTTTCTGGGGTAATCCTCCCGTTAAGTCAGGCTTAGTTGATGTGCTTGACGGCCTGAATAAAATCCAGCGTCTATGTGAGCTTTTAATTCTTCCCCCAAATAATTCCAAGAGAGCTTTGGCTGTGGAATTAGTCCAGAAGGGTAAACTAGATTTCCGCTAAAAGGCACTTCTTGTTTGTATTCTTTATGAGCACATCCTTCCCCACTTGTTAATTTAATGGGTAGGAATTAAAATGGGTGAAAATGAGATTCGTCTTGTGAGCTCAGTGGTAATGGTTCGGACATATGAGAGGATTATGGCGGAAGGGAAGGCTTTTATCCCGCGGAGATGCAATCTCACAGTAATTAATTGCGCTGGACAAAAGGGACGAGTAGCTCTTGACTCAAGAGTGCT
The DNA here is from genome assembly GCA_947179485.1 of Allacma fusca. Classification (NCBI taxonomy): domain Eukaryota; kingdom Metazoa; phylum Arthropoda; class Collembola; order Symphypleona; family Sminthuridae; genus Allacma; species Allacma fusca. The sequence continues at coordinate 68,470,569 of OX359245.1, forward strand.
TATCTTCTTTGTACATAATAAAGGTTACTTGCGGAATGGCTTTTTCGGAGTCGTTCCGGGGGAATATTTTCGGGGTGGAAAGATTTAACGGATCCGACAATTTGAGCCTTTTGTCATGCTCTCTATTTTCTCGGCGTGGATTTTGCCCTGAAAATAAATACAATATTTACGCGCGTCTCCTCCTGCTTATCCAGCATCAAGCAAAGCATGTACATATTTTCCCCCTATCCCAATACCTACCTATGTATAAACAAACATATCATTTTTACAGTCTTCCACTTTTTCCGAATTTCCCAAAATTATTACCAACGGGTTATAACGATCAGTCGTTCAAATCAAAGCGTTCAAATCGTAGCTATACAAATTACGCGGAAGCGCTATCATAAGCAGCTAGCTAATTTTGCGAAGGTTTTAAAAATACAATAATTTGTATTTCCCGCACAAATCGGATTTTCTTTCTTTAATTTGTCCGACCTGGTCTTAGGGGTTGACCCCAAAGGCCAGGTGTGTACACAAAATAGGGGCTTAAAAATTTTATTTGCCAATCTTATTAAAATTAGCGTGTTTGGGGAAGGGGGGGAGGGTGCAGGGATTGTTTTATGTCATCTTGTGTGCTTCTTTGCTTCTTTGCATGCAAACCACATTTCCCTGTAAGAGCTTATGATTTTGTACGTGCACTATGTTTGTGCTGAGGCATTAATGTATGCAAATGTGAAAGTAAAGGTAGATCTGATTTTAAAAGCATGACAAAACCACGAAGCTTTAAGTTTATTCCCTGAAATTTTTCTCCCTGGTAATCCGATCTTAAGCTCCTGGAAATACTAATTTTGACGCGCCCTACCTAAATTCGGGCGTGATTCCATCCCAAAAATAATTTTGACAAAATTGATCCCCCGTCCGTAAATTTATATATTGTTACATACATTATTATATCTCCCTATACTCTTATACGTATAGAACTGGGGAAGAAATATAGCTCCAAAAAAGTAGATATAGAAAGTTTCAACCCAAGGCACCCAAATGACCCGTTGGCAAAAAATAGACGAAAATCCCAACAAAGCCAAACTTATTACAGAGGAGGAATCCAATTAGAGGGAAATCCTGTTTACAACATCAGGGTTAAAGTTTCAGCGAGGAGAAAAGTTAAGCTAAGGGAAGGAACGACCACAATAATTTCAAGGCAAGGGCTGTATAAAACCTCAGAGCAAAAACCACAATCCTCGTCTGTCAAAAGCCAATCACTTAATCACCCAAAATTAAAGATTACTCCTCGCTCTTGTTTCAAACACGATGTATTCTCAGCACAAACATCACACACACACACATACAATGAAAAATCCGTCAGGGAAATAAATTGACGGAACTTTTGTAACTTGATTTCTGAAGGATCCGAACACCCAAAAAAAAAAAAAATCTACGAAATTTTTTTTCCTTGGGAAACATCCCTGTTAAAATATCATGGTACTATTTGAAGGTATGTATGGAAGGGGACTATAAAGTACAAGCATAGTGGAGATTAATGGGGAAACGGAGAGAGTCTATTAAGACGCTTCCATAATTTAGGCTTTGCTGGAAACAACAAAGTCCATTTACTCTCGCCGGGAGCAACAACAAATTTCCTTGGAAAATAATTTAAACCAGGCTTCCCTTCTTCCCTTACCCTTCTTGTCTTATGACTTTTACGTCATTAATCTTCGTTTACTATATATATGGGGGGCTCCTCCGAAGATACGCCTTGTAATTTTTGGGCAAAGGGAAGATAGGCAAAATAAGGTTAAAATATTCATGGCACTTTAATAAGCAGAAACCACCCGTCGACCTCCAACCCCAGGAAATGAATCAAATTTTCATTTAATATTCAATAAGAGTCAATAGAACTTGATGGAAGGCCCGAGGAGTATAAATTGCAGTCGAAGCCATTTTGGGTGCGCCTTCCAAAATGTCCCTAAATACAGTGAGTCTTGTGTAAAAAATCCTCCCTTTCCTTATATTTACGTTCTGTCTCCAGAGCCAGAAATTATGTCCACACGTATTTCTAAACGGCCCACTCTGGAATTTTTCCTTAAAATTTGCCAGATTTCCCCTGAAACTTATGTTTAACGTTGGAGATATCTGAAATTAATTTTTTTGCTGAAAATAAAATAATTCTGTATTTAAATGCAGCAAAAAAGAAATTCATTTCGTTGAATTCCTGAGATTTTTTCCTGGTCTTAGTGAGATTTTGCGGGTACGAATTGGGTGATTTTTTTTGCATGAAATATTCCGAAGATTTGATACGAGTTGATAAAATTTGTTGGGATCGAGTTTCATTCTAACTTGAATTAATTCCTGGGGCAAATTGAGCCTCAGAGTGAGCATGAGTCCGTGAAATGGTTTTTAATGCTCAACTCCCCCCCCGTTGTAAAATAAGTTGCAACTTACCCCAAAACACGTTTCCATGTCCACATGCACATTAGAGGAAACAGGGAATGACATTAAGGATCAGACGTGAAAATATCCCAGAGTCGCCACGTGAATACTTAAATTTTTAACGGTTCCCTCTCTCTCTCTCTCTGTGACTCTCACTCTTTTCGTATTTCTCTAGTGAGAGAGAGAGAGTCTCCTTGGGAAACCTCTTCCTTATCAGACTTCCATGGCAAATAATAAAAGGACCCCGCTTCCAAAAGTGACATTCTCCTCTTCCTGACTTGAGTAAACACGAAGGGTAAACTGAGTTTAAAAAAAAAAACCAACGACTCCCTGTGGTTTTCCTCCTTCGTGAAAGGAACTAAAAAAATGTGTGGATTTTAGAGCAAATAGAGGGAACCCTTTCAGGTAGGTAAACTTTACAGGAGGCAGCTGCCAACTCCCCACGATTTACATTTTATCCATGAGGAAATGAAGGATAAGGTGCTCCCTTTTAAAAGGTTTACTTAGTTCTTAATTTAGCCAGTCTTTGGCCATGTAGACAGGTCTCTTTCCCTATGGGATTTTGCATATGCGGAGCCCGAGTTGTATGGGCTGAGAGATGTATGAATTGCAAAATACTCTCCGCGTCAGAATTCCCCCTCTCTCAAGATACTCCCGAGAATATAGATAAGCCCTATAAATATATGGCTTATGAATTTATGGGGCGGGGAGGGCTGTCCGGGAAACATTACACTCAGATTAGGTGAACATGGACCGTCCATTAAGGAGCATTCCCAACACCTTCCCCGCCACACTCCCCACATACTTAATTACTCACTCATCCATCCCACCCCATCTTCCCTATTGATAGTATGGAAATTTTATGGGCTTTTAAAAAATCTAATGTTTATGTATCTGTCTACATTCCGGCCTTTTAAATTCCTAATTTCCAGGAATTGCAACGTTTGAAATTGGTAAACCATGTTTGGACCCGCAATCCCCTTCAAATTTCCCGCTTCAATTGTCAGGCCCTCAAATATGCGTACAAAACATTCCTGCTCATTTGAATGTTTTCCAAAAATTAAAGTTTACAAATTTGTAAAAAATTTTTAAATAATGAAAGTATAGCTAAAAAATGTCTGCGCTTTAAAAATGCTAAATTCCAGGACGCGCAAGTATAATTTGTCCTTGGGAATCAACGCTTGAGATTTTTGGGGTGGGAAAAATTCCCTTGCCAAAAATTTTCCTGTCAATTTGCTTTGCGTAAAGAATATAGTTTTCTTGGATTTACAATCCGAAGGAAAATTGAGCCAAATTTTGATTGGGAGTTGGTCCTGGTGTGGAAAAAAAGATTTTTGAAAGGATTTTTTTTTTTCAAAAAATGATTCCGACAATGAAGGCTGAGACTTGAGTTGATTTCCACGTCCCGCTTTTTTTTGTATTCAAATCCGAAGGAGAACTCACTCAAGGAGATTTATTTCTATAGGATTTTTTTTTGTCGTGGTTAAAATCCGGCCTGGAAATCATGGAAGGAGAAGAGGACGATAGACAAGGGAGAATACAAAAAAGCTAGAAACCAATCCCAACCCGACGGGGAATCCAAATTCAATGGGACGAACGTCATCGTACCTAAAGTGCACTGTGTGATGTGACTATGGCAGCTCATGCTATTATATGGTAATTTTTGTATCCAAAGGCGAGCATATAGTATTGGGAGACATTCCCCTAAAAAAAAACCCACAATGCTGAGATTCTTTCTCCATGCAAAAAACTAAAAAGAAAGAAATCCTTATGCTTGAGAAGCTCCTTTGAGTAGGGGTTCCTGTAAATACAGTGCACTGTATTTGAGGACCACCCTCTCCCATCCAACCAAGTGGACTGAAAGGATTGAGCTCAATGGACATTGACACTTGCATTAATTCCCGGAAAGACGTGTCTATCCATCTTTGAATCTCCTTCGTTCTCCATAACTGCATTCTGGAATAAATCATAGCTCAATCTGAAAATGTCACGGGCTCTTCCAATACCATTTTATGATTGGGTTTTCTTTCCCCAGCCATTTCCTTAGAACGCCCTTAATTCATATATGAGGGAGAAAAACGCCTTGTAACAAACACAAATATCCCTTGTGTTTTCATAACCCTGGGCTTTTATTCCCAAAATTAGACAAGTTTTCAGCTCCAGAAAATTCAAAAATCAATTGCCCCCCATAAGACATGCAAATTAAAATTATGTGCATCAAATATGTAACCCTAAAATTCGCAATGATAAAATTTTTACAGAACTGGGGAAAAAATTTGCTTAAATTGTACATTTTTGCAAATCCCTCCCTCTGGAAATGTGAGCTCCTTGAGAAAGGAGGAAACATCCAGTCTTGCCCTATATTTTATAAAATAAGTGCCTTGGCGTTCAATAGGATTTTTTTAAAAAGGCTGGGACCTAATCCAGCCAAGTTGTCATTATCAATCATATTTTCTGGACTGAGCCAGAAAGTTGGACAGAAATATGGAACTTTTGCGTCGGAATGTCCGACAGGGAAGGCCAAATTTCCCCGTAGTTTTGAACGACAAGAAAAATGTTTGTTGTCAGAGAAAAAGCCCGGGAATTCCAAATATACACGGAGAGTTCCAATTTCCAGGGATAAAAAATGCTGATTTTATTCTGTCCCCAGGATCCCTGGATATTAAACTGAACATGTCCTCAAGGGGTTGAAATACACGTACATATACATACATGTGATGGGGCATAATTACTTTTATTGACTTTTGAGGGTTTGGAAGAATTGACAACAAATTGGCTCAGCGGGATTGTACTGGAAGTGATGAGGGAAATGGGGCTCAAATTCCAGTTGGAAAAACCAAACGCCCATCTGTCATGATATTGGACATGGGAGTGAGCACTTACTTTGTGAAAGACGACACGAACAAAAGGCTCGTCACGATAAGAGTCCTATCACTTTCCCCCCTTTGATCATCAATAGAGGTTCAAGAACAATTGACAATGAGGGAAGAGGACAGCAGGAGTGGAGAGTGGAGCGAATTTTGTTCCACTGTCAGGCCCCATATGAGAGAGAGAGAGAGAGCGTGTCTGTTGGGGAAAGTAATCAACGCTCTATTTTCTCCCTTTCCCGGAACAACTCTATCTCTCCCACCCTTTTGATGTTCCCCTTTCAAAGGATCTGCTCTCTATGTGTGCTTATCGGAAGGAGTGCCATAATTTCTGAGAATTTTCTCCCTACCAAAATTCTAACCAACATATTTTCTACAGCGACAATTTCCAAAAAAATTTTTTTTTTGAAATTGAACATTATTCCTGTATTTGCCAAAAATTCCCTTCAAGCCCTGGACACTCTTCCTACGGACTAATCCCTCGGAAAAAATTTACGGGAAAGTACATTAAAACAAATTAATTGGCCTCCCCTTAAAAATAGATATTTATATGACACCCAAATTTCCCTCCTCATTTTATCTCCCACTTGTATCCTAAATTTTATTTGAAAAACCTTTATTTGCATTAAAATTTGTGCAAAGCAATTTACTAATAGATTGATCACTCGCGCTTGCAAAACGTATTAAAATTTCACAAAAATTTACGCCGCATTATTTGAAGTAATTAAATCTTCTTTTTTTTTTTTGACAAAACCTTAGGACAGCCTAGTAAAAAAACTAACCTTTTTTCCACAGAATATCCAGAAGTGTCTTGAGGTTTCCTTCCGTTTCTAATAATAATTGTAAGCTGCAGCACTGAGGAAAATGTTATGGGCTATTTTTGCCGGATGAATTAAAAGTTGGGATGGGAAATTGCGGGTGAATTTTTATTAAAAGTTTATACCAAATGTGGATTAAAATTTTAGACTCGAATACTGTAATATGTACGAGAGTTTCGGTTTAATTTAGTCTTGAATTCTTTTTAAATTTCCCCTGCAAAATTTCCTGAAAAATTCCCTGCAAACTTCCCTGCAAAATTTCCTGCAGAATTTCCTGCAGAATTTGCAGAGGACAAAATTTGACTCCACTTTTTGACACTTCACTTTTCAATGTCAATTTTTTAAAGGGATAAGATTTTTAGAAGGACATTACTTTTGGGGACTAAAGTTTGGGAAGCTGAGCATTGATTTCTTAGGAATTCCCTCTGAAAATGTACGTGTTATTTTAGGATTCAAGTAGGAACGGACTTTGGAGTGGATCAAGGACAGCAGGAAACTGTGTATGATGTTATGTGCTGGGGAGGTCGGTGAGAGAAGGGGAAAAATACCCGGAACCTTCAAATTTTCCAGGCAGACTGACTCCAGTTCTCGGGAATCTCCTCATTTATAGCCCGGGAACGGTGTTCTTGGGAGAGGGACATTTTGGGGAGAGCCTCTGCACTCGCTCCAGATCCTCAATGAGCTTTGAGGCACGTTCCACCCACTGCGTTTTCTCCTGCTCCAGTTTCCGGACTTTCTCTCTCTCTTTCTCTCTCTCTCTCTCTCGTCGTCTCAGTTTCTCCCATGGAATTCAAAAGAAGGGGAGAGCTATCCATGGGGTATAGGGACGAGGGGCATTTCATATCCAAACCAAAACTGACATTTGGTCTAGGGCTCTGTGGGTCCCAGTACTGTATACACAGATACATATATACATACATAAATGGTCTCGTAGTGCTGACGTTGTTTTGAGAGGCGTTCTAAATTACGGGGATTAATAGGAGGTTGTTAGGAGGAGGATTCATTACAAATTATAACAAGTTTCCCGAGCGTCTTGAGCAGCAGCAGCAGCTCCCCCACCAAGTCCAGGATATAGGAGTAATTCTCCTCCGGGATACAGAGACATTTGTCCATAATTATTTCCAAGGGTACAAGGTGTTTTCTCACTCAATTACAAGGAATGATTTTCCAGAGCATCTGTATACTCCCTTGGACGAGCAGTTTGAGCTAATGTAGGGAGAAAAGTATCATTACACTAAATTATTACAATTGTTTCGAGAGGAACACTTCCCTTGAAGGAGCTCCCAAAATTAAGTTGTGGCTATGTCTATTCCAGGCGTGAGTAATTATAGAAAATTAATTATACTTTTCAAAAATTGATATTTCCATTATATTTTAGCCCTTTTTCTTTAACGACTTTATCCAACGTCCCCAAAAAAGGAACAGTGTGTCAAATCTTTCCCAGGACTTCTTACTTTTGAAAAATAAATCCTTGAGAAACATCTCACCCTCAAAATTATTACAGACAGTAAAATTTGAGAGAACCAAATTTCTCGTCCCAAAATGAACCCCTCAAAAGTTGCTTTTCAAATGCGAAATTACAGTCGGGATCCCGATTTCCATTTGGCTTAATGTTAATTTGTTTCAGCACAAAATCAAGGAACTTTTACAAAAACCCTTTATTAGCATCAGCGGAACGTCCAAAACATTTCCCTGGCTCCTGAGATTATTTTTTTTTTCGAAAGTCTTAAGCCTAGCAATAATATAAAAAGACTCCTCCTATCTCCCTCTCTGTGTCCCTGGAATTGAGACAAGAACTTGAGCATTCCTTCCCGCAGCTCCCCTTTAAATCCTCCTGTAGATGACTCCGTGAGTCAACTATAGATATCTACTGGAGCTAAATTATTTGAGTTTAATTTAAAGTTTTGGAAGGTAAATATCGGAAATTAAATTTAGGTATTTTTGTTTTTTATTGAGAACGGATTTTTATTAAGGAAACAGATCTTCTGGCAAAAATCCTCCCATGACGTAACCCTTGGTTGGATTGATATCTTTTGACGTTCGGGATAATCCCTATTTATTGGATCTTTTATTCTTGGCAAATAATCCCTGGGCTTTGTTGCGCCTGATTGTGAGTCTTACCCTCACAGAGGCTAAAATTATTTGATTCAGGCCAGAAATGCATTTATCTTGTTGTTTCTGATCCCTCAGGGGTCCTCGGGGCTTCCGGTTAATTTACTAATAAAGGGATATAAAAACCGAGTGAGAATCAGATCTGAATTCCGTGCGCACAATTATTGGGCTAAATTCTGATTGGTAATTAATCCCATTGAATAATACGATCCTATTTAGAGTATATATAGTTAGCTGGAGAGTGCTTGTATTTAATTAGAGTCTGTCCTTTGCTAATGTAGGCAGTCCCATAGTTGCCAAAATGTGGAGAGAGCTTCTACTGAGGACTGAGAGCAGTCAATTTTAAAAAGTTTACGGGGAAGTTCATTACTAAAAAAATTGACTTTGGCATCAAATACAATTTTCCAGAAAATCGTTATCTCTACAAGATAAAAAAATCTTCTAGTCTCTGACTGTCAAGTACAAATAGAGACGTCTGAACATTATTGACAATTTTCCCGTCAGTTTTGGGGGCGCATTAAAACGTAAAACTACTTCGTGGGCGCAACTTTCCAAAAAATGTTCCACTTTGCCCCAAAATGTGTTCCTCCGGATTTAAGTATCTACCTACCTACATATAAAACGTAAGTACATATTAGGTAAAGTGGGAGTGACAGTGAGGGCATGATGTTGAAATACAAATGGAAATACTTGAAATTTACAAGGTCCTTTCCCCCTCCTTTCCCTGGAAATGTCTCAAGTGAAAGTATTCTCGGAAACTCCATTACAGCTCGGCTCTCACGTCACATATAAAGAAAAAGCTCCTCAAGTGACGTTACCCTGCTCTATCCCTGAGTAAATACAAATACGTCAGGTAAATACATTTTTAAAAGCCACAGCATCCTCGTACTTCCTTCCAATGGAAGGGGTTGTACATACAGTAATTGCATTTTAAAACACTTTTTTTTTCAAGTGTATGGTTCCACGTGGAGAATAAAAAATTTGAGGTTAATTATTTGCCAGTATTTTTTATATCATTTCAAATAATTACTCTCGTGCATCAATATCTAAGACGGGCGGAGGCAAATTGGGTAAAGTGCTGTTAGGAAATAGTATTAATAAATACGTCCTTATACTATATACTTATATGTTGTGACAGAATTTTCTGGGTATAGGGGATATATCCTGTATGTATCTATTCAAAGGGGAAAGAATTTTTCATACACTCCGGTTAATAACAATGTCAATTTATTGTTTGTTCAGTAAAAGTCCCGTTTGAGAGTTATTTTCACAAAGGGAAAGTTGGATGTATTTTTTCAGTTTATGGACTATTAGTAGATACTAAAAGAACAAGAGATGTTATGTGTCGTGTGTGGGCATATTGTTAACACAATAAGAACTGGGGGAAACATTTCGGGAGTACTTGTCAAGAGATTGGACGTTGGAGGAGGGAGCGTGTGCAGGAGTTACTGTGATACAAAAATTATATTGTGAAGGCAGAGGGAAGACTGAGAATCAGTCCATGGAACATCCGACTTGTCCCTCTCTCCTTCTCATCATTTATGCAAAAAGCAGAAATTATTAAAAGAGAGCAGAGCGTTGATAACGAGGAAAAGTTATGGTTCAAGATCAAAAGGGAAGAAGATTTTGGGAAAATAAGGAATTTTGGGTCTTGTAAATTTTTTATGGACAGTCCAGTATTTATAAAAAAATTTCCAAGGGTCAATTTTGGGCAGCAAATTTCATGGGGATTCGTTTGCGTTTAGAATCATCTTCCTACGTCAAGATTTGCGGTTTTAGCAGCCCGATATGTGTCTTAATGTAATTATTACTGCATTCAAAAGTTAATGTTTACTATTGCTGTAGACTTCAATATTTTTTTCAAATTAAATCTCCCCTCTCATTTCTAGGTTCTGTATTGATGTATTGATTTTGAATTTGTGGGTCCCAAGATAATTTTCCACACTTGTGGAATGGCACAGCAAACCTCAATGCAGGAGCTGCAGTTTGGTTGTCGTAATAAGATACGAATGTATTGGCACAATTAAATGTTATGAGCCATTAGTCAGCAAACAATTAGTTCTAAACGCACCACACTGTTGATGCATTGAAGGGACATTTTTATAAGCTGTGATAATAATTTATGAATGATCTTTAAATGGTTTTTACTTTTGCTTGACCCAGGAGGTGCATCCTTGTGCTGAACCAATCAGAATGCAGAAAATGCAGACAGAAGATAATCAGAATGTCCTTCTGTTTATAAATGAAATCATTTCAAGTGAATGAGTGATGACTTGGTAAGGAACAGACCATTCCCTTTAGCTCCTGTTTTTGGGTACAATTAGCTTTATTTAAAGGCGAAATAATCGTGAAACTCTTACATATACATTATTTTTGACGGTCTAAAAGAATTTTGACTACACTGTATTTTTACATTTACGTCGGAAGCTCGTACAGAGTGTACTACAACTTACGATCAACTCAGGTCAGTAGGCTTGTTATATTAATTGTCCCTTTTCAGACTCCCCTTGCTTGTAGAGGATTCTCTTGCGGATTTTAGATTGAGCTAGATAGCAAATCGGGCCAAAGTGCTCAAATCAATAACTTCAAGGCGGGATAACTCTGGGAAAACGTGAGTATTACAATTTTTCATTTGCAGAATACATTTGAAACTGTGCTAATTTTCAGAGTTTATATCAGTAAAGTTTCTGGGATCGAAAATGGCACAAAGTAAGCGTGACTGACTGTAGTGTTCCGAAAATGTAAGGTCAAAATACGAGAAAAGGTTGCAGGAAATTTTATTTTCAAAACTGAGCTCACAAGTCTGAAGCCCATGATGACCTGCGCTTGATACCGCATTTCGAAGCATATACAAAATATAATGAAAAATGTAATCAATGCTGTTTAATATTTTGGAATTTTTGTCAACCAATTTTAAAAAAATCGCTTTGCATCATCCCCTAATAATATTATTTTATATTTTGAGGGTAAAATCCAAAATATTAAAAAGTATCCCTGATTCAATATACATGTTATGAGCTTCAACATGAGAGCTAAAACAGATCACGGGCGGTCTATAGTCTTCCTGACACGCGAGGGGAAATGCAGTGTTTGAGGTCAAGTCTCAAAACCTGATATCTTGCAACCTTCCCTCGCATTTTGAACTTTCGTGTCCAGAAAAATTACAGTAGCGACAAGTATTATGTCCAAATTTAGACTCTGTAACGTTTAGTATAGACGCTCTTGAAATTTAGCCATGTTTGTAATTTATTCCGGAAATGAAAACTCGTAATGATCCGATTAACGACGAGGAAAATCTCGGATTTGCTTTACTCATTTGAGAACTTTGACCGGATTTAATTCCTGGGTGGATCAATTTTTTTAAAGTTGTTTACATATACACAAGAGAATTCAGTACAAACTAGGGCGAAGGCATTTTTTTTAACAAGCCTCACCTGAGCTGGAGTAAAGAATAAATGTTGTAGTGCACTCTGTAATATTAGAATGTAGGGAAGCCAATGGTCCGTTATTATTGGTCTGGTCCGGTCTGGTTCAAAAATTAGACCAGACCAGACACAATTGGTCCAGCATTAGGACCAGACCAGACCAAACCACAGGACCATGGTCCTAAAAGTACGCAAAATAAATATTTATTATTTTACGACATCCCACAGAAGAAATTAAAAATGTCATTTCTGTTGATGAAAAAAGAATTTTACTTGATAAAATGTTAATGTTGTTGTTTGTGGTCTTTGACCTGATTTGTTCCGAACGACTGGAGCAAACCATTGGTCTGGTCTGAGCTTTGGACTAGACCATGCAGTTTCATATAATCTGGATAAGACCAGACCATTGGCATCCCGAACTTACAATTAGAAGAGCTTCAAATATATCAGACTATATTAAACGCTACGCAAAATATTGTTAAGAGTTGCTGGGAGTTCTAGTTCCAATGGTTGTTCGTAAAAACAGTAATGGTTCCCAGCGACCTCAACTACTTCCACACTTTGCTCACAAATGTCGGTGAGACCATAATCCTGACCAAAGCCCAAGTCCATTAAATTTTTGGTCGCTTTAACTAGAACTGTCTTTGCTCTCAATTTCCCGTTCGCCTCATAAACTTTGGCGCATTTTATCCTTCCCATATATGACATCATGAAGTCCATAATGTTCTCCTCATTAAGATCTGGGAATAATGAGCATAAATATTTGGCCATGTATTTCCATTTTTCCTCCGTCGTTCCAATTTGACTCAAGTCTCGGAGAACGGATAAACTCACATCATTTGAGTATTGCTGTAATAAGTTGAACAAAATGGTATTTTCAACTTCTAACATTTTCGCCTCGCCGCCCTGGAAATTTTGTATGAAATGGTTCCATCTAGGACTTCCATCCAGTAATAGCATCACTGACAACTCCTCCTTTTGCTTCTCTAAGAGGAGTCCAATCTCAAAAGCAACACTCCCGCCAAATGAGTAACCTCCAATCTTGTACGGTCCTTGGGGCTGAATTTCTTGTATCTTCTTCAAATAGTATTTCGCTAAATCTTCCAATGAATCCAATGGAGCTTCTTTATTGCATTCGAGTCCGTACACATGGGCATCCATATGAGATACAAGTGTCTCCAACATTTGCATAGTTCCATCCATGGGATGAACGATAAATATGATATCATCTGTCTTGCAGAGGGACTTCATCTTGTAAATTGGTACATCCGGTAGCTTTGTTAGTTTTAATAGTTTTTGAAACTTGGGGAGAGCATCCTCCGAAGTGGGATCTTCGGAAGTTCCATCATTTTTATCGAACTCGGCCAGCTTCTCAAATGTGAGCTGGGCATAGGATTTGGCGGAGATTTGGATATTATTTCGGGATGAGAGGACTTGACCTAATTCCGCCGCCATTAAGGAATCCATGCCGAGGTCAACCAACGTAGATTTTGGATTTACTTTGGACAAATCCTTAATTCCTAAAATGTTCGCTGCAATATCCACCAAGGACTCTGTCGTATTGACTGAGGCGCCATCCGCCTTTGTGACAACAAGGAACGAGGAAACCACTGTCCGGCCCTGTTGCAAATAAGTATCCAATGTTTCCAAGCAAGACTGAAGTCGTTGGGGTAATAATCCTGAAAATGCGGGTTTGTCTTTCATCTGACGATGTACGACACCCACATCACCCACAGCGCCCCATTGAACTGCCAGAGCAGGTAAACCATCTGCCTTCCTTTGCTCGCAAATCCGTTCCATGACGGAATTGGCGTACCCATAATTCGTTTGACCGGGATTCCCTCTTGCAGCAACAATACTGGAAAATACCACAAAATAATCCAACTCTGGCGCCAGCTCCCTGGTTAATACGTCCAAATGCGTAGTGGCGTTCGCCTTTGATTTCGCAGACTCTTCAAACGTCTCCTGTGTTTGATTTTCGAAAAGCGCATCCTTGAGGACTACGGCAGTGTTAAATATTCCACCGATTGGTCCGAGCTTCATAGCAGCTTCAAGAAGATTTCTAGACCCTTCCTTGGTAGCCACATCGGACTGGTCGATGAGGATTTGTACACCACGTTTCTCCCAGACATTAATTTGATGTTGATGGTAGGACGTTTTGGAGCCGGTGCGAGAGGTCAAAACGATTTTCCTGGCTCCTCGATTTGTCAGCCAATGTGCTAGTTCAAAGCCCATTCCACCCAGTCCTCCGATTATAATGTACGTCTTGTTCTCCAAAAAGTAGGTCCTTGGATAGGCTGGAATGCTTACAGAATCGTTTTCTTCCGTCATTTGTATTACAACCTTGCCAATATGCTTCCCTTGAGCCATGAAACGGAACGCTTCTTCCAATTGGTTTTGCTTGAAAACAGTAGTTTTGAGTGGTGTAATAACACCGGAATTGATTCCTTCCTGAACAAGATCTTTCAAAGCGGTAATCTCCCTGGCTGGCCCTTCTTTCAAGAATTCATCAGCAAGGATGCCTACGACGCTGACCCCTTTTAGCAAAATGCTGAGTCCTATTCTTGTATCATTTAACATATCAAATTTCCCGATTTCCAGGAACCGCCCGTTTTTAGCTAGACATTCTATCGACGCAAAGAGTTTTTCTTGAGCCAAACTGTTTAGAACCAAATCCACGCCTCGACCATTAGTATGATTCATGATATGACGCAAGAAATCTCGGGCATCTCGTGAGTTGGAAAAACTATCATCTGTCAATTGCGGGAACCTGGCTTTTAAGAAATTTCGTTTCTCTTGAGTGCTGACTGTTGTAAAAACTTTGCAGTTCATGCTCAGAGCAACGGCAATAGCCGCCTGACCAACACCACCTGAGCCAGCATGGATTAGAATGGACTCCCCGGGCACCATTCTTCCCCGAAGTATCAGTGCTAAGTAAACCGTAATATAGACGCTGGGCACAGTTGCGGCGTCTTCGTATGTCCAATGATTCGGTATATCAAACAGAACATTACTTTTAGGATCCACGTACGTTGCTAAACATTGTGCCCCAGCAATGCCAAACACTCGCTTGCCTTTGTATTCTCCCGAAAATTCCAGACCAAGAATGCTGTCAATTTTCACGGAATTCCCGGATGGAGGATCTAGAGTAATCCTTCCCGTTGCGAGCATGATATCCCTAAAATTTAATGCAGAGTAATGGACTTTGACGAGATCTTCCTTCAAGCGTTTGAGAGGGCTTTCGATCCAACTTAAACTGGCAAGCTCCCCTACCTTTAACGTATTGGCATAGACATGAGTACAGTCTTGTTTCTTCTGGAATTCTTCAGGAGAAATTATTGGGTTGCCAAAGTAACCCCAGGAGTCGTTCTGGTAAATATTGTACAACAAATCTTTCCGGATTTGCTCCTGCAGAATTTTACTCGGGCTTTCGAAGTTAAGTTCCAAAGGCGATAGTGCTTGGTAACATCTTATTTTTTCCGGAGTGAACTCTTTTACTAAGGATTTAATGAAACCCACAATCCCAGACTGAGGGCAGTTAGATTTGAAGTATATTCTTTGGATTTCATCATTTTTCAAAATTTCCTTTGTGGATTCAACCCAATTATAATTGGAAACATCGACAGAGACTACAGTAGATTTGGTGGAGGCTGTCATTGGTTTTCGGAACAAACCAAATACAGCATTTTCATTCTGGCTGGTAAGAAATCGTTTTTCGGCAATTAACTCAAAATCCGATGCACTCATTATAGATAGCGATGAGGACTTGTACAGTAAAAATCCTCCGGGAAGAGTGATTGCTTCTGCATTTGCAATGCGACTGGCATTATCCACATATACTAGGTGATTTTTCTCTCTCCCAGCAACATCACTGAGCGGGATGACTTTGGAGCCTGATTTGATAAGTTTCTCTTCCTCAATGGGAGCATTTGACTCATTCACAATAGCAAGTTCCGCGCGGGGAAATGCGAGTGAACATTGCCCGGCTACTAAATCGGCAATGATGTTCTCTGGGTTTGCTAAAATTTCCGTGTAAGTGAATGTACTACCAATAGCATTGTCGATAGCAATTTCAACGCAGGATTCCAAAGCCTTGCTTTCAGTTGAACCCCCGGTCTGAGAGAGGATATAAGGTATCAGGACCTGCTCCGTTGTGATTGGTTGCATATCAGCGCTCCTTTGATTGAATTTAGCAAAGCCCATTCCACGAAACTCAATTCCTGGACATGATCCGGCTTTTAGTAAATCAAAAGCTTTGAAGGTTATGACATTCGAATTTTCGCTCAAATATGTTTGGACTTCTTGAGGATCCACGGTCAGTTTTTCGACTCTTGTAGGAACAAATAGATCTCTACTCTGAGTGTGAAGTATGAACGTCTGGACAATCGAATCCAGGAAGCTAACCCAATGACCTGGCCATTCAATCCTTGCCCATTTCCCTTCCATATCAATGGTTTGGACTCCTTGGAAGCTTCCGGAGTGTCCATATCCTCGAATATGGATTTCCTTGTAAAAATCTTCCTTCGTCATACATTCCGTTGACGTATTCACATCTTCGGAATTGTCATAATTCAGCATCTCATTACTTGTAGAACCATCTACGTTCCTCACCACTCCTGAACACACCGGCATGTCCGACTCAAGAACTTCGAATTTACCACTGTTATAGAGAATATTTATGAAAAATTGAGTCTCATTTCGCTTGTTAAGCATCGTCACACGTTCAAACCGAACGTTCTCAAAGACAACGGGACAGCTGTCTACAGTTAGTGTTTGTAGCTCTGCAAAATGTCGCCAGACAAGCCAGAGGTACCCCGTTGCTGGAAATACCGTTTTCCCTTCCAAGGAGTGACCGTCAAGGAAACCCTCAGTTTCCTTTTGCAAGCCGATGATGTATTTCTTACCTTTTTGCTTACTTTGTTCCTACAAAAACAAGAAGATATGTTATGAATTATGCCTTTTGCATCGGATTGCTGGAATAATTCCCAGTAGAAATTAGACACTTACATCGCCGTTGTGGGGAACGTACCAGTTCTCCGTGTAATCCCATTTAATCAAAGGGCTAACATTTGGTGTCCGTGAGCTCACTGGGAACTGCACTGGCTCGTACAGTGCATCAACGCTAACCTTCAGTCCACTTAAATAGCACCGTCCCAGGGCATTCAGGAAGAAAACACAGTTGTCGGGAGATTTGACATGGATAAGTCCGACTTTGACAGCATTCTTCGGGAGGGACTGCTTCAGAATGCTCTGCATAAAGCAATGCGGTGCTATTTCCAATGCTACGATATTTTCTGGAAGATGAAGGACCGTCGTGTAAAAGTACACTGGGCTGAGACCATTGTTGACATAGTACGCCGGAGAGCAGTATTTTGCTAGGTCAGTGTCCCAGAGATGTTCTGGAACCGATGAGCTCAGCCACTTCTTGGACCTGAGCTCCGGCTCCGGAATAACGCTTTCCAATAATTTCTGAGCTACTGGCCCAGACTGTTTCACTAATGGAGAGTGAAATCCGAAATCAGCGGAGCGAACCATTTTCGCAAATATTCCTTCGCTTTCGAGCTGTTTCACAAATGCCTTTATATTCTCGGGTGAGCCTGCTATTGTGACGTTTTCTTTAGCATTGTGAATTGCGGGGTAGACACCTTCAGGACATCTTTTCTGAGCCTCGTCCCATGTAAGGCCCACGGATGCGACAGTACCTGGAGGGCAGCCAGACTCGTGCACAGCTCGTACTCTTGCATATGACACCAAAATTGCTTGTTTGTGGGTTAAGCAGCCGTCAGCATATCCCGCAGCTACTTCTCCTGTTGAATGTCCAATAATTCCATCGTGATCCAGCCCGACGCTTCGAAGTAGATCCACAAGAGCAACTTGTATTGTTGTGATGGAAACGACGGCGTTCTTGAAACTGTCGAACAAACTTGAATCCCCGCTATTAAGAAGGGTCAGGAGATCGAATCCATTGTTTTCTAAATACTCTGCAGACTTTGCAACGGATTCTCGGAATACATCAAATTTGACAAGATCCCTGGTCATACCGACCCATTGGCTCCCGAGTCCCGTGAAAACGTACCAAACTTCCCGATCCATGTCGTTTGTGTCCACCTGAATTTCAACATTTTCCTGACCAGGAATTACGTAGCCACGGTACGGATGTCGAAGAATGTTTTCATTTGACAACTCATGCAACAACTTTACAAAATGTTGATTTTGATGATTTTCCAGTGCCTTGTCAAGGTAGTATTTGACTGAATCTTCCGTTCGACCTGAACCCATTAAAATTACCGGTGCGGATGGGATCCAAGGTTCGGGCATCGGGGCTTCATTTTCCAGCCTGAGCAGAATGTGAACATTGGTGCCCCCAAATCCCATGGAATTCACTCCAACGTATCTGGCTTTGAAAGGCTGGTTGTGATCTACGACTTTAACTCGTCCATCGTGTAAACAGGGAATTTCCGGGTTCGGTGTAACATAATGATTGTTAGAGGGGATGATTCCGTGGATATGAGACAGGATTACTTTTGATATTCCACAGAGTCCTAGGAGAGGAATTAAATCGTGATGCATCATTAAGTTAACATTTGGTTTAGGCAACAAATTATTTCTAATCAATAAATTATATTGCAGAAGATTTATTACCCGCAACTGGTTCAGGATGACCCATGTTACTCTTGACAGATCCGACAAGGAGGGGTTGTTTCCGACCGTTGCAGAACACTTTAGCTATTGCAACCATTTCCTCGGGGTCCCCAACTTTGGTTCCGGTACCGTGCGCTTCGATGTAATCCACCTGAAGGGGGTCTACATCAGTTTCCTCATAGGCTCTTCGAATGACCTTTTCTTGTTGGATTTCAGATGGGAAAGTAATTCCTTGCTCCTTGTACCCGTCGTTATTGATGGTGGCATGCATTAAAGTAGCGTAGGACCGTTTGGCTACCTGCTTTTTACAAATGTAAATTGCTACGACGGCCTCAGCACGGGCATAACCATCCGCCGCTGCATCGAAAACCTTGCATTTACAATCCTTTGAGGTCATCTCCAATGCTCCGAACATGTACGATGCGATGGCATCGTGGTGCACGTGTGCTCCAGCCACGATTGCCCCATCACAGAGACCCAATCGGATTGATAGAAGAGCCTGCTGGATGGCAACGGAAGAGGAGGAGCAGGCCGTGTCAAGCACATAACTGGGTCCATTCAATCCAAATGTGTAGGATAATCGGTTTGCTAACATAGAATAGGCATTTCCTAGTACGCCATAGACATTATTTTTAACATTGCTTCTTTTCCAAATCGGAGCTGCCTCAGAGTCTGATGCAGCAACAAAAACTCCAGTATTGGTTCCCTGAAGTTTTGCTGGATTAACCCCAGCATCGATGATAGCTTCATGAGCGACTTCAAGCAACTTTCCTAGTAAATTAAAAACATTATCATGTGATCAATTATGCACACAAAAATTGGAGAGGATTTCTGTTGTTAAAATATTTGGATTCAGCAAAGGGATTTTAATTTTATTAGATCGTGTTAAATCAACTACAAGCTGAATTACTACACTTTGACATTCCAATTAAAATCTATTACGATTCAGCCTGTTTTTCTAAACTTCACATCCTCCAAATTAGTTTAATTGGAGATACTTTAATGCTATTAATTTGTTCCTGTTATCTTTTGACTAAATACCAGCTTTGGCTTTCATGCCTCAAAATTTTCCTATTTAAAAAAAATGTGAAGCTACCCTGTTTTTATTACAAATTCGAAAAAATCCTACACAAAATTAAATCCGTTACTATTGAAATTTATCAGCGCAGAAAACGCAGGTCATTAAGAGTTCTAGAATTCTTTAGAACTTGATATCAATGCAAAAGTAACTCATAAATCAAAAACATTCATCTATTAACACTATACCTTGATGGGATCCCCTCAACAGAGCCATTATAATTATAATTATACAAGAATTATTTTTTAAGTACATTTTTTTGACATTTTATTTCATTTCACTTACTAATTCTCGGATCCAACGCGTCACACTGCTTTGCATGGATGGTAAAAAATTCGGCGTCAAATTTGTCCAATGTTTTGACCACCCCCATGCGACTAGGAATCTCATATCCCAGATTGTTGTACCGATTGTGTTCTGAAATGTTAAAATAGAACATGTAAAAAACGCGTAAAATACTATTTTGCACAATTTGTACATACAATTTATTGATAGGGTAAGGTATAATTATTTTGAAGAGGGACAGGAATTTGCAATTTTACCGGTAACCAAATCTCTGCCCTCAATTAAATTTTCCCAAAATTCATTCACATTGTCGGACTGTGGATACCTCCCGGAAATCCCACTTATAACGATTTCAGACTTAAAATCAAAATTTTTCTGCATGATGTCTGTTATTTAAGAAGAAACTGATCCTGAAGTCCGAAGCACAATGGCCGTAGAGTTGTTGCAGGTGAGAACGGTTATGAGGAATGAGAGTCACCACGCGCGTTACTGAAGTGAGACCCATTATTTCTCCTCATTCATTTTTATACCTGGAGTTCCGTCAAACAGGATTTTCTGGGAAGTTCAATAATTTGTATAGATTCGGTAATGCTAATTTGCGGATGCTTCTCAATTGCAAAACAACTCCTAATTAATGACGTAAACTTGATATTCCCCTGGGAATATAGTGGAAACCCACATTACAAATATTCCACGCGTTTTAGGATTCAGCTGGAAGCTATGCCATTACCAATATTGAATATAGCTCCCAGAACTCAACGCTTTGGGAAACGTACAAGGTTTATGGCAAGTTTCCCTTTTTACTCGTAAATAAGTATAAACTAGCTTTTACATAATTAATAATTACTGAATTCCGTCATCGAGTAATTTCACAGATGTATTAATTAGACCAGGGTTGGGAATGGGGTATTATTCCGGGATTAAATTAATCCTGGAATTCATATTTTTTTTAGAAATAATCAATCCCAATCCTAATCCAAGAGTTGAAGTCCCAAGCCTTTTGGGGGCCAATCTGTCAATGTAAAAAATTCATTCTAAATTTTCCTTGATCAATCTGATATATAATACAAAAGAAATTTGTATCTTCTACTAATTACTTCAAATTCGCTATAAAATTCGAGTTTATAGATTATTCGTCAATCCGCAAATTCCATCCAGGTTTTAAGAAGTCCATTCGTTACTCCGCTATAATTTAATCAGAATATTTTCTCATTTTAATTCTTCAATCCATTAATTCAAGCCCATTTTGTTGGATTTTAGTGTTAATACTGTAATCCCTTAATCCAAATCCAAATTGTTAGATTTTTATTTCCAAGCCAGTCAAAATCCAAATCCAGAGTTTGAAATTATTACTGGCGACTCTTTTAATACATTCAAAATAATCTGAATTATTTTTATTAGCTCATATGTCCAACCCAACAGCTCAGTTGGCTAAATTTCCCAACCCTGGTTTAGAGACTTTGAGTGGAATTTACTTCTTACACAGGGATTTCCCTTGTTTAAATTTTACGCCAAGTCAGCCATGCGAAGTATCCGCATAAGTATGATAACGTAATTTCCTGGAACAATAACTCCGTGGGTCACCCACACCCGGAGATAGATTATTGTAGTATTTTTTAAAATCATATATGAGTTTTTCAGGAGTGAAAGATTTTGTTGCATGTGACAAGCTCATCCCACACTTTTTGTGACGTCACTTCCTAACTAACTTCATTACTTTGGGTTATTATTCCCTTGGCCTAGCAATACAGTCATTGGATTTTTTTAAAGATAATTTACACGACTCCAATGACGGGCGGGTTGACAGTACGTATGCCGTACAAATAAGCTTTGGTCAGTCAGAAAAATTGGCTCCTCCATTGTTGTGGCAATAGGTGTGTATGTAAGCCGTAGAGCTCTAATATATTTTACACGATTCAGTTCTAATACAAATAATTACGGATTCCAATTCCTATTCAATATCCCAGCTCTGGTAGGCAGGTAAAAATATTTGTATATTTATAGGGCAGGAGGCAAAGGTTATAAAGGGAAAGTAGGTATATGTAAAAATCATCCATAAATTGTTTGCCAGGCATAAGGGTAGCTATTTCATAGGCCCATGCTTGTTCGAATATCTTCACAGATGACGCCGCCACGGACTCAACAACCTATAAACTGATCATCATGATGTATGACGTAGGGCTTGATTGGAGTTGTTTGGATTTGTACTACCCCTGAGATTTTTGCAAGCGTACTTTTCAGCCCCGTATATAAGTACCACGTGGTTATAAGAATTCATGGTTCGTATGTAATTTAGGGGAGGCGAAGAGAAACCAAGTTCCAAATTATCATTCGTCTGCAGGACGTTTTAAAATCTTCACTCTACGTCCAAAACGAACAACTAAAGTTTACCTCCTCAAATTCTAACAAGACCAATGGGAGAGCTTAATGTTTGCCAAAAATGCTGGTGTTTAAAAATGACGTTTACTTTACGGAACTTCGTTTCACTTCATCCCTATACCAAGGACTGAAAAATAGTTGCTCATTTTTACCGGGACGTCCACCCATGAGTTCTCGCTAATTAATAATTGGATATACTGTGCCCAAAAACACAGGCATGTTCTCCCAGCGTGATGAGCTCTGAAGACCCCGTGAAATATCCTGTGCCTGTGCTCAACTTGTATCCATTGGGCTGTCCACGACATGGACAAACTAATTATAAACTAAGACATAGGATTTTAAGTAGAGATTTAATTGTTTTAATTCTAGTCATTCCCAGGAGGAAGTTTTAAAACCCTAAGAAACCGGTTGCATCCTCTGACATTGACTGTTGGACGATCGGAACGAGTGTGTGAGCATGGAAGTATTTTTAAAATAATTAATTAGAAGCATTCCAGCAAAAACTCCCACCATGAGACACCCTGATCACATGTGTGCATTCAAAGGGGTAGTAGAGCATAGCCGAACAACATTTACTCTCGGGCAGTTAAATTTAACATGAAAGTGGAGCTCATACTCTCTGATTAGGTATTTGTGTTACTCATGCGGAGCAATTAGGCCTTCCACATAATCCGTAAACAAATTTTCACAGCAAAAACAAAACATTATTTTATGTCACGATGGTCCAATGGTGCAAATTCAGGCCGAACCCAGGAATTTAGTCCAAAATGTCGGATCCGATAATTGGGACCATTTCATTGTACGGAGCAGAAGTGTCCAGAAGTCCTGATTTTGTATCTTGACTGTCCTGACTTGACGTAGGGTCATCTGATGAGCTTGAATGTAGTCCTGATTTCAAAGTATGAAGCTGTCAAAAATATCACTTTTTGGCATTTTGGGGCAAAGTGACTAAAATTTGTCATAACTTCTCATAAAGTCAATCATAATACTATCAGAAACTATATACACATGAACCTGTACGTAAAATGGTTTCTATAGTTTAATTTTTTTCTGGGTTTAATTTAGCAATGATCGACACTCTCGTTGTACGGAACAGTTCTCTAGTGTTGACTTGTAATTGCCAGTAACTGTTTGTTTATATCTAACAGGTGCATGACCCATGGAAAGTTTAACTAAAACATTTCCTTTCTGGTTGCTAAAATCGGTTAAAATTTTTTTAAATAAATGCATTTTTGTAAAATGCCTAAGACTAGTTATCTTTACAATGTGAAGTGGGAAAAGGAACTTTGTTTGAATTAGTGTAGCAGCAAAGAGGACAAGTATTTTTGGTGCAACATATGTGTAGATTTCGTGCAATTTGTGCTAATGGTGGGACGACGGGCATTAGAATGTATATTTTGACAGAGAACTAAATGCATTATTCAAGGAAATTTATGTTTAAAACATTTATCATTTAATCAAAGTGATGACAATACCACTGCGACCGAATCAGCACTGGCGTATCATGGAGTAAAGAATCTATAGAATCAATGAAGACAATACATTCAATAGATAGAGATAGATAGATAGATAGATATATTAAAGGTCGATTTGGCCTTAGCCCTTACAACCAACTGATTATCGCAGTTAATACATATACATTTTATAAGACATGAAATTCATAAATAATAAGATAAAAACATTAGTAAATGGGTGGTACTGGTGTAGGTAAAAAAGGTTCCCTGCTATAAAAAGGGCCGTCAAGAAACCTTACACATCTTTTCATTTTAGTTTCTGATACACATGGTAAATACAATGTGGTTGAAGTGACATTGCTTCCTTACAAATATAAAAATATATAGATATTTATAACTTTGGATGGATCCCTGTCAGGTCGTGTGTTCTCTAATTCAGCCATTCAGCCAACCAACAGACCCCTTTTTAACTAGATATAATTTGGTACCCACCAACGGGATTGGTACCATTTTGTTAAGGCTACTGGTGGGCTGATGGGCGTACACTTCCTTTCAGCTTACATTTACGTGCCAATCTCATAAGTGGGTATAACCTTACGGTACCGTTGGTCAGTGTACTTTCTGTTTGATTTGATGTTGCATTTCTTAGTTTGATTGCTTCTTTCCAAAATAGGTATGCTCGTTTTATGCAACCTGGCTCCTTGTTGTCCGCATCGAGGAAGAATTGTACATCGTTCCGTCGATTTAGGTTACTGGCCTCTGGGATGTATTTTGACCGGATGCTGTTGTAGACTTCGCATTCACACATTATGTGGAGACAATCTTCTGGTTCTTTCAATACATTCAATAGAAGAATTTTCTATAGAATCAGATGAAATAACTAAAAAATAGCTTTTTCCAAGTGCTTTAGGATACTTTGTTAGATTTTTATGAACATCCGGAAGAATCAGGGGAACTGTATTTTCTACCACGGAGGAGCTCATTCAAAGTTTTGAAACTAGAGTCAACAAGTTTGCTTCGACATACATATGCAAGTCAAATACAAATAGTTAAATTGCTCTGAAACGTTAGATTTTTTTAAAACTCACAAGTCTCGATCTAAGAATGGAATAATCTAGACATCCTGGTACGGAATAGAAAGGATAATTTTGTTGAACTAAATTAAAATCTTGAAGGGTTTTTACAAGCTGATTCTATTGAAAAGGTTAATTACAAAAAAAAATACACATTAGTTGATGACAAAGCTTTGCTTCAAACAACAATTCACAGCCATAAATATTTGTTAGAAATAGTCGGGATCGATATGTGAACCCGAACATGCATTTCTGGTACTGTAGATCCACGGGAGCATTTTCCTTGGTTCAAAACAGTAGAACAGATGTGGAATGACCCTGCCCTTTCACCAGACAAGACAAAAATTCAATGAACGGGCCGAACTATTCTCAGAAGCCCAGAACTAACTCCTAATCCGACCATTGACTCAATGAAATCTCAAACTGAAGTCCGAAAAAGTTCCCTAGAATTTGCTGTTCGAAAGAGAAATCTCTAATAATTTACAAACTTCATTTGCTGTAATTATATTTTGTTCAAGCTTATTATTATTGATATTTTGGAAAACAATCTTGAGATTTAAATTCAGCAAGACAAGGTAGGATCGAAACCATGGCTGTGTATACATATGAGCTAGCGGGAGAGAAAAATTACATTTGTAAACCTGTACGTGCGTACGCTTTATGTATGTACATTGCTGCTAATTGTATGTGCTAACTCAAATCAAATGAAAAATTTTGTCCTCCCCCTTTTGACGTTCCGGAGTGGCTGGTGGCTGCCTGTATGCATGTGAACTGTTCAACTGACCTTATTTCATTGAATGGCCTATTACATACAATCAAGGAATACTCCAACAATGCATTTGACAAAAAACTTGACATTGTTTCGGATCAAGAATATTCCCCGAGCATCAATGCAAGTTGAAAACATATTACGTGTACACAGATGTAAATATGTGCTTACTTATGCTGCATCATATTCTCACGGGGTTTCTCACATCGTTTTTCCTCACGGGAAAAATGGTTAGTGTTTGGACTCTTTGTAGCTGAATATGGGATTTTTTTACTCTTAAAACAAGTAATTAATTAATTAAATTGTTCCAGGTTTGAGCATCGTTTATTTACAAGCATATATTTTAAAATTGCAGGAATTCAAGAGTTTTGAAGTTCTCTGGGCCTCTATACTGCTCTATTTCATGGAAGTCACTGTATCAAGGGAAGGTAAGTTTTTGCAGAAATTAAATCCATACTGCTGAGATTTTTTCCCAAATATAATAATTTAAAAATCCATCCCATATTTAACTTAATATTTCCAACTGAGAATTGCTTAGAGGTGCTAATAGATGTGGGACGCTTTGGGCCGGAAGTTACAAATGAAGGTATTTTTTCAATCCCATTTTTTACAATTCCCCTTCAAATATTTTAATTAAAATTGTGAAATACCTTGGAACATTGCATTAAATTTGCTTGAGTAATAATAGTAGCTAGAACTATTCCAGATCGAGAGACGTGCTCGGATATCAGATTCAAGGAAATTGGGGCGGACTATGCGTTTCTTTCAGCACGTTACAAGGATTGGTTATCAGAGGAAATGGTAATGTTCAATTAATTTAAATGGTATAGTGACTCACAGTGTTACAAATCTGGGAGTAATGCCACTTGTCCACCCTCTATCCCCATATAAGGAATTATCCCATGAAATATTATATTTCTTTTTATTTGGCACAAACTTTGGTTCCATATATTTTTAAATTAAAGGGTGGAGCTATGTTTTTCGGATGCCAAATTGTAATTTTTAATTTACTGCTTTAAAACAATATGCTCGGACGAAAGTTTGCAAAGCATTTCTCGCACTCTCTACAGATCCTGTTCTCCTGATTTTGGAATAGAGAGGATAATTGACGTGATCTCCAATGTTTATGTGGATTGGTTTGCCAAACCTAAATTCGCCCCTTTTGTATAATCAGCCTCTGTTTAGATGTATTTGTTTAAAATATCATAATTTTCAGCTAACTTGGCAAGCCTCATTGGAATGCTGCATTTTGCACAACTACGAGCTCCTCCCAATTGTGACTCCTTCGACGCGCCGGAAGTATTCAAAACTCCCGCGTAAGTTTGTTTGCGCCCAACGTAAATATTACTTTAAGATCAGGGTTGTCCAGCATCTGTGTATAGGTGCGGCTTTTTTACACGAATTTAGCTGAAGGGGTTTGGGTCCATGGGACGGACATGGTCCACGATGGTGACTGGTCTTGGCCAGGAGGTGACTCCGTCAATGCTAGACTTTGGGGTCATGTTAAAGAACCTCCTGTGTCACTAGTAACGACTCAAACTCTTTTAGACCGAGAGCAGCTTTGCGCCCGATTGACCGTTAATGATCAGAAGGAAATCACTTTGAGTCCCGACTCTTGCTATAAGAAGTTGTTTTTTGTCTGCAGGGAGCGGCGTAAGTTGTCACTACAAAATCCATTATTTCGAATCAACATCTTTGCTTGTACCTTTTGAATTTTCTATCCCACAGTGAAAAAAAGATCCTCGGCTTTGAACTTTTCCCGGAATATGACAAAAGGGGGTCAGCTGTGTACTTGATTTAACTATGTTTTATTTTTATTATAAACGATTTTGTATAATTGAACACATCTAATTAATTTCGTATGATGTCCTGTGATTATAGAATTCGAAAAAAAAATTTGACATGTGTTTCTTGGAATTTCAGAATCTGATGTTTGTTACCAAACATCTTTTTTAAGGTTGAAGAAACACGGGGAGTTTTTGTCAAAGACCAAGGTAATTTTTTAAATGATGTTGAAATTTTTTTTTAAAATTTTGGGTTCCTATTTTGTTGAGGCTAAATATTTAATTATTTCAAAGTAAATTTTAGTAGATCATGTGAAAAGAGAGTTTTTTTTGGCATTTTTTCAGCTTCCTTGGATTGCTGCTTACAAGTGCTGTGAGTTCTGGAAGTTGAACTTACTGCCCAGCATACTTTACGAGGAGCGAGATCTGTACACTGACAACATCGGTATTTGACAGAAATAACCAGATACAGTATACTCTGGCTATAACAGACTTGCTTTTATAGAAACTATTCTAATGGCAAAATAAGATCCTGATGGGACAAAATTGTTTCCATTTTTTGAGAGGATTTCTTTAATTTGTTTTTGTGAAATTACAGACCATGCCTGGATTGGTGGGAAGGATTTTAACAAGAAAAAAAGTGTTTGGGAATGGCTGGGTGATATTAGAGTTGACCCTCGCTTGTGGGGAGACGACAGTAGTCATCGATTAAATGAACTGGAGAAATGTACACTGCTCCGGCATTCCAATGGCCATGTAGGACTTCTGGATTACAATTGCAAAGTCAGCAATCATTTCATATGTCAGGGACAGTCTGAAAGGGTAAAGGGTAACCGTTTATTGTCATCCCCAGAAAAATCATGAAAGTCATCCTGTTACATAATTGAATTATGATTAGGGCTGATTTGTAATTGTCCAAAATTGTGAACTACTTTCAGTGGACGAGACGCTCTCCTTGAATTCGATGCCTGCAAAGGCAGGAAGAGAAACTTCCAAACATAGTCAAATCGGTAGATCCGGAATTACTCTGAACAAGAATAATTACTCTTTGATAGGAATTCCTAGACACAAGATCTACCGACCAGGTGTGGGTAAAGATCGAAGAAGAATAATTGTTCCGATGACTTTTAAAGCCGCTAATTCCCCCTTGCTCAGATTAAATGCACACCGAATTGGAAGAAGCCAGGAACGGTTAAATAGAGACTTGGATGTTAGAACGGCCAGGAATAAAATGTCTGCTGAAAGAATCCGCCCGGTCATTACAGGACCATTAGAGAACCAAGAATTTACTACTAAACCAGGAGCTCTGTCAAAAACGTTGTCGAACTATTACCCAGGGATTGATGGGAATTATAAAAATTTAGCGCAAAGACAGTTCGAAGTTAGTCAAGTTAAAAATAAGAACTCAAAATTTGAGCAAAAATCATCCCATGTGGACCAAATTAGTAACCAAAAAGTTTATCGAGCCAAAAATAAATATGTCGAGGGTCATTCAAGGAAGAGAGAGGAAAATACATTTAAAAAATTAGAAGAATTTGTTGGAGTACCATTTATATTTGAGACTGCAGAATTTCATTCAAACCTAAGCACTTTAAAAAGTTTGCCCATTACTCGGGATGAAGATTTTCAGAGCGGATTGATTTTAAAAGAAAAATCAGGAAAGCTGGAAGTCGTTGAAAAAAATGTTTTCAAAAAACATGGAACGACAGAAAAAATATTTTTGAGCAGTATTAAGTATTCAGATGTTAAGTCAACTATTTTGGGAAGAAACAACAGTCTACGATTGAACCCTCGGATCAAGAAACTTCATATGAAAAAATTAGGAAGAACAAAACTACATCTTATGAAACCTAAACCGTCAAAAATACTACCTGCTTGGTTCAAACGCCAAAGATTAGCACGTATGCCGAATGTGACTTTTGAAGGTAAGCCCCAAAAACCAGGGAAGATGCCACGGAATCACATTCATCGAACCAAGGTGTCAAAAATGTTGGGAACTGGTCCAAGATCTAGTACAGCTTTAAAAACAACCGTAGTTACTTCAAAGCCCGCGAATGTACCTGAAACATTAATTGTTGGAGGTCAAAAGTTTCCAAAGGATATGAAAACAACTTTTAAGATTTTCAAACCCGCCAAGCCTCCTGACGTTCAGTTGCAATACTTGGATGATTCAACGTATGCTCCAGAAGATAAGAGAAGCTTCTATGCGGTGGTGAGAAATATCCGAGTTCCGGCCGAAAATAAATTCTTGGGATTTAGTTCAGCTGCGAAAATTCAATCTACTCCAGAAGTTGCAAAGCCAAGACCGAAGGAAGCACATTCGGCCAGAAATCGGGGTCACCGACATAAAAATCCGTCTAAGTATGGTTTCACTTATGTAACGCCGAAATACAAGCCATCAACGTCTAAGGCTACAATAAAACCATCAACTACAGTAAAACTAGTATCAACAGCAACACCATTTTTAGTAACGAAACCATATGCAATAGTCAAACCACCTGTTATAACGGAAACAGCAGCAACAACAAAAGCAACTACAATAAAGCCTAGTACAACAATGATACCGACAACAACAACAACATCAACTACGACGACGAAATCAACAACAACGAAACCAACAACAACAAAGAAATTAACTACAACAACAAAAATAACAACGGAATCAACTACAACAACGAAGCCAACTACAACAACGAAGCCAACTACAACAACGGAACCAACTACAACAACGAAGCCAACCACAACAAAGGAACCAACTACAACAACGAAGCCAACCACAACAACAGAACCAACTACAACAACGAAGCCAACCACAACAGCGAAGCCAACCACAACAACGAAGCCAACCACAACAACGAAGCCAACCACAACAACAAAACCAACCACAACAAAGGAACCAACTACAACAACGAAGCCAACCACAACAACAGAACCAACTACAACAACGAAGCCAACCACAACAACGAAGCCAACCACAACAACGAAGCCAACCACAACAAAGGAACCAACCACAACAACGAAGCCAACCACAACAACGAAGCCAACCACAACAATGAAATCAAGTACAACGATACCAACTACTATGACGGAATCAGCAATAACGAAACAACATGAAACTGCAGTTTCTCCTGAAAATCCTACTTTTCAGCATCCAAAATTATTTTTTGGAAAAAATTCCAATGAAAGATCACTTCAAGACCCATCTTTAAAGTTTGATGACAAAGTTCCGAATCAGGTGATAATTGATACCGGAAGTAGCAAACAGCAACCCAGTGTTTCGAATCTGATGGCTAATAATAAAAAGTCTTTCGAAGAAACTACCACCGCAACTGGTACACCTGCGGTGCCGGAAAGAAGTAAAATTGTATTTTCAAGTTCAAAAATGATACACGGATGGCAAAGGATCTTACCTTCAAAACAATTAAAAAAGAGACCTAAATCCAGTAGCTTGCCCTCCGGTAGGTCAGTTGATGCACAGGTTATTTTGCTTTCTTCGACATTTTAATACTCTAATATTAATTGTAATGGTCAAATTTTAATCAAATGTATTAAAGCGTAGAGAGCTGAATACCTGGGACAAACCATGGAGTCAGATGATATTAATGGTATTTAATCAATTTGATAAATAACAATAGTTGTAAATATACGAATGTAAAATGCATTAACAAATCTGATTTCATAGACATAAATACATGCAGGACCATGACGTTTACATCTTTAACCGAAGAATTGATGCTGTCGAACAATAATGTAATGTAGAGTAAAATCTCATGTAATACTCATTTTAATTGGGATAATTATAATTTTGATTGAAAATAACTTTTAAAGTTGCCTTGGAAAACAGCAGAACGGTGCTGTCAGTGGTTCCAAATGCATCTGTTGTATGGGTTTGACTTGGCTAAAATAAAATCATCAAGTCAAAGGGCAGGTACAAAATGTCAATATGTATTACACTCAAATTAACAAATTTAAAAACAGAAACTTGTTGTAGACATTTTTGTAAATTTAGAATCCGTTTGGTTATCCAACGTAATCCCTGAGATTTCGACAAAAAATAGCATCGAAAAATATGACCTCGTGTTTCCCAATAATTCTCTATGTGAAAGCCTGGACTTTGCAACCATGAAAAAATCTTTCAAAAATTGTGCTGAGAAACTTCCATTTGTCTGCCAAGGTATCGTGTTTAAAGCCTCTTTTCCATTTTGTAACACTTGGATTGACCAACCAAAATTTAAACAAATAATTCATTAAAGTTTTGTACCGCTTTATTTTTTTAATTTAGAGTACAAGTATTGCCACTTAAATCCTGACGTAGAATTTCCACCCGAATGGAATTCGCAGCCCGAAATAAGAAGCATTAACGAAGAAAATGTGTTTGCTCTAAGAATAGAGTTAAATTACATTTCACGTCAAATACCTGGACCGGTATTACCCGAATATTTTGAACCATATAAATACCTTCAATTCGCACGCAAGATTTTTACCCAAAGTTGCCCTGAAGAGCTTATTCCTGAAAGTTTGGTCAAATCTGTTTCAAGACTTTTCCGATATTTCCTGGCCCTCAACTTTGACCATTACCATTCGACCCGTGCTAAACCCTTGGACAGAAATCAACACCAAAGAATAATGAACTCACTGACCAAATGCTATGAAAACACAGATAAGTTTCAGATCCGAAAGGAGAGTCGACGGGAAAAATGTGATGAGATATGTAGTGTGAATGAAAAATTTGCTCTTAACGATATTTTCGTTTACTGCAATTGCTACGAACAAATCGTTCAAGTCTCAGTGAATAGCACATATGCAATTGACATTTCACGTGAGCCCTTGAAGCAGTACAATTTAGGATTTCAATTGCGGTATTTTGATTTCGTAGTAGAATTTACTTGGAAGATGGTAGTTTTCGCACATTTTTTCTGTGCGGAGTACTTTGATCCAAGTTATGCGGATTTAAGCCTGATGTTCTATGAACTGGAGGGACTCTTCGATCCTGCTATTATCTCCCGATGGTATGTGGATTACCTAGTTCCGTTTGTTTGATTTTAAGTACACAGGGCATATAAAATGTTCCAGCTATACATTAAGTGAGACAATTATTTAATTTGATGTGTGCAATTTTCATGGAATTTTTGAAAGGAAAAATGTCAACCATCAGGGAAATGTCATTTGGGAACAATTATTTCTCGCTTATTCATTGGGATCAATTTCTGAAGCCGTAGATGCATGTGTTGCAGCCGGAATCTCTATATCTCGATATCCGGGAATGCTGAAAAGACCGATGGAGCTACATCTGGGGGATGTGAATTGATTTAATAGAAATAGGTTTCTTTTACAGAATTTTGCTTTTGTACATTCCAATTTTAAGATACGTGCCATATACATTTTAAGTTAACTTGAATTTATATAATATAAACTAAACAAGTCAGACATTACGTAAGATATCCATCATATTGTAATGTATCCGATCTTCTTTTGTTGCTTAA
Organism: Allacma fusca; assembly: GCA_947179485.1. Lineage (NCBI taxonomy): Eukaryota > Metazoa > Arthropoda > Collembola > Symphypleona > Sminthuridae > Allacma > Allacma fusca. Next base: position 68,503,147 of record OX359245.1, read on the forward strand.
TACATAAGATGTACATGCGTCTGGTAGATCAATTTGTTTCAAAAAAATGTACGTCTTTTGCGAAAGTAAAATTTACATTCATCCGTAATCAAACAGCAATAAATGTTCGTACCTGGTTGTATCGATTGTTCCTAAACATATCTTCCTTTTCGCAATCGCCAAGAATATGAGGTAGGGTTTCTCTCCTAGTACACCCAAAATGTCTGCACAATCGTCCATCTTGACCTTGGGGTTAATCTTCCAGGAAAAACGTTTGTGTTAATTTTTATTACGGAGAGCTACTCAGATTTTTGGCGAACGTTCTTCAAATTCTGTTATGATTCCTCACAAAAATGTTCAATAATTCCAGTTGTAATCTTCCTCAGCGGTAATGTTGCTACTTTATAAAACAGGACTTCGTAGAAGGTATACCATTTAAAAATTCTTCGATTTAATAAAGACGCAGCAGCAAATATCCATTTATCATTGTATGTATAATAATCGTCATGTGAGAATTCTCCAAAATAAAACGACAGAAACTAAAGAGTTAAAGGTTTCAAGACAAGAAGCAATTTATTTTTAAAGACAAATATCTCGACACATTATCAACAATCCCATTGTTAGCTGCGTATGCTTAGATTTATTTACCCAAAGCACCTAATGCATTTTCGATGGATACAACTTGATGCCTGTCTTTAATAATGTTTTTCGCTGGCCCTAAATATTTGTAACCTGGTCGAGCCTGGGTGAGACGCCTCGTAAACCCGATCTTGAATATTTGAATGAACGGTGGGTTTGTGAATGGGGAAATTGTTACCTTCGTGCTAATTTTGGTGTCAATTTGGAGTAGTATCTAACACCACTTGACAAGATGCATTTATATAATCATTTCATGGTAGAATCAAGTGAAGAATTCCACTTTCGAAAATCAACGTGATGGGTGTACGGCAAAGGCACATTCACACCTTATGTCGTCGGGTATAAGTACATATATATATATATATATATATATATATATATATATATATATATATATGTTGTAAATGGTATTTATTAATTTATATATATTTATATATATAATTTTCATAAATAAATATATATATATATTATATTATATATATAATTCTAATTACAAATGCATTAGATTAGGAAATATAAATTAATAAATACCATTTACAACATATGTAAACACTATCGTTCTGCATTTATAGTATTAGTGGATTTCCCCAGTAAGCCAATCATTTGTCAATAACTAGCCACTCATGAAATAGCTCGCTAGCCATCACGAACGTAAATCCTTTCGTGAAGCTATGCGTTTACGCAAACCTTCCTTAATATAAAGCATTACTGAAACAAATGGTGGCTAGTGTGTACCGTGTATGCAGCATTCTTGCATTCGTGCCCATATTAGGTAGTATTATTTATTGAACAATATTACTCTCCGAAGCCCGCAGCCGATTTTACTCGGGTGTTATGGGTCATGTGCGGGCTTCGGAGATCTTGTTCTAAGGGAGTTTGTTCGGTGGGGATGGGAACGGGTCGGGAAGTTCAGAGAGAGGGAAAAGGTAAATGCAGAGCAAGATGAATATGGGGATTTAGTGAGATTTTATGTTTCGCTTTCGGCTAGAAAACAGCTATGATATTATGAAGTAGCGTGTGAATATTTTTTAGTACGCTGCTGAGTAAGGCAGGTAGGTATTTCATCAGCTTACGGATTGATACTGACGGTGGGATTTGTCTGAGTGGATTTGGATGCGAAGCGACATGTATATGCTAGTTATTGTGTGCATGTCTTCATTTGATACATTTCGTGAGTAAAGAAATACTGGAAATATTTTGGTATTTCAGGATTTGACGATCTAGTTTCAGTTGTGATCAATGTATGCCCGGGTGTATATGAGTAGCGTATAAGCACGTTATATTCTAGGGTGGAAGAGATCGGGAAGGCCACATTAGACGTCGGGGCTTTCAGGTTGCGGCATGTTTAATGGGATATGTTTTCAGGAAACGACGGGTACATCCCCAATTCTGACAATTCATCCGGAATCTGTGGCAACAGGAAAACCAATGCTCAATTCAAGAACTTACATATACTGTTGACCTAATATTAGAATTTAATTTATTTTAGATTGGAAGATAATAGTTGCCATTATTGTCGTATGGGTCGTGGGCTTCTTCGCGTGGGTATTTAATAACCTTCTGGCAGTGCTTCGCGCCAGGATTCGGCGGAACATGCCCCAAGGTGTCCTTTATGCTTGTAGAGAAGCGCGGGGATTGTGACCCGAACCCGACGTCGCTTTTGGGCGGCAGATATAGCTGGCGACGCGATTGACGGGTTCGGTACAAATAGGGGGCAGGTCGGGATCCCGCGGCGTTTTCCGGGACCTCGTCGACTTACACCTCCGCATGGATCGCGTACAAACGCTGCAACATCAGTTTCCAAAGGGATACTTTATGGTGAGAAGACCTCACCGCCCTCGTCCGACAAGTGAGCCCCTACCGTCGCCTCCACCCACGCCAACTGCGTTCCCCCCGTAGAACCTGTGATAGCTCCACCAGGTCAACCAATGTCTCAAAAGCCGTCGCCTCCACCTGCACCACCACTAATGTCTCCCCCAGCTTCATCAACGCCTGCACATCAAGTTCATACTTCAACCGTCCGTCGCCACCTCCACCGCTGCCTCTTCCGGCTCCATCGATGCCTCTACTATGGACAAATCCGCAACCGGTTGACCATTGACCATAATTTATATATAAAAACATCTTCATGCATGTTTGTCTTAAAGGTTGATTGTATGTTTGTCTACTATATCGCTTTTTTGCGTATTTTGAGTACATGTATTATTTGTATTTCTTGGACTATTAGTATGTATATGTATTACATTTTTGTATCTCTAACATCATTTAATTATCTTAGCTTATGGAAGTGAAGGAACAAGGTAACATGGAAGGGGAATTCATCCCATGACGCAACGCTGGAGTGCTGTGCTTTTGATTTAATCTACGCACTTCCCCATTTATTAGATGCTTCCACTCTGCTGATTCCCAGGGTTTTCAAAGTGATTGTGATTAATATTACAGGCTCAGCAGCATCTTATTCAGCGTCCATATTTTTTATTCATTTCCCCCGCGACAACTATGGCAATGGGCTTCGAAGCCATCCACCAACGATGGTAGTTATGTAGTTACAGTGCCGGACTATTCTGGTTGCCCTTAAAGGTTTATTGCTTTTATCTCGTAATACGTGTCGTTTTTACACATCACTGTTCACATCCATAGCATCTCTCAAGACAAGTGTCCACAGCAATTACAAGCTAGAAAAATTCTGCCTCGTCACAATTTCTGCAATACTAGTTATCTTTATGGAACTATAACTTCTATACCACCTGAGGTATTGACATTCCCAATTAATTCGTCCACTTCTAGGCCATCTTCCATAACCACAATATCATTTAACGCCATTTTTACTGAATCACAAGTGTAATTTGTAATTACACTTACTTATTGCTGGCAACCATCTCTATTGCATAACGGTATGCGTTTTCAAAAATTACGACGCACTCCTGAAAACACGCTGAATAACAAAATAAACCGGTAGGTCGGAGAGAGTCACATACTACACTAGATGCCTCGTAAGATGGATTTCTGTTTGTAAAAGTTTCCAAATTTTTGGGTATTAATTTGTTAGGTCCAGGTATATTGGAAGCTTGTACCTATTCCTGTCAGGTACAACCCCAAAAATTCCAAGTTTGTACATGTACCCAACATCTGGTTTTGTACCCAAAATTTGGGTGCAGATAGCTAGTACCCATAAAGTACCCACTCAGTTTGGGTACTCAGGTACTACCCGTACCCATGCGATGCACTGATCCCTTCTTTTCTTCTAATTGGGACAGGGGCATTTTTTATTTCCGTTGTTGCAGTATTCACTAGTCTTTCAAGGGTACACGAGATATTCAGGGTAATGTTGCAATTCTGGAAGGGCAACTCAATGGGAGCATAAACCCATGTCATTTCAATACGTCAAGGTCATAAATGGACCCTACTACAACGCCGGCCTAGGTGTTGTCCGAACTATTTTTACAATTATTCTTGCGAATGCAATTAATTTGGTTGTCTAGGTAATTGCAATAATCTATATTATAACTGCAAAAGTGCATTATTTGTCAATCGCAATGATTTATAATCTAACAAACTTTACATGTATAATAGACTCTACATGTTGTCCGGATATACTCTATTCACTAAAATGAAACAGGTGTTGCCAAACATTGGTGCCCCTCTGTCCTAAATAAGTGAATTACTCTTAAAATATTGTATACCAACAGTTCATAGGAAATGAATTCTCAAATTTTCAAACATTTGCTATATTTAAGAAACTATTTTTTGTCATGGGCCAGCAAAGCCAACTGGAAATCTAAAAAGTGGTGGAGTTCATTTTGAGTACGTCTAGACGTACTCAAAATAAAAGTATTTTTAAACACAAGTACATGAGAAGCTACAGTGGTCTGGTGTGTGTGAACGAGTAACTAGTGCGTAGCTTTCAATAAAACAAACTGATATTTTCTACACTATGTCCGCATACGTATATTACGCTGGACATCAAATCGTGTCACCAGTAAAAGGACAGCTAAAAATAGGAAATAACAAGCGATAGTCAAATCGTATGCTGCTAACGGCACTGGTCCGTCGTGTTAACTACCAACAAACTGTTTCGAAGTTTTCTCCTGTTGGAAAATTATTATTGTGTCACTACGAGGCATATCTGGTCCTTCGAACAGGATCAATTTAATTTAAACCGGAATTTTATAATGATTTTTTATTTAATTTAGTGCTTCTGTTCAACGCAAAATTTTACAAAGAAAATATATTCGTGCTCGTCTTTAGGAACGCAAAATTTCCTTGACTTGGAACGCCTTATTAGACTTATCGAATCGTAAAGAAACTTCAAGCTTCGAGCATAAATTTCTTTCAGCATTATTCCCTTTGCTTGAGATTCATGGCAACAAATCTGAATGCAGAGACCTGTTATAAAGCTCACCGGAAGGCTCATAAAACTTCCTAGAAATGAGCGTAAAAACACATTTTTAGAAAACTTCTCGCGTAATTCAACAAACAGATCCGACTTTGCTTCACATACGTGTCCCTGATATTTTTAGGATGGTAAATTTTTATTTCCGCCTAAGCTGTTCCCTTTATAATTATTTTTGTTATGTTGTCCACATGACTTTCAGAGAGACATTCCATATGTTCCCAAGTTGGAAATTGCAGTCGTACTTAAAAACATGGTAAGGTTGGTAATTGGAGTAAGGTTGCAGAATTTTAAAAAGTTTATATTATTTCGATGAATAGGGAAAAACGTTACGGAGCACTCTGTACAGGAATATTACTTTCTCCAGAAAAATGATTCATTCAATGCCTTCTGATTCATATACCGAAATGTTTGAAACATAACCTAACCAGAGGCATGGTTTCAATCTAACATATAGGAATGTAATATTTGGCTACATTTTATAAACATGTACTGCAGGTCTCTGTTAGCGAAAATATGTAGCTATGGAGAACAAATCGGCGAATTCCGCATTAATGAAGGACCTTGTATAAAACCTATTGGAAAAAGCCTATTTTATGTTTGAAGTGGTCTGTCATGTTTACTTAATGTTTACCTTCAAGAAGCTTTAATTATCTATGCGCATTTTCATGAGTGGTTTAAAATAAACAAACGGCTTAGAAGAAAGATCAATGTTATTGTCACCGTGAATATTTACATATTTTAACCAACAAAGTGTATTTATTTTAGTATTTTAGTATAGTATTTTCATTAAAGTGGAGTTCACAATAAATAATTTAAACATCAAAGGAAAACACGGTAAAATGATAATGAGGTGAGTGTGGATTAGTTTCTCTGCTTAAGGACATCTTCAGTATACGCTTTGAGTTTGTATGATTTTGCAAATACCGTCTTAACTCATTCGTTCTTGTTAGCAGCCCAATATCACATTAAGGGAACTTTTGAATTTTTTTCATTGATTATTTAAGGGTTTATAAATAAATTATGCAATAGACGCATTAGATATAATATTGAGCTAACAAATGGAGCAACAAAATTAAAATAAATGCTTTGGAACAAAAAACAAATAAATACCACTAACAGTTGCAGCAGCTACAATTCAAAGCAGTTCCTACCCGTGGCATCATGCCGTATAATTTTTACTCATTATAATTGTTACTATAATGTACATTTGAAGCGTACAAATACACAATCACCCTGTTAATGATGGAATCAATTTTTGCAACATATGTATTAATCACAAGACGACTATAATTGTTACAAATTTAATTGGCGGCAGACAATAAAGTTATCCTTTTCAATATTTCTTATATTTTTGCGCACGGGGTTGTAATAGTTTTTACGATATTATGAAATAGTTCAGTTCGTCCCTTCCCAGTGATTTGACAGGAATTTGAAATTTCAGGTATAGGAGTTTACCCAGTGTGTACCTGATTGGTTAGCATTTGCAAAGTAATGATAGAGCAATAAATATGGATATTTTGTTAGCCGGAGCAAAACGCGAGCATTGTGACAGTTGCGTTAAATAAATCGGGTCACTTTGTAATTGAAATGCTTTGATAACATGGAAAAAAAATTTAAACCCTATTATAATATATTATGGTGCACATTGGACCCAAAACATCACCTGCACAAGGTTCGAATTAGAATTAGAAGTGGAACTGGTATTTTAATAGGCATTGATATTCTTAAATATATTTGTTCAATTATCTATTTGAATCCATTTTTAATGTATTAAAATTACCTGTATTTGAATTGGTATTCAAAATATATTTGAGTACATACTGGTTGTAAAGGCTGAGGCCATTTTGAATCAAGATGAACGAATGAACCAAGAACAAATTATTTATTTATTTATATTATTTGAGCATATACTGTATCCATTGATTAGATAACGAAACCATCTGTGGCTTAATGAAGTAAACCTAATGTGAATTAAGGAAACTGCGTTTTTTATCAAGTGACAGCATAATGTTTGAACAGACACTCGTTGAAACACAAAATGCCTCGTTACATCGGTGACTCCACAAAATTACACAGCAAGGACACTAATTTTATTTATGGAAATTAATTCGCCACAAAAAATTAATTTGTCAATAGCTCTCTGTTGTGGGATATTTCAGAACTAAGATTTTCAGGGAAAACAGTATGCAGGCCAACTTTCTAATAGCTAATGTAGATATATTGATTACTAAAACACTCCTTTTAAATTTCACTTTCATGTGTAACGGGTAATAATATTATAGTTTTTTTAATACTGTCTTCCCCTCCCAGTGTCACCGATGATCTTACTAAAATTTTGTGCTTTGAACATCTAATGAGAGAACTAAAATGATGGACTCATTTTGCGAGAAGAAGTTTCCCCGTTTTGGTAATTATAAAATGAATAAATTCTGGTGTCGATGTCCTTTCCAATTTTCTGAAACTCCCAACGCATATACCAGCAGTTGGTATGGACATGATTATCCTAGAAATGAGTTTTTGCCGGTCTCTTGATTTCCTCTCAAGATTAAGTGAGCTCAGAAATATAAGAGTTTTCAAAGCGTCTATCTCCCTGCACAAACCAAACGCTTTGTCATACATGATAATATAGGTGCAAATAGCTTCAATCGCGAGAATTCCAAGTGCAATTGAACTAATCAGGGATGTACGTGCTAGGCGGGTAGCAGAATACAGGAGCAAGATGGAAGCCTGAATAAAAAATATTTTAAATGAGAATACAATGTTGTCAAAAGCTTCGTTAAAAAATTTCACCAGAATTCTCAAACGTTTGCATTCGGAAATTGCAGCGTTGATACGACTCACCGTCATTACATTCTCATCACTAAATAATTTCAAATGTGTACTGTAAGTGTATTGATTTATAAAAATTTGAGCATGAGTTAATGTGTGGTTTTATTATATTTAGTTATATTATTGATCTTTACCTGGAAATCAAATCTTGTTTGGCTGTTTTGAAGCTTTGAATACTAGTTTCGAAAAAGACGACATGGAACCAAATCACAAAAACGACAATCAGTACTGATGGGAGAGCATGAACTCCAGCCTCCAACACCATCCACAGAATGTACGTACTTGTGTTTGTTAATTGTACACCCAGTGCGGAAGACAAGTACATGGGTTTAGTTGGATTTGTTAGAAAAACTACGGCATACATTAGTACAGTTCCAATTGCAAGCATAGGAGAGGCAGTAGCCAGAATATCTTGAATTGATCGTTTACTCTTTTGTGTTAGTAGGTCTGGGTTGAAAATGAAATGAATTATTTTACACAAATGTATACATTTTTGCAGACACATCCAGGGTAACATTTAAAGTAGAATTTGTAATATTCATCAAGGTATATATGCATATACATTTATGTAATGGTTTTGTATTGTAGGATTTATAAGAGCAAACATATATATGTGCATATGTATAGTAGTATAGGGGGCATGTGTGTTTTTTATTTATCCATAAAGCAATAGTACAATATTAGTAACACAAGGAATGTACGTGCATATTGACCATCTGGATTAATGTTAAATTACTTGTCGGAGGATTGTGTGGTTGAAAATTGTTTTTAATAAGGTAAGAAGTATCTATCCTTTAGCCATCACAACGAATACAAGATATTGAAATATGACTTACCTGGATTTTCGAACACGACTTCATTTAAAATTACAGAAAGGATGTCGGGATTGCGAGACAAGGTAGCCAGCCAGTATGGAATGTGAATTTGTCCACGTGTTATTGTAACATGGAATGAGAAGTCCGTTCCAACGAAACTATAGGAAATCATCACTGATTGAACGAGCCGGAATGCCAAGAATGTGAGATGGAAAAACGGAATGAGTAAATAAAAAAAGAACATATATCGTCCAATTCCATGCTTTACGTCGCATTTCCCTAGTTTGAGATCCATCCTTAACGGCAGGATACATAGTTTAAATAAAACGTTGTTAAAGAAAAGTAGGCTATAACGTATTTTGGTGATTGTAAACATATGTTTGTATTTCAAAATGAATGTGAAATGTTACTGATTCTTGGTCTGAACTCCATACAAAAAAAGAACGTAGAGATGACAGATTAAGCTTGGCGAGTAACGGCTGTGAAATGGCTTAAAAATCATTGATTCTTAGTTCATCGTATAAAAATTATACACGTCAGTTCAAAGGGATGTAAATGTATAGTAACATTTAACAGGGCTAAAAATATCGCAAGCATCAATTAAGTGTTCCTATTTGTTCAACAGTTTAGCGTATTGACGTCGTGTACTATCAGACCAATTTAAAAATAATTTTACGATAACGAACAATACATATTGTGCTGTAATTTTGTTGAAGGATTGTGGTATTTTGTTGAAACAAACTGTAAAATTCTAAGCACAAGCTGCTTGCCCACTGATTGCTACCTCTAAAATACAAAATACTTCGTTGTCTGAAAACGTAACCCGATCGTATCTGTAGCCCGGCCGTTTTCTTGCAGGTATAGTTGTCGGATCGATTCAATTCGATTCAAGATTTTCAATTTGATTCAATTTGAAGCTTGAATTGAATTGAAAAACGGATTTTTGGTTCAATTTGCCCCAAAGCAATTCAATTCGATTCGGATCAGTCAGTGAATCGAATTGAATCACAAATCAAACGATGCAAGCAGGAAAATATAAAATTTCCTTATATTACTTCAGTGTCATATGTAATACTATACATATTAAAAAGAGTATCGTAAAAGCTACGCTAAAATATCAAACGTTCTGGTATACGTAGTATTTGGACTTTGAATATGGAAAGAAAAAGTACCCGTGCGCAGTCGAAGTGGTTTTGCTGAATTGTTTGAATTGCAATTCACATGATATGATTCAATTCAATTCAATACCACAAATCGAATCATTCGATTTGGCTTTGCAGCAAATTGAATCGAAATACTATTGAATCGAATTGAATCAAAATACTATTGAATCGAATTGAATCGAAATACTATTGAATCGAATCGAATCGAAAATTTTCAATTCTGAATATAATTGGTCAGACCACTACTTGCAGGTTTCTCGCTTAATCCGAATAAACACACGAGCCATAGTGCTATTATAGATAAATTGCTTTTTTGTCGATACTCCTTGAAAAACTTGCAATACCTGTACACGTTAATATTTTGGAACATTAATGGACGACATTCAGTTTAATTTGTTTTTACAGCTAGAAATTTCGGATAATTACAGTACATGTTTGTATTGAAACAGTTTAACAAAAATCCATGGTTGCCACTTGCCACTGTTTGACTTCTGGAAAATTATTTTGGCTCAAATTTGCTTAATTTCCACTCAATTATTCAATAAAATTAAAATCGAAAACCTTTTTTGACATTAATGCTGTAAATTTGTTATCAAACTGCTCTACATGTTGGAAATTCGGCAGTTTATGTTATTGATTACAAATATATAGCTTAAAATATGTGCCGTATACATTTGTCCCTAATTCAGTATTAACTTTTACAGGGGCTAAACCACGTCAGGAAAAGTGGGGGTTACAACGGCCCTCACCAAGGATGCTTCAAGTAAATGACAAAATATGCCATATTTTTTAGCCCTTTATTTTTGTATTGTGACTTTTGCGTTTATTTAGAACAGAACAGTGTGATTACTAAATTGGGTAAAAATCATTACAAATTCCCAAAAACCTTTTGGCGATAGTCATTATTTACGAAGGTCATCATGAGCTCTTCAATGCCCACTTTCTTTTACAATATCTGAGAAGCAGTGAATGACGCAGCAATGTTTTAGCCTTTCCTGTTTAATTACGGATCTTACATATATTTTTATTCGTCGTAAAGTTGAAAGTGATCTCTCAGCCGCCGCAGAGCTGATAGGGAGCACGATTAGAATTTTTAAACATTCTTAACATCCGAGAACATTTGAGGAACTTCTGGGACACAGGCCTTAAACCGTGACAAAAATCCTGTTTTAGCGCTTGTCTCTACTCCTTCAATCCAATGAATCATAGTCATTTGAAGATTATTTATTCCATACCGCTTTGGTTTTTGCGTATTAAGTGATTAAATATGGAGTGCATATATCATATCGACGACATACATACAGATGCGCCATGATGGAGGGATCACTTTTGGGGGAATTTTGTTCAAGGATATATAAATATGTACGTAAAAACTTGAATTTCATTGAAATGGTGAAAATCAAAATTTCATCGACTTTCAAAAACTCAAAATCCTTATGGGATTTAACATTAACTTTTTTTGAAAAGACAGGTGGTAATACCTGTGGTATCGTTTCAAATTTTGAAACTTTGGTGACGTGTCCTAGGAGAACGGGGCAAAATGCACTCGAGTTACATCAGTTTTGAAACATACTAGGTGAGTACTAAAACATGTGTTATGCTTTGTTTGAATCGGCTTGTACCATCCCAAAATCTTACCATGTAAGTGTTGCTTTTGAGCTGTGTATATAATCCAGATGCGTTAGTTGCACATTTGTCAGCTGACTTCGCCAGTGTGTGCAAACATTTTAAGAGACACTCATAATTTTGCAGTGTAATTAATTGATCTCACGAATGTCTGATTTTGGTAAATTTAGAGCTACTAATTTTGGAACTTGACATTTGTTGTCAAAATTGAGGGGGGTACAATCCACATGCTATGCCACCCTGGATACAATCAGGGGGGTACACTGTACAACCTGTACCATAGGGTTGTTTAGTCCCTGGTTAAGTTAGTAACTAAAGGTAATTACCTACATATATTTGAAGCTAGTATGTTGAATAACCATATTTTAAGTCACCCTGAATATTAAATGGTTAGTTAGAGTTCTGTGAGCTAAAAACCGTTTTTGTGTCAAAATATAAACAACCAAAAACATTTGTTCGTGAAAACAAGAAAACAAAATTGTCAATACTTGTGCCATAGTATCTACTTTTGGATGCCATGTTAGCTTTTTTTCGCTTTCGTTCCAACCAATATTGAATCACTTAATTTTTCTCGTTTGTAGTTTATGTATTACATTGCTGAAATTAAAATTCGAGATAATAGTATTACGTAAAATTGGACACCGAACGTACCCGCATAATTGAGAATATGTAATGGAGTCAAATTATATGATTCATGGGAAATTCAATAAACCCTGCATTTTTCCTGTCAAACGTCGATTATATTCAGATATTGACTTCGCCAAATTTCGGCACGACCAGCGTTGAACATAGTAAGAATAAATACTTTGGACATTAAATCCGATGAAAATCTATCATCAGGGCAACCAAGTTAAAATACATTGTCACATGAGTTATGCACATAATTATATGTACATGTGTTTTCCACGCACGGATAATTACATACGAAACGCTTCAAGCCAGAAACTATTCGACTGTCATTCTCCCTCACAATCAACAGTTAATTAGACTAACATGGTCATTATTCGAGTCCTAAGCATATGACATCCCCTTGATATAGATCTATAATCAGGTGAAATTAAAATAACACTAAAATGTAGTACACGCATTTTGCATTAAGTGAGAAATAATTGCGGGAAGACGAGTAAATAGTAATTGTGCTTAATTAACGATTCCACCGAAAATAATACTCTGTCCTTACCGGCGCATATTATTCTCCAATATATAATTTAACATTAGCCTGTCTATAGCTTTAAGTGTGACTTAATTTACGAATGAGGAAAATCAATTTTGGCATTAAATGAAATGTACTCCAAAATGTAACTATTATTTCCCCTACCATACAGCTAACAATAAGTCGCATTTCTGAAGAGATCTCCGTGAACTGATCAAAATGACGAGCTTTGGCCCGTTAACCCAGAACTATGTGTACATTGGATTCCGAATAGGGATGAAATATTATTTTGTTCCTGTGGTCACGGAGAAAAAGAGCAATCAATTCCGAGTTTCCTCCAAATTATCCCGGATATTTTTGGCCCGGTTTTTTGCCATAATAACTTGGATTTACACTCTGTCCCTTATTTTCCGAACTGTTCATTCGTTTAGTAAAGCAGGGAGGTTGGACACATCGAATAGACCCACACTGATTGTTTTCACTTTAATTCATATTTTGGTATCCGGGTTGCACCTCTGCACGATTCTCTGCTTGAAGGAAATGATCTCTGTCCTGGAAACTTCCTATAGCTATATTGATAATTTCAACGGTAATTGGACATTTCATTTCAAACTCATGCTTTTCATAAAAAATCCCTAAAAACCTGGACAAAATAAAAAGCGAGAGTAATGAAACCTTTTTTGATTTCAGAGGAATTCAAAACTATAAAGCAGAGGAATGTTTCCAATTCCCAGAAAATTTTAAGGGATCGTTGTGGATTGGTCATGTACTTTTTATACATCGGTACAAATATTCTGATGTTGGGTCTCATTGCTGTGATGCTTTCTCAGCCGTTACTTCCATTCCTACCCCTCTCATTTTTACCTTCGGAGTACAGCGAAAGCTGGATGTGGATTTGCATCACAACAGTGCCGTATTTGTACTTGGTCAAGGGAAATTTTGCGATTGCTGTAATATGGGGGTTTACACCTTTGCCCATTATTTTCCACGCTGTTTGGCAGATCCGTGAAATGACGTGAGACAAATTTAAGTTGATTGTTCCATCAGAAATAAAAAATCCTTGCTGGGTCTGCAAGATCGTGCTCAATGTTTTCGACAGGTTAGCGTCCAAGAAGTACAAAACGATGGGTTCCCTCCGAAACGAAATGGTCTTGCTCGAAAACTTCCGGCAGTTGCAAATCCTGTTGGCCTGGTTAGAAAGAATTTACAGCGAGATTGCCTTACCGACTGTACTATGGACATTTACGGGAACTTCCATATATGGGATCTATGGTGGGATCAAAACCACGGGGATTATTTCCTTCCTTCTTCAGATCCTCACCATTTGCACCTTGGTGGTCCTGGCGGTTTTGACAACCTCGATGGGGAAGATACATTCGTGCAGTCACTCGATGATTATATCCTGGAGGGGTCGCTTTGGACGCCCGGATCTGAGGAAAGGATTTTTGTCCTTCCACCTCCTGAGTGTCAGAATCGGCACTTTTTTTAACGTACAGCGGGGCACATCCCTCGCGATATTTCGTATTATTATTGAAAACACTTCGAATTTATTGATTTCCAACGAGTGACAGTCGGATCAGAAGTGATTACAGCTTTTAATTTCCTAGTGTTTTACAAATTTAAGTGTCAAGTCAATTAATGAAGGATATTTTGTGCTATTAATCCCTACGCTGTATGACAGAATAAATTCAACAGATTCGGACGATTAATGATACTAAGACTGGAATCATTTAAAAAGTCAAATTATTTCATAGCACACAAGGCATACCTCACCAGGGCCACAGATGTTTATAAGCAAGTAAGACAAAAGTCTTCTATTTACTTAATTTAAATAATGTGTGAACAAAAATACGAATGTAATATTACAACTTGTTGGAAAATTCTTCAGAGACGTGTTTTAATGCTAGGTCTAATCTTCGCGACGATCCTCCTGCCTTCGAAAAACAGCTCTACGGACTTTGGGCCAAGTCTCAACCAGAACTCCAAGATGGGTGAACGTCAAGAGAATTGGGGTGTAGTAATCTTAAAAAAAAAACAAATGATTAAATTAATTACAAAAGATATATTGTTTCAACTTACAACTACTCTAAGATTTTGTGAGGGCTCACATCCTTCAGTTGGGATTCGGTAAGCCATTACTTTAGCAGTTTCAAGGGAGGCTGAATATAAGGAACTGGTAATACAGGATATTACCAAAAATGGTATGGTGACCACTGGCTCCACAAAAACTTCCCAAATAGCCGGTGGTATTTTCTGTCAAGATTGAAATCCCAAATTTGTTATCAAGAATATAAGAAAGCGAAAGTATGCATTAATAATTATTGCTCTCACGTATTTCGCATCGATTTTGTCCTTCAAAAAACCCCCAATCCTTTCAGCAGTGACGCAGAAGAAATTGAGGGAAGCCCAAATTAGCATTCGGTCATACAAGCTATGCCAATTAGAAATAAAAACGAAAGGCAGCACCGATGCCAGGATCCTCCGAATAGCTGGACTTATTTTGTTTCCCCTATCCACTCTAGTAATAATTTCCAGAACTGGACTGTACACGTACCTGGAAGGATTTTTGTCAAATTTGAATTTAATTTTGTTCCAAATTTGCACAATGAAAGTTGTATTTTGATGTATACTCACCGAATAAACCAGATGTACATTCCTCGGTCAATGTTCTTCCACAAAATGGAGTAGCGATGGATCCGCATGATACATTTTGGGGATGCTAACATCGGCAAACCATCCGCTTCGGCAATGGCCCCAGGGATCCCATACATAACATTATATGTCAATTGTATGAAATGTCCTGTCATATAAAAAAAAATATATCAGAAAATCTCTTTATTAGAATTTAACCCGGAATGGAAACATTTGGAAATATACCCAGCCAATGGAGTATGGCTATTAACGCCCAATAGTTTATAGTCTCCAGATATTCCGGATGTCTTGAGAGCATTTTAAAATACAAGAAATGGAGCAGAAGCTCATTGAAAAGAGTCCAAAATGTGAAACGCCCAAGCTTGACGATCATCCTTAAAAATTCCCTCTGAGCGATTCCCCTGGATTTTGCAAATTTTGAGGGTATTAGTATCTGAAAAATTAAAAAGCAAGTAGATTAGACATGTTCTTGGGATTTCCATCGAAGATTCGTATTCTTTGAAAAAAAAATTGTACATATTTTTCATAGTTCTCAAAACTATCCAGTGGACCCCAAACGGCGAGTGGGAAGTAGAAACAAAATAGGATGCAAGTACAAAGTGATGACAAGGACTTTCGATTCGGGCGGTTCCACGTGTCGCAGTAGAAACTGATGCACCTGGTAAGACACCAACCAACGGACACAAAAAAATAGAACGAGACGGATCTGGCGGACTCGGGCAAAATGTGCTGAGGAAATCAACACCAAAATGATTATTTTTCGAAGACAACTCCGGGAATTGTATTAAAGGAAATATTTATTTGTTGAGAACCAATAGGGTGAGGCGTATCTGTTTCCTTCTAAAAAATTACTAGAATGATTTCCCAGCAGACATTTTGAATTTAAAAAAAACAAAAGCATTTTTTGAGTAAATTGAATTGACAACTGCCCTAACAGTTTTCTGCGGTGACTTTTATACCAGGGTGCGGCTCAAATCGGGGCCGTCTGCATTAGCATGAATTTAAACGCGACCCATTCTAATTTCTTGAGGTCTAAGCGATGACCCGATCTTCTCCAAAAAATCAATGGGTCATTTAAATGCATTTATTTTACATATTATTTAATAAATGTCTGTTTACGATGTCCCTTTTGGTTTTCAAATCTATGATCTAAGAAGTTGTCAAATAACCAAAAGGTGGTAGCTGGTCAGTAAATAAAGGTAGCCGAAAAATGTCAGCCAGAGCGCCAATTTTGAATTAAGTTGTTGTACAATCCAAAAGACCAGGAGCACGGATAGGAGCAAAATCAAGATGGAGAATTCCGTTAAGTGGGGAATAAAAGCGAAGGAAATTAGCGCGGATACCATGGGAAGCGCCTGGAATGAAAGATAGTTTATGAATTATTTTGAATTCTGGGGATTATGGTCCTGCGATCAAAACAACTGTAAAAAGTACCTTGGGCGCGTATATTTGAATAAGGCGGGCCAAAATCCCGTAAAATCCATACCAGAGGTAGCACTTGCCCAAGAAATCTTCCGACAACATCCTCCACAAATTATCATTCACGTCCTTCCCTCGACCAGTAATGTTTGTGAATATTCCGCGAGATTTATTGTGGAAGGAGTCGAATTTGGGGTCTATATAATTTATAAAATACAAATGCAATTTCTAATTTTTTTGCCACTTTCCTTCAGAAGGTACGCAATTTAAGGTATCAATTTCCCATTTCTGGACACTACATTAAAATTAGGGAATAGTGGAAGGAAAAATATCCTCACCTGTTGTATCTAGATACAACAGATACGACACGTAGAACATGCACATTGGCCACATGGCGGCTAGGATCACTCTGGGAATGAATGTGTATTGGTAAATTTTGTCGTTTAAATCCGATGAAGTTTCGAATTCCGAGACGATTTTACATTTCAAAGCCCCGTCGTCCTTTGGTTCAGCTTGTGGGGATTCGGCTTCTGGTTCCAAGCTTGGTTTTGGTTTTATTCTTTGTTTTACCGTTCCGTCATCCATTTTTGTTCCTAGTAATTCTGTGAGTCTAATTAGTTTTTTTAAAATAAGTTTTTCAAGTACGGTACACTTGTGAAGGACAGGGGTCTGATTTTTGTAAATCTCCCTATAAGATCATTTCTGAACTTCCCTGCTGAATATTATATACCAGCGGGGAGGTCTTTAGCAATTTTAAAAATCCCTTCTAAGAAAAAGGTCAACGATTTTCAAAATCCCTGTAAGCAAAAATTATTTTCCTACAAGACGTCAAATCCCTGCCAAATTAGGTCAATCAATCTAAAAATCCCTGTTTGAATTACATATTTCCCTGAAACACGCCAACAAATTTGAAAATCCCTGCACAAGAAAGGTCAACGATTTTAAAAATCCCAGTTCGTAAAAATAAATCCCTCCCCTTTGATATTTCCCTACCAGGAAATTTTTTTCCCAGGGAAGAATCTCCCCGTCTTTCCACAAAAATCCGACCACTGGTGAGGGAAGGGGTGTCAGAACATTTTTATATTAATTTAATAGATTGACGCTGCGGACTCAAAATGGTCTGAGTGCTGTACAAATGTATGCGCGCGTTGACCATTTTGCCTCTTCGGCAACGATACATTTGTATTGGGATATTACATCAAATGATTCCTTACCAGTGTTTTCCAACGCTAAAAATAATTATTCGTAGCTCTAAAATTTATTTTCAAATGAAGTGAAACCACAAATATTCATGTATGTCACTTGATACCTTTTTTTGAGCCAAATGTTCCTTAGCATCCAGATCTGACAGTTTTTGAAGGACGTATTCGCTCCACACAGAATTGTTTGAAATATTTTGATCATAAAAGTTGTATTTTGTGAAATTAAAACTTACCCTGAAATTTACCATTGTTAAAAATAAGTGCAAAATATTGCTACTATTTTACATTGGACATTGATTGCATTGGAAATACATTTTATTATATACAAAAAGGAATGGGTACAATGGCTCATTGAAACACATTGTTTTATTTCGAAACCAATTTTTAGGGGCAGCGTTGGCAGCTCGAATTGTTGGTTTGGCTCGTGTCCGTAAACACGATTAGCTAAAAACTACTATGTAAATCAATTCTAACACAAATCTCCACTGTTGTACAACGATACCTGGGATGATAGCCGTCAAATAGTTTCCGAGACAACTTACCTTAAAAAATTCATTTCTGGAAAGGCTGTGAAACATATATGAGAAGAATGACTCGGGGTATTGTGACACAATAATATCATATGTGACCATCTAGTGGACATTTAACAAAATAACATAAGAAAATAAATTGTCAAGGAAAACTATGATTACGGTACAGTATTCTAAAGAAATAGGTGCTAAAAAATAGCGCCAAATTCAATACTGTTGATTTTTTAAATTTCCAAAAACATCTCAAAATTTCACATTTTTTAAAAATATGAAATTTGCTTTGCTTTACTAGACTCGAAAAGAATCCGAAATGTGATATATTAAAATTGTACAAATGTACAAATGTGCTAATAAAGGTTAAAAAAAATTAAACAATATATTTGCCATAAGAAGGAGGAATGTTACAATTACAAGGTTACATTTAACCCTTCCACTTTTATTTTAAAATCCATCTTTATTTGAACGTTGAAAAACTGCTTTACGAACTCTGGGCCACGTCTCCACCAGAACTCCCAGATGAGTGAACGTCAGGAGAATTGGCGTGTAATAATCTAAAATAATAATGATTCAGTTATATCAAAGGAAATTTGATAATAATTATTAAAACCCTAAAGATTTGATAAATGCTCACAGCCTTCAGTGGGGATTCGGTAAGCCATTATTTTGGCAGTTTCAATGGACGCCGAAAATAAGGAACTGGTAATGGTTAACATCACAAGCAGGGGTATGGTAACAACTGGCTCAATGAAAACCTCCCAAATAGCTGGAGATATTTTCTGAGATACAAAATTCGAACCAAAAATTATCATTGAGCAAAATAAATTCCCTACTAAACGTTTTTACTAATTAAATCAAAACTATTACGTATTTCCCATCAATTTTCCTCCTCCAATATAAACCAGTCCACTCAGCACTGAAACATAAGAAATTGAGGACAGCCCAAATTAAGATCCGCTTTTCCAGGGCATGCCAAACATACACAAATGCAAAGACGGGTAAGGATGCAAGAATCCTCCGTAGTTCGGGTTTGAATATATTTTTCTCATCAATTCTTCCCATAATTTCTAAAATCGGGCGGTAGAGATACCTGAAAAGATTTATCAAATTTGATTTAAAGTCCCAGATTTTTACCACCAAATATCTATTGTGATTTTGACTCACCGAATGAACCAGTTGTACATCCCTCTGTCAATGCTCTTCCATAATATGGAGGAGCGATGAATCCTCATAATGCACTTTGGCAATTGTAACATCGGCAAGCCATCGGCTTCGGCAATGGCGCCAGGAATCCCATACAAAACCGTGTATTTCAATTGTAAAAATTGTCCTGCCACAAAAATAACACTGTCTTCAGGCTTAATTTCATGTTTTGCTGAAGAAAGAAAAGAAAAAAAATTTCAAGAATACCAAGCCAATGAAGTATCGCTATTAATGCCCCGAAGTCAATAGTTTCCAGGTATGCAAATTGTCTTGAGATAAAATTGAAATAAACAAAATGGAGGAGAAGTTCGTTGAAAAGTGCCCAAAATATGAAACGCCCAAGTTTGACAATCATCCGGAAAAATTCTCTTGTGGCAATGGATGCGGATTTAGCAGACGTTGCGGGCAAAAGTATCTGAAATTTTGAGCCCCATTGTAGAGAAACATAACAGATGAGAATTATTAGAGTGGTTATATAATAAGCGGTGCTTTTACATGTTTTTCGTATCTCTCAAAATAATCCAATGGTCCCCAAACCATGAGGGGGAAATAGAAACAAAATTGAGCAGAAATTAAAAGTGATTCAAACGATGTCCGATTCGGGCGGGTCCAGGTATCGTAATAAAAACTGATGCATCTGGCGTGGATCCAGCAAGCGACAATGTACAAATAATAGTGTATCAGCGGCTCGTGCTTTGGTAAAATTTCCTGCGGTAAAAAATGCAAAAAAACACTAATTATGAAGGTTGACCCTGGTATTTGATTTAAAAAAAAATGATGATTGAAATTCAAATCAAGGTCTGTATTTGATTCCCAAAAATTAAAACGCAGGGATTATTTTAAAAAATTTGAATATTTCAGTAGTACGTAGAAAACATAAGGTTAGAAATCAATTTTACAAAATGAAAAATCGTGTTTTCCTATTCTGTGTGCTACATCCCTGCTAAAAATTATCAGACATTTTATTGGATTCCGATTTTTTTTTGTATTGAATGGATATCCCCAGTCACCAGAATGTAGAGCTGGTTCATGAAAATAAAGTAACCCAAAGCAGTCAGCCAGAGCGCGAGCTTTGAATTCAGCCGCTGTATAATCCAAAAGACAAGGAGCTCAACAAGTAGAAAAACCAGGAAGTAAAAATCAATCAAGTGCGTAAGAAATAGGAAAGAGTGTAGCATTGAAAACGCTGGGAGTGCCTGGAATAACGGACCCATCAATTCAACCTTTAAAACTGGATAAATGTTTTCCTATTAAACATTTTTGTTTAAAATTATTTGGAGAAATAAATATAAGTATACCTGCGGCATATATATTTGAATAAACCGAGCAAAAATCCCGTAAAAACTATACCAGAGGAAACACCTTTCAAAAAAGTCATGTGACAATGTCATCCACAAATCATCAAATTTGTCCTGTCCACGACCTGTAATTTTCGTAAATATCCCTGGAAATTCTTCATGGAATGAGTTGAACTTCGCATCCTCTGAAATTATAAGATAAAAAAATTATAAATCCTACACTATTTTCTGAAACATAGTCCAAACGCGGCAGAATCAATTGTTGCAGCACATTGGGGAAATCATATTTTTGGGAAATGTCCCTTACCTGTTGTGACCAGGTACAGTTGATACGTGGCGTAAAATACGCACATGGGCCAGATTGCTGCTATGATTACCCTGGGAATGAATGTGTACCGATAAATCTTGTCATTCATCTCCGAGGCGTTAAGAATTTCCTGAGCTGTATTAGATTTTAAAATTACGTCAGGTCCGTTGTCAGCATGGTCAAAATTTTGAAATTTAGCTGTTTCCAAATCCTCCATGAGTTTTATTATTTTTTGCTTCACAGGTTCTTCCAGGTCCATGTTGAACTGACATATCATTACTACACAGTTTTTGGAAATCATTTGTCGGTGTTTTTAACGCCATAAAAATTATCTATCAAATTGGGACAAACCGAATTTATTAAAGCAGAAATATGCACTTGTAACAGGCCGTGTTTTTTGTTGTTAAATGAAGGGAAATTAGAATGCTTAAGAAAATTTTTAATTTTGAAAGTATCAAGCAGCGTTTCCAAAACATTTCTAAACATTGATTGTGTTGGAATGACCCATTGATTGTCGTGTTCATTATATCGTCTCGTAGTGAAACAATCAAGCTAGATGAAGATTCGCTTTCAAAATAAGCCTTTTCTCAGGGAACACTTACCATCAATCCTTTTACGATTCCAGCTAAAATCAGGCGGAAGAATTATTTTTGCAAGATCTTTAGCAGCAAGAGGATTAATACAAGAAAAATTATACGAGGATCGCTTAAATCCTTTAGAATCTTTAGAGATGATGTCGGACTCATACAGAGATAACATATTCAGAAGCATATATATATATAATTATCGAAATTATGAATATTTGTATGGGAAATGGGGGCAAAAAATTAACAAACTCTTATCCTAACAGCTCAGCCGGAAGTTTTGGCAGCTTTAAGGTTGAGGACTTTAAAAAGCATGTGAATGTTATCATATAAATTCTTAAACTTTGATTTTTAAAGATCAATCGTATCAACCATAATTTATTAAACATTTTATATTGTTAGCCGATATTTATCCTTGTAAAATCTTAAGAGCATGAGTTTAACATTAATTACAGTACATATGTATATGACCTGTTACGATACATTATGGTATATAAAATCATTAGGTACTTGATTTGAGTGTGAATGCTATTCGTCTATGCAATATTACAAAGTCTGGACCTTCTGTGTCCATCTCCTTATAAAACTGTCAGCTTTATAAATAGCATACAAAGTGTGAGGAAGAACAGGAAAACAAGGTCAAGCTTTACAACACGCGTGAGAAAAGAATACGTGAGAAAAAACATAAAACTGTAATTTCCCATGTATCTACAGAAATGAAGAGAGATCATATAATGATTCTTTGCCATGTTATAATTACATACAATTCTTTTCTCAGCACCGCAGTCACTGTAAATCCAGGGTTGCACAATTGAAAATGCCATGGCATTTTCGGCATTATGCCTGCCCAAAATGCCCTGGCATTTTGGGCATTTTCATTTCATGGCATTTTGGGCATCTATGGCACTTTGGGCATTTTGGGCATATTCAGCCTAGGGCAGGCATTTTTGGCATATTCACTCCAATTTTTTAAATATATGACTTTAGCTACCTGCTAATTTTGCAAAATAAGTCACAAAACAGTATGTTCAAAATAATTTTAATATTCAACTGGATTACATGATAAAATTATAGAAACAAACTGTTTCCAAAAAGGTTGAAACCTGGAGCCAGTTGATATAGACATATTTATGGAAAAATAATAATAAATCTATTTTCCTTAATTTGTGAAAAAATTCGCTTGTACACAGTCTCTGTAATTATTTAGATTTCAAGAACAAACATATTCGGGCATAGATACAACACAAAAAGATAAAATAGTTGTTAAGAGATTAACAATATCATTGTTTGTGATCTTCAAAACTCGTCGTTATCTAAATGTATTTATTGTTACATTTTGAACTCCTAGAATTATTACACTGGTTTACTACGGCTGGTTAAATGCAGTCTAACAAAGTCGACACAAAATTTGCTACGCAAGCTCCAAGTTTTGACATATATTATAACATAATATATGTATAAAATGTCGCATTGTATGTATCTAATTAAAGTGTAAAATTTTCTACACTTTACAAGCCATTATCAAAATACGGAATTTATGCTGGCACTGTGCAAATTGTTCCAAAAATTGTGCAAAATCCAAAAGTTTTTTTTAATGTACAGCGCTGAAGGTTTGCAACTCCGTTGCTCCGGGGCTTATTGAAATAGCCATTAGGGAATTAGACGAATTAAATTCTTTGTTTAAAAATCAAGTATAACATTTTCTAAAACTGGATGGGTTTGATTATACTATGAAAAACTCCCTTATATTCGCTAAAGGAGCAATACTGGTCATAGTGTATAAGTTTCTGTAAAAATGCCCAATATGCCCAAAATGCCTGCCGAAAATGCCCAAAATGCCGGGCATTTTCAGAGTAAGGCATTTTCAGGGCATTTTCGGCGTTTTGGGCATTTTCAGGGCATTTTCAGGAGGGCAGGCATAAAACCGAGGGCATTTTCATTTGTGCAACCCTGTGTAAATCCCGTTGGAAATCCTCTCTCCACAAGTTAGTTTTTTACCTCTAAATTGTTTTTACTTTTTCACTTCTTTCCCCAATATTTACTCAAATTTCCAATCACATGCTAAAATTATAGCACTAGGATCCATTTAGGTCCTCTTTTATTTTTCCGAAGCGAAGCACGCTTAATAATATTGAATTTACATGTAACGTCGTGTGTAAAATGTAGACGCGTAGTGGAATACATTATTGTCTCAAGTACAAAAAATCCTGTGAATCAATAGTTTCATTCAATCCCTCCAGCAAAGTGTTATAACGTTAACTCAAAACACTTAATTCTCATGATGAGATTTTGACCTTCGAAAAACAACTTCACGGACTTTCGGCCAAGTGTCAATCAAAACCCCGAGGTGAGTGTACCCCCAGCCAATTACAATGAACTGATCTACAATAATAATTTTCAAAAGATTAAACCTAAATGTGTTCAAATTTTAAACCATTCAACATTTTCGAAACACTCACATCCTTGGGGTATCCGGTAGGCCATAACTTTACCAGTTGCAATGGACGACGAAAATAGCCCACTACTGCAGCAAGAAATAGTCAAAAATGGTATATTCACCATTGGCTCAATCAAAACGTCCCAAATTGCTGGAGCTACATTCTGACGAAATAGAAACCAAACAACATTTCTATCAAAACACTAAATCCTGATTAAAAAGATTATCAATCATGCCATTAATTTTTTTTTAAAACTCACATATTTTTGATTGATTTTATTTTTTAAAAACCCTCCAATCCTCTCAGCACTCACGCAGAAGAAATTGAGGGAGGCCCAAATCAGTATTCGCAACTCCCAGGCATGCCACGTGTACACAAAAAGGAATGCCGGTAGGGATGCAAGAATTCTCTGGAATTCGGGCTGTAATCCGTTTGTCTTATCCACCCTTGCAATTATTTCCAAAACAGGGCTGTAACAGTACCTGGAAAATTTTGGACACAAATAATTTTAAATTACATTTGGACCGATTTAAAAATTCAAATAATTACAACAAAAAATATGCTCTTACCGAATAAACCAATTGTACATTCCCCTGTCAATGCTCTTCCACAAATTTGAGAAGCGATGAATGCACGCCACACATTTTGGTAATGGTAGCATCGGCAAACCATCAGCTTCCGCAATGACTCCAGGAATCCCATTCAAAACAAGGTATTTCAATTGCAAAAATTGCCCTGCCAAAAAAAATAACACACTAAATTAATTCTTATAGTTTGAAGCTGTTTTGGTGAATTGTAACGTCAAAATGAATACATTGAACTGTACAATTAAAATTTAGTTTAAAATAAAATTATTTGGAAACACACCCAGCCAATAGAGTATCCCAATTAATGCCCAGAAATTAATAGTCTCCAAATATACAGGATGGTATGAGAGGTAAGTGAAATACACGTAATGGAGTAGGAGCTCATTGACAAGAGCCCAAAAAATGAAACGTCCGAGCTTGACGATCATCCTCAAAAGTTCCTGTTTGACAACTTCAGTGGATTTCCCAAATTTTGAGGGCAAAAGTATCTGAAAGAGAGCAACTTCAAGAAATGGGTATTTTTTGTGGAAATTTGATAAAATGTAAAAATTTGAGAAAAAATATTATTTACGTATTTTTCGTATCTCTCGAAATACTCCAGCGGACCCCATACTGTGAGGGGAAAATAGAAACAAAATTGAGCAGAAGTGTACAGCGAAGCGAGGGATGATCGATTCGGGCGGTTCCAAGTGTCATAGTAAAAGCTAATGCATCTTGCATGGATCCAGCCAATCACAGTAAACATATAATAGGTAATTACGCTTGGATTTTCATCCAGTAAAAGTTTCTGTGGGAATAAATACAAATTAATCAATTATGCTTTCAAGTCTTTTGAATGTACAGAATTCGAAATCCAAAAGGATGTTCACATTTGATTTCTACAATGAACATGTGCGTATACGTAGTACTGTAATTTTGTTGCTGTTATGAGTGAACTTTTAACAAAACTAGTTTAGTTTGTTATTTTTCTGTTGCAGTTGGATTTTGTTGTTGCAAATAATATTTGTTTTGTGGTTGTTCGATTCACACTTGCACTTCGATTGAAGCTTGAACTTGGATTAGGACTCGAACTTCGACTGAATCCTTGAGCTACGATTCGGACTTGGACTTCGATTTAAAGTTAAACTTCGAATCAGACTTGAATTTCAATTTAATCTTGAATTTCAATCAAATCTTGAATTTCAATTTAATCTTGAATTTCAATTTAATCTTGAATTTCAATAAAATCTTGAATTTCAATAAAATCTTGAATTTCAATAAAATCTTGAATTTCAATAAAATCTTGAATTTCAATAAAATCTTGAATTTCAATCTAATCTTGAATTTCAATTTAATCTAGAACTTCAATCCAAACTTAAATTTCAATTTAAACTAGAACTTCAGTCCGAACTTGAACTTCAATCCGAACTTGAACTTCGATCCGAAAATGACAATGAGGTGTAACATTGTATTGCATTAAGTTGTTGTTTTGAATTACTGTTGTCAGTGCTATTTTTGTTGGACGAATATAAAATTGTCATTGCTATTTTTGCAACAAAATACCACAAAACTGCAACTAAATTCATAGCTGCACATACACATGCACTAGTCTAGTCAAGTCTAATCTTTGTTGGTCGTGGTATTGGCTAGTCTAGTCTAGTCAATTCACAATGGTTTCCACGACCTCCTAGTCAAGTCAAGTCAAAGTCACTTTTTAAGCAGAGAATCCTAGTCAAGTCATTCTAGTCTCCTAGTCACTTGCATTTTATTAGCGCCACTGTAGGTCCTTTTTTATTATTTGCCTTATTATTTATTTATTAGCTAAATCAATTCATAACCAAACCCTGAAAACAATATCAAAGTAGTCTTTATTTTAACTGTTTTAAATGTGCATGTATGAAGGAAATGTTCCATTTAATTGTATGAGTTAAATAATATATATATAAATATTATATGCAATTTTGAGCGCCCATGCCATTCTGTTGTGTACGCCACAATTCCGTATTATAATTATTTTCAAACATTCGATTGGGTTCCCAAAATGTGTCCCAAGCAGGTTATCTCTCACTAACCTCATAATAACCATGGCTCATGAAATACAGGTAGCCCACAACAGTCATCCAGAGTGCGAGCTTTGACCTGAGTCGTTGAACAATCCAAAAGACTACAAGCTCCAATAAAAAAAACGCCAAGATCCGAAATCCCATTAAATAGCTCACAAATCCAAACGAAAGTAGCATAGAGAACGTTGGTAATGCCTACAATCCATTACAAACGGAGCTACATTTTATAAATCAAAATCCGAAAATAATACAAATTACGCTAAACTCACATTAAACAATGTTTCTACCTGCGGCATATAAATTTGAATCAGGCGCGCAAACCCTCCATAAAAACCATACCAGAGGTAACACTTGCCAAAGAAATCTCCCGACAATACAAACCACAAATGGTCAAATTTATCGACCCCACGTCCAGTGACATTCGTGAATATCCCCGGGTAAGTTCGATGGAATAAGTCAAATTTTGAGTCTTCACAAAAAAATTACAAAATTACAAAAAAACCTGAAATTTATTTTCCAAAAATTCCTTCAAATAAATTATACCCCAAATTTAATTACTATGAGGTAACCCCTTCAAAATTCTCATACCCGTTGTCTCCAGGTAAATTTTATACGTCGAGTAAATCAAGATAATTGGCCACAGGGCTGCGGACATCACTCTTGGAATAAAAGTCCATCTGTAAATTCGGTCATTTAATTCCGAAGAGGTTTCTTCAAGTCCTGGGAAATTTTTAGCCTTCAAAATTCCATCACAACAATTACTTTGGTCACGTGGAGCAATTTTTTTAAATTCGTCCGTTATTTCCGAGCTATCCTTGGGTTTTATTCTTTCTGTGAGTGTTACTTGGTTCATTTTAGCTCCTTAATTTTTTATGAGTTACAAATTAATAAAACAAACTTGATTTTTTTATAATGGTTTAAAATTCAATGGAAAAATTTTAAATCCGAAATTTTTCAAAACTAGAATTAAAAGAAAATGCATTCAACTCTGGGATTTTACACTGAGCTTTCAAAACCTTTTGGCTCTTTGGGAAGAAAGTCTTTTTCATTTGGGTTTGTGGAACATTCCGAGAGTAGTTATTTCCTTTGAAAATTAATTTCTATTTTTTATTACGCTAGTGTGTGGAGGTTTCCGAGAAAACACTGGGACAATGCATTTGTTGACATTTTGAAGGGCATTGTATTTAAAAGTGGGTCACTGCAACGTAACAGCCAATCACAGTGTAAATGACATTGACATTTTTATGGGATGATGTGATCATAATTTTATGATGAATATTCCTAAAAACATTGGGGTTCCCTTTGAGAAAGAGCTCCAATAGAAAATATTTCATATTAGGGATAGTATTTCAACTGTAAGGAATTTCATTTGAATCTCAGTTTACCCCATTCATTTCATAGAATATATTTTTTTCAAAGGTAGCTTTGAAAGCCTTCCTCTTTTGATTTTCTGGCAATCCGTTTATCTCTTGAATTGTCTTCTTTCTCCTGATTATTCTCTGCGGGGAGATGTCAAGTTTCTCTTTGATTCTTATCATCCCTGTCCTGGTTCCTGCTGAAACCTAATTTCCCCTTTTCCCCTGGTTTCTCTGTACTCTGTCAGGCTCAAATCAGGATTCCTTCACATGTGTCCGTCTTCCACCAAGGCCCGGCCTCCGTCCTGACCAACTCTCCTGGCAAATCGCCCAATCTCAAAACCAATCTCCTCATCAGCCCTTTGATCTTCTTATCCGCATCATCGCTTCTTCCGTCTCTGCCACCACTGTACCTGAATTAGGGATGATCCGTTTGAAATGGCCACTTCTAATTTGAAAACATCCCGAAAGTTCAAGGTCAAATTTCCCTTTTTTGCCTAATTTTACCGATTTTTATCTAATTTTGTCCAAGTTTTGTCCAATGTTGTTCAATTTTGTCCAATTTTACAGATTTTTGTCCAATTTCCCCCTTTTTTCCCAATTTTACAGATTTTTGTCCAATTTTTCCTTTTTTGCCCAATTTTACGGATTTTTGTCCAATGTTACCTTTTTTGCCCAATTTTAAAGATTTTTCTAATTTTGTCCAATTTTGTTCAATTTTGTCCAATTTTACAGATTTTTGTCCAATTTTCTCTTTTTTGCCCAATTTTAAAGATTTTTGTCCAAATTTCCCTTTTTTGCCGAATTTTAAGATGTTTGTCCAATTTTCCCTTTCTTGCCCTATTTTACAGATTTTTGTTCAATTTTTCCTTTTTTGCCCAGTTTTACCGACTTTTAACTAATTTTGTCCAATTTTGTTCAATTTTGTCCAATTTTACTTATTTTTGCCCAATTTTACAGATTTTTGTCCAATTTTCCCTTTTTTGCCCAATTTTACAGATTTTTGTCCAATTTCCCCTTTTTTGCCCAATTTTACAGATTTTTATCTACTTTTGTCCAATTTTGTCCAATTTTACAGATTTTTGTCCAATGTTTCCTTTTTTGCCCAATTTTACAGATTTTTATCTACTTTTGTCCAATTTTGTCCAATTTTACAGATTTTTGTCTAATTTTCCCTTTTTTGCCCAATTTTATAGATTTTTGTCCAGTTTTACCCATTTTTATCTAATTTTGTCCAATTTTGTCCAATATAATTTCAATCAAAGAATTTCCACATTAAAAATCCGAAAAAAAGGGTTTCACGTTCCCGACCCCTGTGTTCCCAAAAATTGACGCAGGTCAATCAAATAAATCTTAAAAAATTCAGAAATGAATTTCATACAACTTAGGGGAATCAAATATAAATTACTCCTTTACTTGGTATAAGAACTATAAGGAAGGACAATGTTTTGTTCTACCTTGTACTGCATATTTTATAAACACTTCCCTTCCAGTGTTTTCAAATCGTTAGGGAAATTTCCAAGCTTTTATATACATATATTTACAGAGGAAAAAAAACAAGGATTTGTTTGACATTTTAAACCCACCCAGCCCTAAATTCAAGGAAGACTAGCGTAAGCTTTTGTGACACTCGTCTCCAAACGACTCGTTACACTTGTGACTTGTGGAGATTTGCACCGTGCTAATGGATCCCATGTGAAAAGACAACCTGGATTGTTCCATTTCAGCCACTTTCAAGCATTCCTTAATTTCATCTTTGAGATGAGAACCCCAAAAAAAGAGAATTCTCTCAGATTTTTCTTCTACATGTACAGACACTCACAAATGATTTGACTCCCTTTAAATTGGCTCTGTATTCCGGCGAATTTTCTAAAAATTCTCACATTGCCCCATATTAAAAAAAAATTTGCTCCCATTGAATTTAATACCCAGTTCCAGGTCATTGAGGTCAAAGTATGAAAATAAATTGTAGTTGCGTATTCTGTTCTAAACCCTGTATCTGAATAAAATTCTGAAGCGCAACATCTCTGGTGAAAACATTTCAGAGGAAAATGTTCAATTAACTAAGTTTTTCAAGTTTTAATAAAAACCAAAAGTAGATTTCTCAAATTAAATACATGCAAATTACCGATAAGAAGGAAAGTTTCGGACATACCATGAAATGAGATTTTTTAAAGGGTTGTTTGCAATTTTGTACGGTATGAATTTTTCTTTGCCGAAATTTTGTTAAACAAGTGGGCGGAATTAAATTTTGGACTTTGGCGGCTTTGCGTAAAATTATAGGGGCTTTTACAAAGGGCGGGCACTGTACAGGTAGATTGAGCTGTGTGATCTTCAGACTAAAGGGAAAGCATTAAAAAAGAGACGGAGCCTGTGGTGCATTGGGGTTTTGTGGTGGAAGGGAAAGCTGTGGGAAATCCCATTAAGCCCGAGTCCCTTGCATGGAAGTGAATAATTCAGATTCTCATGTGAGACAGGGTCGGAGCTAGAAGTGACTTTATTCTCACGGTTGTCATTAATTTGGCGGAGTCGTCCTCTTTTCTCCCCATACCATAAAAAAAAATCCACTTGAATGAGAAACTTCTCATTTATTTTTCCTTCTTATAGAAATCCTATATAAGAAAAAAATTCTGGGACTTTTTTTTTCCAAATGAAATACTTTAGAAAAAAAGTCGGATTTTTTTTCAAGATATAGATGTATGCAGTAATGAATGATGTGTTACTTGAGGTATGAACGAACGTCCTGGCAGTTTTTGCTGAATGGACTCCTTTTGATGAAATTAATGAGGAAAATATGGAATGTAATTTCCTATTTGAGTCCATTGTAAGGAAAAGTGTCGTCCTTTTCTTTCCCGGGGAAATAAAAGGAAGAGCCGTTGGAAATTCTCGGGAGCAATTAATGTAGTAGTTCGTGATATCGGAATGAGACAGGTTGAATCAAGTGCCGCTTTTGGAGAAGCAATTGGGAAGTAGTGTTCGGGTGAGGGAGAGTAAATTCGTGGTCTGGAGTTGAAGTTTGGTGCAGATTGGGGCTCAACTTGATCTTGATCTAAACTTGAGCATTTTCTGACTTTGAGCTGGATTTACACTTGAATTTGAAAGGAATGTACACTTGACTTACACTTGAATTTGAAAGGAACGTACACTCGACTCCCAGTTGAACTTGAAACGAACTTACACTTGACTAGCACTTGGACTTGAAACGAACTTACACTTGACTAGCACTTGGACTTGAAACGAACTTACACTTGACCAGCACTTGGACTTGAATTGACCTTGTCCTTTACTCATACTTGAAATTCAATTGAACTTGCACTTGTCCCAAAACTTGACTCGTACTTACTACTACACTTGACACAAATTGGGATCATCCTTGGATTTGAATTGAACTTGCACTTGGACTTGGATTGAACTTGCACTTGACCCCAACTTAACTCATAATTGAACTCGCACTTGACCCAAACTTGACTCATAATTGAACTTTCACTGGACCCAAACTTGACTCATAATTGAACTTTCACTGGACCCAAACTTGACACATAATTTAACTTTCACTGGACCCAAATTTGACTCATAATTGAACTTTCACTGGACCCAAATTTGACTCATAATTGAACTTGCACTGGACCCAAATTTGACTCATAATTGAACTTGCACTTGACTCAAACTTGACTCGTATTTGAACTTCAATGGAAATTGCACTTGACCCAAACTTGACTACTATTTGGACTTAAATGGAACTTGCACTTGACTTGTACTTCAACAAGAAATTGACCTTTCATTTGACTCAAACTTGAACATACTCTAAACCGTCCTAATACTCGATTCAGAATATTTTACAAGATGAGACCTTAAACTTGACTCAAACTTGAATATGAATTGCCCTTAAACTCGATTGAAATTTGCGTTTGAACTGAACTTGAACTCGCTTGAAATTACAACGTTATTTGACCTCAAGCTTGGCTTAATTTTCAAATGGATTTACCCCAAACTTGAATAATAACCCCTTAAGCTGTCCTTACAATATGACGATCTGTTACCCCAAATCAAACTTGAACTTGAATTGAACCCAAACTCACCCAAAATCCCCCTTCACTTGACGACAACCAATTCTAAATCGTCAACTTGACTTCTAATAAACAGAATCTACTTAAGATTAAGCTACAAAGCTCCTTCCTTCAGAAAATTATTGCAAACTTCAACTTGATTGTTCACTCCACTTGAAATCGTCCTTGACATTTAAACCCCAACCTTAAACCATAACTTCAACTCGAAATTAAGCCTCACACCACCTCCATACTTGATATTCACCTCAAATCTCAGCTTACCCCAAATCCTAAAATCCATCCCACCCAAACAAAAACTCAACCCAACAAAATACTTCAACTTCAACCTGTCCTTTCCACCACTTGAACTTGACTCAAGCTTCAACATTTAAACTCCTCCTACATTCTATATACCTATAACCGTCTGATTTTAATTAATGTAAATTTCACCACATTCAGCCCCAACCAAACACCATCCTTCACATCCAACGTGTCAAACATCAAAAGAATTACCACAAGAGACTAAACTTGAAGCTCAAACTAGACTTAACTCCTGTCAAGTCTGAAACTTAACCTTGACCGACGCCTTCTCTCAAAAGGTGGTTACTGCTCAAGCCTCTTTTCTCAGAGGTGATTAATGACTGTCAATCCGACTGAGCCAACCGCAGGACACAAGGAAAGAGGAAAAGCATAGGGTTTAATGAGGAACCTCAATTCCAGCCTCTCTGCTTCTCTCCTTCAAACATTCCCGCATTCGTTCTCTTCTAAAAATGTAAAATCACCCAAGCCTTCATATATACATATACTCAACCGCTCAAGTCCTATACATGCTGAGGAGAGCCGTGATTTTAATAGAATGTCATTTCCGCGCGAACGTCTTCCAGCAAGTTAACTTCCCCTTCCATTCATTACAATGCTTCCAAAAGTCATCCCTTCCAGTCCCATTCAGCCCAGATTCCCGCCGATTGTTCAAATTGCAACTCATTCCCCACAAAAGGAGCTTCCCTTCCTATCGTACACAAACTCATGCTTTCCCTTCTCCACAGAAGACATTTGGATGCTGAGGCTGTAATTTCCCTCCGTTTTCAAAATAATGCATTTTAAGCATTCTCTATCTCTATACACTTGACTGTGTCTGGAAATGTCGTTCTCAATTTATATAGAGGGTATGAACATATGACTTATCTCACACAGTCATACTCGGACATGTATAAAATAATCCCATGAGGTTCGGTAAAAGACTTACTTGTAAAGGAGATTTTTTTTTTTTTTGAACCACAACTGAATCCACTGTTAGAATTCAATGTTAAAAAGTACTTCAAGAACGCTCGTACAAATCTTCAAACGTACGTCTTGATTCGAAGAAATCTTAACCCAGAATTATTAAACCCAAGCTAAGCCAAATTACTAGTGTTTAAATACTTATTCTAATTAGGATAACGTATCATAAGCTATACATACAAAGTAAAGCATAGTCAAACTGCCCGAATCATGTATTCAGAATGTGCATCGATGTAACACTGGGTTACGGAATGAAAAGATCGTAAGCTGTAAATTGAATCGTTTGAAATTAGACGTGAACTGAAAGCTACATCGGCATAAACTGATTTTACGAGGTCTCTTGGGATTGTAAGTGGAATGGGATGTTGAGCGATTTCGCATCGATGCGATTCAATGCGATTTGCCTGAATTCCGATGCAGTTCTATGGAAAATTTGAGTGTCAAAAATTTACTACGAGGGATTTTTAGGAAAACGTTGCATTTGTTCAAAGTATATTGGTGCTTGATCGATGTGCATCGTGGAGAATGCACCGA
Source organism: Allacma fusca (assembly GCA_947179485.1). Lineage (NCBI taxonomy): Eukaryota > Metazoa > Arthropoda > Collembola > Symphypleona > Sminthuridae > Allacma > Allacma fusca. Next base: position 68,537,222 of record OX359245.1, read on the forward strand.
AGGGGGCCATTGCATCGGAAGTTTTTTACTTTTTTCTTTGGAATTAAGAAATCTTTCTGTGGTTGGAATGTAAATGGAGCTGGAATTGTTTTTTGAGGTTGAGTGAGAAGGTTTATTGTGGGGGGGAATGTTTGGAGTGGACTGTATATCTACAGATTTGTGGAGAGAAGCAATTGTGAGGGGTACAGGGTACTCTTGCTCACCTTAGCCTAACTATACAGATATATATACCTGAGATTAATCCGTTAGTCGGAGCCGCCCTTTGAAAGGAGGCCGGTTTGGAAAACAAGAGTCTTATTTCGTCCATTTGGCCAGATTGAATGTTCGAGCACGCTCATGTAATTTCCAGTATTATTTTGTATACAGGCGGGTGAGTGATGTATAGAGTAACCAATGCTGGGATTTTGAGGGGAGATTGTGTTTGTGTGTGTGTGTGTGTGTGGAAAATGGAGCGGAGGAAAATCGGAAGGGAACGTGCTGAGAAACTCATTGAGGATTTTGGAGCGTGTGCAGGAGCTTGTGTCTCATTTTTTCCCTTTCCCTTTCCATCTCCAAAAGCCAAGCAATAAATGAGCAACATTTCTCTGTCTGGACTCAGTCTGCCTGGAATCTTTACGGGTTAAAGATATTTCAAGGGAAAGGATTTCTTGGGATATTTCTGGACGGAAATTTGCGCTCTATGTTTGGAAAAAGTTGTGCCAAAAAAGTTGGGGAAGTTACGCAGTGTAATTTATCATAGGACCGAAAGTGCAGATTTATTGAGTCAGCACCAACGCTTTTCTGGGGTAGGTTGTCCCTATTTGATGTATAGTTGGTTCTAGATATTATTGTAAAATATTCTAATGGATTTTATATACAGAATGTAGGGATCGATAAAGTTTAGGATATTTGCCAAATTTTTGGAATACTTTGGACATTTTTGAGATGTTTTTCTGGAAAATTTGGAAAAAGTTGCGGTGGAAAGATTTTTCCAGTTTAAAGGAAACATTTTTGCAAATTTTGTGCGAAATCAATTGGAAATATTTTAGCAGAGTAACTTTTGTAGGAATGCATGTCAAAGTATGGTGTAAAAAAATTTCAAAATTTTAGGACATGTGTTGTAACTTTTTTTATTAAACATGATTAACGTTTTTGCAGCAGTTTGTAGTTGCAGTTTTTGCTGAGGTTTTTGAAAATGTTCGAGTCAAAATGTTAAATGGTTTTGTTACATTTTGTGGGTATGTCTAAACCTTTGAAAATATTGTTTAAATTTATTCGAAATTTTGGGTGAATTTTTTAAAATTCTTGGGTAAATTTGGTAAAACGTTTGAGTAAATTTGTAAGAAATTTTGGGTACATTTTGTAAAAGTTTAGGGTTTATTTGGCTGAACGTTTGAGTAAATTTTGTAGAATTTTTGGGTCATTTTGATAAAACGTTTGGGTAAAAGTTTTAGAATTTTGAGTAAATTTTGTAGAACTTTTGGGTCATTTTGATAAAACGTTTGGGTAAAAGTTTTAGACTTTTGAGTAAATTTTGTAGTATGTTTGGATCAATTTTGATAAAGCGTTTGGGTAAAAGTTTTAGACTTTTGAGTAAACCTTGTGGAAGTTTCGGTTGACGTTGTTAGAAATTTTGGGCAAATGTGTTAAAAATTTGAGTTTAATTCGATATTAATTGGAACCTTTAGGTAAATTCTGTAGAACTTTTGGGTTAATTTTATATAATTTTTGTGCAAAATTTGTAGACGATTTGAGTTAAATTTGTGGAACTTTTGGGTAAATTTTGTAGAACGTTTGGGTGAATTTTATAGAATATTGGATTAAGCGTTTGGTTCAATTTGTTAGAAATTTTAGGTTTCCATTTAAGAAAATTTGAAACCATGTGTTGGATTTTTTGGTCCATTTTTTAGAAACTTTTTAGAAATCTGTGGTTGATTTTTTAGAAATTTTTGGTTGATTATTAGGAATTATAGGTTCATTTTTTAGAAATTTTTGGTTGATTTTTAGGAATTATAGGTTCGTTTTTTAGAAATTTTTGGTTCATTTTTTTATAAATTTTCCTTCGATTTTTCAGGAAATTAGCTTGCTGATGTTTTAAATTTTAAATACTTTTCTTGAAAATTTGTGACAAATTTCTAAACATTTTCCCACAAAATGCATTCGAATTTTTCCAGTGTATTTTGCAGGTAATTACTTATACCCCAGTTTCTTCTGCGTTGAAAATACCCTGACACAAATCCCTCAGGAAAATCAAACTCCCTCTAAATTATTCCAAAACCCAAAGGTAACTAAAAATTTAAAAGAGCATAATCTATAATATTCGAGCCAGCTTGATCCTCCCTAAGAATTTTTGCAATTGAAAAAGATTTCTTCCCATTTGAAAAAATAAAGTTTTGTTGAAAAAAGTTCAAAGATTCGGTTGAATATCAATTACACCAAGGAGCATTCATCACAAGGCGAAAAAAGTGAATTTTACTTTGAAGTTTTAATGACTAGAAAAGTTTCTGAGTGTAAAAACCTCTCGATTAACTCCCTCCATTCCAAAGAACCCCTTGGGAAGTTAGCTGTTGTCAAACTTGGCTCATATGTTTTGGGGTAAAACATCCAGTGATGAAAATATCTCCCACAAAAGAAAACTCATTGGCCCTTTTTTTTTAATTTCTGAAGTCAAAAGTTCAGAACTAAATTAAGACCTGGACTGGAAATTTTTTACAAAAAAACTCACTTTGCGGATTTTTTATCCCAGTCCGAATTTAATTAATTCGCTAAATTAGTTCTTTGGAAAGGCAGAAAACTAAGTTCAATGGAAACATTTTCCCAATGTGAATGTCATAAGAAATTTTCAAAAATTAGGGCAAGTTAAAATAATAAATACAGGTTTTCTATAAATATTTTTATAATTGTTTTTGCAACATTTGAATTTTTTTTGTCACATTTAAAGCTTGGAAAATTTTACCCCTAAATCATAAATTTTTTAAGGCTCAATAAAAACAAGTCATGGGTTCACAAAACAGGGAAACTCTGAGTTCCCTTTGGAATAAAAAAGCGGCTAAAGTCCAGGAATGATTTTTGCTGTGCTTTTGTTTCCCTATAATTTTTCTGACAAGACTGACAGACTCAGATGACAAGTATGTTCGCTTTGAGTCACTCACAAGACAGTTGTCCACTAAATCACGTCCATTGTGCTCCTATATGTAGTGTAACAACGTTTTTGATTGTTTCCTATTTTCCCCAAAAGGCCCACATGTGCCGAGTCAACCATGTCAAAAATTATGACAGATGGAAAAACGCATAGGAAAAAAGCACCATCTGGAATTTTTTTTACCTCCAAACATCCGCTCCATTTGTAACCGCAACGCGTCAATACTTGGCCTGGTTTTTGGCCAGCGAAATTTAACCCACTCCCCAAAAATATGACGCACACATTTGTTTCAAAATTGCTCCCCAAAAAACAAAAACATTTTAAAACAATTTTTAAAAATTTTGAGACATTCCCCCAAATTTTAAATGTTCACAAAAAATCGCGCCAAATTTTAAAGAAACGTTTTTATAAAACAAGACAATTCCCTAAAAAGCGTTTTAAATTTTTCGTACAAAAAACACAAAATTTGAAAACAATTTCCCCCAAAAAGGTTCAAAATTAAAAATGTAATTACAAAAGATATTTTATGGGCAATCTGAGAAAAACCGATTTTTGTAATTATTGAAAAAATCTAAAACGTTTTTGTAACTTCTAAAATTTTACCGACGTAAATTTTGACCAAATCTTTTGAAACTATGTTGCAAAATATGGGAAAAAATTTGTAACTTGTTTTCCCCTTAAAAATCCCTAGTTGAGTAAAATTTCCTGGGAAAAAAATAAAGTAAAATTTTTTCCTCTCATTATTCTTTCACATGCCCATTTGTCTAAATGACTTGAGGGGGTAAAAAACTTCTGGCTCTGGAATTGCCCATTGTTTTGATACCCCAAGCTTTTGAGGTTACAAAAACCAATTTTTTTTTTGCGGAATCAGATTCTTCTTTTTTTCCCTTTTCCACACAGAATAATACATTTGTATGTAAATCCATACACATACAATTTTTTCTATTAATTTGTCTGCTTCAGGAAGCTCACTCCTGCACCGAAACCAGAATTTGTGTTTTTGCATAGAAATCCATCAAAAGTTGTTTTTTTCCTGAGGCTGAAGATAACAGTCCAGAATTTCTCGAATAAAATTTTACAACTCGGTACTTTCCCTGTTGTTTTTTTTGAATGGAAGGAAAACTTTCATGGTTTGGTTAAAAACTTTAGTACAAACAGTTTCAAAAATATACACGTTTTTTTTTGCGCTGAGTGAAAACTGTGTATTTAGACCCTTTTGCTTTCAAGGGGGAAAAAAATACTGGGAGGATTTTCCTTCCTTCTGTTCGCGCAAAACGTGGACGTAGCATCATAAAAAATTTGAGGGCGGCTGGACGTGCAGGCAATGGAACATATGTACGCTTTGGGAGTAACATGCGGAATTTGAATCCAGACTGTATATTTCGGGTTGATTGAATTATGTATAGGTATTGGATTGAGTTGTGCATATTTGTAAGGGAGTGAAGGGAATTTTGGATATATCTCACTCTCCGTCCTCCCATTATGATTTAAATGGAGTCTGACGGGGGGAGACGAGAGTTGGCATAAAATCAAAAGCAACTCCAAAACTTCATGTCTCTATTTCAGCCCCATTCATTGTACAGGAGCAATCCCCTTAAAAGAGCCCAATCCCAGGATAAAGTACAGAAACATGAGTTTTCATGTCCATTCAAATTATTTCAATCTGGACGGTAAAGGAGAAGCGTGCAGTGCATTTCGGATATAAGGGCAGTTGCGTTTAAAATTTTTAGGAAAATTTTGCCTTGAATTTTGATTCCCTTCCATTTACGAAATTTTTTTTTTTTAAGTTTCCAGGAATTTTTTTCCTTTAGGGACTGTTGGAAATATAGGGGAATGGAGAAAGTAGGCCAGGACCTTGCTGTTGTTGATTCGATGGGGGATCTTTGTCTCAAAATCAATAAGTTATGTATTCAAGGTGGAATTGCCTTTCCAGTGTTATTTGGGGCTTTGCCTTGGATTCTTCAGTGATTGGGAAAAGTTGGGTGTACAGTGAGTCGTTGGAAATTTTGAATAAAGTTTGAGTTTCATTACCTATTTAACGCCTGATCTTGACTGTTGGAGTCTCCTGGCTTTTGAAAGCTAGGAATTAAATGCAGGCTTTTTTAATTTAAAAAATGTTGTAATTATTATTAAAATTAATAAATTTTAGTTTCAATGGAGTTTAAAAAATAATGGGATTGAATTTGCTCAAAACGTTTAATGGGGGAAAATGTGCTCGAAACATTTATTGTGAAAACAGTTGTTCAAAAAATTTATTGTGAAAAAAGTAGCTTAAAATATTTATCGAGGAACAATTTGCTCAAAACATTCATTGTGAAAAAAATTGCTCAAAAAGTTTAATGGGAAAAATTTTGATTAAAACATTTTTCGGGAAAAACTTTGCTCAAAAAATTTATTGGGAAAAATATTTTGTCAAATATTTACCAATACTTGGCAAAAAATTTACCCTTATTTTGGCAAAAATGTTACAATATTTTGGCAAAAATTTACCAAGCCTTTGGCAAAATTGCACCAAACATTTACAAAAACTGTACCAACTGCCCTCAAAGCCAATCAAATTTTTAAAAAAACCATTCGAATTTTAAAAAATTTAAAAATATTCGACTAATTTGCATGCAAAATTTACCAAACGTTTCCCGAAAATTTTAAGCAATTGTGCCCTAAAATTTTATCAAAATAATTCCCGAAACCTGCCAACAAAATTTTGGGTTTGATGACCATAAAAAAACTAACAAGCGTTTTGTTTAATCATAATATTAATTAGAATTATACCAAATTTTAAGAAAGTTACACCAAAAATTTAAATTGAACTTGAACAATATTTTAAGCAAAAACTAGTCTGTTCATAAAAAAATTTAAAAAATTCCCTAGGGACCCGAAACCCTCTCAGCAAAAGAATCGTAGTTTCTCCTTTATTGAAAAAAATAGTAAAAATTCCACTGGATTTGTTTCCCTTACTTTCGAGAATCTCAGTGAGAGCAAGTCCTAACCAAGTTAAATGTATTGGAGAAACGGACGACAACGGAATACAAACTCTGGGTTTCTCGCGTCAACAGCTCCAGACATAAGAGGGGAAAAAAATAGGAGAGGATGCTCAGCATTGGATTTTTATTATTTATATACGAATCAGCGCCTCTCTCCCTCTTCCCTCAAGAAAAAGGAATCTTGGGTGGAGAAACGCTCCATAAACGTTGGAAGGGCGCATTAAAAACCTCTCTCTTGTTCTGTTTTTCTTGGACATGTGGCCATGGTCATATGTCCCATGTTTTTCTTTCGCTCTGTCAAGTCCTGGCAAAGTGCAATTTCTCATCTGCCCATTTATCAGCACACACACACATATACAGATCCATGGTGTAATAAAAGCTCTGACTTTTTCCCACACCGTATTTTCAGTCAATGTATTTCCTCTGAAGTTATTTATTTCCCTTGGACTTTTCTATTTATTTTTTTCCCCAAAATTTCTCTTCATAATATTTTATCCCCCAATTTTTTGAACAAATTTTCAAAGATTATAAAATGTTCGGAGGTGAAGATTTTGTATACGCAAATTTGCGGGATCTAATTTAGAAGTAATTTTCTGGAAGAGCAGGAGCGAAAACGGTTATGAAAATTGGGGCTGGGAGCGAAAGTGAAATTTTGATCCGACATTCATAATAGGGACTTGTAGTTAATTTGTTAGCCTGTGAATATGTACATGGCTCCGGACATTTCAATCTGCACAAGGCCATAAAGTCAACAGGGCTTGAGTTATTACTTGCTCAAATGTCGGATCTTTACAAGGGACTTCTCTCGACTCGGGCTTTGATTAATTAATCTTGAAAATTTGTCTCGTAGATTAAAAGCCCTTGTCATGAGTCATTTCCATCTGGATTTTTCGCAGTCTCTTCTCCTCTCCAAATAAATTTAGTAGTTGCACTTAAACCCATTGGGAAATTTGTAGGAGTTACTTTTAGTGTTTCAAAAATGTTTGAGGGCGGGAAATTTATTGACACAAAAATATTTGAAGTGAAAATTTATTTTCTAACAAAATTTTAACCATTTGAAGTCCGCAAAATTTATTTTAAAAATGTGTAGGAAAAGTTCATCGGGAAAAAATATGCTCAAAAAATGTATTGGGGCAAAATTTGTTAAAAAAAATTATTGGGGCAAAATTTGTTTAAAAAAATTATTGGGGCAAAATTTGTTAAAAAAAATTATTGGGGCAAAATTTGTTTAAAAAAATTATTGGGGCAAAATTTGTTTAAAAAAATTATTGGGGCAAAATTTGTTTAAAAAAATTATTGGGGCAAAATTTGTTAAAACAAATTATTGGGGCAAAATTTGTTTAAAAAAATTATTGGGGCAAAATTTGTTAAAAAAATTATTGGGGCAAAATGTGTTAAAAATTTTATTGGGGCAAAATTTGTTAAAAAAAATTATTGGGGCAAAATTTGTTAAAAAAAATATTGGGGCAAAATTTGTTAAAAAAATATTGCGGCAAAATTTGTTAAAAAAATTATCGGGAAATTTTTTACTAAAAGCATTTGTCGGAAAATTTTTTTCTAAAAACATTTATTGGGAAATGTTTTTCTAAAAACATTTATCGGGAAATGTTTTTCTAAAAACATTTATCGGGAAATGTTTTTCTAAAAACATTGATCGGGAAATTTTTTTCTAAAAACATTTATCGGGAAATTTTTTTTAAAAACATTTATCGGGAAATGTTTTTCTAAAAACATTTATCGGAAATTTTTTTCTAAAAACATTCATTGGGAAAACGTTTGCTCAAAAAATGTATAGGGAAAACGTTTGCTCAAAAAATGTACAGGGAAAACGTTTGCTCAAAAAATGCATAGGGAAAATTTTTTCCCAAAACATTTATTGCGAAAAAGTTTGCTCAAAAAATGTATTGGGACAAAATTTTCTTACGAAATTTATCGGGATACAAGTTTTCTAGAAAAATAGAATTCCCATAAAACGTCTCTCAAAAAAGGTACAATGACAAAATATCTCTAATTTTCCAAAATGTACCAAACCCCAGAGGGTCTCAAAGTATAAAAAATGTTTGCAAAATGTTTTTTAAACGCTTGAACTTTTTCTTGAAAATTGCCCCAGAAATTGCTAAATTTGTCGCAAAACTTGAACATTCCATATTTTTGCATAAAACTAAATTATGACCTTAAAAGCAACCTAGTGTTGGAGGTAATCCATTGAAGAAAATAATTTACACGGCTAAGCACGTACACTGCAAGTATCCTCGGAAATGTGAAATTTCCCCTGGGAGCCCATATTTGTATTATTGTAAAAAAATGTTGTTTTTTTTGCTCCGGCCCTCTTTCCAGTCCTAGGAGATTTTACAGTTATGGGAAAACTTTTGCATACGAAATCACCATGTTGAGAACATTAAGGGGGACAAAGTTGAGAAAAAAGGATTAAAATTATTAGGGCGTTGAAAAATCTTCCCCCAAAAAATTTCCTCAACCATAGAGCAATATAAAAGCAATGACTTTCCCCTTCCTTTGTCATTTTCCAAAGCACTCATAAGATTGCCAATTTATTTGCTGGGACCAAGTCAAGCAATCGTTTTTGCCTTTTATGGACCCCCGGACCAAAACTCTGTACAATGTGAGTAAGACTCAAGTCTGTGTCCATAAAATTCGGACAATTCTAGTGGGGTTGCTCCTAAAAAATTTATATTGATAGCGTATTATGGATGAAACGTTTTTCCCTAATAAATTTCCCCCTGAACAAAGACCTCTAACATGTAATGGGAGGGTAATTTTTTGAAGTTGATAAAAATCGGAGAACAGAATTCAACGAGATTTTATTTCCTGGAATTTTTTTTCTTCAGGTAAAAAATATTATTTCCTTTGACGTCATGCAAAATCAAAGGAAAAATTTTATCCTGTTTGTTTTCAAGACTTTTGATGCAGAAAAAGGGTAAAACGTGAATCTTTTGTAGATATTTATTTTTTCCTTTGAAAACACTTGAATTTAAATGCAACCCGCGTTGAAGGTCAGGTCAAGCGTGAGATTTTATCACTTGACCGAGGGTCAAGATTTGTCAGAGGTAAATTTGGGGAATTTACGGTCGCATCAGGTTTTAATTAAATTGTTAGTGGAGCTATTATTTAGATTTGTTAGTTCTTGGTTGAGCAATATGGAATCTAAATTTGAGTTCGTGTCGAACAGCTAAGGTCAGATCAAGTAATAAATGAGGTCAAATGTAGCTGAAATTACAATTTGGGTCAATTTTGGGTCAATGAATGGTAAACAGTTAATTGTTCTAGTGAAACAGATGTTACGATCAGGTTAAAGTTGTGGTCAAACAAACGTCATGCAAGTAACGCTCAGGTCAAATAAAATCTAAGTTGAGATTTTCTTCAGGTCAAATTAGATCTAAGCGCATATTTTGATGAGGTCAAGCAAAAGCTAAGTTTTGTCATTATCATTTCAAATAATTGTTAAGTTCATGTCATTTTCAGGTCATACTAAAGAAAACGTTTGACAATTTCGGGTCAAACTGTACTAAGTTCAGTTCAAAATCAGATCAAACAATACTAAGTGCTAGCAAACACTAAGTTCAGATCACTATCATTGCAAGCAATTGCTAAGTTCAGTTCACTTTCAGGTAAAAGAAACGCTAAGTTCAGTTCACTTTCAGGTAAAAGAAACGCTAAGTTCAGTTCACTTTCAGGTAAAAGAAACGCTAAGTTCAGGTCAATTACAGGTCAAAGAAACGTTAAGTTGAGGTCAATTTCAGGTCAAAGAAACGTTTAGTTCAGGTCAATTTCAGGTCAAAGAAACGTTAAGTTGAGGTCAATTTCATGTCAAAGAAACGTTAAGTTCAGGTCAATTTCAGGTCAAAGAAGCGTTAAGTTCGGGTCAATTTCAGGTCAAAGAAACGCTAAGTTCAGTTCATATTCAGATCAAATAAATGCTAAGTTCCGTTGACTGACAGAACAAGCAAATGCTAAGTTCGGTCCATATTTATTTCAAACTAATGCGAAGTTCGAATCACTATCAGGTCAAACACATGCTAGGGTCATACAACTCTCTGATTCAATAAATTCAAATTTGAGGTCAAATTAAAATTATTAAAATCAAGTCAATTTCCGTTGAAATAAATGAATGATTCAAATCAACCTCAGATTCAGTAAATGCTACGTTCAGGTCATAAGTCAACTAGTTCCATGTTGAGGTCACTTTCAGGTCAAACATCTGCTAGATTCAGATCAACTTCGGGTCAAATACCTCCTACGTGCAGGTGACTTGTAGAATAAACCAATTTGAGGTCACTGACCTGCCAAATATCTGCTATGGTTTATTTGTGAGTTGACCCAATTTTAGGTCATTATTAGGTCAATTAACTTCTACGTATTCGTGACTTATACTCTAAACCAATTTAAGGTCAATGTCCAGACCAATAACTGCTATATACTGGACATTTGTACCCTAAACCAATTTGAGGTCAATAACCTATCAAATAACTGCTACGACCAGGTGACATGTAGGTTAAAGCAATTTGAGGTCACTGACCGGTCAAAAAACTGCAATGTGCTATAAATTAAGCCATTTGAGGTCTTCAATGACTTGAAGGACAAATTTTAAGTTCAGGTCACTGTCAGGTCAAGTAAATGATAAAATCGGGTCAAACTAAACCAAAAACTGGCACTTTCAAGTCAAAACAAAATTATTGACAACCAAAAGCCTTAATCAAGTTCAAAATCAATTGTCTCAATTCAGGTCAATAAGAGGCTCAACGACGAATATATTCAGGTCAAGATTGGGTCAATCTAGACCATAACTGCGTTCGGGTCAATCTCTGTTAAAGCAACGAAACAGCAGGCATAAGTCAAAATTATATTAAAAGCACGTCCATGTCAATTTATGGTTGACATCAAGTCAAACTCATTTGACTCAATTTCCGAGTACACTCGAATAACCCATCCCATTCGGATGTTTGATACTTGACAAGTAAATTCCAAAAGATATACCTCAAAAGTAATTTTTCTAGCTCAAGAAAATAATACTCTTCCATATCTTTATTACCTAGCAATTTCAGCTGTAGTAAAGAAAACGAGCTTAAACCCAGATCCTTGTCCCGACCGCATCTCCACCCGCATTTTTCATAAAAAAGAATATTTCATGGAACTTGATGTAACGTATTTGCTCCGACCCATCTGCCCCGTACATATGGAGGAGTATATTGTGAAGGGTTCTCATCTCCTTTGTAAGCGTGAATGGAGTGAGCAAGGGAATTGAAATAAAGAAAACTTGCTCAGTGTTCCATGCCAAGACCTCGTATTTCATTCTCCCTCACAAAAAAAGCCTATAAAGGAAGCATCTCTTCAGCTCTGTATGCACAATCCACGTTTTCTATAACAATCTTCCTTTCTGTGCAAAGGCGTACTCGCTCTTTTAAAGGCCAACTCCTGGAAATAGAAGCCTCTTCTTTATTATTGAATTTATCTCATGGGCACTGTATCCATTTTTTCCTCTGATTTTTTTCTTTTTTATATTCATGTACGGAGTTCAGCAAAAAATTGCCTCTCGTTAGCCCGTTTCATTTTGTAAAATATTTTTGCAAAAACAGTTGCAAGAAACTTTTAGAAGACAATTTGTAAGCAAACTTTGCATACTATTTTGTCGAAATCTCCCAGAAGATTTGCTGCAAAAATATAAGAATACTTTGTCAAGATGTTTGTTTGATGTTTGCTATTACGTGTATTATAAAAACTTGCCTAAAGTCTTGCAATAAAATTTGCCATGAATTTTGTCCGAAAGTTTATGACAATACTTTCGGTAACGGTTACAAGAAAATTTGCTCCAAGATTAGCAGGAACAATTGTGGAAAAATGTTTTTGAACGTTTTTAACAAAATTTATGAAATAAATCGTGTGAACGTTTTTAACAAAATTTGCGAAAAAATTTGCACATAAGTTTGATTCAAAATTTGCATCAAAATTTGCGAAGAAATTTGCACATTAATTTGCTCCAAGATTTGCATCAAAATTTGTAACATTTTCAAAAAAAAATGCTCCGAGATTTGACACAAAATTTGCTCCAAGATTTGAAACAAAATTTGCTCCAAGATTTGAAACAAAATTTGCTCCAAGATTTGAAACAAAATTTGCTCCAAGATTTGCAACAAAGTTTTCTAAAATATTTGCAACAAAATTTTCTAAAAGATTTGCAACAAAATTTTCTAAAATATTTGCAACAAAATTTTCTAAACGATTTGCAACAAAACTTTCTAAACGATTTGCAACAAAATTTTCTAAACGATTTGCAACAAAATTTTCTAAACGATTTGCAACAAAATTTTCTAAACGATTTGCAACAAAATTTTCTAAAAGATTTGCAACAAAATTTTCTAAACGATTTGCAACAAAATTTTCTAAACGATTTGCAACAAAATTTTCTAAAAGATTTGCAACAAAATTTTCTAAAAGATTTGCAACTCCTTAAATTTATTCCTTTCAGCCCATACCCAAAATTTTTAGAGTTCTAAATCGTAAATATACATCCATAAGCTTGACAAAATACGAACATAAACTTCCTGTAAATTCTAGTTTATTCCACTGCGTTTGGAGCCCTAATATTAATTAATTTTCCCATTAATATTTTATTACAGGAAAGCCCCGTTTAGAAAAATACTAAAAACCACGTTAAAATTTATCTGGAATGAGATCCACCTAAATGGATTATGGAAGTTCCTCCCGAGAAAATGGGCTTTTGGAGAAGTAATCCCCGGAGTTGGAGTTGATCATCAGAAAAGATGTTAGCAAAAACTCCGCTCAGATTTATTCGCGTCCGGCATTTGGAATTGAGGAGTTATTGTCCGGCCAAAAAGAAAACCCTAAAGGAAAAAATTGCGGGCTCCAACCAATTCTGTCCATCTTGTTTTCTCCCATTGGTTGTGGCCTTCATCTTCATTTTCACCGTGTCCCAGGTTAGGGGTTTTAAAATTTTCCACATTTTACCCCATATTTTAGAAACCATACAAACACGAAAAAAAATTACCATAAAAACGCCCTTGATTTCTTTTGCTTAATTTCCCAAAATTTTGCACAAATTTGTAAACCCATTATCTGAAATTTTAAGGTAAAGTGTAATTTTTTTTGAATTGCCGAAATTTTGTGAAGTAGAATTTTTTGAAAATATTTTCCAGCTAATTGTAATACATCGTACAATTGAAGCCTACAAATTGCGCAACCAGGCCTATGAAAATTGCTACTTTCCCTTAACAAACACTAATGACTCGAGAACTTTACGGGACTTGAGTTTCTCTCAAAATTTCATTCCTTCGTGGCACAGCCCGATTCCAAAAGATTTGCGAAACGCCCAAGAACAATCTTACCCGTACAATCTTCACCAGAAGCGTTATTTGGAGCATAATTGGAATCCAAGTTGTACTGAAACACCGGAATTGCGTGAGAGTTCACACACTTTTTGTTTTTTTTCGTTATTATTTTTTGTTCGGAGGCATTTGGGTCACTCCCCGCAGGCAAGGAGCAAATATTTATCGAGTTTGGTTCTGGCAGGTGGGAACATGTCAATAAATTTCCACAAGGATCTGGCCCTTAGGACAATTGCCACTGAAAACCCTCAAGTCTCGAGGGGCGGGAAGTGGGCTCCAGAATGTAACGCTAGATTCCGAGTGGCTCTTATCATTCCTTTTCGGGATCGGTATGGCAATTTTCCAGTATACAGACAAACATCGTTATAAAACACCATTCAAACAGTGAAATTCCTGGATGTTTGCTATTTAAAAAACATTTTTACCTTTAAATTATAGTTTCAAATTTAATAACATGACTATTATAAGAACAAATTCTGTTTGCACAATTTCGACACATTTTCAAGCATTTTGACGCAATTTTGGTTTTGCGAAATTTTGACCCCGTTTTTGTTTTGCAAAATTTTGACGCAGTTTTTGTGTTGCAAAATTTTGACGCAGTTTTTGTTTTGCAAAATTTGGACGCAGTTTTTGTTTTGCAGAATTTTGCCGCAGTTTATTTTTGCAAACATTTTGACGCAATTTTGGTTTTGCAAAATTTTGACGCAGTTTTGCTTTGCAAATATTTGGCGCATTTCAGCTTTTGAAAATTGATGTGAATTATTGCAATTTTCATCGTAAATTACATTTTATGTTGTAATTTTTTGACTCATGTGATTCTAACACATTTTAAAAATAATTGTGGTGTTCTCACATTTCGAGATATTTTTGTCGCAGATCATGTTTTCCAAATTTTTTGCTACCATGCATTCCAAATAACATTTTGCGAATTTGAAGGGTGCGTTTGTAGCGGAGGAATCGCCATTGAAAATAAACCTTTGTTTACCAATTTTTTGCATAATTTTTGGATCTTGCGCAGGTGGAAACATTTAAAAACCTTGCTTAGTGTTCTCCACCCAATGTTACGAAGGCAGGAGTTAGCCTACCAAATTTTTGTAGTAGAACAAGTAAGCCCCTTTTGTCCCTTTTTCCTCCCGAAATTCCATGGTACCATTTACGTTTGAAAGGCTACTAAAAATAAAATACTTTTATGTCATTGGAATTTCTTCTTACGGGAACAGCACGGGAACTACACCTTCAATAAAGGGATCCTCATGAACACGGGATTTCTTCTAGCCATGAATGCTTCCAGCTTTGACTGTGTCGTTTTCCATGATGTGGACCTCATTCCTGAGGACGATCGAAATTTATACCACTGTGCCTCTAAAAAACCAAGACATTTGTCCGTTGCCATTGACTCCCTGGATTACAGGTCAAACTACATTTGGGTTTCAAAAAAATTTCCGATTCGATTTATCATCCTAATTTGTAAACGCTTTCTATTTTAAATATTTTTGGAAAACCCTTTTTTCCCATAAAATTCCATAAAATTTTGTTTTAAAATTTGTTCTAAAATTTTTATTTTTAGACTCCCATACAATTCTTTAGTGGGTGGAGTTTTTGCCATTCGAGTTGAAGACTTTGTGCAGGTGAACGGATATTCGAACCTATTTTGGGGATGGGGTGGAGAAGATGATGATATTTCCAGCAGGTTAAAATTTTACAAAATTTCGGGCAAATTTTGCAAAATTCCGAGAAAATTTTACTAAGTTCCAGGAAAATGTTACAGTTTCAGAAAAATTTTACAAAATTCCAGGAATATTTTACACATTTCCAGGAAAATGTTACAAAATTCCAGGAAAATTTTACACATTTCCAGGAAAATGTTACACATTTCCGGGAAAATTTTACAAAATTCCTGGAAAATTTTACAAAATTTCGGGCAAAATTTACAAAATTTCGGGAAAATTTTGAAAATAAAAATTGAAGCCCGCATTTTAAAAATTCAGAAATTCCAATATGTTTTATGGGAAAATTTCAGACTGATGGCGTCCCATTTGCAAATTTCCCGCCCCAATCCATCCCAAGCCCGCTACAAAATGCTGGGACATGGGAGAAGATCTGTGAATAAATATTTGACGTCTTTGATCAAAACCTCCCGCATTCGGTTTCCTAAAGACGGCCTCACGACTTGTAAATTCCGACTTGTGGAAGAGAAGTTTGAGCCCCTTTTTACTCATTACGTGGTTGACGTCGGTCTGCCCTCGTATGTGGTTCACAACAAGACCCTCAAACTTTCCGAGGAAATCCCATTGCCCCAAAAGTATTTATAAAATTTGGGTCTCAAGATATAAATTTCAAATGCAACTGTGGAGAGAATTTAATAAAAAAATAAATAATTGTTTGTAAATTTATACGGGCGTTGATTCAAAAATTTGACATATTTTAGGCGCAAAAATGCATACCATGTAAATTCCCTTCAAAATTATTGGCACATTTGGTCAGAAAGTTTTGAACTAAACTTGCACGCATACGCATAAACTAAATTACACAAAACATTCAAATTGGTATTCAAAACTTTTAATAAATTTGTTCATTCGTTCAAATACTACCAGCAAGTTTTTAGTTCAATGTTTAAGCATTCGTCAAATATTTTAAAACGCCCAATTTTGTCAAAATGCTTCATCACGGATATTTTACCAATGCAATTAAAATCTTTTTTTTCAGGCTGCACTCGATTTCGCCAAAAATTATAGAATTCACATAATTTTTAACTTTTAACAAAAATTCATCAATGCTAAAAACTTTTAAATAAATACACCAAAATTTTACTTACATCTAAAATCCTCGCCAGAATCGCCCAAAAGAGATCATAAAAAGAAATTTCATGATGACACGGCATCATTTTTCAAAATAAAGTCGAAATGTGTCAAAATTTTGAATGAATTTTCTTCTAAATTACAACTAGTGTTTCTTAAGTAGAACACAATTTTGATACTATGTAAAATCAAGTTTTTACGAAGCTTGAAAAAAATTTTGCCTAAATTAGCTTTGCATTTAATAAAAATTTTTCTTAAAAGTTTTAAAATTTAATTTTCAAAAATAACACCAAAATTTGTTCTAGGTTAAGCTCAATTTTAGCGCAAAATTAATGGGGAAATATTTTTTCAAAATTTAACCAAGTTCAAGGTTAAGGGCGAAATTGATTCAAAATTTGACCATATATAATTATTTCAAGATTTTGCCGAAAATCATTCAAAATTTAATCAAAAATAGTTCTAAATTCTTCCAAAAATAGTTCTAAATTTTGACATAATTACTTCAAAATTTCGCCCACTATTATTGAAAAAAATCAAAATCGGCAGTTTAAAAATTCTAGGAGTCATTTCCAAGGCATCAAACGATATGAGCCAGTTATTATAAAGTGTTAGGAAAAAAAACTCAAAAAACCCATAAAAAGAGTGAATTTTTTTAATATGAAAAAACACATTCTTTTGAAAATAGGAAATTTTGATCTCCCTTATTACCCTTATAAATGAGCCAGAAGAGGGGAAGATTGTGTGACAGCCTGTATAGATCCATAGATGAGTATTAAATAACATTCAGAGGGAATCTAATGATTAGCCTTATCTGAAGAGTGCTATTGAAATGTGTGTAAAGGGCTTTGAATGGATGGTTGGTGTGAATTTGAGCCCTTAATGTTCCACACTGTCGATTTTCTTCTTGCCATAAATTCATTACGAGTTTATTTCTTTCGGAGGTAAATGAGGCTGAGAAAAGGGATTTAGCAATAGGAGAATATATGGGAATGAGGGTTTAATGTGCCCATGGCTTTAAGATGCAACTTTATACGTTCCCCTATTGAAAAGTTGGAGAGGAAATGAAGGTGTGTGTAAAACATTAAGGAGATCTTTTCAGTTGATTTCCTCGTGAAAATGTAAATCTTGGAAGTTGGCAGCTGCTATGGATTCCATTCTACAAAGAGCCTTTTTACCTCCGAAGATTTTTTTCACCTCGCCCCGCAATAAAACCTGAGGGAGTCGTTTACATTTTCTGGCCCTATGTTTACTCTATACGCATTTTCTGGAAGGGAGAAATGTTAATTTTGGCTCTATCTTTATTTGCTGTGAAAGCAGGCGAAAGTCAGAATTTTAGAAGCTCTCACTTGGAAAATATATGAGATGCAGGAAAGCACTGAATTATGTAAACCCCCACGTGGGAACTTCCTCTTTGGATCTCCTGCGCTTTTCTTTGGGGCTGTGCTCGAGTTCGAATCAAGTTCGTGTTAAGTTCAAGTTTAAATTTATTTTTGAGCTTGAGTGTATAGTACGGTAATTTAATGTTTGACTTCAAGTTTATTTCAAGTTCGAGTTTGAGTTCAGGTTAATTTCAAGTTCGAGTTCAAATTTATTTTTTAAGTTCGAGTTTGAGTTTAAGTTTATTTCAAGTTCGAGTTTGAGTTCAAATTTATTTTAAGTGTTAGTTTGAGTTCAGGTATATTTCATGTTTGAGTTCAAGTTTGTTTTAATTTCGAGTTCAAGTTTTTAACCAGTTCTGGTTTTTATTTTTGATGTCAGGTTTATTTTAAGTTCAAGTTCATTTTAAGTTCTAGTTCGAGTTTATTTTATATTTGAGGTCAGGTTTATTTTCAGTTCGAGTTCAAATTCAAGTTTGTCTTAATTTTGAGTTCAATTGTATTTCAGGTTTGAGTTTATTTTGTATTTGAATTTAAGTTCAAATTTGTTTTGAGTTCAAGTTCAAGTTTATTTGAAGTTCGAGTTCAAGCTAATTTCAAGTTTGAGTTCAAATTCATATCATGTTGGAGCCTAAGATTATTATACTTACGTATTGAAACGAATCTTAGATGCTGTTTACAACGAGCTTCAATTTTTAAGGTATTTAAGTTGAATTCCTTTCAAGTGGAATTGGTGTTCTGAAATGTTCAGGTCTAAATTGAATTTGAGTTCACATGACATCTAAAACCTATGACATTTCTCCTGAAGTAAAGAATACTCCAGTGTAGTTAATGTCATATTCAAGCTAGGTTCAAGTTTGCTAGATTAACTAACATTTGTATGTCAAAACGTATTGCTAGTCCAGTTGAAGCTGGGGCCAATTCATATTAAATCAGATCGACTAACTATTCAAGTCCAGACTTAAGTGAAGTTGATGCCAAGTTCCAGTTTCAACTTTTTAATTCAAGTTTGACTTTGAATTCACTTTTTTGTTAAGTACAAATACCAGCTTAAATCCATTGTCTCTATATCTAACTCCAACCTCATGTCAAGTTCAAAATCACATTAGCATAAGTTCAAGTGAAGATGAAGTGTCAACTTAGTAAAATTAAAGTTAAGTCAAGTTAAAATGGTGTTTAAGTGTCAACTTAGTAAAAATTCAAGTTCAAGTCAAATTCTAGTGGGATTCAAGCTACAGTTTATTAATTTAAGTTCAAGTGGAGTTCAAATTATATTTTATAAATTCAAGTCTAAGTCAAGTTCAAAATTTACCTTAATTATTCAAGTTCAAGTCATGTTCAGGTTTAATATTAATAATTATTCAAGTTCAAGTCAAGTTCAGATTTAATCTTAATAATTATTAAAGTTCAAGTCAAGTTCATATTTCATCTTAATAATTATTCAAGTTCAAGTCAAGTGCATATTTAATCTTAATAATTATTAAAGTTCAAGTCAAGTGCATATTTAATTTTAATAATTATTAAAGTTCAAGTCAAGTTCATATTTAATCTTAATAATTATTAAAGTTCAAGTCAAGTTCATATTTAATCTTAATAATTATTAAAGTTCAAGTCAAGTTCATATTTAATCTTAATAATTATTAAAGTTCAAGTCAAGTTCATATTTAATCTTAATAATTATTAAAGTTCAAGTGAAGTTCGGATTTAAACTTAGTAATTATTAAAATTCAATCATTCCCACCCCGACCACATCACTGGAGAAATATCAATCCTTGTGACATCCCGGCACGCTTTGACTTATATCCATTTTGCATTACGAAAGCCGAAAGCCACGCGCTCAAGTCGTATTTAACCGTCCAATGTTACACATTGGATATTATGATAGCCACGCTTTGAATGTCACAGCATGGTGCTCCTCCCTGTTTTTTCCAAATCTTCCTCAAATATTCTCCCAGGCAAAATTGTTATTCAAGCAAGTTTTATAATATCATGACAGACACCATGAGTACACACACATACACAGTTGTTCCATGTATTTTTGACACACACACACACACACATACAAAGGAAAATTTCTGTCGTCTGTAAACTTTCCCCGAAATAAATTCCCAATCTCTGACTTCCCCCAAGTTTTTCATCCTTCATATTGAATAATATTGAATTTCCAATGGGTTTCATTTAGCCTGTCAGAGGAGTCGACGGGTGGCTCGGATTTCATATTAAACTCTCATACATTATTTCCTCAATCCATTCCTCAAAACTTCAACTCCAATGAAATTAAATGTACCGGAAAAATATTTCCAACTCAAGTCCCACAATTGCGAAACATTTGTTGCTCCATCATAAAAAAAACAATTTGAAAATAAACTAAAATTAAAAAATTCACCCCAATCTGGGAAATACCTGCAAATTTGCAGAAACCTCAAAGGCTTAAAAATTTTTAGCAGATGTTTTTTATAGCAAATTGGGCGGAATTGCGCAAAAAATTTATTACAAATTCCAGTTAAATTTCCGCCTAGCCCCGAAATTGGGGCAAAATGAGACAACAAATTTTCCCATGAAATTTCATTTAATTTGAAAACAATTTGCTACGAATTTTATTCTTTTTAGGAAAACAATTGGGGCAAAATGAGACGAAAAACTTTCCATCAAATTTCTGTTAATTTGAATACAATGTGCCAGCAAAATTTTATTCTTTTTACGCATAAATTGGGGCCAAATGAGACAAAAAAATTTCCATCAAATTGATATTAATTTTAATAAAAATCGCCCGGAATTTTATTCTTTTTACGCAAAAATTGGGGCAAAATAAAACAAAAATCTTTCCCATCAAATTTCAGTTAATTTAAATACAATGTGCCAGGAATTTTATTCTTTTTGGAAAAAAATTGGGGCAAACTGACACATTAATTTTTAATCCCTGGTAAATAATATAACTCCCAAAATTCAGACACTTCTGAAAACACAACTGTTTTTTTTATTACTTTTTTAATTTGGGATCTTCTGAAAAAATTTCCAGGAGATTTATATGGGATCCTTACCCAATAAGAGATTTTAATTTGCAGGCAGATATTTGTAATTAATAGAGGAGTAATCTAATTCCCATTTTAATTTCGATATTCAATTAATCCCAGGAACCCCAATATTCCAGTAGAATTGAAATGAAAACCCTCCTGAAATTATCTTTGAGAAGACTTACATTAATTGCCAGGACTTTATTGGAATTTTAATTGAAATCCATCACATTGGGAGGGATAGGATGGATGAGTCCAATATAAGATCCTTGCAAGGGCTAATATAATCATTAGTAATTTGATTGAAAAGGAATTCTAGCCAGTGCATTTATTTCAGGAATTTCATTGAAGAGCCCCTCACTCCCGTTATTTCAATTAGAAATCCCATTCCCAGTACAATAATTAGATTAATTTGTAAAATTCTATCCCCAACATATGATTCCTTCGGAGCTCGGTTACTTCATTAGTTTCTAATTATTAGCCGTTGAGTGGGCGAGGGAGCGTGGTCTGGACTTGCCCTAAAATTACACGCGAAATGAGGCTCAGTGTTCGGAGCCTCAAATATAAACAAATGGGAAGGAGTCCGTAAATAGTGTTCGTGTGGAAGAGTAAATTTTGTTATTTCTCCTAAAATGATCCTACACTGGAAATTATATGGAATGATACATTTTCTTTATAAAGGTCTGCTGATACATACACTTAAGCCACATTTGCTCTTTCTTTGGGCGCATATGCTATCCAAAACTAAATTATGAGTTGCCTCTGTACACAAGGGGTTAGCGTATTTGAGCTCAGCCCAATTACCGCAATGTTAAATTTCCTCTTCTTCCTTGATCTCGCAGAGTCAAGGGGGATCTATTTTATGGTATAGAAATTTACATTATTTTAGCCTTGTCTTCATCCAGTATTTGCCCCAATGTAGAAGCCCGGAAATTTATTTTAAGGGCGGAGCAAACCTGAAAGACAGTATTGCTATTACATAGGTACATTGTATTTCAAAAGCAATAAAAATTCAGAAATTGAAATTAATGATTTTTTAATCATCTAAAATTATTATCATTAGTCCTTTTTAAGAATATGAAAATAGCTAAGGCATTAAAAAATGTTTTGGCTAAGATAACCCTGGAATGTCAACACCCGTCGAATTTATCGTCTTGAGGCTTCGATGTTTCTTTGATATGTAAATTTGATGTTTAGTCTTTACAATGCTTTAGATTTGAAGAAATAGATCATTTGGTTTTCGGTTTCAATTCTTACTTTATCATTTTTTGATGTGTACTTCAATCCAGGAACCAGCATTTCTTTAACACTATGTTAGGCGAGATGATCGACCTGGATAAAGATTATTATTTACATTGGCTCAATCTAAGTTTTAAAAGATTCACATAATCCTCTTGTTATTTCTCGCATCAGTCATGATAGTCAGTCGGGTCGGTTAAGGAATCTATGAAACTCAAATATATAGAGTAACGAAGGACCAGCATAGAGTAAGATTTGGGCGGCTTGTTTAAAAGTTTAAAGTTGAAGTTGTCACTTTTATCCATACCTGGGCGCACTCGCACTCATTGAGTGCATGCCTCGCACTCAGCCTCGCACTCAACGCACTCAAATTGAGTGCGAGTGCGAGTTCCGATTTGAAATTTCTGCGCTCACAGTAATGAGGTAGAGTGATCATTCAAATTATGTGCACTCAAGAGGCAGAGGCTGAGTGCAGCTTTTTGCACTCACAACTAGGGTATACGAAATAGAAAATACACTAGAAAGTATAGTACTGAGAAAATGCCAAATGCGAAATACCTTAAAAAATTTACGACTTGAAAAATACTAAACACAAAATACGGAATGCATTTCAAGTACTATTTCAAATTCAATATCTCAAAATATTCCACATCCCTGGACTTTAGTTAATTTTTTCAGAGGTATCAGCGTCCCGACTTCTAAATTGTAATTTGAGGAAAAAATTGAGCCCCATCAAATATAGCTGCTTTGACTAATTTGTCAAGGAATCATTTGAGAAATATTAAAAAATTTCCACAAAATGAAGTATAAATACATATTTAGTATTATCTTGTATTAGCTAAAACGGGGGAACATGATGAAACACCAAGTTCATTGAGAGGGGTGAGATCTATCACAAGTAACCACAAAACTAATTGTGAGACATTGTTTTCGAAAAAAACGTTGTTGGTAAAGGACATCCGCGTATTCAATCCAGCCATTAATTATAACACCCACTCGATGGTGCGAGAGGGCTATGAGGGTACTCAAGCTATGAGTGCGAGTGCAAAAATTTTTGGAGAGCACTTTGAGGCAGGAGTTTGAGTGCAGCGAGGCACAACTCATGAGTGCGAGCGCGAGGGGAGTTTAAAGATCCACCATTGTAATTGAGTGCGAGGTGAGTGCGAGTGCAAACGAAACGCCCAGGTATGCTTTTATCACAAAATGAAAAAGTAAAAACTCAGGAAGAGGAATCAGAAGCATATCCGTCTTTGAAACACTCTAAAAGCAATCTGATCTTTATTTTTTTCATTTTTACTGTTAAAAATAATATTGCATCCATTTGATTACGTTGCGAATTACTAGATTACCAAACGTATTATTACATATTACTTTCATTTACAATTACACTTGTTTTGATAATCACTTTCATTTCATATCAATAACACTTTTTGCTACTTTTTAACAATTGACATTTTAAACCAAAGGATATACTAAAGTTCCACTGCTCCTACAATATAATACAAGGACTCATTTAAACGAGCATTTAATTCTACACAAAACTGCCCGAAATCAAACTACAGTTGCTATAATTACAATTATAATACTTATCTTCATTTGTAATAAATGCTATTAATCTGCGTCAGTAGCACCTCTATTATTTCCTTGATGAGTTGGACTGACGCTGAAGTAAGCAATAAGTAAGAAATAATATGGAAAACATTTTGAATATTTTGTATGACGAAAAAGCTATCCATGAACTAGAAACTGGACTACAATTTCTTAATATTACCCATATATGTATGCACATATGTATGTGGTCCCTAGATCTTATCTAGTGTGTTGTTCAAGTATTTCAAGGATATCATCTCATACCAATTCTTAAACGTTATTTTTGGCGGCAGTACATCTTCTGGTATTACTAGCTAGAACCAGAGACAAATATATTGTAGTTCAATCTAAATACAGTATATAGGTTGATTTAAATAATAAAAATGTTAACAAAAGCAAGATCATTTAGAATTTCCAGATTTCGACCAATATTTTCAACAAAGTAAGAGCCACACAATGTCTCCATAGTAAAAAAAAATATTTGGAGATACTATTGTCATGCAACTTTATTGAGACAGTAAAATCTATTTCTGTTATACTATATTTATAAAACTGTAGGTTGTGCAAGTGTGCAATTATATTTTCGAAGAAAAATAGCCTAGATGAAATTGATGTTTGTTTAAAATATTTTAGTAACTCCAACGGTGTTTTCCAATATAAATGGACTGTTAGTCTTACAATTTAAATGCTATTAGCTTCGTTTCCATGCAAACTACGCAACAAATAAAAGGAACAATTTTATTTGTATCCAGGAATTGAATTAAAATTTTGCTGACTTTTTTGCTACTGACAAACATAACTATGAAACTTCAAGATTTTCTTAATTTATTTTAGAAAATGTTATTCATTGTGTGCAAGAAAGAATTATTGCATTTTACTTGTTCACTCTTGCAACTTTAGTTTTACAAAAATTTCGACGGCTGATGAAAAATTAACAGGTCCAATACAATTATCTTTGGGGGCACTTATTTTTCGCTGAATGGATAGTTCCAAGTAAATAGCTAATATGATTTAAATGTCTGCCCCCCACTTCTTAGGACGTTCCGAATGTTGGCTATTAATGATCATTGATTTTACAGAAAACAATTTGTTTACCACTCCTGGAGAAAATTCGATTTTCAATTATAATAATTGTTTACAAAATTGCTGTTATTGACATATCCCTTTTTTTACAACATAATAGTTTTATCTCTCACTTGCAGTAATTATTTCATGTGTTGAGCATTCTACAAGGTCGAAACAAACTATCCATTGTAAAATTCAATCGTTGCATTCAAAACGTTTTTGCAAACTTTCTGTTAAAATGATCACCAAAAAGGAAGCATCCCTAAACTTTCAAATTTTCCGGCTTTATTCCTTTTTGAATTTTATTCCTATCCAAGTAGACATTCTAAATGGAAAAATAAAATTGCAATCTGTTTTGTGGAGAAAACGTTATTGGAAATTATTACTTTGCATGACTTTTCTTCATTGTTTTTTCTTGGCCTTCAATTTGCTACAATCAGTGATTTTCTTCGAAAGTCCCAACATTCAAGGAATGTCTATTCATTCCTGTTTATTATTCACTGTGAGTGGGGCTTTGTACATGGCTTGGGTATTGCTCATTGATCACGCCCACACAACTGTTCTCATATTCAATGAACTTTACGCAGTCCGATTTGAAGGTATTCCGAAATTTCTGAATTGCATTGAATTACACTGAACATAATGTGCAGATATTTTTGCGAATACAAAACATTTCAAATTATTGTTTAACAACAAATTTATAATTTGTTATCAAAATGCGTTACAAAATTTTCTATGGTTTTTTAATTCAGATGTTTATAGCTAAATTTATATTTAACGGATTAAATTTCAGGATAAAAAATTTGTTTGTGTCATTCTATTCATAGGTCCAGAAAGTTACGGAAAGCGTTGGCAAGATTATTCACTCCTTGAAATTCTGACAATTTTTGTGCCAGCTGTTTTTAGTACTATAGTGCTAGCCTTTGTTCCTATGTACGTTTTAAAGCCGAATCAAATATTTTTCTTGTATTCCCTTTGTCCTCCCCAATATCAAGGAAATCTGGCTCTTTCAGCAGGGCTCAGTTTGGAACTGTATCTGTGGGCATACTACACCGCCATCTTTGTTTTCATGACATTCATACAGAACTCCGTTTTTCTCAAACTGGATTACCAAATATATCTGCAAATTTTATCCATTAAGTAAGAATCCAAAGTAATTGTTTCGTAATAATGGAAGTTTTTAAATGTGTGTATTTATTACAGTAAAAGTAAATTACATTTATTACAATTTTGTTCAATTTTATAGAAAAATCAAATGACACCTTGGAAAATCAAAAACAATCTCAAGTTTTGCCGCCGAATTTAAGCGTTTATTCAAATTTTCAACATCCCTTTTGCAGCCACGTGCTTCTATGTGAAATGTGGATGCATTTTAAGTAGTGTCACTGGACTGGCTTTCGCCATAAAATTTTACCATGAGAGTCCACTTCAGGCTTTGGCAAATTTTATTATGGGAATTGGGGCAACCGCAAATTATCCAATTTTCTACAATGGGTGCTACAAAATTCCAGAGAAAATATCTTCGTTGCGAAATAAAATTAGGGGGAAGTCTCAGGGAGTGGTTTTCGGAAATGTAATTATATGGGGTAAGCTGGTACTAAAATCTTTGCCTGACTCTGCAATCAAGGTTGGGAATTTCCATACTTTTGAAAGGGCGTCTACTCCAATTTTTTTGGATTTTATTGTTCAAAATGTGTTGGAGATCCTGATTTCCATTTAATATCCAGGATCATTTGGATATTTACACAATATAATTGTAACTTCTGGAGCTATGTTATGTATGCGGCAGTCAATATTGTTTTAATTGTATTAGTCTTAAAAATGCACTTTAAGGCTAGGAACTTAATTGTATGAGGGATCCTGCTTGCATTCAAATATGAGTAAGAATTTCTGTTTGATGTTAAATTGCTATCGTTCCCCTTATTTAGAGTGAATGGTTTCAATGCTCAATTTGTTACTGGTAGTACAGTCGATTTGTATAATTTTTTATTAAATCATGTTAATCAAAAAGAGGTAAATTTCTCTGTAATATGAATTTCAAAAAAATAAAACAAACGGTCATTTTGAAAACGTTTACAGATGACATAAAAAAATTCAGCTCTGTCGTGAGTTCTGAGGTTGAGGAATCTTCCCATGAGTTAAATGTTTTTTGCAGCTACATTTTTTAAAGTACCGTTGTCACTGGAGATATTTACATAACAACTTGAGTGCATCATCTGAAGGGTAACATGATCCAGTACAACTTTAGATTGTAAAATTAATATCCACGACTCAAAATCCAACTCATAATTGTCACGGGAGCTACAAAACGAGTGTTCGTATTTGAGCTAAAAGTGAATATTGAATTTGATTTGTGCCAACGATTATAATTTAGGCAATTTTATCAATAATAATTATTTTAGGTGAATATTACCTGCTGCTTGCAAATCTTCAACAATAAGGTTTTTATAACAATCAGTGTGGCTAAAAACGGAAATTGCTCAAATTTTTTAGGCAACTCCAAGAGTATGTTCCAACATAAATGGATCATTAGTTTCACATATTGTCTGTAAATGATTTGCATGGAAACTACGTAACATATAAAAGAATCAATTTTATTTGTATTTTTAATTGCATGTAACCTATGCTATTATTGATCACAAATATAATTTAAGGTTTAAAATCCGTAATAACCTCTCCACGAGGAAATTCGATTTCCAATTATAGTAATTGTTCACTAAATTACCATTATTTACATAGCTCTTTTTTTGTACAACACAATATTTTTATCTTTGACTTGCAGCAATTATCTTATTTGTTGAGCATGTTGGGTCGAAACGTACTAACTGTCCGTCGAAAAATTCAATCGTTGCAGCAGATTCAGATCACGTTGGCATTGAGGAAAAGCAAATCTCAATTTTGCGTCTTCCATAATACCTAAAATTATTTGTTGGCTATCACTTCTGCTAAAATGATCACTAAAAAAGAAGCATCTTTAAACTTTCAAATTTTCCGGCTATATTCCTTTCTGAATTTTATTCCTATTGAAACAGACATTGGAACTGGTAAAATAAAATTGCAGTCAGTTTTGTGGAGAAAAATTCATTGGAAATTATTGCTTTGCGCGACTTTTCTTCATTGTTTATTCCTGGGCTTCAAATTGCTAGAATCAGTGATTTTTCTCGAAAGATCTAAAATTCAAGGAATGTCTATTCATTTCTGTTTTTTATTCACGGTGAGTGGCTCCTTGTATATCGCTTGGATATTGATGATTGATCACGCCCATGCAACTGTTTTCATATTCAATGAACTTTACACCGCCCCAATCCAAGGTACTAAACATTTGTTATTAATTAATTAAATCCATTCAATATTTAACGTAAAAAGTTTCTCAAAATTGTAAACACTAAATTTTTTATCATGTTTCATAGTTTTGTCAATTTAACTAAAACTATTCCCATATTACTAAATTTAGAGATTAAAATTTTTTTCTCTCATCCCAGGTACACAGAGTAGCGGAAAGCGTTTGCAAGAATATTCGATACTTGAAATCCTGACAATTTTTGTGCCAGCTGTTTTTGGTTCAATGGTGTTAGCCTTTGTTCCTATGTTCGTTTTGAAACCGAATCAAATATTTTTCTTGTACTCCCTTTGTCCTGCCCAATATCAAGGAAACCTGGCTCTTTTAGCAGGACTCAGTTTGGAACTTTATCTCTGGGCATACTACACCTCTATTTTTGTTTTCATGATATTTACACAGAACTCTGTTTTCCTGAAACTGGGTCACGAAATAGAGCAGCAAATTTTATATGGAAAGTAAGAACCATTGTTGATATCTTTATGTTGAATGTATGTAAGCATTTGTGTGCAGTAAGTTTAAGTTTAAGGATTTTTATATTTTAAAAACGTTCAATTTTGTAGAAACGGAAAAATGACACCATGGAAAATTAAAAACAATCTTAAGTTTTGCCGCCGAATTCAAGCGTTCATACACATTTTTAACATTCCTTTTGCTGCCACATCCTTTTACTTGAAGTGTTCATGCATTTCAACTGGTGTTGCGGGATTATCTTTCGCCATGAAATTCTACCATGAGAGTCCACTTCAGGCGTTGGCAAATTTCATTATGGGAATTGCAGCAACTGTAGATTATCCAATTTTTTACAACGGGTGCTATAAAATTCCAGAGAAAATATCTTTGCTGCGAAAGCAAATTAGGGTGAAGTCTCAGGGAGTCATTTTTGGAAATGTTATGAAATGGGGTAAGCTGGTACTAAAATCTTTGCCTGATTCTGCAATCAAGGTTGGGAATTTCCATACATTTGAAAGGGCTTCTACTCCAAATTTTTTGGATTTTATTGTTCAAAATGTGTTGGGGATTCTTATTTCTATTTAATTGAGGGGTGATTTAAGTATTGAACCACAAATCGTGAGTTACTTCTGGAGCTATGTATATTTATGTGTATTGTGTAAGCGATAGTCAATGGTGTTTTTATTTTAGTCTTCAAAAGTAAAAATTGCTTATGATTCCATAGATTCATAATTTCTCGTGTTCTCAGAGAATAAAACAAAAACAAACACTCGACAACTATAATAGGGCCTTAGATTCAATTCGCTAATTCGAAAATAAATAATATGCCAACACTACGCGTCTTCCACATTTTCCCGGAATTCTGTTTAATTTAATTTCTAGAACTCGTAAAATATTTTACATTTCTGTGGGATGACACATGATTATTTTCGTTTCAACCCATTTTATCACTATGTCAAGGATATCACAAATTCTTCCAAGCACCCATCCACTAGTTTCGACATAGTTTAGGAATTTATCTATACATAATTAAACATATTCTATCACTTGTTGTTGTGTTCGTAAACACGAAAGACTACTTACTACCTTACGGAAGCTCACAAATTAATAATGCCTCTCAAAATCATTCCCATGCAAATCAAGTTACCAATACCAGTCATTATAAGATGTCATTTGTCATACGGCAATAGCACATGTGCTTGTATGATATTTACAATAATTAACTGTAGATGTTAGGTTCAGTTGATAACAAATGCTGAAGGGAATCCGAGCTAATTTCCAGGTACCACTCGAACCGGAACTGCTTTTAAAGTGACGCTTGGAGATCGGATATCATCCAGGCTCTGAATCAGTTGGAGTTCCGTGGGAGCTTTCGAAGTTGATGGGAAGATCTGGGAATACTCAAATGTTCGTTGAAGGACTTTCCCCATTGAGGCTAAAGTTGTTACGAGTACTTTGGGAAGGTCCCGATTAAGTTTACTGTACCAGCCCAAAAACAAAGCCGAGAATAAGTCTCCAGAACCGGTGAACTTCGAGGCGATCTTTGGGCTAATAACTTTCCAGACTTGACGGTTATTACCTGTTACAGTAGAACATAGTACTGGTTCAAGCAACAGAAGTCTTAAAAATCCCCCAAATCATGTATTTATAAACTAATAACGTTTAGAATTAACAATTAATTTGATTATCTTCGTATTCCCAAAATACTATCTTACCTTCCCGATGCGAGACGTAGGTAGCGATCTCTTCCGCAGAATCCAGACTGGATAACACAACTGTGGCCACTCCTTTCTCATGAAGAAATTGAGTTGCTTCCAACACATCCGCTTCAGTTTTAACCGTCAGACCAGTTAAATGCCTGAAAGCACATTCAATAACTTCCATGACAATTTATATTCTTGACAGTTGTACACTCAAATTTTGATCAAGCTTATTTAATAACGCCCTGACTGATCGACTCCATCAGTCAGGCGAGACTCCAATCAACAAGTGGGCCCCAAGTGTAACTTACTGGATCTCAAATGTGTTCGGAGTGATAATATCCGCAAGGGGCAGTACTTCGTTGACATAAATGGGGATCAAGGACTGTGGGACGTAGAAGTGTCCATCGTCACCGAGCACGGGGTCACACACTAAAAATCACATTTATTCCTTCAAAATATTACAACATGCTTCCAGATTACACAGGAGTCAGATCCGTCAGTTATTTGAAACAACAAAACAAAATCATGGAATTTTTACAGTAACAAATCAAACTCACAGTACACACTATCCGGGTTTTTGTCCTTAATGCCTTTCACAACTTGACAAATTTTTCGAAGGAAGCTCTCCGAACCCACGTAGCCTGTCAGAAGACTGTCGTACGTTGTAAGATTATTCATCTTCAGCCCCTCGAAAAGGTCATCTAGAAGAAATATTTCAAAGGTCAATCAATACTTCGCTATACTCCCAATAAAAAAAATTATTTTCGATTCCTACACTTTGACAATTCAAAACTCACCCAAATCAACATCATTAAGGACTTGACCTTTCCACTGACCGTACCCCGTGTGATTTGAGAATTGAACGGAATTTATAAAGTCCACTTCATATCCAAGGACCTGTAAAAATAACCGAAACTTTTAATACCTTAATAGTCACTGAGTATAACTGGGTAAAAAATAATGAGACATTTTGTGCTTCAAAATTTTTTAGAATGTTGTTTTTTTAATTTATTTTTAATTAGAAATTACCTGCAATGGAAACACCGCACATTTATTGCCCACATAGCCAGCCACAACGTGACTTTGAATTGACAACACTCTCTTCGTGGTCATTTTGTATGTTTCTTCTTAAAATATTTTTAAGTCTTATTCAACAACAATAATTATCAAGGAAATATTTTTTTATAGTTAATACAAGGCTTTTGCAAAATATCCTGACACAAATAGTGACACAGACTTGGGACAAGAGAATGGACAAACTGACAGTTACATACAAGTTACAGGTCTGAGCCAGTCTCCAGACTAATTTAATTTAGATTTGATAACAAGTGCTCTGCCACTCTGCCGTAGAGCAAAATAGAAGCCAAACGTGGGCAAGGAGAATACTTACCCTACAGACAATAATTGTCGATCACTGTTCCCAGGGGTAAATTTGTTTGGAAGTTGAAAAATAGTAACTAAAAGTAAAAACAACACTTTGGAAGCTACAAGTTAGCCTACAGCCCACAATGGTAGGCCCAAGCTAGCCTACTATAGTTGGCTGTATGCCCAAACTAGCCTACAGCTACAGCCTACCATTACTCCAAACTCGCCTACAGCCTACAACTGTAGGACCAAAGGAGCCTACAATTGTTGGCCACAGATTGCCCAATGTGCCCTACCGGACAAACTGGTAATACCAAACTTGTAAAACATTTCTATCAAAATTTAGTTTCAATAAATAAAATTTAAAGTAAGTTCCACGTAGTGTCCCTCCCTTCAATTTTCTGGTATACATAGGATTGTAGTCGAGATGTGAATGAGGTCAATGTCGGGCCCAAGAGTTTATTTTGGCCGAGCCACAAGTGCTCACTTTTTATTTTTATAATAGAAAAAGGAAACCCTTCAGGGAATACAAAACAAATTACGGGCCTATAGGCCAACTCAACAAAAAAAAACTAAAACCGAGGAGGATAACCTCGTAAAAAAAACAAACACAAATCCTCCAACAATGGAGCGCGAGTCAGAGAGTCAGTCGTCTGGATGGGGCTGAAAACGGGAATGACGGTCGTTGGGTCGATGGCGTCTGGAGAGCATGCCTCTCCAGGCTTTTGCATTAGGGATGACGTGGAGGTACAGGGAATGGGAGTTGGGAAAGGGCAGTGGTCACGACGCGCCTCACCAGAGTGAGGGCGGCGTAACCTAATTTGGGATTGGGTTCCTACAATAGGCACAATATCCCACCTGACCCCCCGGGTGTGAAGTACCTGGGTTGGATATAATTACTACGTCTTTATAAACTTGGTTTGTCCAGTAGGGCACATTGGGCAATCTGTGGCCAACAATTGTAGGCTCCTTTGGCCCTACAGTTGTAGGCTGTAGGCGAGTTTGGAGTAATAGTAGGCTGTAGCTGTAGGCTAGTTTGAGCATACAGCCAACTATAGTAGGCTAGCTTGGGCCTACCATTGTGGGATGTAGCCTAACCTCCAAACACTTCAAGGGGAAATTTCAAAGGAAAGGGATATTTTTTGCGAACAGGAATTTTCAAAGGAGTTGAGAGGCCGGAGGTTTTTTTTAAAATGAATTCGATCATCAGAGAATTATTATTCGTGAAAAATTATATTTACTAATTAATTAATTACAGCTTTGCTAATGGTAAATATTGCATCATAATGTTGTTTTCTGAAGGAGGACTTACAGTCAATATTTTTTGTCAGTGGTTCCCATTATCATTTTTGCCCACAAACTTGGCACGTTTTGTTTACCTTTACATTTTGCACAGAATATTTAAAACATTTGAATCCTGAAAACATATTGTTTTTCCATGAAAAAACCTTCAGGCCTCACTTCCCTTTTGTGAACATTTGTTGGCAATTTACTATCAAAATTTCAAGGAAATTGTTCTGCAAACTTGGATTCGGAAATTTTTTGAACTTTTCTAGCAAGGATTTTCAAAATTGTTGACGTCTTTCAGGGAAATTTGCTTCGTAATAAGTGCTTTGGAAATTGTTGTGAATTTTCCTATTGGGACTTAAAATTCATCATAGAAAATCAAAAATGATGTTGAAGGGAGATTTACAGTAATCCGACCCCTGCCTATTCTCTACCGATTTGTTGTTTTAAGTTTCTTCTACTTTTGCAGCTTAAAAGTAGGCACAAATTTGCTTACTTGACTAAAGAAATATTTGTATAACGGCTTGCGCCTAAAAAATCAAAATATTTGGCTAAGCTTGCTGCAGACTAAAAATTATTAATGGTTGGCTAATTTAGATACATTTCCATATTACCACTCAAAAATATGCCTGTATTTTCATTTCATATTTCGCAAGAATATATTTTGAAGCACCTGGTCTACATTTGAGCCAATTTTTAGGGCCGAAAAGAAACAATATTCCCAATTATTACTGGTGTGGGTGTCCACGGGTCGGCCTCACGATGATAAATACCACCCGACAATTAACTTTAGCAATTTCACATTGCCTAAACGATCAATATCATATTATTGTTTTTGGATAAAATCGGAATTTACCTCTGACCTTAGGAAATGGAAATGTATCACATTTAAATACCTGCGAATGTATACGACTCCGACGGAGGTACGCAATTAAGCACAAAAGTCCTCACACGGAACTTGTATGGACGTTGTTACAATGTCGACTGAGAGGAAGATTTTTCAGCCCGACTATATACATCCAGCCTATACTTGTAGTGTCTATTTATAGGATAGGCTCCCATCATTGTCGAGAGTAGTCACTCTGCCCCGACGTCCTTCAGCCTGGGGTTTGGGTTTGGAGATAAACACTCGAAATATGTCGACACAGCTCTATGCTTACATGTAATGATAATGCATTAAATACAATCTGTTTATCGTAAGTACTTTTACAGTAAGCACTGTCACACAAAATATTCATAAACAACAGTAAGTACGTAATCTCAACAACATGCATAACGATGACCGCAACCGTTGCCAAAAGAGGAATCCCACGAGGTCACAAGCAAGGCATAATTTTGCATAGACTATAACTAACTGTAGGGAATGAAATATTCGTAATTGTCACGGTGTATGGAGGAGATATTGTAATTACATCATTACAAAATATTATCAAAGTCAAAAGTAACAGCACTTAACTGGGATCTGTTTACATAAAAGCCCCCTTGTATCAATTTTGTCTCTTTTAATCTCATTTATATATACTTACATACGTTCTATTTAATTAACAAGTATCTACTTTTTCACAGATAAATATTCCACTTGAATAAGAAAAACTCGTACGCTTTTAGGGACAATGTACAAAAACAATCCCTATTGTGACCCTCTTCATGTCTGTTTTTCTGTCAGGCAATTCAAAATTTTTACAGTAACGTATTATTTGATGAATCAGAAGCCCATTGAGCTCAGAGAAGATCGGGTCATCCGTTTGACCTTAGGAAATCAAAACAGGTGAGATAAAAATCCGTGCTAGCACAAATGTCTCCGACAGGTGGCTCAGTCTCAATTTGTATGGACTTATCAGACGCTATTTACGCAAATACAGTATAAGCTTATTTCAATTTATTGTACATTTAGACCCTAATATTTTCCAAGACCCTTTTTTAATAGCATCCGCTTTTAAACCTGGTTTGATCTCACAAATATTTGATATCTGACTAGAATAAATAAACTCTCCTGGGAATTGTTGTGTAAAAATAAAATCCTGATTAGCTATAATCTATTACAGGAAAAACTCGTTATAACGGATGGCTCTACAACGGAAATTTAGTTACACCGGACAGATTTGTTTGTCCGGCTCCCATATAACCAATGTTAAAATTATTGCATACAACGGACATTTTTTATAGCGGACGAATTTTACTGGTCCCCTGGAAATCCGTTATATCGAGTTTTTCCTGTAGCTATAACTCCTGTGAAAACAAAAACCCATATAGTGACACAATGAAATGAGAGGACAGTATTGAAGTGCATAAGGTTAACAGCATGAGTTGATGAGCTCATAATGTGAGGCAATACAGGTAGCTAACAAGAAATAAGTTTAAGAACTATTTACATGTTGAAACAAATTTTAGTTTACTATGATGTTTTTTTTTATCTAAATGTAAGGGTAATTGAAACAACTATAGTATTTAAAAAACGAACGTAGTGAGCTTGGCCAGTATGGAGTCGACGATGAAACTCAATACTAGTGCACCTGATGAGCACTAAAACGAAGTACCTGTACCTGATCCGTACCCAATAAATGAGTGTATAGAAAAAATCTATAAATTTACCAGCACTATTTTCCGTGCATTTTTACCCAAGTCTTTGCACCTTCACCCAAACCATCTTCATTAGTTTGTACCTCCACCCGGAAACTATCCAAATATGCACCTTTACCTATGCATTTCAAAGTACTTACCCGGGTATTTTCTCCATCAAGCATCTTATTCCGTAATTATTATTCTACGTTATTTTTATGAATTATTGTATATTTAGTGTATACAAATATTTTTCCGACAGTGAGGAACATTTCGTTGTGAGAGGTTCATGCAAAGAAATAAGCCTTTTCTACTAGACAGGTGATGTCATGTAAGTACCCAAACTTTATCAGGTATTTCCCAATGAGGTACAATTTTTTTCGTACTTGGAAATAAATACACCATAGGCCTTTGCATCGTCAGAAATCCTCGTTCAGGGCGTTCTAAAGCTCATGCCATTAAAAGTACGCTGATGGTATAATTCAGTATCTCGCTCCAGTAAGCAATGACGGTTGATCTTTGCATCGGGAAGCCAGCTGTCGTCTGTATGCTCAAAGTCTGAAAAGAGTCTGCCATAACTTTCCTCTGTTTGTTCCTGGTCAGCCCGAACATGTGCTTGAAGTCTTCTGAGCTTTCTAGCAAACCACTGGATGGGCCAAATATGGAGAACACAACGAAGGAGGCTGCAGCGCAGCCTGTCGGAAACACCATGTTACTTGGGAATGTTAGCTTTGGTGCCAAACGCAGTGTTCCAGCGTTGATTAATACAACGGACATGAATATGCTGAACAAGCCGTATGACCACGCAAATGATAGCGTTTCGTTGAAAGTTTTATTGAACATTTGAAGCGTCCTGTAAGTTTGGTTGATTATCTGAAGGTCCTCAATGTTACTGGAAAATACATGCGAAAAATTGGCATTAACTTGATTGTCAAAATCCTCGAACTCAATTACATTGTAGAGTATGCATTTCTGTTACAAATTTAGTTAAATACATTCTCTTACTGCAGCTCCTCAACCCACATTTTTGTGAGCATGACGCTGGTGTAAAAACCAAAACCAAATACAGCACAACCGGTGAGACAGAACGTACTGAGGATGTATTCGTCCAGGACCCATATTGGCATCGTGTATGGGTAGATACTCTCAGGGATCACTACTGACTGCCAATATTTACTGTCCCGGCTCTCCGTAATATAAGCTGCAAGAACAGTTATGGGCTGAACATATATGAATATGGAGAGAACCCAAATGGCTTTGCTGCACACATCTTTCCTCCTGCTGGTTTGGTCAAA
Source organism: Allacma fusca (assembly GCA_947179485.1). Taxonomy (NCBI): domain Eukaryota; kingdom Metazoa; phylum Arthropoda; class Collembola; order Symphypleona; family Sminthuridae; genus Allacma; species Allacma fusca. Next base: position 68,573,766 of record OX359245.1, read on the forward strand.
TACGCCTATAATGTATAAAATATGTTAGTTAATGTCATCAAGCCTATCATTTTTGTTCCCATTAACCAAGTTAAAAAATAAGTTAAAAACTGATAAAACATTTGACAATGAAGATGTATCTACCTTGGAGATATTCATCAATGAAAAACAACTGGTTGTAATACACGCAAATATTTTTTGGTCGAAACAGTATGAAGCATTGTGCGTTTGCGGCCATGAACCTGGTCGTAGCATGAATCAAGAGCTTCAGGTAAGCCTCATATGTCACCATTGGATCGCCGGCTGCTTTATAAATGACACAAGAATGGTATATGGCCTGAGCATACAAATAACACAATGTGAATCTAAATATACGCCCACGGAATTTGTTTCTATTCAAAACAATTGTTCCCGTTGAATTGTCCCATTTGAAGGGAAGGGAGCAGAAGTAGTAACCCATTTGGAATACAAACTTAAGCCCGTTTTTTGTTCTTTTGCCTAACATTTTGAACGGATTGGATGGGTCACCAGAAATTTGAGTATTTAATAAAAACCCGCTTTGTTACTTCTTTGAAGGCAATGATTGAAGTGAATCTCTGTAAGAAAGAAATTTATTCAGACAAACCAATTATTTAGCATTGACGTACGAAGTTAATGCAGTTTGAAGCTGTGGGTTATACTTTAATCCTGAACTCAGTGGCTTAAAAGAAGAAAAATGTTTGCGTATTTGTAATTTCATGTTAGCCTGGCTATTGGTAAATCATTTTCAAAATTTGTTTATGATGAAATTTTAAATTGGGGAGTTTGTCCATGATCCCTAATTTTTTTGTTAGACATTTGATTCTATTTTTTCTATTTTAAACAGCACAAACTGTAGTAAACAAGCCACAGACTAGTAAATTACAATTTAACAAATACAACTAGAAATGTTTTTCAACTGAAGTTACGCTATTGTTTACATGCATATATTGGTTGAGCATTAATTTTCCATTTTAAAAAATTATATCGGCAATAGTAATAAAATCAGTATTTCCCCTTTTTGCAAATATAAATGATAGATGCAAATACACCAAAGCCAGAATATAATCTAATCTAAATAACATGTAAATATTTTGTAGCTGACTCCCAGATTATGTTTTCAAATAATTAAATATATGCAGTGTTTTCAATGTTCAACATCAATGTTCTAGAAAATGAATTCTAAAGAGTATTCGGTAGAAGAAAGCTCTTGCATGATTTCACCGTCAAATTGTGCTAACAAACTAATTCAAGTTGGAAATAAATTCTAGGAGGGTGTTTTATATATTATTTAGCGTACTTCGGATTGCTCTGACAATAAACCAATTTAATGAAGAAAAATATGTTAATACAAGTTTTTATTCTGGTTGTAATTGAATGTAATTTACTGACAAAATTTCACCCGTTGCTGGATCCCTTACCGCCTAGTCCAAATTTTGACAGCTTTGTTCGTTGGTCTAATCTCCCCACCCGAAGTGCATAGATCAATACCAGTCCAGCCACCTCCTCTACCCCCGGATCCAACTAAAGCACATCTACCAGGTTCCAGTTTTGAGTCTCGGGGAGGATTAAGTCTATCATAATTTTTTGTGTAAATTCGGTCAATCCTAGGAGTGTTTTCATATTGAAGCGAACCGAAATGTCCTGAGTTCCCACCAAGAACACGGAAAAACAATCCCGCGTAGGTTTGGGATATATCGTACCATCTAGCAGTTGGCCATAAAATATTTGGATCTACTTGACCAGGAAGCTGGACATAGATGAATCCACTTGGCGGATTCTGAGCGTTTCCCAAACTCTGTGTTAATTGGGCGACTTGGTTCTTTAATCCTGTTGATTCTCCTTAAATAACAAACAAGTAAATATTAATAAATCAAATCATATACATATATGCATCATGGGTATTTAGCCTTACTTCTCAAAGCATCAATAACTGCATTCATTTCAAGCCTCCATTGCTCCAAGCTGGTCACATGGTCCTGTATTGTTTGCTGTCCTTTGGAATTTCCTGTATGCATGATAATGAAAATTAAAACTACTTGCTTTCGATTCGAATATTCTTCATAATATATGTAATTCGAAAAGATAGCTTCTGGTTAAACAAATATGCTGAATTAACGATCAAGTATAAAAAACATTTGAAATCACCCGATTGCTCTCAGATAATTTTTACACGAAAAAACCTTTAAACAGTCAATGACGTAACACCAGCAGTAACAGTTGTATAAAATAAATTCCGTTTTTATCAAGAACAAGATTTTATGAACAATCAATGTTTTGACAATAAACTTATAAATTAAAGCAAATTTGCACAGGTGTTTGACATAACTTAATGTTATTTAAAATTGTACCTTTTTCCATTACTTCAGAGCAATTCCCAGGCTTGATTAATGCTACAAACAGCCCCAAAAGTCCTGTGAGCACCAAATACGAATACAGATCAACAATAATTATTAATTATTATATGAACAGAAACGCTCACTAAAGTTTTATTTTAAACCCAACGCCACAAAATATCCTTCTCACATAGTAAAACAATTAAGATGTCTTTGATAAAAGACATGCATTTTCAAAGAATCAAGAAATAAGACAACGGATTGATTTGGATAGAGTAAATCTTAAAAGGTAACTATACCAAGTATTTTCAGGGCCTTCGGGATCGAGTGACAAAGGTAGTACATTTTTGATACAATGCAGGTTTTATTTCACTGAACTAATTGTTTCTATTCAGTTTATTGTACCGTTCACATTGCCACTTCTGCAAGCAAAAAGTCGCCTCTGCAAGTATTTACTTGCAGCGCTGCAAGTTCTGTTCACATTGGTCGCCTCTGCAAGCATTTTACTTGCAGATGCGACTTGCAGAGGGTCGATTTTACTTGCAGAAGCGAAGTAGAACTCGCTTCTACTTTCCTCTGCAAGCTGATGAACATGCTTGCATTTCCTATTGAGTTCCTTGTTAAACTTCTTCAACCCACTCCTATGCCGCGCAATGTTAAATTTCTGTCGATTTCTATTCTGCACCGTGTTAAATTTACGACGTATAGAAGAAGTCGCTAACCGTACGTTGCCAACAGACTAATTGCTTGCACTTGCAGCTGAAAACCAATGTGAACAAAACTTCCATACGTGCAAGTAAATCAACTTGCAGACCGTTCGCTCAGCAAGCTAGCTTGCTGACGAAAAAATTTAGCTTGCAGAAGCGCAATGTGAACGATACATATGATTCCCGGAGTCAAACTTCCCAATGTATTTCCGTCTATCTGATGACCTCTTTATATAGTGCAACTAATTAATTTTTTTCAGCGACCGTTGAACATTTATGATATCTATTTTGATATAAAAACCGACATATTTGTACCTACTTGAATCGAATATAACATTTCCGTAAGAAATAGCATAAAAATTTAGTGAGATGCTCTTCGTAATCATTTCTAAATATTAGGTTGCAATAATTAATTAAACGTATACTTCCTGAATTGAGTTCCCTACTAAACAAATTACTTGTAAGCAGAGATGCGCATCCACAGTTTCGTTAAGTTACGTTACACTATTACGATAGGTTTTAAAGTTGTCGTTAATTATCATTACATTACTAAATATCGCATGAAAAATTCAGCGTTACCGTTCCGTTACTACAATCAGTGCTCGGACTGGGTACAGAAACCGTGTACCCGTACCCATACCCGTACCCGAATATCGGGTACTACAAAATGCTGTACCTATACCCGTACACATACCCGAGTACCCGGGTAAATTATTTCAGTACCCGTACCCGTACCTGAAAATACAATGTAGTACCTGTACCCACAATTTACCCGTACCCGTAATGTACCCAAAACCTGTACCCGTACCCGAGTATCTATTGTGTGTACCCGGGTATTACTCGGGTACTGGAAGTTTGGCCGATTTAAAATCCCCGACGACATTAGCCTGCCCAGCTGAAAAATTTAAAGTTGTCAATTTTTTGACCTCCATTAAAAGTGTCCGGGAGTTTGGGAATTTTCCCTAGGTGTTAAAGACATCCTATTTGATTTTTTTGAAAAAATTATTTAAGGCATTCTGATTTTTTTAATAAACACTGACGAAATTCAAATCCTACTGCCCCAAAATAATAACCTGCTGAATGAAATGAAACGATCTCGCTAATTGGAATTGGGACGGATTCTTTAATACTAAGCGCTCCATAACTTGCTTTTCAACTTGGAGAACAAGAAACAATTTTTTTTTCGGCTAATCGTTTACGGCTAATTGAACACTGTGTATAGAAAATGTTATACGGAAAAATTTAGTTGATCATAATTTTTCCACGTCAAATATTGCGGTTTTAGGAAATAAATGTGGTAGGCAATATTGAATATTCATTTTATATTACAGCTTTATAAAACAAACATTCGTAAACTGTCTCTCACATTTATGAAGCCCGAGACGGAGATTTTCGAAAAATGCAAGCAAAATAGGACTAAAATGCAACCGCATGGAAGTTTTGAACGCCAAGTTCAGATGTCTGTCAAGTTCTTTTAACATCAAAATTATCAAGATTAATCAAAGGGACTGAAATATAAATATTGCGTGCAAGGAATGATATTTTTCATTCTAAAATGTTATAAATATTCACCTCCATAAATACAAAAAGTGTCATAAATACCCAGAATTGAAAATGCTCAAATTGCCTGCATAAAATGCCTTGGCGTTTTCAAATGGGCAACCCTGGGTACTTGTAACGTTAAGAAATGGGTCTGCTAATAAATGCATATTTATTGCGATCTTATCTCGTAATACGTCTTCAAATAATTGTAATGCTACGCTCCTAATGAAGCTAATTAAATTGAATCCCAAGAACCTCCCCCTTGAAATTCTTCGTTGATGAGCTTCACTACTTAAGTCGTTAAATAGATGATTTCAGGGACTACGCTCTATTTCTTTATTAGATTCCTTGGATGAATTATTAGAAGCGTTAGATTGCAACTACCACGTAATCATAGATGAGACGAAGCCACTGGCTCTGTCACTAACACAAGTATCTGTATACTACGAAATAAGCAACTCCACGGTTGGTAGGTCTTATTGTTAAACATAGTAATCCATCTCATCAGGAATCCTTGAAGTACCCAAAAATACTCGGGTACAGCACCCACGGGTACAGGTATTTTACATAGTGATACCCGTACCCATTGGGTACTACCCGATTGCCACTGAGTGAGTACCCATACCCGTACCCGTACCTGTACCCACTTTATTGCCTAAAATCAAGAATACCCGGGTAGTACCCGCGTACTTGCGAGTACGCAATTTCTGTACCCGGGTATTACCCATACCTGTACCCGTACCCATTTACCCGAGTATTACCCGTACCCAGTCCGAGCACTAACTACAATACAACGGTAATACTCCAGCGTTAATTTCCGTTACAATTAAAAAATATAAAATAGCCGTTAATTTCCGTTATCGTTACTATTATTCTCCGCTCGTTATAAACTAAAATGTCAAACAACTAGTGTTGCCAGACGTACTTGGTATGCAGGAAATGTAGCGAAAAGACAATTTACTGTTTCTGTGTAGTTCTTGATTCACCTGCAATGTGATCCGCATCCCGACTACCCGGTGTGGTAATCTCAACATTTGTCCTTTTTTCAAATTCATTTTTCTCCGTTTACTATATAGCAGCAGTATTCTCCATGGTAGCTCTTGTCTACTAACTCTACGTTAGAACCAAAACATAATTCGTAAGCCGATTACACATCGTTTTTTGTAGCAAAAGCGTGTGGATTGAGCAAAATAAAGGGTCAAAAACTTCCTATTGAAATTTACCATGTTTTCAATAACGTACATAATGATGCTCAGGGATCAGGGTGTCCACATCCAACTAAAGTTTTAATATGTATATCCCCCGTTTATTTGCATGCACAGTTACTCCAAGCAAAGCCAATAATAGATGTCAATGCGTAATGCAAAAATAAATATGTACATGCATAAGTTGTTAAGCCATTATTGGCTTTAGGAATAATTATGAACCATACTGTACTGTATAACAACATTACTGTACATATATGTCCGGTTAAGATACAATAATGCGTGTAAAATGCGTTAGGTACTTTATTTGTTACATTTCCATTGGCTAAAATAATATCTGGAATATTCCAGGAGGTTGGCACATAAGTGCTCACCTCCGTATATAAACCCCAGCCACTTCAGTCTCAGAGAGACGAGAGAATCTCGAGCCACAGACCAAGAAAGACCAAGAGACGCGTGCAAGAAAGTGTATCTCATTAACGCACTACACAGAATAAAGTATATACTGCGTGACTAAAAACTATAATACGTACGCACTTATTCTGAGACCGAACGTCTCAGGCCGCTCTCACAGCAAGCATCGTGTGCTCTCTGCCTGCTGCACATTCCCCCGTTCACATACACATTGCCATTCTCACTTCTAATTCTTTCCTCTCCATTTTTTCCTATTTTTATCCTTTAATTCCCATTTCCCCTTCTGAGCTCTATTTCCCCCCAAACTCAATTATAACTTAACAAAGTATATTTATTTGATAGCGTTGCGTTACGTTACAATATCGTTTTCTGTTTACACACGCTGGAACGCTATAGTTATTCCAATAAATGTTTAGCACGCCCTAGTTCCGTTACCGTTACGTTATTGCCTGCTCCAAATATAGGCCGTTACGTTAAAAAACGGCGTTATTCCGTTATTGTTGGGTAAAAGTAACGTAACGGGCGCATCTCTGCTTGTAAGCAAAAAGATATGCTTGTAAACTTGTAGCTGACAAATCCTATTATAATATTTATATCTACAAAAAATGCAACATAAGGGTATTTGGCCGTTGTCCTGGATTTAGACACCGCCCATTTCAAACCTTGTAGTTTTTTAATGCAAGGTAAATATGAGTTGTAAATAAAAAAGGTCTACGTGCATGAGTAGTAGGTAAAAGTCAGGGAACGCTCGGTAAATTATCCATTAATTGACCCGAGCGTTCCCTTATAATTAGCATAATGATGCAGGTGAGAGGGGGGAAAGTTGCGAGCTTTCCGGGACGCTATTTTGTTCCAAGGAAGGAACAAAAACTTTGCGTGGGCGTCTCGAGCCACCTGTTGTGTTGGATGGGGAACCCTTGACTTTCCCTTGGCGTGGGAGGGAAATTTCAAGGGCTCCTCATTTCAGCTTGGGCTGCTCGGGACGCCTGCTCATATTTTTTGAAATCTTAAGTTTAGCATCCGTTTTTAAGTAAGGTCGGGTCAATTTCTGATGTCGAGGAGGGGTGGACTTTGTGACACGAGCCTTTAACACGTAATTTATATTTTATTTAACTATTCCGTTCTAGATGATTTGATGTATGGGCTTTTAATTTGAGAAGTTGGTTTTCTTGTTACATTTCTGGATAATTAACAGAAGCGGGTTCTGATTTTGAGGCAGTACGGGAACATCCTTTCACCCTGAAAGAATATTTCTTGTTGAAAAAAATTAAATGAATGGTAGTCCTTTTTTATGTCAATACTTTCATTTTTTTTCTAGCGTGTTTAGGGGAATATATTTCAGGAGTTAATACGGGATTTGTTGGTCTTATTTTACAGGGATTTGGCAAGTTGAAAGAAAATTACTTTCGTTTACAAAACTGATGAACTATTTCTTTTCTGCAAGGAATATTGGAATCATTGAGGGCTTTCTTCCGTAGTTATAAAGTTTGACGAGCACTACAGGCAGAAGGTGATTGTTTTTTTAACAACATATTAATGCGTTATATGGTATTGTTGAGATGACAAATCGTTCCTTGAAGTAATTCCCTTACGGGCTGAGTTCTACTTTCCCGACCGCAAAATTACCTTCCACTCAGGCTTATATTAACATCGTAATACATAAGTACCTTCCACCAGACTTCCACCTCCCACCAAACTTCCATTTTACCTCCCACCAAACTTCTACTTTACCTCCCGCCAAACTTCCACTTGACCTTCCACCAGACTTTCCATCTGACCTTCCACCTCCCCCTTGATCGTTCCACGAGACTACCCACATTGCCCATACACTCTGTAGTCTGGCTTTGACAATATTTACAAAGAGCTAACCAGGGGTCGGATGTTTGTAGGAAGGCGGGAAGATTCTTCTCAAGGAGAAAATATTTCTGGCAGGGAAAATCTTAAATGAAAGGGATTTATTTTTACGAACAGGGATTTGCAAATTTGTTGACGTGTTTCAGGGAAATTTGTTAAGCTAACATGGATTTTTGGCCTAATTTGACAGGGGTTTCACGTCTTGTAAGGGATTTTGTTTTTTGACAACAGGGATTTTGAAAATCGTTGGCCTTTCTTTTCAGCAGGGATTTTTGAGAACGTTGAGGACCTACCAACAGGGAGACAATAGTTCGCAGGGAAATTCAGAACTAATTTCCTGGGAGATTTACAAAAATCCGATCCCTGGAGCTAACTAACAAAAAATAATATAAACAACTATATTGCCCCCCCTACATGAGTTCCTGTATGACCGAAGCTCATTTATTTGCGTCCATTCATTTGAAAATGAGAGTCTTGGATTAATTTCGGTTTGTTAACTTCGCATTTTTATTCGTAAAATGAACAGGGAGGTAAAAGCACTTGAGTGTTTTAAGTTAAAACTAACTCGTGCAATTAACTATAAAATTCAGGATACCTTTGAGGAATCAAGTTACTGTTATAAATCATCATCATATGTACAAGTACAATGGTGAGATTTCGATGGTTTGGTGTAGAATTATATCAAAGGACTAATAAAATCAACCACTGGAAAAGCACGTGATTCAGAAGAGGTCAGTCAGTTGCTGTACTTAGCGTTGAACAGAATTTTAACAAAATGTTTAAAACGGTTTAGCAAATTCCGTAACAACTATTAATGGTAGGACGCAAACGCTTTAGCGTTGCGACTTATTTTGCCAATAAATTAAAACGCTGATTTACGGTTTGAATAGTCGTATACAGGGGGGCAACGCATTAATCTCCAGTTCGCACTTTGTGTTTCACCTAGGGCTTCTACTGGGGACAATATTTTTGTCCCGGTGGCAATTATGTCCCGTCCCGAAATCCTCGGGACAAAAAAAGATCGTCCCGATTCAGTCCTGAAATTACATGGGGACAAACATTTTGTCCCGAAACTGTCCCGATCCCGGTCCCGCCCCGAAAACCTCGGGACGGGACGTCCCGGTTATAATTCCAGTCTTATAAAATTCTCCAAATTCCTTTATTTCTACAAGAATGCCTCAAATAATAGCGAAATTTTACTTGAAAAAATATTCACATATAAAATAACAAATTTTAAATGGAACGATTCCCATAAATATTCATTTTTACAGCAATAGTATACTGTATATAGTTGTATATACGTATATAGCTGTATATATGTATATACTTGTATATAGGTATATTGTTCTGTCCCGATATATTGTCCGGTCCCGTCCCGAAATCTTCGGGACAAAAAAAAAAATCGTCCTGATTCAGTCCCGAAATAACATGGGGACAAAAATTTGCCTCGAAACTGTCCCGATCCCGGTCCCGCCCCGAAAACCTCGGGACGTTCCGTCCCGAACAGAAGCCCTAGTTTCACCCACCAGAGCACAGAGGCATATGTTAGTTAGCACAGGGAACCAGGTAGAAGGACCTTACATCTAGTCAAATTTAGGTGAAAGATCTGGAAGGTAAAAATCTGTAAACGTTTGGTGGAATGTCAAGTGGAAGGTCTAGTGGAAGGTTGAAGGTAATTTTGAGGGCGGGAAAGCAGACCTCAGCCCCACTTACGGTACATTATCATAGCTTGACATCATTCCCTCAAGTTACCTGGTCCGAGCTATAAGCAAATCCATCGCGGTACCTTGTACACTCGGTAAAGCTCCATTACAGTAAAACCTGTATATAATGGCCGTTCATATAATGGATTTCTGTTAATAGAGGACACATTTTACTTCCCGGTCCCAACTCCAGTCCTTTACCATAGGAAACTCCCTCCATATAATGGTTTTCTATATAGTGGAAACCTGCTCATAGTGGACTAATGATCCAACCCCTTCAGTTAAAAATGCAGCTTAAAGGACCTGTATATGGTTGACAGCCAGTCAGAGTTAAGGGATACATCTCGCGCGAACCCGAACCAATAGCACATCCGCTTGAGATTAGCTCAATTAAATGCATTTGGAATTTGAATCACGTTTTTATTTGCAGCGGTTTCATATTGTATGTGTGTGTACTAAATGAAATGCTTATTTATTAGTTCCTGTGTTCTTAAGTACTTTGTTTCTTATTAGTGCATTGAAATATTTGAAACTAATTACTAGTTGCTTTTAATCATCATATAATTATTAGTTTCTTTGCAATAACTCAAATAATTTGGTAATGATTCCATCAAAGTTAGGCAAAGTCTCTCAAAGAAATGCAAAAATTAAAATTCGAAGTCTGAAGCAGAAAAATTAGTGATTATTTTTAAAAAGTGTAAAATAACTGATTTTCAATAACGTATATAAGTAAAAGTTTGTCGGATTCGTGCTGGTATGCCTGGATATGTATGTATTTATATAATGACCCCTGACAACTATATACTTATATAGTGGTCCATGTCTATAGTAGTCAAATTTTGACGTCCCTAGGAAAACCATTGTATACAGGTTTTAGTGTATAATGTACACCTCCAATATACTGTACACCTAAAATATACTGTACACCTAAAATATACTTTACACCTCCATTATTACTGTACACTACCAGTATATTGTGGGCCCTCTCCTTTATACTGTACACCTAGATTATGCTGTACCCCCCCTATATACTGTAAACCTTCAAAATACTGTACAACTTCTATATAATGTACACTTCCAATATACTGAACACCTCCGATATACTGTACACCTCCAATATACTGTACACCTCCTATATACTGAACAACTTCAATATAATGTACACCTCCAATATACTGTACACCTCCAATATACTGTACACCTCCGATATACTGTACACCTCCGATATACTGTTCACCTCCAATATACTGTACACCTCCGATATACTGTACACCTCCAATATACTGTACACCTCCGATATACTGTACACCTCCAATATACTGTACACTTCCTATATACTGTACAACTCCTTTATACTGTACACCTCCAATATACTGTACACCTCCAATATACTGTACACCTCCAATATACTGTACACCTCCTATATACTGCACACCTCCAATATACTGTACACCTCCTATATACTGTACACGTCGATATATACTACACTCCATGTGTACCGTGCACTCAAACGGTACACTTGATTTAATCGATGATAATGTTTTAAAATGTGTTTTGAAATAATAGTTTCACCGCGAACCACAATTTGGCATTGCTGCGGGTCGTTTTCATCATGGCGGTCAATTCGGGATCAGGGTAAGAGCATCATGATTTCAAACCGTATTTTCGCTTTCGCTTTGCGATTTCAGGATTTACTTTAATATTCATTCAACATATGCGTAGATCATATTTCATACGGTTGCATCGAAAAGTCCATATTATATTGGTATATAATGCGCTACTGATTTTTTGTATGAATCCGAATCAATGTAGTTAATCAAATAATTTGCACATATTTAAAACGCGCATTCGATCTTGCTAGGGAAGCAGTTCGTGTGTTTTGATGTTCGTCATTTTTGTTTTGATTAGATCGCGTGTCTCCGAAAGGAGCTTGCGACTCTTTGACGAAAGAGATGGACGTTGAAACTTTCGACTATTCCCTGGCGAGGATGAATACAATGTTTTAAATATATGCAGACTATTATTATTATTGATATCATGCCGATTTTTAATTGACGATATTGCATAAATGCTAATATTTTGCACATTTTCGAAACGCTCGTTTAACCATGCCTGAAAAGCAGATCGTGTGTTTTAACAATTTTCGTTTTGAAGTAGCTCGCGTGTCTCCTAAAGGAGCTTGCGACTCTTTGACGAAATAAATACAAGTTGAAACTTTCGACTATTTTTGGGCGAGGGAGAATGTATAGTTTTGACAACATGCAGTTTATTGCTAGTAATTTCGATATCATCCCATTTTTGTATTATATGCGTACACCATTAATGCTTATATTTTGTTTGCTCATTTTTGAAACGCTCGTTTGAACTTGCCTGAAAAGCAGTTCGTGTGTTTTGATGTTCGACTTTTTTGTTTTGAAGTAGCTCGCGTGTCTCCGAAAGGAGCTTGCGACTCTTTGACGAAAGAGATGGACGTTTAAATTTTCGACTATTTCCGGGCGATGATGAATGTATGTTTCGAAGATTTGCAAGCAATTAATTTGTATTGATGAGTGTAAATGTATGATTACAGTGATTTACGTCTGCATTAAATAATAACACGATTTGGGGGGTTTATATACAATGGTAGTTTTATTTTGTTTATCTCAAATATTTAAATACATTTGCCGTAAGTTTAGTTTTACAAGACTGACTATTTCTACATTGACTATGACGAGACTGACCATAAATATTATTTACAAATCTTGAGACTAGTCTATCATTACGATTTACGTTAAGGTTAAACTTTGATAGAATTTCCTCATAGTCAAGGCCAATCATGCGGCAATATGCAAAGAATACGCAATATTGTCCGCATACATTGGAATTGTTACTCTGGAGCACTCGACAGTTCTCCCTCGTAATTACTCGAGGCGGCGGGATGACGTTTTCGTAAAGCTGAACGGCTAGTCCGTAGCTATCGAAATACTCGGTTCGTAAGTCGTCCAAGATGAACCATGCGATCCAGTGCCAGCCGGGTCCCGTACTCTTGTCCGTGTTCTGGATAACGATGCACGGGTATGAGTCTAGCTTAATGTCCTTCCACTCGTCTGCCGAAGTTACATAATAACGTACAGACGTTCCCAATAACGAACGTAAAGCATCCAATATTGAAGTGGCGTTCATTTTAGTGGTCAAAGACAATTCCTTTATCCTTGGTAATTTCAATAATCGATTGGTGCAGGCAGAACACAACAACGTTTATATTCGTCTTGAGACTATCCTTGAAGCGCATAGATATCTTTATCTGTCCACGACGGTTGACGCTCATCGCGTTGCCAGAATTCGGCAGAAGCTCTATCGCCGTGAGCACATTTCCTGTCAAGCGATTATTTTCAAAAAATTATTCAATTATGTACGCACACACAGATAAAAGCAAAATACGTTATTGAAAATTATCGTCTAACCGTTACGGTAGGAGTCGCGGCCGATACCGTTGCCCAGCAATGAATTTCCAGCCGTACACTCGAGTGATCTCAAGCCCAGCAAGAACGAATCTGACCCCGTAAACTGCCCGGCGGTGTTCTTTTGCTTAAAGCTAAACGGAATCTGACGGTATTCCACATTTTGCCCATTCCATGTTATATTCAATTCCGATAGGTTTTGGTCCTGGAAGTTGAATGGAGATTTGGACAATTTCCCGTTGAAAGCGTCGCTGTCCACAAAGCCCAGAACCATCACTCGAGGAATTTTCCCAATTACCACAGATTCACTTGTAGCTTGGGCCAATCCCTTGGTAACCGTGAACGTTTTTATTTCGTTCTCCGTTACCGGGTACTTGAAGGTTTTTCCTGCCGACAAACCCTGCTTGTGCATCTCGATGATGGGCTTGGAAATTACTTTCTTGCCCGCGTAGAACACGGCATCCAAAATTTCAAACTTGTACGGACAGCCGTTAAATCCGGCCTTTTCGTCCGATGCACAGGTAAGACACGCCTCGGGCATATTTCTTCTGAGCACAAGTCGAATCTCGGTGCCGGACACCAGGTAGCGCGGCTGAGTTAGGATGTTGCCTAAAATTGGACCGGACATTGTAAACGTCTGGGACTCCTTTGACATGTCAAATCTCTGTTTCCAACCCGCGTCCGTCTCAGCGAACGTTCCGTGAACGTTCTCGGGATACCAAAGCTCATTTTTAAGCTTTCCCTGTTTCTCAATGGGGCTTGTGCTGAGTAGTCGCTGCATGTATGCCATCCATGGGTAATAGTTTGATGTGTCTTGAATAAGTTGTCCATTAATGTACAGCTCGAGATTCGACCACATGCACTGAAAAAAGAGATTGCACGGCGCAACCTTGTCGGCTGGTATGCACGCAGCCCCATCCTGCTGAACCACTCGACATATCAACGTGAGGAAACAGTCCGATGGGTCTAGGTATCCGTTCGTATCGGTTACAATCTGAAACTCTAGAGGATTGTAGCCCTCCCGCACACTGACCACCGGATAGCACTGAATGTAATCACTGCTCAACTGTGTGGTGATGTCGGTGGGGGGCAGGTCGAACAAGGCTACCTGGCTCCTAACAGTCTGCTCCGACCCTTCATACACGGTCGGGTCAGCCTCGAAAACCGAATTCATATCCATCTTATTTCGCACAACGGCGTTTTCCGGTGCGTCTTTTCCGACCACCAACTTGAACCCTCCCTATTCTCCCAGATGACCGCTTCGTCTGTTTCCTACGACGGCGTCGTCCACCTGTTTGCACACTTCGTCGTTTCCGTCCTCCTCCCACCTGTTCCTTCCGTTTTCTTGTTGCGCCAACACTTCGCAGGGGAATTAGGTAGGAGGAAGCTTCAGGATTGAGCCCGTTACTAACTGATTCCATTGATTCGATGCTTCGTCTTCCGAATCCGGATTGGTTCTGGTGACTGGGCTCTAAAGTGCAACCCTTATCACCGCACTTGACCTCTCTCATGGCTTCGGCCTAAAATGCAGGTTGACCGCGATGGGCGTGCCTCAAAAGTTCAGCGTTGTTAGCGATTCGTCGACAAAATTTAGTCGAATCGAGTTGACCTCCTCACCCTCGAGTGGTAAATAGCATACTGGGTCAAACACCTGTTCAACTTCGGTATTATAATCATGACTGAGTTTCGTTTCCTTGAGAAGTGGAACATTCAGGTTTTCATATGTTTGTGTTTGTATGAGATTCGGGGCCAGCACGAGGATTCGATTCGCCATTCCTGGCAAAGGCTTTGGTTCAGGCGGCTTTAGATCTTCATACTCGATTTCCTCCTGGTCCTCCACAAGCTCTTTTCTTGCTGGAAACTTGGATTCGCTTTTGAATACCGAGTCCAGCGGCAATCCCAAGTATGTGTTGAGTAGCTCGGGTAAGCGGATCTCGTAGTCGGCGGGAAGCTCGCCGACGCAAATGTTTCCATCGTTGTAGTAAAACTGAATGGGAACACGATCGAGTAGAAAAGCGCTGAATGTATTGTTCAGCTCTTCTAGCACATCCACTAACGACATTGACCTGGGCTCCTTCATGGAGAGGAAGTTTTCCCAATAACTCCTTAGTCGGAAAAATAGCACTTCGTTTTCCCCAAGTTTACGAAGTTCGGCAAGGTCGACTGGCTGAGTAGATTGATATAATTGGTCGGAATAAAATGTATCCTGTGTGAATCCCAGAATTTTGCACAACTTTGCTGGGAAAACTATGTGATCTCGAGAAGAGTTTCTATTCGTGTTGAATAATAGGGTACACTTGTTGTCTGTATCCCACACAAACCCGAGGGCGATATTGTCCGGTTGAAATAGCGCCATTATGCGCAGGAAGAATATCTTAAAATCCGTATCCTCATCTCTGGATATTGTAAAAAGCTCGGTGTTCTGCTTTGACACACTAATGATATTTTTAAAGTACAGGAATTTCATAACGTCCATCTGGAGCAGTGTACCTGCTGGAAGAGCGGCCACATCCGCATCAGATACAACTCTCTCTCCATTAAATCTTCCATTGAAGAACGCGCGATGGCTGAACCCCAGAAAATCTGTCATGATACTGGACATTACTAATACAGTATGAGGTGAGGGTAGCTGAGAGATTTTCATGGTGAAGGTGTATTTGTTCAAATCCACGTACCGCACAGTCATTAAGATGTTAGTTTTCATCCCAATCGAGCTGTTGTATTTGCTCAACAACTTTCCAACAGTTGTAATATCGGCTGTCTTAGTCATTTGGAATGTTGTAACACCGGGGGAAATGTAGCCAGGGTAAAGTGGAGGGATGGGGACTGCAGCTAGGTGAAGCGGTATTGAACGTTTTACAACTCGTCTACGTTGCCTCGTCGAACGAATAGTTCGGGAATCTTCTTGTCTGCGAGCTTGGGCCAACCCCGGCACCATCGACTTGGAGGGTTTATATCTCAGACTCAATAATCCCACTTCATATCGACCTCTCGGGCAGGACAATGGGGGAGCAAGTTGATAGAATATACTGCTCTACCCAGGCTGACCAGCATTTGAAATGCAGACATAATGGTCAACTTCGGGCTCGAAATTAATGAATCGAGCGTTGCGCCGGTGATGCATGTTGCATTCTAATTCTTGAATGACGGTTAGATATCCGTGCAAGATATTATATCCACATTTGTTTACACTATGTACACGATTTTATTGATTTTCCCTCCTACACTGAAGCTTATATGTACAGCTTTATCATTTTTCGTCCAACTTACAAAATACATATATTTACAAATGTTTAGAATATATTCAATTAAAGAAGCTAGTTAAGACCAGATTTTTATTTTGTTAAAATTCTGTTCAACGCTAAGTACAGCAACTGACTGTGACCTCTTCTGAATCACGTGCTTTTCCAGTGGTTGATTTTATTAGTCCTTTGATATAATTCTACACCAAACCATCGAAATCTCACCATTGTACTTGTACATATGATGATGATTTATAACAGTAACTTGATTCCTCAAAGGTATCCTGAATTTTATAGTTAATTGCACGAGTTAGTTTTAACTTAAAACACTCAAGTGCTTTTACCTCCCTGTTCATTTTACGAATAAAAATGCGAAGTTAACAAACCGAAATTAATCCAAGACTCTCATTTTCAAATGAATGGACGCAAATAAATGAGCTTCGGTCATACAGGAACTCATGTAGGGGGGGCAATATAGTTGTTTATATTATTTTTTGTTAGTTAGCTCCAGGGATCGGATTTTTGTAAATCTCCCAGGAAATTAGTTCTGAATTTCCCTGCGAACTATTGTCTCCCTGTTGGTAGGTCCTCAACGTTCTCAAAAATCCCTGCTGAAAAGAAAGGCCAACGATTTTCAAAATTCCTGTTGTCAAAAAACAAAATCCCTTACAAGACGTGAAACCCCTGTCAAATTAGGCCAAAAATCCATGTTAGCTTAACAAATTTCCCTGAAACACGTCAACAAATTTGCAAATCCCTGTTCGTAAAAATAAATCCCTTTCATTTAAGATTTTCCCTGCCAGAAATATTTTCTCCTTGAGAAGAATCTTCCCGCCTTCCTACAAACATCCGACCCCTGGTTAGCTCTTTGTAAATATTGTCAAAGCCAGACTACAGAGTGTATGGGCAATGTGGGTAGTCTCGTGGAACGATCAAGGGGGAGGTGGAAGGTCAGATGGAAAGTCTGGTGGAAGGTCAAGTGGAAGTTTGGCGGGAGGTAAAGTAGAAGTTTGGTGGGAGGTAAAATGGAAGTTTGGTGGGAGGTGGAAGTCTGGTGGAAGGTACTTATGTATTACGATGTTAATATAAGCCTGAGTGGAAGGTAATTTTGCGGTCGGGAAAGTAGAACTCAGCCCGTAAGGGAATTACTTCAAGGAACGATTTGTCATCTCAACAATATCATATAACGCATTAATATGTTGTTAAAAAAACAATCACCTTCTGCATGTAGTGCTCGTCAAACTTTATAACTACGGAAGAAAGCCCTCAATGATTCCAATATTCCTTGCAGAAAAGAAATAGTTCATCAGTTTTGTAAACGAAAGTAATTTTCTTTCAACTTGCCAAATCCCTGTAAAATAAGACCAACAAATCCCGTATTAACTCCTGAAATATATTCCCCTAAACACGCTAGAAAAAAAATGAAAGTATTGACATAAAAAAGGACTACCATTCATTTAATTTTTTTCAACAAGAAATATTCTTTCAGGGTGAAAGGATGTTCCCGTACTGCCTCAAAATCAGAACCCGCTTCTGTTAATTATCCAGAAATGTAACAAGAAAACCAACTTCTCAAATTAAAAGCCCATACATCAAATCATCTAGAACGGAATAGTTAAATAAAATATAAATTACGTGTTAAAGGCTCGTGTCACAAAGTCCACCCCTCCTCGACATCAGAAATTGACCCGACCTTACTTAAAAACGGATGCTAAACTTAAGATTTCAAAAAATATGAGCAGGCGTCCCGAGCAGCCCAAGCTGAAATGAGGAGCCCTTGAAATTTCCCTCCCACGCCAAGGGAAAGTCAAGGGTTCCCCATCCAACACAACAGGTGGCTCGAGACGCCCACGCAAAGATTTTGTTCCTTCCTTGGAACAAAATAGCGTCCCGGAAAGCTCGCAACTTTCCCCCCTCTCACCTGCATCATTATGCTAATTATAAGGGAACGCTCGGGTCAATTAATCGATAATTTACCGAGCGTTCCCTGACTTTTACCTACTACTTGCATGAAAAATATTTACACCGCACAACGATTTATGATTTTAATCAGAAACAATTGTTAAACGGCCGAGTTGTCAGAAATCTCGGAGAGTTATTACCATTTCTTACTTATAGCAAAGCTAAACGGAAAATAGAACCCGGTATCTTCAATTTGTCTTTGTTTAAGGCTGCAACTGTAAACGCTGTTATTTTTTATCGTAACAACATCTGCAGTTAAAATTTATGCTATGTTTTCCTTGTACCTGCATTTCATGAACATATCATAGAAATGACTGTTTATTATATTAGCTGGAAGGTGTAGTCATCATGTATTTAGCACAACTTCCTATAAGCAAAAACTATTACACATTGAAATTTGGAACCCGGTTATCAATATACAATAGATAATAAAAATGACAGCTTGTACGTCCGTTGTACATACATTCACAGAATTCGTTTTGAAACATTGCCAGAGCTATATAACACGATGTGATTTCTAGACCAATCTAATGCACTCTTGTCTCTGTTATAATCTTTAAAGTTTAACAGGGACATCTGACGATTTTATTGTTTTTATACTTTTATTACAATATATCTACGATGAGTTTCCTTTATAGTGGTTTCCTCTTAGACAGCATTGATATGGGCACATTTAAAATTTCCCTAAGATTATATTTACATTACATTGTAGCAACATAAAGTGACATCCCCATATATTGGCAGGTATTTTGTCATCCCTTATGAACCATTATGTAGGAAATTCCCTGTATTTGTTAAATTTGTTTATATAGAAAGAACTGTTGTTGGTTTTTGTTGATAGGATAGGCCGTACAAGTAAATGTGACATGCCATACATGTTGTACCTATAGTCTTGTATAACAATATAAACTTAAAACTTAGACAACACCTGCACTGGCATATCAATTGACAAATGTGTATGAAAATATAATGAGGATATACTGTTTATGAAAAGAAATATAGGAGACAAATAATTTTTTTAGTTCCGTTAATTACATCAGAGTTTAAGCTCAACTTATTTTACTTGGTGGAAATACATAACATGCTCAGTAAAAGTATACACAATTACCAAAAAAAAGAGCTTCTGTTGGGGACAAAATTCCTGTTCCCCGTCCCATCCCGATAGTTTTTCAAAACCAGTCCCGTCTCGACAATCGGGATACGGTGACAAAAACCATGTCACCGTCCCGTCCCCAAAAATTTAAAAAAATGTTGTCCCCGGTCCCGTCCCCAAAGCCGGGACATGGGGACAAAAACGTTGTCCCCGTCCCGTCCCGAAAATAGGGACATATGGGGGACAAAACGTTTGTCCCCGTCCCGTCCCCAAAATTAGTAAAAAACATTGTCCTCGGTCCCAAAAATCGGGGCATGTGAACAAAATTCCTGTACCGTCCCGATAATTACTAAAAACAGTTGTCGACATTCTCATACCGAAAATCGGGACATGAGGAAAATTCCGTACAAAAAATATATTTGTACCAAAAACATAAAAAACACATTTATAGAATCGTAGCTCCAAGATTCTTCCTTACATTTTTGAGCAACAAGCTTCATTTTCTACAACCTAAAATCCAATGTCTTACATTCGGTGAAATAGTGCTCACAGAATAGTTTACTATGAGCATTAAAGCTGAAAAGTTATTCTTGTTCTGCTATGCTTGCTCGTCCCGTCCCGTTATATACACGACCCAAAAGCATGACCAGTCCCGAATATAATGGGGACAACTTTGTTTGTCCCCGTCCTTTAATTTTTTTTTAACATTTTCATTTGTACGCAGCTCCAGCGATGTACAAAATTTCAAGAAAGTTAGTTTATTGACATTCTCCCGTTGATGATAAAATCACGGTAAGTCTGCTTAAAGGTATGTTCCTTATTTCCATTTCCGACATAGCTTACTCCAGGTGACTGTTTGATTTCAATTATTGAAAGCTTCTGCTCATTAGAGGTTATAATATACAATCTTAGAGAAGTTGGAAAATTAAGTACTAGAGCATTTTTAATTTAATGTCCTGTGTCCTGTATTAGGAATTTGAATTTACAATGCTGGTTGGACTTTTGAAGATTCGCGCAAAGTATAAATTCTGTGCCGACCTGAGAATAATTTTGTTCAAGAGGGTAATGTAAGGTTAGCAAACAATCAAAGCGTTATGGATAGCCAGAGATCTTATGTGGTGAAAATAGTCACCACAGCGCAGCGTGTGAAATTTTGAAAAAAATCATACGTGTGTTATTATTTGTATTCACGATAGGAAATAAGACATACTTTGACACTATTTAAATTTAGATCATTATGTAATTACTTTGAAATTTGAAATTTGGTATGAAATTTGTATTGAAAATGTATATGAAATTTGGTAATTCCCAGGCTTGCACATACAGAAATCACTCTAAGAAACCTCTATTAAACCTAACAATAAGATCTTTAGAGCATAACATCTATCTGGCTGATCTAAAAGGAAATAAAAATTCCCACGACATTGTAAAATATAGAGGAGGAAAAGAAAGAAATATTGAAGAGCTAAATGAATGTCCTTCTTGGTACTTACTATAATGACCGTTTTGCATGGCCTAAAAACAATTCTCAAGAAACTGCTAAAATAAGAGGGATCAATAAAAAAGGAAATTTGTCTTGTGAGCTTATGATATTATTGGAATCTTCTGCTCCAGCCATCTTTCGAACTACGAGAAGACTGACAGCTGGGTAAGTACCATGACAATTAAAATGGATAAGTACGCAAACCACAAGTCAATTTTAATTTCAGAACAACTTTAAGGGTGAGTGTTCTCCTGTACTTTTTATGCTTCAGGGAGTGTACATTAAAAATGTTGAGTTGGGTTTAGAATGAGAACTAGAATCATGACACAAAACACAAGGGTCATCATTAGCGGAAATAAAATGATAAATGTCTTCTGAAATGAATATCCCCTCCAATTTTCTTTCCATAATTCAAGACCTGTGGTGTTTGTAATAAAACATTTTAACTAATAATAATCAAACTTGGGGTGAGTACAAATAATATCTTATTAAAATGTTTAAAGATATTATGACAAAATTATACCGGTCTGATTTTAAATCAAACGTGTTTCACAATTGCACAGAATAATGTCTCATGTTGTGAATCGATATTACCATTAGCTGGCAAAAGCTAAAAAAAGTTGTGGTTATCTAATTCAGCATATAATTGTGCTTAGGTCACGGAAGCCTAGAAAAAAATCGAGATCAACTTTTAAACGGCGCTATAAACACAGATACGTAGCATAAATAATAATTATTACAATATTAAAATGTGGTAGTAGTGAACAATTATGTACGACATATGTGCTAATACATATATGTTGCGTGTCTTTATATTGTTTTATATTATTATAGCATTAGCTGTGTTGTTAAAGAGAAGTGACATTTAAGTTAAATTTATTTAAAAATTTACGGATTTTGGGATATTTTTCGTGGATTCCTCCCGTTTTGCTATAGGCTTGAGGGCGTACTTGGTCAGTTGTTGACCTCAATCGTTTTTGACCTAATTAATCTAAAAGTAAATAAGATATTCCAAATCGAAAATATCACGCGTCCTTTTATGACGTTAAAAGTACAGTAATAGTGTAGTCCAGTATTTCTCTCCAATAGGAATTGACAGTTGATCGTTTCATCGGAAATCCAACAGTGAACTGAATACTTAAAGGCTGAAAGGATTTTGCCGTGATCTTCCTATATTTATTCCTCGTCTGCCCAAAACAGCGTACAAAATTGCTGGAACTGTCCATCACACTACACGATGGTCCAAATATAAAGAAAACTGCAAAGGCAGTAAGAGCGCATCCCAGCGGGAACGTCATATTACCCGGGAATGGAAGTTTAGGTACCAAACGAATGGTCGCAGCATTTAGCAAAACAGCCATGGAAAATATAGCGAGCATCCCATACGACCAAAGAAATGACAACCTTTCATTAAAGCCTTTGTTGAACAATTGGAGCGTTCTGTAGGTTTGTCTGACAATTCGAATGTCCTCAATGTTACTGGAATATGAAAATTATATTATTAACATACTGAAAAAAGGTCGGTAAAAGGGACCATTTTACCTAAATTGATTTTTCAGGGCATCAACTTACTAATCCTAAATCCTGTATTTTATTGAAACGTTTTGGTTTTCAAGCCTAAATCGTTAATGAATTTGTTGGTGAAATTGTTCCACTTCAGAAATAACATAATTACAGGAAAAGAAGGCAAAAAGTCAATCAAATTGTCTATTTATCGACTTACTCAATGAGGCTCATCAAAGAAAAATTTCGATTGCCAGGTTCTTGAGATTACATTTAATTAGCTTCATAGGGAGCGTAAATTGCAATTATTTTAAGGCGTACTATCAAATAAATACACATTTATTAGCTTCTAGCCAGATCTCCCATACATAAGTCTCCTACAATTTTTACGTACTTGCGCTAAAAGATTTTTGAGCAAAATGTTTAGACAGGAACAAACATTTTTGAAGTTGAAAAGGAAGGTTTCGAATATAGAGAATTTGGCATTAAATAATTCGTTCCAATTTGTTATTCTTATACCACGCAAGAATTGTTCAATAGTCAATTTGCGAAAACATATTTCATTACAATGATCAGGTTATTATCTTGGAGTAGTTGGAATTTCTTCAGTATTTATTAAAAATAAGCCATAAATGATATTAAATGGTTTTTATTAAAATTCGCAATCAGGTGCCCTTAATGTCTGGAAAAATTGGCCAAAATACCGGGCATTTTCAATAGTGGACAAAAACTCAGAATGTTTTCAATTTTGACATTTACAGACCATTTTCAACAGGGCAGGAATATTTGTTCGGTACTTTTTATCGGCCAACCGCTTAGTACCAGAGTTATACCCGGGTACAAGAAATAGGTACTCGGGTACGGGTACACAGAGTTTGGGGTTTTTTACGGGTACGGCTAAATTGTGGCCACATGTACTACATTTAGCTTCAAGTGTATGTTTGGGTACTGAAAAATTTACATGGGTACTCGGTTACGGGCATAGATATCACATTTCGTCGTACCCGATATTTGGGTACGGGTACACGGTTTTTAAAACTCCCTGCTGAAAAAATGCTCGACGATTTTTAGAATCCTTGTTGCCAAAAATAGTATCCATATAAGGCGTCAAATCCCTGCGAAAGGAGGTCAACCAATTTAAAAGTTCCTATTTGCAAAGTAGAATCCCTTCCATCTCGAATATTTCCTGCAAGAAGTGTTCTTTTTCCTAAGAAAAAAATTTCCCTCTACCCAGAAAAATTCGACTCCTGCTGTACACTTACATCAACTGTTCAGTCCATATTTTGGTGAGCTTGACACTGGTGTAGAATGCTTGACCAACCAAAATAGGCGAAGACAGGCTGTATATACTTAGTATGAACTCCTCCAGGGCCCATATTGGTATCGTTGGAGTGTAGAATCTTGATGGAATCACTATTGACTGCCAGTATTTACTGTCATTGTTTTCCGCAACATAAGTTAAAGCCACAGTAACGGGTTGAAGAAATACGAATAATTATCCCGGTTGTCCAAATAGTTTTTCTGCACATATTTTGCCTCACTTCGTTCTGATCAAAAATATCTGAAAAATATTAATTTTTGACTAAAAAAATATTTCAAACCAACCACAGCAAACATATTCATGTGTTTTTAAAGCAAAATGCTTAACATTATATACTGTTTCTGCCAATCGTCAGAAAATTGTAATATTGCAATTTTTGAAGCACTAAATGCTCCAGTGCTTCCCTTTTGAGGAATCTTTGAGCTTTAAGTGAAAGGATTTTAAGGATGCGTATTCTTGGTATTTTAAAATTCAAAGCTGGCTCTCTCCTAGATATTTTTTTTAGTTATTTGGTTTTACTATCCCATTCTAGTGTTCCACCAAAAAGCAAAACAACTGAACCATGAACGTACCTTCAAGATATTTGTCAACCCGAAACAATTGGTTGTAGTAAACGTAAATATTTTCCCCCTTAAACAGCACGTAGTATTGAATTAACGTTGCCAAGAGTTAGGGAAGCGCAAAGGTACAAAAACTGGGTTCCTGTTCCTGTTCCTGAACACGAACCCATAAATACAGGTACAAAATTTATGTTCCTGTACCTATGCTAAAATTTTGCAGGTACAAATTTTCCGTTCCTGTACCTGTTAACACATCCAAAACCTTGTACCTGTTCCTGATATTGTACCCGTTCCTGAAAAGTACCCCAAACGTGTACCCATTCCCAAAAGTTATGCAAGTACCCGGGTGCGTCCCCGGGTACTTTAGTTTAAACATATGAATTTAAGCTAAACGTTTTTTACCATTTTTTACTTTTTCAATAAATAATTTCTGTGTTCCTGCATATTTTTGACTATAAAATAATTATTGTACCGTAACTTGTTTATTACTTTTAAGGACGGAAAAGAAACTTTACTTTTAAGCTTTTTTGCTGCTAAGTTCATCTTCGTAAATGCTTCCGAATGTTTCCAGTGGAAATAAATGAATAATTTTTATTACTACTTTTATATTACAATAAAACCTACCTGCAGTAATTGCACTGGAATTTTAGATTTTTCTTGTCATATGACTGTACATGCCAGACCTTTGTTTTGAGTTCACATTTTCTTCTGTATCACTATTGTGGTCACTATCAAGATTTATTTCAATGGAGTTGTTTGCTTAATCCATGTTTAAACTGAAATAATTACTTTAATGCAAAATAAGTCCAATGAGGTAATTAGTTTTTAAGCAACTAACGAGCATGGCAAATGATATTCATAGCCATGCATGTGCAATTTTCGCGTTCTTATAATCAGGTCATGCTCAAAATTCATTTCGAGCGTTCATTGGCGCATTGGAAATGATCGAAGTTCAAAAACGTCATAGTACCCGGGTCCACACGTTTAAATATGGGTCATTCCACAGTGTGGACCTGTCCTATTGGGAACACACAAACAGGAACGACTTTCGTTCCTGTGCCTGTTTGTGACTGTGGTCACGGGTTTCTGGGTACAAAATAAAAGTACCTGTATTGTTCCTGTTACAATTGGGAACTTATAAACTGTACCCATTTTGGACCTGTTCCTGTTGATGTACCCAAATACCCGGGTTGGTCCTGTTCCCATGAGCTTCCCTACCAAGAGTCTTGTCAAAGCATGAAGGATCAATTTGAGGTAAGGCTCATAATTTATCTCCGGGTCGCCCGTATATTTCATAATAAGATGAAAATGATAGAGAGCCTGAGCAGACAAATAGCACAATATAACTCTAAATATTATGAAACGGGGCTTGCTTTTGCTCATAAAAATGGTGTCTGTGCTACTGTCCCAATTGAAAGGAAAAGCGTTGCATTTGCATCCCAATTGGATTAGGAACTAAATCCCGTTTTTTGAGCTTTTGCCTAACATTTTAATCCGTTTTTTTTTTAATTTTAAAATGCAAAGTAAATATTTACTCAGAGCTTTTACCGCACTCAAATTAAACTCTGAAGAAATAATAAAAGCTAAAACATTTGCCTGCTTTCGTAGAATAAATATCTAGGGCAGATATATCTGTCATTACGCACGAGTGTTAATCTGCTATTACATTGTTTTTCCAAAGAGCATAATTATTTATTTACATTTTCATTAGGACAACGTCTGGGATTTATAAAGTTTTCAAGAACGATGGTTTATTGACATTCGCACGTTGATGATAAAATCAAGGTATGTCTGTTTAAAGGTACGTGTCTTATTTTCTGTTCCCTGAATAGGTTTTTGCTTACTCAAGTGACTGCCTGATTTGGATTATTGAAAATTTCTGTCCATTAGGTTATAATACAATTTTGCAAACGTTGGAACATAAAGTTATAGAAAGTCGCATATTTTAATAATTATCTTGTCCTATATAAGGATTCTGAATTTATAATGCTGGTTCGACTTTTGAACAACCGCGCAACGTACAATTCTGTGTTGTAATGAATACATTAATTGTAATGATTATTATTTTAGTACTGTACGAATAAAGGAGAATAAAACTTACATGCGCAGTATTAGTTATTCACTTTAATTCACACAATGTAGAACTCAAACTACTACTTGCTAAAGGGCGGGCTTTCTTTCTTCCATCCACTCCGTTCACTATCAGCTATCTCACATAACCCTATACTGATTCCTACATTTTGATTCACACTTTCACACGTTAAAGTATACTCTGCATTATTCTTTCTTCACAATTTCACATGTGAGCTTCTGCTTTTCTATATTGATGTTAGCAGTATTAGCTCATGCTTTATACTAATTGCCAGAGGTATGCAAAATACTTGGTCTTTGATGACAAAACACAAAATAAAATACCCGAAATAAAAAATGGAAAATACAAAACACAAAGTAAAAAAATACCTCAGATTACATTGCTAAAATACAAATAAAAATACATTACATGGCTGGTAATTAAAAATACTCAAAAATAAAGTAATGTATTTTAAATACAATACTTTTTTTAAAATACCCAAATAATGCTCACTGTTTCGGTTAAGCAGATTTAACCAGCAACATTTTAAAACAAAATCAGTTAGCTATAATAGCTTTAAGGACTGCATATGAGACATGTAACAAAAAATTCAACTATTGCAGAATATGTCAGTCCATTATAATTACATTTAAATTTGTTTGACTACCGATAATTAGGTATTTTGACTGTGTATAAAGTAAAGTAGAATAATATGATAATTTTCTTTATTGATAATTGACTGTATTTTCGGAATCATTATTATAAAAAGGAGTTAGTATCTGAAAATTGAATTGAGCTGTTCTTCGACGTATCTTAAATATCCTTGTTGAAGAGACAAACTGGTCTAAGTGTTGTACAAAAGCATGCGCGCGTAGACAATTTTGCCTCTTCAACGACGATTTGTAATATCGAGAACCTGAACATGTTTGATGTAGTAAAAATGACATTACAACTTATGTTATTCCACTGCTAAAATGGAATTCTCACATATTGCCCATCATACAAACTGCATACAATGTCAGTCATACGATGCTGGTGAAAAGTATTTTCATCCAATTGTTTTATTTGAAATACATTTCACATGTAAATGAGAGTAAGTAAATACTAAATACATTTGCATTAACAGGCCCTTAAAATACTGAGTACAGAATACCAGCGCGGTGCTTGCAAACTTTAAAATTCAAAATATTTTGAGGTCTCAAAATACGTATTTTAAAGTACTGTATTTGAAAATACTGCATAGCTCTGCTAGTTGCAGCAAATTATTTCCTCTTTTCTGATTTGTTAATGATGCTACATTAAACCGTACGATTGCTGAACGTTCGAGGGAATAGTTACTCAGGAGTTTAATTTCAAAACAGTATAAAACCCGAAGTAACGCAATGTAGATTCGAACCTTTACTCCTCTTTAAAAAATTAATAATTATGCTAACGCTTCAATGAGATCATAGGGCCAACACTGAAAATTGTAACCCTTACTTAATTGTAAGTAATTATAAATAAACGTATAGCCAGCCAAAATTTTTTGGGTTGATCTGTTCAAAACTATTTGAGATTTCGTAGGATTTGACTAAATGACTTGCAAGCCTCGGATGTTCATGTTTCACTTTCATCCTTATGTTTAGCCTTTATACAATTGCGCTAACAGGTCTTGTACGTGTACAACAATGTAGAAAGTTGCTTGGCTAACATCTGTGGTATGAAAGCTGGCTTTACATAATTACATACTGTTAATTACTGTTAAAAGATTCCATGACAGGCGTGGAGTGTACGTGAATAATTTATTTTCGTGCATCTTATTTGGGCATTCAATTTGTTTGCAGTCATTCGCATAATTTCTAAGATTCACAATCAGAGGCCTGTATGTACTGTATCCAGCTTGTCAAACATATTTGGGAACACGAATGCAGCAATAAACTTGAGCATATTTCTAATACAAACATTCTAGAACACTAAAGAATATTCTAAAGGAAGGTACATACTCGAATAACATACTGTTCCGTATGTAACACCCGGGTAAATCGGAGTCAAATTGCGTTGCTAAAAAACATGTTTTAAATTTAAATAATTCTCTATAAAAATTCAAACTGTAAAAAAGCATTGGGCAAAATAAATCCAAGTATTGAGCTTCGAATACGTTTCTCTCATGAAGGGAGTTCATTAAAATGAGTTAAATGTTCTTCATTTGAGATCGTGAATCTGCAAGTAAGACTGCTAAATTCTGAAGTTGATTATATTTCGAACCTTTAAACCTTTGAAGTGAATGCTCATGCAGGGAAAATTAAATTACAATCGAAACAATGGAGGCAATTCCATTGGAAATTGTATTGAAAGAGTAGGTTATGGTCATACCATGAAATCCTAACTCCTGGATTATTTACTTATGCAATTGTCAAGAAATTGTAAATAATTGGAAATCGTGCTGATGGAAGGAATGATTATGAATAAACGATTAATTGTGATTTTCTATTAATCCGAAGACTAATTGCTTTTATTTAATAATTGAAATCAAAAGGAAAAGGAAATGAAGATTAACAACTAAAAATAGGTGTTACTGGAATGACTCTCAGTTATTCACTGAAGAGTCTGGAAGAATCTTAAACTTAACAAGTGGCTACTTGAGCCTATTTTTACAATCTTAAGTCTAGACGTTACATCATAACGGATGTAACGGGACGTTGACACTCGTCGGCTTTAGCCGATGGGAAGTGCTTACTTTGCACCTTTGCAATAAGTGTTGAAGTTACTTTAAACTGACTTAACCTATGGTTGTGTATTTCACAACTTAATTAATTATTCATGTGAGACTTAACTAATTTATGTAATTTCTATGTACATACCTAACATCCCGGTCGGTCGGGGGAAATTTTGTCCCCAAAATTTAAGAATTTGGAACTAAAATTCATATTGTGTTAGTACAATTGGTATGTATTTTGAACAAAAGATAGGTAGAGTAAAGAAAGATAGTGCAAAAATTATTTTTGTGTTTTTCTTTACGAGCTAGTACACATACTGAAATCATTTAAGGCGAAGGTGATAACAGGTGTAAAATCAATATTGTATTAGTACATCTTATTGTTATAAAATCAAAGTAAGTATTGAAAATTATACATGGGTCTATTGACCAAATCAAACTAAAAACTATGCTGGAGTCCGGGCAGAAAGCTGGTTGGATAAATTGTTGAGAGCAACAATCGGAGGGTATGGGTCACTATTATGTGGGCGGGGATTGTTGATGAAGTAGGCGCTGGGTAGGGCATGAGAGATTCTGGAGTTCTGACGGTTTCTTTGACGGTACCGGTAATAACAATATAAACCATATATAATTAATCCAAAACCAATTATGGTGGAAAGAGCTGTACTCGATAATGTAAAAATGCGGAGAAGAACTTGAGAATCGCCTTCGCCAACATCAATTTCCATCTTCGGAACCGGGATAGCGAGGAGAATGGGTTCCGGTGCTGTTTGCTTAGCATGTACGGGCGGTGAGAGAGTAGTAGTGAGAGTAACTGTCTGGCCGGGCTCGTCCTTATTATACTGGAAAGAGAGAAAAGAATTATGAATAGATTTCCATTCTTCTAACATTTGTGTTGTTAGCATCATAATTATTAACATCTTTGAATGGTTTAAAAGTATCATCCTTATAATCGTCAATCGTCAGAGGTGTATGTAACACTAGTTGTTTGTCGAGTGGGGATGGGGTGGCGGGAGGAGGAGGAAGGGTATCCTGGTCAGGTTTAGGAAGTTCTGGAAAGGTGTTGGAGCGAGAGGGAATAAAATCCAAGATTTTACTTATAATTGGTGGGGCTACCATAAGAGCAGCTCCGGCAGCCATAACTTTGACTGCATTATTTTTCTTGGCAGGTACGGCCTGCATAGGAAGATCAAAATGTTTGTTACCGTTTTGAGCCATGGAAGGTAATGATTGGATACTAACTGACCGTTGAAGTGGTACCATCTTATGCATTGAATTGGTCCGGGCCATGTTGAGTTTTGTCCCGGCACCGGTCATCTTGGATAGATTGGGGAGGCTTCCCCGAATGCCTAGTGGAGCACTTTCACAGGCGAAAATAAAAAGAAAAATCATAATTATTAAGGTTGAAAAGTTGACGGGGCTTCCACGAATTCCCCTTGTTCGTTGAGAACGAGTTCCGGGTAGATTCGGTGAGGGTGGTGAAGAGGAGTGAGTTGTATTGTTTCCGTTATCGGTTGGGGTCTGAGGTCGATCACCGTCCCAGTCGTCGGAGTCCATTGCTGCGGCGGCTTGACATGCGTCGTACCAGTCATCATAAGAGTCGTTGGCGGGGGGCCTGGAGTCAGAGTTGGGAGAAGGCGAGTTTGGCAAACTGTCGTCATCACTTCCGGTGAAGTCACTTTCGGAAGTGAAGGTATATGTACAACACCTGGTTGAGGTGGGTGGGCGAGAGGGTTGAGAATTGGATCCGGAGGAGCAGTGGTCATAAGCTGTTGAGGCAGCGTTAAAGTGGGGGCTTGTCGTGGGCCGTTTTTCTTGACCCAATTGGATCGGCGGGTTTGTATTGCACAAATGTTGGCTGATTCCAACCATGCCCGAGATATTTGTTCGAACCGAATTTGCGGATCGATGGAAATAACGGGCGTCGCTGAGACGTAATTCGGTGGGGCGTCGCGTAGTTGGAGGAGAAAATCGTTCCACATTTGAGACTGTTTCACAGTCGCTTGGAAGTATGTTGCGCTCAACTGGTCCAGAAGAGAGGGAATTTGGTCCGGTAATACAATTCCCACAGCAACATGGCGGAAGGTCCTCTTGAGAATAGGAATTGAGGAGTCGTAACAATTGAGTTCGTTCCCAGACGCGTCGGCAAATTGGTAGGGAAATATTTGAACCGTGCAGATTGAGACTGGGCAACAAATTAGCGTGTCCGGAGTGCCGGGGAGATAAACTTTGATCAACTCCGTCCAAGGGTTGTCGGAGAGTCGAATTGCCGCGTTGATACCCAGAGTTGTCGGGTATTGGACAATGCCTGGTACATAAGGGTACACAGGTAGGTGACTAATGAAAGAGAAGGTAATGGTGGTGGTGGTGGTGGTGGAGAAGAAATTGGTGGTGGGGTGCAAGGTGGTGTAGAATATTGTGGACTTGGAGTTCGTGGAGGTGAAGCTTGTGCTGGAGGAACTACTGGAAGAACTGGAGGCGTAGGTAAGGTCGGAGGCGGTAACGGCGGGGGCTTGGGCTTTCTACTACTGCTAGTGGTAGCTTTTGCTTTTGCTTTTGCTTGTTGTAAGACTTTTGCTAACTCAGAGGCGTCTTTTAGATCAGGGTCAGAATTTTTACGAGTGACTCTACTGGTAGAAGGCTTAGGGTCGGGTTGTGACGTTGAGGGCTTCTTTTTATCGGACATAAATTATAACGTAAGTATGTACGTACCGTGACGTTGGTTCATGGATATGAAACTTAATACTGTGTATTTACTATATAAAATTCCTCCTGGATGAGGTGGGAACGGCACTGAGCTCCGTGGCTGTCCGTTGAGTATACCCAAATCCTCAGGGCATCGGTCGGTGAAGCGCAGGTAATTCCGTCTGCCTTCCGTGGACAAGAAATAATAACCCCGTGTATCAATTAAAACTTACGAGGGGTTCTTCGACCGGTCACAGTCAATAACGGTTGACTCCTCTGGGGGTAGTCCCGGTGGTGCTGTGCGTGTTGCAACGTCAAAAATGCAGGAATGTAACCTCTGCGTGGCCAAAACTGTAAATCTCAAAAATTCTCACGAAATATGACACATTATTCAAACTTGCCTTGTAAATTAATCAATTCTTAATAGTAAATCGATTGTTTCCCAAGGGGAGTGATAATTGAGAGTAATTCGGGAGCATTGCCGGGGCAATAATATTTTGGCAATGTTTTACAAAGACCGCCATTAAAGAGTAGATTATGGTCATACCATGAAATCCTAACTCCTGGATTATTTACTTATGTAATTGTCAAGAAATTGTAAATAATTGGAAATCGTGCTGATGGAAGGAATGATTATGAATAAACGATTAATTGTGATTTTCTATTAATCCGAAGACTAATTGCTTTTATTTAATAATTGAAATCAAAAGGAAAAGGAAATGAAGATTAACAACTAAAAATAGGTGTTACTGGAATGACTCTCAGTTATTCACTGAAGAGTCTGGAAGAATCTTAAACTTAACAAGTGGATACTTGAGCCTATTTTTACAATCTTAAGTCTAGACGTTACATCATAACGGATGTAACGGGACGTTGACACTCGTCGGCTTTAGCCGATGGGAAGTGCTTACTTTGCACCTTTGCAATAAGTGTTGAAGTTACTTTAAACTGACTTAACCTATGGTTGTGTATTTCACAACTTAATTAATTATTCATGTGAGACTTAACTAATTTATGTAATTTCTATATACATACCTAACAGTATTTTCTAGTAGATTGTCTGCAATTAGCTTCCTTTTCATCGGAATGTTAAAATTTTCCCGGAATTCCCAAATTTATAATCAATCTGGGACTACCACAACAAGAGGAAATTCAAATAAAGATTTTTGACACGTTTTTAAAACGTGTCTCAAACAACGCATGGACTAAAGTCAAAGCTATATATTATTTTAAAGGGGAAGATTATTAGCACAAGTGAGGAACGAGCTATGTCAAAGAGCTGTCAATGGTCAGTGAGTATATAGTTCAATTGGATTTATGATGAGAACTTGAATCAAGACACAAAACACAAGGGTCATCATTAGCGGAAATAAAATGATAAATTAACCCTAACGGATTCCAATCTCATTTCAAATGTATTTGTTTCCAAAAATGAAAATTCCAATCCAATTTATTCGAATATTTTCTAAGAAATTCCAATATAATTAAAATACTTTATTTATTAAATATTAATACCTGGAATTACTATAGTCCCGAAAAACATGGTAACATTTAAACCCGAAAGTACCTAAATTCGGTAATTATGAATGAAAAGAAGCCAGTGAGTATAATAGACCATTTTGTAAAGGCATTACTGCTTTATCTACATAAGCACCATAACCTTATACCTATAACTTGTTGATTCACTTTGTTTTTCAGGGATACTCTAGTAGTAACAACGTGAGTTGCATGCTTTTTCCCCTGACAAAATTAGACCCCTTTTTACCAGTTAAGAAAATTACTGACAAATATATTCATTGCTTATAGATTGTAGCAAATTTATTTCCAAGAAAAAATAATTATCGTTGCTATGCGTCATTTTATGGAGTCAAACGTAATCCTAAATTTTGTATTCCAATGAGTAGTTTAAAAACGTTATGTAATGGCTGACTGAAAACTTCTTTTACTTGTTTGAATTTACGAGATAAACTTCAAAATGTCTCTGATTTTTCGGATATCTAAGCATTGGATACAGTATTCAAATATATTTTGAATAGTAATTCAAATATAGATATTTCTTTTCGATTCAATATAGATTTAAATACTTGACAAAATATATTTTAAAATACCAATTCCGATAAAAATACCAAAAAATAGGAATGAAATTCCGATTCCAATTCTAATTCCGATTCGAATGACCAACCCTGCTTTATAGTATTTTAATATTATTATAACGTCAGGTGTATTGTTGTGTGTTGTTATACAGGCGTGACATTTAAGTTCAATTTATTTAAAAATTTACGGATTTTGTGGTAGTGAGACTGGATTCCTTCAGTTTTGCTATAGGCTTGCGAGCGGACTTGGACAGTTTTTGACCTCAATCGTTTTTGACCTAATTAATCTAATAATTGTAAGTTAATAAGATATTCCATATCAAATATTGTTTTATGACGTTATGAGTACAGTAATAGTGTAGTCCAGTATTTGTCTCCAATAAGAATTGACAGTTGATCGTTTCATCGGAAATCCAACAGTGAACTGAATACTTAAAGGCTGAAAGGAATTTGCCGTGATCTTTCTATATTTGTTTCTCGTCTGCCCAAAATAGCGTACAAAATTGCTGGAACTGTCCACCACACTACACGATGGTCCAAATATAAAGAAAACTGCGTAGGCAGCAAGAGCGCATCCCAGCGGGAACATCATACTCCCCGGGAATGGGAGTTTAGGTACTAAACGAATGGTCGCAGCATTTAGCAAAACAGCAACTACAAATGTGGCGAGCATCCCATACGACCAAAGAAATGATATCCTTTCATTAAAGCATTTGTTGAACAATTGGAGCGTTCTGTAGGTTTGTCTCACAATTCGAATGTCTTCAATGTTACTGGAATATTAAAATTAATTTATTAGCATACTCAACATTCGGTAAAAGGGACCATATTACCCAAACTGGTTTTATGGGTCATCTGTTGCTAATCCTAACACTAGCTTACACAATGCTTAGGGACGGTGGAAGGTGATAAAAAGCTATTCAGCTGTCTCTGATAAGTTTACCATAACTGTACGTCTGTTTGTGCAACATGGATACATCAACCCGTTAATCTGTACTATATTTG